>BPTQ01000009.1:212977908-213666711 GCA_019973895.1 Chrysanthemum seticuspe | reverse complement strand
AGCTTGCCCATCAACCTAGTCATGAATAAGTGGAAAGTTGAAAGTAATAAGCCTGAACATAAATGGGATTGGGATAGACCGCCTAGTGATGGTAATGGAGGGTGGCACATTAGGATAACAATCTATGATCCCGATGGAGAGAAGTTTGAAAAGGCATATAGAACCAAACGTACTACTAGGAACTTGAATGATAAGTTTGATCCTTATGTAATTGTTAAGGATAGGCTTACTTATATCGGTACGTAGGAGCACGACTACGAGTCTAGCTACAAGACTCATAAATAAAGAAAAGCGGTTCGTGGGAGGCAACCCATGCTTAATTGTTTGCTTGTTTGTGTCATATATCTTTTATTGATTGTCTATTCTCCTGTTTAAATTTGTAAAAATGCTTTATTTTGTTTTTAACCTCTTCTTAATAACACATAAAGGTATTTTACATAAAGGATAAGTGTAGGGAGGATTACACACGTTTTCAAAAGAAACGTAAACATGAGAATAAAAATTAATTAAAAGATATGCATGTGTTTTTGTTCGAGTCAAATGCTTGTATCGAGTCATAATGGATGTTTTGCAGAAAATTTTTCCAGATTTTAAAGATGTAAATTTTCCAGAATTTTTTCCAGAAAATCGCAGACCAGTTTTTGTCAGGATAACCTGACGGCGTCAGGATCGCAACCTGACAGCGTCAGGAAGGAGTAAAAACAACAGATTAATTTTTCTCGTTTTCTGAGCTACTTATAAATTTTGGAATTTTCCAGGTCTTAATTTTCCAAAAATTATGTAAACATCCATTCCACAAGCATTATATCCTAGTTTAGTAAAGTCTTATATATATTATTACCGCCGATTTTACACGAAGGTTTCTTTGTTTTCTTCAAGTGTGCAGGTTTTATTTATCAAGAAGAAGATACATTAGGTTGGAAGGAGCTTTTCATGCATATATTCTTCTTGGAAAGGATTTAACCAATACTTGACACACGGATACTACCGAGCTAATCAGGGGAGTATTAGTTTCTTTCATTTTTTTTATTACCTTCTATTATCATAACTTTGATACTTTCGGGGAACATTGGGGACAATGTTCAGTTTAAGCGTAGGGAGGGAAAATAAAACGGGAACTCTGAAACTATGCTTATCCTTGATTATTTGCTTTGTCCAATTGTATTTGTGTAATAAACCATGAGAAAATGTCGGTTAGGGTAATTTTGGCACCAAATTTAAAAAATTTCATGACATATAGGAATGGTCCATTAGTCTTAACAAAAGCGTCTCACGGATAGGAAGTTATATGACTAGCACAAACACCCTTTACCACCTAAATTCCACCCAAAATGTGAGGATCACCCTTAGATTAGTAGGAATTAAAGCATTCATCTTTAATGCTTAGAGTGTGAACCGGTAGTATATTAGATTCTAGAACTTGTTTTTTGATGCATCCCGAGATCGCTAGTAAGACTACACTTGTGTAGTTAGGAATAACTAAATGATAAGAGGCATTAGGATAACCCTTGTTTGATACCCGTAATATAATTACTTCTTCCACATCGGTTGAGTAATTCCCCCATACCTTTGCGTTGTACTCATTTTTAGTACACGATACCCCTAGTTAACTCCTCAGAGCCTATCCTTTTTGCGGTTCTCGTGATGTTTCGGTTTTTCCGGAATATCAATGAAGAGCATTGTTTACACCCCACCTCCAAATGTACACCCAAATCGCCTTAGCCTACCTTGTATGCACTCACTTTTAGTGCATTATTGTTATCACCCTAAAAACCCTTAGTTCAATTATCTAGTTGCTTGTATGAGTTGCTAAGTCGAGTCATATCATTTGTATACAGTTTTGGGATGATTGGGACTCATGGGAAAAGTTAAAGTTTATGAAATGACGGGAAGGGAACGTTAAATTCAAATTCCCTTTGTTTGCTTAATAATGTACTCCAAGTGTTTTGATCTTTCCAATTCGGGTCAAATTAGTGTTAGAGTAATAAAAACTCAAGTGTAGGGATGTGCCTGTAAATCCCTATCATTTTGATGTTACCGTAGAGGATGGTAGAGTAAAAGTGTATGAAAAAAAAAATACACACGAGCTTCCATCCCACATCTATCCTTTAAATTTATGTTTGTGTGTTTCAGTTATCTAGAGTTTAGAGTGTCGAGTCTTGGCTTAGCAACGCCATTCTTCGTATGCTTGTAACATAAAGATTTTTGACTTGCCACCACTAAATAGCCTATACCACCAAACCCTTTGTTTCCTTACCGTAAGCCTAACATTACAACCCTTTAAAAGACCTCTTTGATAGTCTTTCCTAGGTGCTTACGCCAAAGCGATGGAGGTTTGATCTAGTCTCAAGCTTATGGTAATCTATGTACTAGGACCGGTTAATGAGTGTTTATCTTCCATTTCCAATTTGTTATATTTCATATACACCCGAGAGATGTGAGTACCCAAACACCCTATGTGAGGTGCTAGTATGTAATTTCCATGCTTGGTATGACTTTTGCGGGGCTTATATGTGTTGTGGATTGTTCTAAACCAATGCTTTATGACCCCTAACTTATATATTAATTGGCTAAAAGCACATTTGCTTGAGGACAAGCAAATACCAAGTGTAGGGATATTTGATAAGGTTTTAAAATGTACCTTTTTTAGGGGTCGTTTAAGCCCTTATTTGATCACTTTTGTATCCGTTATTACTTAATATCGTTCCTTTTCACTTTTTAGGTCTCTTGAAGGCAAATTGCTGGAATGTCACTTATTTGGACGAAAAGGCGCGAATATACAAAGAATATGGCCAAAATCAGAATCGAGACACTCAAGCTGCTGAAATACAAGCGGACGGTGTCAGGTGTTGTCTGCGACGCCGTCGGAGCACTTTTGTGACGGCTCAGTAGCCAAATTGCTTATTTACAAGTGACGGTGTCAGGCTTTAAAAGAGTAGGTCGTCGCAACTCAGACAGCCTAGATTTTATCCAGACGGCGTCAGAGGCTGAAGAGGACGGTGTCACAAGCATAAGGTGATGCCGTCGCAAGACTAACATGGCCAAGACGAAACCCTAATGACGGCGACCCGACGGCATCACAAATCATAAGGTGATGCCGTTGCGAATGTAATCTTATATATAGAATCCGAATTTTTAAGTTTTAGGTGTGTAGTCTTTTGGAGTAAAAACCTAAACCGAACCAAGGCTGTCTTGTACAGTATTTTAGGGTTCCAAACCCTATCTTACACCAAGATAAGTGCTTTACTTCATTAATTCAATTATGTCTTCAATTATTTGTGTGTATGCTTGCATGTTCTCCATGTCCGGCTAATTTACTTGTGTGTTTGCTTAGGGAATATGAAACTTAACTATTGAATATTGATTGGTTGTCTCTTATCTTAATTGTTAATGATCTAGTAATGCGATAGGTCATTCATTGTGTAGTTAATGCTTGATTAATCTTTGTGAACCTTAGACTATAACACCTAGAGTAGTTGTAGGCTAAACCATCCAAAGAGTACCTTAGAGTTAGAGTTTATAAATCCTAGAGATTTTGTAGACGAGACCATTTGGTAGTTTCAAAGAGTTAGAGATAAACGCGTACCCTACGACCTTAGACACACAACGCAATTAAGAATAAGGACGTGATAATTCAACCATCAATAGGAGATAATTAAGGAGTAATAAAACCTAACTAAACACATCTTTAAAATATCATACGAGCACACAATAATTAGACATAGACTATCCTCACCTTAGTTAATTAGATAATTAGATAATAGAGTAATCGGTAGAAATACCAACCCCCCAAATCCAAACCCCGAGATTCGTACCTTTCCATTTCCTAAAAAACACAAAAAGATAAAAAATAATCTTCCTCAACCCCAACCTTAGCGTAGTAACTCCTCACTAGCATTCCTATTCCCTTAGAGAACGATATCAATTCCCGTGGCTTACCCTAATACTACACTTCAACGATTAGGTTCACTGCCTAGGGTGTTGAAAAACTTGCTCGACGAAAAGGAAGTTCCTTTGACCCCGAACGACGCGTGTAGCGTTATCAAGTTTTTAACCGTAGTGAACTACATCGCAACTGCTTGATGGCGTGTAGAGATCTTCATAAGTTTGGAGATCACACACTGAAGAAAGTCAGGGATAGGTTAGCTTATCGGTTAAGGCGATACATGAAGGCATTGGGTCACTAAAGCGATGGAATTCTCAGGAAAGACGGGATGTGAAGAGGATCATCACTCGTATCGATGAAAGGTTGTACAGACGGGACCAGTTCAGAACTCTGGAGAGCTTCGTAGGTGGTCGTCCCAGGATTACTCTCACAGGCTATCAAAGCCCAGTTCGCATTCCTGGAGACATTGCTGGACTACCTGGTACCCCTTAAGCTGTTTCATTTTCTATATTGATTTGGGTGTGTGATTAATTAATTACTATGGCTTGTGCACACATAA
Organism: Chrysanthemum seticuspe; assembly: GCA_019973895.1. NCBI lineage: Eukaryota > Viridiplantae > Streptophyta > Magnoliopsida > Asterales > Asteraceae > Chrysanthemum > Chrysanthemum seticuspe. Next base: position 213,662,266 of record BPTQ01000009.1, on the reverse strand, counting down.
CAGTGTACAACCCGTTCTTGTAATGAAAGGACCATGTGGTACGCTTCAGTGCCACAATCCTTATAAAAGGAGCGAAAGCTTCTTACTTTTGAGTAAAACTTATCAAAACTTTCATTTTTCAATGTTTTGCTCAAAAAAACAAGTACTTCCCCTTACGTTTTCAAAACCTCAAAAGTTAGTATTACTTGTTGAGGGGGAGTATTTGCTAAAATCTTTGTTCAACAAAATGTTCTTCGTGGAAATCTTCCCACAAAACTCGAAATGGTCATATTTAATATCAAAACGTTATCAAAAATAACATTTATATGCCATTTCTTAGGGGGAGAAAATTAATGTGATAAGAAATATGTTGATTTGCTATTGAATCTTCGTGTGATAAGACTTAACCCATGAATTGACGAGCTCTAAACTGTCATAAATCGAAAAGATTTGTCTTCCTAGACTTATCCGAGTAGATTATACCTATTCGAGGAACTCTTGATAGACATGAACTTTGACGGGTTTGACAACCTTTCGAGGTTTGTCCACACCTTCAAGGTAGTTACTAGAGTTAGTTGTCACCTAAAAGCTGTCAATGTACCTCTTTAACTATGCAACGTAACCGTGTCTCGCGGGGGATTGTCTATCTGGAGTCGATCAATTCAAAAGTGTGCGCTCTTCTCTCACCATGCAGATTTCTGTCTAAACACTTAAGCACGTGTGGAGGGGGAGTATTTCTTCAAAAAGATAAAACTCTCACAGTGGTACAAAATGTTTTTCATTCACAAACACTTTGAGAGATTTTCAAGAAAATGGTTTTGTGGCAACATAGGTTAGTCATGGAGTTATAAGGTGACTAAGGTTAGGAATAACCGTCCTATGATCCGCCAGAGCCGGAGGGATCTACCCAAGGACATCACAAATAGTTAGTACTTAGAAGTCCTTAGGTATGATTATAAAAAGGAGAATATGAGAATAGGAGAAAGAAGGAGTTTAAGAATTAAAAAGAAATGCAAAGAAAAGGGTGAAAAGAAATAGCCCTCCAGATTATTCAACTTAGGGCAGACACCGAGTTCAATTCATATGCTACTGGTCGTCACTAGATGACACCGGTATTGAAGATAAAAGTCGTCATGGACCCAGTGACGCATGCACTAAACCTTCTTAGCCACTCAAGTTTCTCTCAACAGAAGCTTGTTTCATTCTCACAGGGAACCCTACGTAAACTATCGGCTTTCCCTTAGAGATTGCTGGTATTGAAGAAGGAGACCCTCTCCCTAGTCTCCGCTCAGGAAAACCAAAGTGCACTATTGAGTCTAGAGCCACGAGATTCATCAAAAGATCTCTTAGGTACACTTGACAATTCATCGCTTGTCGTTCAACAATAAGAACGCAAGTGATATATTATCGTGTCCTTCACAGATCTTAGCAATCTGTCGAGAACATTTATGAGAGGTTCACATATGTGATCCTCAGTGATTGAATGGAAACTCCTGCCAGGGTCAACATCAAACAGCCCTGACAGCAGGTCGCTTCGGTAACTCCCCGTGGATTACGCTTAGTATGTCTCAAACGGTCTACAGTCGTGAGGTGATGCTTCGGTGTACCTCAGCGACTCATCTGAACTGTAGGTGTACTTCGGTACATCGCGTTATCTCACTTGTGGGACTCCAGTTCAGGAACAGCCTTTGTGAGAATTAGAGTTGTGTTTTCACACTATGTTGTTAACACCCTCGAAGTTCAAACTTGTAAGTGCTGGAATCCGCTTATCACTAACCTTTCTTATGTTTTCTTCTTATGGAAGCTCTGGAGCGGACTGATCGTGCAGATTCTTCACATGCTCATACCAACAACATCGCTAATTAAAGTTCTCTCAAAAGGCAACCCAAAGTCAGAATGATTCTTCGTCAAAGTCAAAGAATCTACAAAGTTTAAAGACTAAGAGAACTACATTAGTACTGAAATCCAACGTTAAAGAGCGTGTGAGCATGTTGGAGAAAGACGTGGAGACACTGGAGCAACGAAGCAGACCTGATGCAGACAACAACAACATACTATCACTACCATCACAAAGAACAAAGATCAAAGAACAAAGAATATGATGACTTCAAAGTAGAACTCTTCAAAGGAAACAATCTCTCTACACTGGGGAGATTGTTCGAATCAAGGCAATTCTTCTCACAAGAAAGAAGAATGTCAGAAGACGTCAAAGCTACTATTACATCAGCACCTTCAACGTTTATATTATCAATCACTAACACTTAGGGGGAGATTGTTGGAATCACTCCTAAACTAGATTTCAAGTGTTAGTAATTAATATGTAACTAGAAGGGACCCGCGCTATGCGGCGGCGGGTACCCGATGACTATTTTTATAGCGAACAAATGCTTTTCATGTGACCTTTTAAACACAGTAAGACGACCGACATCTTCTTTTTCTATGTTCTTTTTGACACTAAATTTACAGATATCAAGAATTTCGTTTAGCCCGTGCCCGTTCGGGCTCAAGCCCATTTGGCCCGTTGCCCGTTCGAGATTGAATATTTGTATAATGTGCTTTATTATTTGTATTAGTGACATTTAATGCAAGAATTGTGTTAATTTGGTTGTACAATATGCTTGATAATTGTGTATTAATTGTATTTATTGACCAGTAAATTAATTGACTATATTAAATAGCATTAATGTGGTGTTTTGTTTTTTAATATGTGCATTAAAGTGGTGTACACTATGCTTATTGTCTTGTACGTCTGAAAATAATGTGCGTTGAATAATGTGATTTATTGAATTTTAAGCCTTCCTCTTATAGTAAGTGTGTAGGCTTATTTTTGTAAGACTTCCTTTTAAAGAAAGTCCCAAACACTTTATATAGTAGTATAGATAGTTAGCTTAATATGGCTTTTATTTTAGTAATCATGCCAAGGCTTATGTAGAAAGCCCATAAGCCTTGGCCCAAGCCCATAAAGGAAAGAAAGGGAACTTGCATGTTGCCCTAGTTCTTTCCTATAAATAATGCTTGTAAACCCTCACTTGAGGGTTGGTTGTTCAATTCACTCATTCACCTTTACGCATAACTCTTCTATAGTATCATACGTGTGTGTGTGTTATTGTTCATCCGATCACTTCTCTTCTATTTCTTATATTGATGCTTGTGTTACTAATATGGTGACCTAACAAGAAGAGTTCTTGATGAGGGTTGTGAAACATTTACGTGAAAGATAGGAGGTGGGGCGATGATAACCAGAAGTGTGTGCAGGGTTAAAGTGATGATAAAAATGTTTAGGTTTTATGTAATACCGGGTTTGGGATTGATTGGTGATGTTGTACCCTCCGAGTAGCTCGAAGGACACTCCTCCGAGACGTGTCGAAGCCCTTCCATACGAAGGCCCAAGTTAGGATTCCAAAATATCCATAGGCGTCAAACCATTCGTTGGCACGAAGGTTACCTAAGGTGAACTCGCCATCCGAAGCCCTAAGCCCTTCGGGGTATGGCTGACGAAGGACAATGGATAAGGGAACCTCCTGACTTGGTCAAACCCACGATCTCCCTCTCTCTCTTGGCTTCCCCGTCAAGTCTGAGAACGTAGGTCACTAAGCCCTAGCGGTTACCCACAATCATGGGACGCCCCCATGATCTCCGACATTCATGCAAGAGTGCCTCTAACCGTATTTCTTCCACTATAAATAGGTTGGACGGGCAATGGATTATGGTATGCTCATTTCACACTCATTTCTTTACTTACACATACTTAAACAACCATAACTCATACTTACTCTCACGCCGGAGGTGGTTCGCAGGGTCCTACCCCTGCGCAATCACTTAACGTAGTGTTTCATATTTCTTATTCTCAGGTTACAGGCAAGTCTTGGCTGGAACATACACCCCTCATTACTTTGATCCTCATCGAAGCCTGGTAGTACAATCTTTTGTACAATCAATTGGATTAGGTATTATTTTGTACCCGGGTCTTTAAATTCATATGACTGGCTGAACAACTACATTAAAAGAGACTGGATTGGGCTTTCATTAATATCCGAAAATGGTTGTTATTGAGCTATTGTTATAAGGGATTGTCTAAACAATGCCCTGAGGGCATTGGTTTGAATGTTAAACAAAGAAAGTTTGCCTTCATTAAATACAAAATCACATTCAATTAAGGTAATTTATAGCTTTAATTATTGTATATTAAATGCATTTTTTCATTTTAAAAGGAAATTTTGTGTTGAATTAATGCACTTATTGAATGCCCTTAGAGCACTCATTAGAGAATCCCTTTTGTTATAATAGTTTAAGTTTGTTTCGGGTTGTTGGGTTAAATGTTATCCGTATTTTTACTACTTGAGCTGAAATTTTTTGTTTCGCTGCAGTGGTATCGGTCGCTGAGGGTCGAGACGCAACTCCGCCTCCTTTTCACCTCAACAACACGTTGACAATCACATTACCTTTTAACTACTTGCAATTATACTATTGTCTTATTTAAAGTTATTGTTATTTGTAAATTAATTGTTAAAAAAATATGGCCGCATAACATAACATTGCCAGAAAATATAGTCATAAGATGCTCACCGCCGCATCACACGGATACCCTGCTAGTATTATCCAAAACAACATTTATTTTTTTCTTTTATGTCAGCAAGCGCACAAAGATAACGTTTGTTTATTTTTAGACCTAAGAATCACAAATGCTTATTCTCACTATAGTTTTATATCCGCTTTTTCTTCTGTAAACATAATAGTATTACATACCATATATAAAAAATAAACTAAAATACACGGTTGATCCCTAAATTTGTCAATCCACTTCGCGTTAGGACAAACCTGGGCATTATCATCGCCACAGGTCCAAAACATGGCATTTATATGCCAAACTAGTCCATTGACAAAGTCAATGTCTGATTTTTATTTTGTAGTCGAGGGTATTTTAATCCATACACATTTATACTTTGATAACACATTTATATTTTAGCCCTTCATCTTTATTCATCTTTATACACCATGTGGTTAAAATATTACCTGATGATACCAACGAGAATAAGACAGATTCTCGATCACGCGTAAACAGTTTAATAGCCTAATAATGGTGATAATGCCATCGTGCTGTACACGACTGGAGGACTACAACATCTTACAATATTCAGAATCTCAGATTAGTTATGAAAGCCACAAAGTTAGAATTTCTTATAAGAACTTACCAGAGTGAAGCTTTTAAGTTTTGGACAACTGGATAAGAGATGTAGAAGAGAATCTTGACGGATATCAACGTCGATCAAAGATAAGCTTGTAAGGCTAACAAATCCACTTAATACAGGATCAAAGTCAAAAACACAATTAACGATATATAGGTTCTTGTAAACTTGCTCTGATAAATTCAAAGATATATGACCAACCATTGATATTGTTAGCCAACATTGGTTGCTCATGACTTGATAGGAGATCAATGCGTGTATGCCTTTCCTGTCTCCCATTATAATTATGGCGGGGGACATGTTTGCATTTATTCTAAACGTATTCAAGCCCGTATGTCATCTGTCATTTTTTATATTAATGGAAAATTTTGAGCCTGTTTGGATTTGCTTATTCTAGTCTGTTTTGCATATCATTTAACTTCCAAGCTAATGAGCAGTTCTTAGTGTTTGGATAAGTTTGTTAATTTTACTGTAAAACAAGCATTTTTATAAGCAGATAAGCACTCCAAGCAACCTGTTATCGTTTTTAAAAATTGTAAAGACAACAGTTTTCTGGCCTTTCTGATTATTCCTGATGTGATCAAATATTGTATATCAAGTCCTTCTTTCAAGGTTATTGAAAATATTTGTTAGCATATTAAGAAAAAGTTGTTATCGGATATGAAAGGGTGAAAATAGAAGTAAAAGTGAAGATATACACAATTGTCTCAATTATGTGTTTAGTCAATTTTGTGATCTGCAACCACCCAAATTTAAGAGGGAAGTTGACACTAAGACAACATTATGAACTTTTAGCAATGGGTTCATTCAATTTCTATCAATTTTGTGTTCCACGCACTTCTTTTATATGAAAGTTGCATTGGACCGTTCAAATGATGTGGTTCCAATGGGGAATAGTAATAGACAGTATTAGAAAAGATAACTCTCTATAGTGAATAATACAGTAGTTTAAACATAATTTATAAAGAAGATAACCACTCTCCTCCAATTTCAGAAATCGAACTAAAATAGTCCATAATTTCCTTAGACAAAGCCTGTGTTGCATCTGCAGCAACAACAGTAGTTGATGAACTGGATAGCATGTCACCTCCTTTTACCATTTGATTGTTTAAGTTGAACGAATTTGGGAAATCCATATTGAAAAGACCAGATAAACAATCCCCTTCCCCCATATTCACATCAAGATTAAAACTTGATGGATTGTTATTACTAGTAAAAGTATCTGTATTATATAATGGGAGTGCAGCAGCTGGTTCAATGGGTTTAGGGTTATCCGGATTGGCGTACTGGGGAGATGATGATTTGGGTAGATGATGACCAGGATGATGTTGGGGAGATGATGATTTGGGGAGATGAATGATTTGGGGAGATGATGACGAGGATGAAAGATGAAGGGCTAAAATATAAATGTGTTATCAAAGAATAAATGTGTATGGACTAAAATACCATCGACTACAAAACAAAAATAAGACATTAACTTTGTCAAGGGACTAGTTTGGCATATAAAGGGCATGTTTTGGACCTGTGGCGATGATAATGCCCAGGTTTGTCCCAACGCGAAACGGATTGACAAGTTTAAGGACCAACCGTGTATTTTAGTCTAAAAAATATTTAAAAACTTACGTAACCAAATCATACACAAATGTATTTGTTTTCTCGAAGAGTAGGTAGTTAAGAAAAAGTTATGCAAACATGGTATGGCACATCAGATATAAAACGCGTAGTCTAACGTTGCGTTTGTTTTCCAAAAAAACCTTTTAATTGCTTCTTAAGGTATGTTAGGCATGGAGGAGTGCGAGAATTTTTGAAGTAATGAGCGGTAAGTAATGAGCATTTTGATTTTTAGTAGTTGTTTGACAAAGAAGCGACGAACTTTGCTACTCTTTAGGAATGCTCATTTTTTCAATGCTTCTTTAAGAAGCTGTGAGCGGTGAGTTATGACTACCGCTCACAGTTGACTGCTACCGCCCATAGCTACTGCACACTGCTACTTTTAACAAACACACTCTTAATCTAGCTCAGTCAAACACAGTCAAAGGTTTGGACCAAAAGTTTCTTTTTTTTCCTCTCTGTCACACTCAAAAAAAATAGTTGATTCTACACACTTTATTTTTTAATTTTTTAGAAGTGTGTAAAATTTTATTAGTTTATTAATACTTACTATGTGTAAAAATTAGACATTAATAAATGTGACAAAAAAATATAAAACAATGGATCTTCACACTTATAGTTGTGTCCAAAAAAGTTCACACTTTTAAGTGTGGAAAAGTCTAAAAATGTATGTACTTATAGGTGTGGAGGTTATTTGTAACATCCAAATTGTTCACACCTTCTCGAAGTATGAAGAATTGAATTCTCCATATTTTCTCAAAGTGTAGAGATTTTAGCTGTTACAAATAAAAGTGTTAACAGATTTTATAATTCTTCACATTTAAAAGTGCGAATTTTTTTATTTTTTTTTTGACACAACTATGAATGTGAAATATATCTATTATTTTACAGTTTTTTTTCAACACTTATTATTTTAATCAATTTTTACACATTATTAAATGTGTTAATAAACTAATAAAATTTTACACATTAAAAAAGGGTGTGAAAATCAAAGTGTGTTAAACCAACTATTTTTTTGTAGTGTCATTAAGAGGCGGTTAAAATTATTTATTTATTTATTTATTTTTTGCTCGTTAAGAGCGAATAAGAGACTAAAAACTCTTATTGAACCGGATGTTGAAGGGTATATTAACACCTCTTAATGCCTCATAATTTTGTTTTGTTTTATCTTTTTTCTTTATTATATATATTTTTTTCTCTTGTTTCGACTTTTCGATTCGTATAGAAAGTATATTTAAAGAAAATTACTGCATATGAGTCGGATTCAAATTTTTCAGCCTCTTATTCACATTGAGATTAAGCCACAAATTCAAAACTTAGATCCTCTTTTTTTGGGTAAAGGGGTTTATACCCGATGAAATAATGAGCAAGAAAAAAGTTCAGTACTAATAGGGCGGTAATGAGCCACCCTAAATCAAAAAACAATATACTTTGAACATGCTCAAAGCATAACAACCAAACTAACCAAACCCAATACAGAGACTACAAAAGATACACATTAAACTAAGCCTCTGGACCGCATCACTTCTAGCTCACTTCCACTTGCACATTAGCAATCTTCCACGTTCTCTTCATTTGCTTCACACGAGCATTCTTCTTAAAGCGAACCGTGTCAACTATACTTTTGGCAACCTCATCAGGTTGTCTTCCACCATTTCCATGAATTATTTTGTTTCGTTCTTGCCACACAAAATAAAAAGAAGCTGCCACCAGTAGATGACCAACAATAGTTGTAGCCTTATTTTGTTTTGAGATAGGAAGAAGCCAAGCAACAATGTCACTCCACTTTGATAATATGCCTCTCATTCCAGCCACGTCCATGACTAGATTCCACACTTGCACTGAAAACGGGCACTCGAAGAAAAGATGCTCATGAGAATCTTTTTGATCTTTGCAAAATCGCTCAACAGATCGCTCAACAAACAAAACTTAGATCCTCTTTTGTGCCTTGGCTTGCAAAATCGCTGAGCAGATCGAGAGTTTACCATTCAGTGGCCATTTTCTCGTGCACCAAACACGCTGACCGAATAAATTTTTAACAAACAGTCAGTGAATTATTTCATTTAGCAGCAATCAAACACACCTTGCAATTTAGAGAACTCAATAAAGAAAGACTGGGGCAAAAGCGTCATTACACATATACCATCGTCAGTTCGTCACGTACTTCATGCTACTCTCATACTAATCAAGACCAACAACAGACACTACATACTACGTCCTCCTTCATTTCATTTCCCTTCACAACCATCACTCCGATCTAATAAATCAACCAAAACGACGACGAATCACAAACATATTCCATCGTCATCTCACAGGTTAATTAATCATTTAATCTCAATACCTCACTCGTTTTTTCGGTTTATTTTGCTAAATGACGTTTGCTGTCATGTTTTATATTTATGAAGGGGGACTTCTCTTTCGATGGGTTATTTGCAAACCTAGTAAAGGGTTGTTGCCATCTTTCGTAGAAGAAGATGCTGATTCCATGGAGGGCCCGATAAATATGAGTACGACGAAAGGGCTATCAAGTCCCTTATTTCCTGAAGTAGAGTCTTTGCTGTTAATTTTTAAGGATTCTTGTACACAACTAGTTGATCTTCGGAAACAGGTAGATACTGGATTATAGTTTTCACACATCCATTATGTTTTGTTACGTTTTTCTTCTGATTTCACAGATTAATTGCTTAGAATGACAAAACAGTATACATGGTTTACTGGTTACTGTAATGTACTATGAAAGTTATCTGTAGTCATATTATCATAACCTACTTGCGATATGTTACTAATAATATAATAGCAATATATTACACTATTTTTTAACCAATATTAGCAACGTGTTTTCAGCTAATGTTGCACTTGGGCTATATTTATAGAAATCTTCATAGTATGTTTATAATCTGTAAAACAGATAAAGTATCTTGTTTTGTAAGTAATGAACCCATTATGCACTGGATAATTTTATGGTTTTCACCGGTTGCACGTTTGATAAAGATTGATGGGAGGCTACAAAAGCTTAAAAAAGATGTCATTGCTCAAGATTCTAAACATAGGAAGACACTTGGGGAGGTAATTTATTCATCTTAATTTCTTGAAATTAATAGTACATGTTCACATATTATTAGCACTCTGTTGAATTGTACATGTTCACATATTATTAGCACTCTGTTGAATTGTAATTAAAGTGTTACTAAAAGGTTTTTGTAAAAAACACCTTTATAAAACGTATCCATACACGCTAAATATCACATTAGATCTGTCAACTCTCTATTGTATGTATAGGATTCAGCTACAATACTAAGGTTTAGTGATAAATTTCGCTGCATCTCTAGAAGTTCTGAATATTCAATCATCATTTGCAGTTATTGTCTGATATGATTTATAGTATCTCTGTTATATACACGTTAAATGTTTTGGAACATCATACTTAGGTGCTTTTAAGGGGGTGTTTGTTTAAGCTTATATGTGGGCTTACGAGCTCATTTGATTTTGGCTTATTACATAAGCCTCAATTTCCTAGCTTATTTTGACATGTATGGGCTTATATAAATTTATTATGATATAATAAGCTTATATAGACCCAATATTCACAAAATAAGCCAAAAAATTGAGGATTATGAATCGGATAAAAGCCGAAACCAAATAAGCTCATAAGCCAACATATAAGCTTAAACAAACCCCCTAAATGCAATTTGATCTTACTTGGGCATTGAGTTCCATATTCCTCTAAGGTCTTGATCTTATCTCAACTTTTCAGCTAGAAAAGGGCGTAGATGGAATATTTAATAGTTTTGCGAGATTGGATTCACGTATTTCCAGCGTTGGACAGACAGCTGATAAGATTGGGGATCATTTGCAGCTGAAATTTTACTGTTACGTGTAATAAATGCTTCTGAAATTTTTGAATGTATTCTTATTGTTTGGTTGCCAAATTTTATTATGATTTATGTTCTTGAATACCAGAGTGCAGATTCACAGCGAGAGACTGCAAACCAGACTATGGAGCTCATAAAGGTATTTTAATTTGATGCAGTTGACAATGATTATCTGTTCCCTACCAAGTTATAATGTAATATGGTTGTTTTGGTCCTTCAGTACCTGATGGAATTCAACAGTAGTCCGGGAGATCTGATACAACTTTCCTCACTATTTTCTGATGACAAGCGTACAGTGCGGCCATGCAATCTGCTCCTGGGAATGCAGCTGGTAAAGGACTAGAAGTTGCAGTTACCAACCTACAAGAATACTGTAATGATACGTTGTTAAGTTTTAATATGCCAAATTAATCTCTTCACCGGTAACTGTGTCTCTGCTGAAGAAGTAAATATAACTTTCTATTGCCAAAAGAGATAATGTGTGTCCTTAACAAATACTAATTAAATATGGTCTCTGACTATCTGCTTATAAATTGGTACTCGACTTGTGGGCTTGATGCTAACTTCCATACCCTTCCATCCACTTATAAGTGTTATTTTTCTTTGGCACCATATTTAAGAAAGGAAAATTTGTTGAGTGTTGAGAACATATGTTTTCATCCAGATAAACCCCTGCTGCTCAACGATAAGTTAATTCAAGTTTTAACTTCCACTACACTTAAGAATGTTCTGACTGGTTTTATACTGTAATCCATCCAAATGGAATAACAAATAATGATATCTTTTTTAACTGTCCTGCAAATGAATATGCACCTTATTTTAATATAGGGGAAGTAGTTACTGTAACTACTTTTCTAGTTGAATTGCTAACCGGTGAAGTTTGTCTGTGGCAAATCTTTATGCAGAATTGGAGAACAAGTTATTGACTCGATTTGATAACGCTTCTCAGGGAAGAGAGTTGTCTAATATGGCAGAGTGTGCAAAAATCCTTTCACAGGTCCTCATCTGCATTTTATTTGTGGAAATTGCATGGACTTTTACTTGATTAGAATGTTACATTCAAAATTCATAGGATTCATCATAAAGTTCACCCACTGAATTATTAAGGGAATTTAGGTTATAATATCAACAACAGATTGACTTATGGCTAACATTATGTGGGTTTCCGACCGATGTTTGATGTAGAGATCATGAATGAAGACTCTAAGTCGGTTCTTGGAGAACAGGATTCCACACCTAATCCCATCGATGTATCTGAACGGTACAAACAGATTACAGGTAAGAAAGTTTTTTATGTGTTAAATACGATTTCAAAGAAAGTGAGGTGTTCGAGTTCTGTATATAAAAATTATATGCTTAATGAATTACAGATACTGTTCGAAAGGAATCAGCAACCATCAGGGCTGTATTCCCTTATCCAAATGATGTCATGTCAATATTAGTTCAGGTATGCAGTATGCTCCATGGAAAACTGTGTAAATGTATTTTACATTAAACATATTCTTGTAACTCTTTCATTGTTATCACAGAGAGTAATGGAGAATCGAATTCCAAGTCTTTTAGAGAAGCTATTAGTAAAACCATCTCTATTGCATCCACCTCCTATAAAACAAGGTGGCTTATTGCTAGTGAGTACAGAGACAGGTTGCATTTGCTCATTTAGTATGGATGAATGATTATGCCTAATATTTGCTTATCTATCTGTTTTCGATTCAGTATCTCAGAATGCTTGCAGTGGGATATGAAAGAACACAGGAAGTAGCAAAAGATCTCCGAAGTGTGGGATGTGGTGACCTGGATGTTGAAGGTACAACGTAACTTTAAACACACTCTTACCTCTTTTATAGATGAATTTATGACTCAAAGCGTGACATAGGCTGAATTTATGACTCAAAGCGTGACATAGGCTGCATGTACAAGTACAAGGCCAAATTAAAGGATGTAGAATATCCTATAATATATAACGGGTTTTTCTTAAAACCGCCAACATAATTTTTCATTTGTCCCATTTTAGTCATTGTACTATGTTATGTTATTATGGACTTCTGAGTCATTATAAGAATGTTTCATGTCTGATTAGGTCATTTCATAACCCGTAATGTTAGTATTTTCATTCAAGTTTTCAGAATATTTATAAATATAATATTTTGAAACATAATTTTTTAACGTTAGTATAAAATTCATCATTTGAACACTTGGATGTACCAAAAAAGAACAATGCTGAGACAAATGAAAAAGTATGTTGGTATTTATTGCAAAAAAAGCCTATATACTAACCTTCATCGACTTTCGGGTCATGTGGGATATGTAAATGCTGGATCGAACTCGATGGTCAGGATATCTCTCTGTACAGGTCTAACAGAGGCTTTGTTTCTTGAGCACAAAGATTACTACGTTGAGTTTGAGCGTGCCTCTATCAGACAACTATACAAAGCTAAGGTATAGCAACAATTCTTTTTATCTGTCTGTATGAGTCGTTATCTGTCTCTCTTCGCAAGTACATCATGGATTATGCCATGCAGATGGAGGAACTGCTTGCTGAGGGCCACCTACCATCTAAAGGTGCTCCAATATCATCTACCCACCAAAATCTATCCATTTCAGTGGTAACAGATTTTGTTAGTTGGAATGAAGAAGCAATATCAAGATGCAAACTGTTTTCACCTCAGGCAAGTTATCAATTGTTACAAGTTAGTAGTTTTTTATATGTCTTGGTTTTAAATTTTCAGGTGGTAAATGTTTGTAGTCTATAGATTGAGTACATCAGTTTGCAGTTGAAAGTCTATCGATACATTGTGTGAGATGTCTTAAAATACAATAGTTGACTAGAAATGAAACAGGAATGCACACAATTGCTAATAAGTTCAAGATTATGAAAAATTAATAACTAAAATTTGCTTAAGCTGTACATGTGTAACAAAGTTTAAACTTAAAAGGATACCTTGTGCTGTTTATGCATACATGTTTAGAGGTTTCAATGTAATGAGTTAGTAATCTGTTCAGATATATTTTGTATCAAGATATTTCTAACTATTTTGCTTGTTTGCGTTTCCTGTATAAACTTTATACAGCCTGCTAATCTTGCAGCCAATGCCAAAGCAGTGTTTGCTTGCCTTCTTGACCAAGTAAGTGGTAAATATATAATCTCATAATTTTTTTTTATGCACATCATTATGTGGTAGTTTATCATTGTCTTAGTTCCTATTTTCTAATACCGCAGGTCAAGCAGTACACAACAGAAGGGCTCAGAAGATCTAGAGAAGGCCTCAAGGAAGCCGCTTCTCATAGGGAAAGGTTTTTTCTTGGTCGAAAAGTTGGCGCTGCTGCAGCTTCCGCTGTAATTCTTTTCGATCTATGCCTTGAGCTTATTATTTTTTATTTATTGTTTTTATATTTTTATATAGATATATATTTTTGGAAAACATCCATGCCTTAATATCATGTATGATATAGCTCCATTATATTTTCGGAAAACATCCATGCCTTAATATCATGTCTATAATAAGTTCATAGTCATGACAAACCCCATTCACCATGTAGGCAGAAGCTGCAGCCGCTGCAGGTGAAATCCATTTTAGATCTTTTATGGTAGCTTTACAAGCTTGTGGAAGCAGTGTAGCTATAATTCAACAAGTATGTTGAGTTGCATCGAGTTGCACTTTCTTTTTTAATTTATATGACAATTCAAATGTTTTGACCTTAAATGGATATCCCATTGTGCTTTTTTCATGTCAGTACTTTGCTAACTCTATTTCAAGGCTTCTGTTACCTGTGGATGGTGCACATGCGGCCACTTGTGAGGAAATGGCAGCAGCTATGTCTAGTGCTGAGAGTTCTGCATGTCAAGGACTCCACCAGTGCATTGAGATTGTTATTTCTGAGGTCAGTATTATAAGTTTGAGCTGTATAAATTTACTTAATTGTGCCAAAGAATTGTGTCTGTTACCATACATGCCTTGTTTCTTTTTTTCCTTACAACCTCTTAATCACCACTTGCTTATACAATATTGTTTTTTATTAATTTGGGCCCACAATTTTCCTTTAATTCCTCTATATCCCAAGAGAGGGAAAAGAGTACTCTTCCCCAATAAGAGGCATTAAGGGAAGAGGGACCCACTATTCTTTATAAACCTCTTAATCCAAAGCAAAAAAGAAACACCCCCTAAAATGTCTTTCAACCAAATACGCACCCCGGCAATGGCCACTAAGCCATTCCGCAGATGATAGACACGTCCGAAGAGAAACACAACCGCGTCCAACGTAAAAGGTAGGGAATCTCGCTCGGGCTCAACGGACTGCAACCTGCAGTCCCCAAATAGGGAAAGCGGGACAATTCCCGCCCAAAAGCATCGCTATCACAGCAACACGACGAGCTCTGGAGTTGACCTACACTAATCAACTTCATCTCTCTAAAAACTATCACTTACTCTCACGCCAGAGGTTGACCGCGGAACCCCGTTCCGCGGTGAGACTAACGGTGTTGGTTTTCTTAGCAGCTAGCTATCAAGAATCTCACTTAGTACAAGACCTATTTCCTGAGAAGTTAGCCTACACTAATCTTCATCAGGGGAGCGTCCGGAATTGTATTAACAAGTTGGCGCCATCCGTGGGACCAGTAACATAACTGCGTTTCCAAAAAACAAAAAAAACTCTAATGAGCAATTTGGCAGAAAACCCCTCCCCTTCTCCTGAGCCGTCCACGGTCAGAAACACGGGAGGGAATGAAAAAGTGCAAGCCACAGAACAATACCACCCTAAGACCGCGACAGACGCGTCAATAAGGGAGTTCTGCGAAAAGCACTACCATCAGATCTTGCCCTTCATGGCAGAAAGAGTCCATCAGGAAAAACTGGACCGGGTCAAAACCCGGCTGGATTTTGACGATGAGGCTAGAAATGAGAGATCTCAAGAACACGCCCGGAATACTCGTCCAGCATCTGAAAGAAAAGAGGCACCAAAGAGGAGGCGCGAAGCCAGTCCTAGTGCCAGGTCAGACCCGTCGGAGTATTCCAAGTAGCGAAGTGTCTTCTCAAGACTTAGCAGTCGAGACGAGGGAGGTTCTAGAGAGAAGAGCCGGTTGGAGGCCAAGAGGCCGCGGCCAGATGTATTCTCAAGACTGGAAAAGGAACGTCCGCACGTGTCTACGAGACTTGGTGACCAAAAACCAACCGTGTTCTCCAGACTCTAGTCAAAGGTCACTTCCCGTAGGCAACGCAAAAGAGAAGTGGAGAAGCGAAGTAAACGGGACATGACCGAAAAAGGCTCCGCCGATAGACACCAGCGAAGCCAAAGTCCTACCCATGGCAGAGCTTCCTATTCGAAGTATGGCAGAGGAGAAACATACCACTCGTGCCGCAGTAGAACTAGGGAAGTGTCTCCTCCGGAAAGCGAGGAAAGCACTGGAGGACACTGGAAGTCCACCCCGAAAAGCAAGAAACGGGAATCTGATGACCTCTACTCCCCGTATGACGTGGCTGACACAGACCCCTTTACCCGTCGTATACGGAATTTTGAGTTCCCGGAAAGAACAAGAATGCCAGCTCACATTCGAACGTATGACGGGACAGGAGATCCGGAGGATCATCTGAAAATCTTCCAGACCGCGGCCAAGGTGGAAAGATGGGCCATGCCCACATGGTGCCACATGTTCAACTCCACCCTTGTAGGGCACGCCCGCGGCTGGTTTGATGAGCTGCGTCCGGAAAGCATTGACAACTTTGAGGAGTTGAGGTCGAGTTTTCTCTCATACTTCCTACAGCAGAAGAAGTATACGAAAGACCCTGTGGAATTACACCACATAAAGCAGCGGGAAGGGGAGTCCACAGAAGCATTCGTGGAACGATTCAAGACAGAAAGCATGTATGTGAAGGGAGCCCCCGAGTGCATGAAAGTGTCTGGCTTTATGCACGGGATAACGAACCCGGAGCTGATCAGGAGGCTCAATGACAACATCCCCCAGTCGCAGGATGAAATGTGGAAGGTCGTGAAAGCATTCCTCAGAGGTGAGGTGGCCGCGGCCAACCAGTCAAAGAAGAAGCACTCCAAGTGGAAAAACCAGGATGGAGGACAGAAAAGCATCCAGATCTTTGAAAGAAAAGGGGAGTTCAAGACCCGCTTAAGGCCGGAGAAGAAGATGGGGGACAGGTTCACCCCCTCACAAAGACGCCAAAAGAAATCCTGGTCATAGATACGGTCAAGTTCACAGCTCCCCCGCCAATGTCCAGTCCGGTCGAGTCTAGGAATAAAGACAAGTACTGTGACTTCCACAGAGAAAAGGGGCACAACACGGACGAATGCTATCAGTTGAAGAAACAGATAGAGGAGGCAGTCAGATCCGGACAGCTCGCACATCTGGTCAAAGAGATCAAGAATGGGGCGCCAAAGAATGGCGGCCCCAAGGGCGGAAAGAAGGATACCGCGACCAAGGACAAAGCCCACGCCATATACATGGTCAACACCTGGCAACGGTCGGTCAAACCCAAGCTGGGTCCGGACGCGGTCCTGAATATGGAAATATCTTTTCCCCCCATAACTGGAGATGACTGGGACGACCACCCGCTGGTAATCAAGGCAGATGTAGAAGGGTGTACAATTCACAGGATGTACGTGGATAACGGAAGCGCTTCAGAAGTTCTATACGAACATTGCTTCAACAAGCTAAGCCCAGACATCCGCAAAAGACTAATCCCCGCTTCATCACCACTCTTGGGTTTCAGCGGAGAACTCTCATGGCCGCTAGGGCAGATCCTCTTGGAAGTGACATTGGGAGACGAAGAGAGGTCGGCCAGTGCGTGGATGAACTTCATGGTGGTACGATCTCCTTCTCCCTACAACGAGATAATTGGACGTCCGGGGATTAGGCTGTTGAGAATAGTGCCATCCACGGCGCATGGGATGCTGAAATTTCCTACTTGTGACGGAGTCGTGACTTTGCACAGTGACAAGGTGGTCCCAGTTGAATGCAGAATGGTTGCGGAACCGGAACCCTACCATATAACCGCAGAAGCAGAAGTGAAGGAAGGAGTCGCGGTGGCAATCAACCCTAGATTCCCCGACCAAACGGTCACCATTGGAGGGGGGTTGAGCGAGCAAGGGAAGAAAAGCCTCTGCGACCTGCTCAGGAATAACTTTGATATCTTTGCTTGGGAGCCCTCCGACATGACTGGAGTTCCGCGGACAATCGCGGAACACAAACTGAATGTACGGGACGGTTATGACCCTGTGCGACAAAAGAAGAGGGGACAGGCCCCAGAAAGAAACAAAGCAATCAATGAAGACGTTACCAAGCTAGTGGCAGTGGGGATCATGAAAGAAGTACACTACCACGACTGGTTGTCTAACCCCGTGCTCGTCAAAAAGAGTGACGGAAGCTGGAGAATGTGTGTAGACTTCAAGGACTTAAACAAAGCCTGCCCAAAAGATTGCTACCCCTTGCCGGAGATCGACTGGAAGGTCGAATCCCTCTGCGGATACCCATTCAAGTGCTTTCTTGACGCGTACAAAGGGTATCACCAGATACAAATGGCAGCCGGGGACGAGGAAAAGACAGCTTTTCACACAAACCAAGGCATCTTCTGTTACACCAAAATGCCCTTCGGTCTAAAGAACGCTGGTGCCACATACCAAAGGCTCGTGGACAGGGCGTTTGAGAAACAGATTGGAAGAAATTTGGAAGTGTACGTCGACGATGTCGTCATCAAGAGCCATTCAGAGGAAGAAGTACTTAGGGATATGAATGAAACCTTCAAGACCCTAAGGAACATCAACATGAAGCTTAACCCCAAGAAGTGCACATTTGGGGCGGAACAGGGCATGTTTCTAGGTCATGTGGCAAGCAAGGAAGGCATCAGAGCTTGCCCAGACAAGTCTGCGGCCGTAACTACTCTCAGATCCCCGACGACCAAAAAGGAAGTACAGTCTCTGAATGGAAAGTGATTCGTGCTGAAAACAGTCAAGCTACCTCACACAAGCTAGCCACTTGTGAATGGCTAACCGTAAGAAGCTTAAAACTGCTTAAAACACAAATACAATGAAGTCCTGGAGAATATAATGAATTCCCGGGTCGTTAAGTCCCACGGAGACTCAATGGTGTGTAAACACTTGATCAGATGATAGAATGATCACTAAGGATAGTGATCAGTAAGGATTAGATTGAATTATTACACTACTGATTGATTGGAATGAAATGGAATACAGAATTGGAAAACACAACAATCAGGTAAAAGAAACGTAAAACGTACGTTTAAAAACTACGTATACGTACAAAATAAAAAGTGAATCTAAGAAATAAAAGACCTAAAAATATAAAAATGACATTTTTGGAATCCTAAAAATAAAAGAAAATTATTAGAAAAAGAAAATTATTTTTACAACTATTTATTTAATTATTATTAATTAAAAACTATTTTAAACTATTTATTAATAACCTAAAATAGAAGAAAATATGAAATAAGGCTAGAAAAATAAAATTATGATTCAGAAAAATCTAAAATATTATAAAACTTATTTTAAAATTAAAAATATATTTTTCACACTTTTTATCTAATTATTACTAATTAATTACTATTTAAAATACACTTAAATTCTAGAAAATATAAAATAAAACTGGAAAAATGAAATTTTAACTTGGAAAAATCTAAAATATGATAAAAATAATTTTAAAACTGAAAAGATATTTTTTATGCTTTTTAATTATTTATTACTAATTATTTAATACTTTTAACTATTTAAAATTTTAATAAATACTAAAAAGATTAGGAAAATTATGAAACTTTTTCTAAAAATAACTTAAGGTGACAGAAAACTAAGAAAAATATAAAAACAAGATTTGCTTATTAATAAGCTGAAAAGAAAAATCAAAAAGCTAAAAACTATTAAATAAACGCTATCACTATTTTAAAAATGATGTTTTTCTGATTTTTCTTTTTGAAAACTACTTAACTACTTAAAATATGAAACTTTAACAAACACAAAAATTTTACAAACTTAAAATAAGCAGTTTGACAAGCTTATGATCACAACAGTGGGCTTAAGAGCTTATTTTGGTGAAACAAGCTCAAACAAGCTCACAAACTGAAACAAAAGCTCAATAAAGATGCAAACAAGCTAGATGAACTGAAATGAAGCTAAAAGATACAGATAAGCACACTGATAAGCTAATAACAAACAAATAAGCACTTATGCTAAACACAGAAATGGGACAAGATTAGAGCTTATTGCAGCCCTACCAAACAAGCTAGAAAAGGAAAAACCAAGCTTGAGACCTCAAGATGGCCAGGTTGGCTTTCCAAAGAACCAAGTATCACAGGATTTGAACAACAATTAAGCTCTGTGTGAGCTTTTGATTTAGCTTATGAAACTGGTGCACAGGGCACTTTTTCAGAAAAGGTACTCAAAAGAAATAGAAAATAAGCACTAAATAAGCTAGACAGAAGTGAACTAATATTTTTATAATTTAGTTTAGCAACTAAACTTTGATAACCCAAAAGCTTTTAAGCTAAATCTAACTATTAAGCACACAGTGAAATCCTAAAGTTTATTCAAAAACGACCAAATGACAATTTGACTTTTTATAGAAACCAAAAGAAGTTGACTTATATGAACTTGAAATCACTACTACTTACTGAATATGTTGTATTAAGATATATTAAGACTAATTTAAGCTAGGTTAACAGATTCTAAGCTACTTTGATGATTTTGACACTAAAACTCTTAACAGTTAATGATTTGAATGAGATTAAAAGTGATTTTGACTAATACACTAACAAAGACTTGTTTTTATGACTTGTTTGAGTTATTAGGGACTAATGAGACACAAAGACAGTACAAGCAATCAACACAAACAAGACATGTTTCAGTTTAAGCAAGCAAATCCAAACACCCTTTACTTAACTGTTTGGAAGATTTTCAAAGCAAAACACAAATTATGACCATGAAACTGATTACAGACATCATAGTATCACTTATTAGGACTAATGAAACCTTAAACAACAACCATAACAACATTAAACTAAGAAATGACCATGATTTAATTTTAACTGTCAAAATGATATTTTTATAAACTACAAATTTAAAAGAACAACTAACTTATTTTAATCTTTAAATACACTTAACTATAACTAATTAACAATAAAACACAAAAATTTAAACTATGAAATAACTATAACAGAGAAATGCTAAAAATTAGCAAATGGCTTACAAAGGCTTCCAAGCTCAAATCTGAGAACAAGGACCAAATATCACTCCTATTAGCTTACCACTAAGCTTCTAACCCAAGGCCATCCAAAATTCACCCTGCTCCAGCTGTGAACACCATTTCCAATGGATTTTTTTATTTTTGAACTATTTAATTTGTATTTTTGGTGATTTTCTGTTTTTGCTTCTAAACTGAATTTTAAGAGTTTCTAATAGCTTAGAAAAGCTATTTAGGAGCTTATGTGGCTTATTTAGTCCAAGATAACACCTTACAACAACAATTGATTCACATGAGATTTTTGAAATTGGAAATTTTGCATAAAATGAAAACAAGTCTTATAACTGAAATTGATGTTTACAAAAGAGTTATTACACAAGGAAAACTTGAAATATAAAGCTTTTAAGTTAAAACATACACTGAAAATTGAATTTAAGCTAAAACGACATTAAAGAAACTAAGTTATATTAGATGATATTGATACATTGCTTCCCCTCCTCTTTATAATGACTTTTTGGACTCTATGTTGACCTCTGATTGCTTCCCACCAATTTCCAGCCCTTGGATCTCTCTAAATCATCTTAACCATCCAAGTGGATTTTTGGCACCAAATTCTTCTTGAGCAGGTTTGATCAATAAATGGAGTTGTTTGAATCAATTAAGGGTATTTGGGTGTTAGTGGAGGTAGAGGGGACAAGGTAAGGGGGTGGAGTAAATCATGGAAAACCATGACTGGTATTGGGTTTACAGGAAGGGGTGAAAGGTATGAACAGTAGGGCGGTATTTTGCCCGTTTGACTTTTGTTGACCGTTTGATATTATAACGGGGTTGGGTTGGTTTTGGGCCAAGGGTTGGGCCAGCTGGATAATGGATTGGATTTGGGTTGAAATACTAATAAGGGTCCGGTTTGGTATATGTTAACACAAGGACTAGAATTGCAAATTTACCAAACTTGAAGGACTGATCTTGCCAACTTTCCAAACTTATCACAAGGACCAATTTTGACAAACTTTGAATATTTCAGGGACCTTGAATGATAAAACTCCACATTTTTGAATTCTAGGGACTAGATTTGACAACTTTTAAAACTTAGGGGACTAAAACTGCCAATTTTGCAAACTTGATACATTTTTCATCTGATTTTGATCTTTTTGCATTTAAAACACATAAAACACTGATTTGTGATATTTTAATCATTTTGATGCATTTTTGAGTGTTTTCAGATGATTTTGCAGTTTAGATTGTACAAAAATGATGAGTATTTAGACACTCATCAATCCCCCACACTGAGATATTGCTAGTCCCTAGCAATGTTTTAGATCTTTAATGGATTTTAAAGAACTCTTTACCAAAAGCCATTACTTCTGGAGTAGCCAATTGTTTCAGTTCAAGTAAGAACCTTGGTACAATGATAATCAAATGATTTTGAGCAAATCATAAGCTGTAAACGGATTTGATTTGTCTTTACCAGAAGCCGTTTGCTCTGGACTAGCCAACTCTTAGATAAATTATCAATATTATCTTTGGTGAGCTGATTACCAATTATGGATTTTCCACTGCCTTTACCACAAGCCATAAACTTGCGGGCTAGCCAACTCTTCACTTTTTAGGATATGGTGAGTTGAATACCATACAATTTTGGGCAAATTGCAAGCCATAAACGGATTTGAGAAATCTTTACCAAGAGCCGTTTGCTCCTGGATTAGCCAATCCTTTTGTCTATTAGACATGGCGGACTGATAACCAAGCTGAGTAAGTGAAAAAACACTTACTCCAAAAAAAATTTTGGCCAAAAACGGTGGAATTGGGTGGATAATATATGATAAAATTCGTGAGAATTCCCCCCCCACACTTAGAAATGAATATTGCCCTCAATATTCAAAGTACCGGCGGTTATGCCGAAACAAAGAACGTAAAAGGGAAATACTACGGCCATTATTATGAAAGATTTTTTTTTTTTTTTTTTTTTTTGAAAAAGATTTTATATACAACAGCGTGGGGCAACTCCCCCACACTAGGGTGGTAGAACAGAGAAAGAAGACAGAGATATGGGTGAAAACCCATATGGTGTGTGCTAAAGTTTTTGATTCCCGAGTCACTAGCTTGACTCGATCCCCGCATTCATTGGTTCATGGGGAAAGTTTGTAAATCCGGGACAACCATGGATGGAATGTCTTCTCCAAAGTAATGCTTCACTCGATGACCATTCACTTTAAATTTTGGACCATCGGGTTGAGATAACTCAATGGTACCATAAGGATAAACCTTAGCGATAGTAAATGGACCAGACCAACGGGACTTGAGCTTTCCCGAGAAAATCTTCAATCTTGAATTGAAAAGAAGGACTCGATCACCAACGTTGAAAACGCGGTTCTTGATTTTAGAGTCATGAATCTTCTTTGTCTTTTGCTTGTAGATCAAAGAGTTCTCGTATGCTTGATCACGGAGTTCATTTAATTCATTCATTTGAACTTTTCTGTGATCACCAGCTGTCTGAATATCGAAATTTGCATGCTTTAAGGCCCAGTATGCCTTGTGCTCTAGCTCAATCGGAAGATGACATGCCTTTCCGTACACTAGCTTGTATGGAGTACACCCGATGGGTTTTGTAAGCTGTACGGAAGGCCCAGAGTGCGTCATCCAGCTTATCCGACCAGGATGCACGATTTTCGCCTACTGTCCTTTCAAGAATCCTTTTAATACCACGGTTTGAAACTTCCACCTGCCCACTTGTTTAGGGGTGGTATGCAGTAGAGAGACGGTGGGTAACACCATACTTTTGCATGACTCTTTCAAATTGGTCATTACAAAAATGTGTACCACGATCACTGATTATAGCACGAGGAGTTCCAAACCTGGCAAAAAGAGATTTCAAAAATTTCACAACAACTCGGGCATCATTGGTAGGTAAAGCTTTCGCTTCAACCCATTTTGACAAATAGTCAACAGCCACGAGTATGTATTTGTTACCGCGAGACGAAGGAAATGGCCCCATAAAGTCAATACCCCATATGTCAAAGATCTCACAAACTTGAATGGCATTTTGTGGCATTTCATTTCTTTGAGATATATTTCCATGACGTTGACAAGCGTCACAGGCTTTGACAAAATCGTGGGCATCCTTATAGATTGTGGGCCAATAGAATCCGGAATCAAACACCTTCTTGGCGGTGTAGTTTGGACTATGATGGCCCCCGGTGGGTCCAGCATGGCAAGCTTGAGAATGTCAATAGCTTCCTGTCCATAAACACACCGTCTGATGACTTGATCCGCATAAATTTTGAATAAGTAGGGGTCGTCCCAGAAATAATGTTTAACATCTTTGAAGAATTTGTTCTTCTGTTGGGTCGACATCCCTTTCACTATGAAGTTACCCGCATGGTAATTTGCGAAGTCAGCAAACCATGGGGTGGTAGAATTTCCACGAAAAGAAACCGCATTGAGTGTCTCGAGAGGAAATGTTTCATTTATTTCCTTTTTTTCGAAAACATCTTGGTGAGGGTTCTCTAATCGGGACAGATGATCAGCAGCTAGATTCTCAGCTCCTTTTTTATCACGTATGATGATATCAAATTCTTGCAGGAGGAGAATCCAATGGAGCAATCTTGGCTTTGCATCTTGTTTTGCAAAGAGATATTTGAGAGCCGAGTGATCCGTATACACCACGCATTTGGTCAAGATTAAGTACGGACGAAACTTCTCAAATGCATACACCACAGCTAATAGCTCTTTTTCTGTGGTGGTGTAATGAGTTTGAGCTTCAGTCATAGTCTTACTTGCGTAGTGAATAGGCTGAAAATGCTTAGCTCTACGTTGCCCTAAGACTGCACCGATAGCGAAATCACTTGCATCGCACATAAGCTCAAAGGGTAAATCCCAGTCGGGAGCAACGAGAATGGGTGCCTCAGTAACCTTTTTCTTCAATGTTTCAAAAGCTTCTATGCACGCAGGTGAGAAGATAAAAGGAGCATCCTTTTCAAGAAGATGGGTCATAGGCTGGGCGATTTTAGAAAAATCTTGTATGAATCTACGATAGAAACCGGCATGACCTGAAAAACTCCTAATACCTTTGACGGTAGTAGGATGAGGCAATTTAGCAATAACATCTACTTTTGCTCTATCTACCTCAATCCCATTTTTAGAAATCTTATGGCCAAGGACTATGCCTTCTTTGACCATAAAGTGGCTCTTCTCCCAGTTTAGACAAAGATTGGTGTCTTCACACCGTTTGAGCATTTTATCTAGATGGGAGAGACATGTTTGAAACGAATCCCCAATGACCGAGAAGTCATCCATAAACACCTCCATTGTTTCCCCGATCATGTCGTGGAATATGGCCATCATACATCGTTGGAACGTGCCAGGAGCATTACATAAGCCAAAAGGCATACGTTTGTAGGCAAAAGTTCCGTATGGGCAGGTGAATGTGGTTTTCTCTTGATCCTGTGGATCAATGGGAATCTGAAAATAACCCGAGAAACCATCAAGGAAACAATAGTATTCGTTCCCTGCTAATCTCTCAAGCATCTGGTCCATGAAGGGTAGAGGAAAATGGTCTTTACGGGTAGCGTCATTCAACTTACGATAGTCAATGCACACACGCCATCCCGTAACCAGACGAGTTGGATATAACTCGTTATCTTCATTTGTGACAACAGTAATGCCACCCTTTTTCGGAACACAATGAATTGGGCTAACCCAAGGACTATCTGAGATCGGGTAAATTAATCCTGCATCAAGAAGTTTGATAACCTCCTGTTTGATAACATCATGGATTTTTGGATTCACTCGTCTCTGATGTTAAACTGCTGGTTTAAAGTCATCCTCCATCAAGATTTTGTGAGTACAGAACTCAGGGTTGATACCCTTAATATCGGAGAGTTTCCAAGCAATTGCTTGCTTGTGTGACTTCAAGATCTTTATGAGAGCAGCTTTTTCATCTTTACTCAAATCTCGAGCAATAATGACTGGTAATTTATCATCACCTTCAAGAAATGCATACTCGAGATGAGGCGGTAAGTCCTTAAGCTCAACCTCAGGAAATTCTTCAGTTTTCTCAACTGACTTAACTTCCTTGTTATGAAGCTTGATGGGAGGGAGAGGAGGAGAAGTGTCCTGATTTAACAACTTCTTTAGAAGAATATCTCCCTCCAGATTAATCTCATTTTGATTAATCTCATCAGGAATTGAATCACAAAAGTGAGGGGTTGATGATGAATCACCATTAAGCAACTTCTCAATGAGAAGTATGTCCCCCTCAATGTCAATTGGAGCGTGATCAATTTCCCATGGAACAGAATCACTAGCCAAGTATGCTTCAATCTCATCTAAGATGAAGTCGCTTCCCTCAAACGGAGTGAGAGAAGGAGTAGAATTGGCTATGATAGGTTGAGAAGATGTGGTGGGATCCCCACTCACAGAATTATGAGAATAACCAAGAACTTCTTGAGAGTACTCTTCAGAAGCAACATCAATGATATCTATTCGGTTAACCGATTCAGAATCATAGTTTGCGGAGTACCTCGAAGTTTGATCAAGGTTAAAGGCGACAGCTTCATTACCAACACGTAATGTGATTTCTTGCTCAAATACATCAATGAGAGCACGGCCCGTTCTCAGGAATCCTCGACCAACAATGAGAGGAACCCGATGATCGGCATCAAAATCAACAACCACGAAGTCAGCTGGGAAATGGAACTTTCCTACTTTCACAAATACGTCCTCGGCAATGCCAAGAGGACGGGATATGGAACGATCTGCAAGCTCGAGAGTCATGCATGTAGGAGTAAGTTCCGGAAGAGAAAGTTTCTTCCATACTGAATAAGGCATCAGGTTGATGCTTGCACCAAGATCTGCTAAGGCAAAGCATTCAACCATTCCTGGGAATACACAAGGTAAGAGAAATTTCCCAGGATCTCCAAGCTTTTCAGGAAGCTTCTTCAGGATAACTGCAGAGCAGTTCTCGTTAAGAGGAGTTTTAGCCATTTCAAACAGCTTTTCCTTGTTGCTTAACATGTGTTTGAGAGTTGATGCAAACTTGGGCATCAGCATGATAGCATCCGCAAAACTTATGTCAAAGTGTAATTCTTGGAAATTTTGGAAAAATTTATCCATTTGATGATTGGCTTTTTCGCGGAGCTTTTGCTCATTCAAACGTGATGGGTAAGGAATAGAAGATTTGGATTTCTGGTTTTCAACGGGAGCTACAGGAGGTTCAAAAACAACTCCTGGATTTGACTTGGGTTTCTGGACAACTTGAGGTTGGACTACCGAAGGTGGGACTTGTGCGGTACTTCGTGGGCTTGAATAATGCACCTTGTCCGTAGTATCCTTGGTAACTTGACTCATTTCTCCTAGTGGAGGAGGCATTGGAGTCGTAGGTCCATTGTGTGTCTGAGGTTCACTTTCTACTACCTTTGGAAGAGAAGAAGAAGAGGTAGTAGGAACAGCAGGTCCAGCATATGAAACACCACTTCTGGCTGTGATCGCCTTTGCATCGCCCCTCGGGTTAGCGATCGTGTTGCTCGGAAGTTTTCCTGAGCCCGAGGGTTGATCATTTAAAGACTTCTTAAGATCAGCGATCTGACTGACCAACAACCTGTTCATTTCATCTTGGGATTTCATGAATTGCTTCAACAACTCATCAGATGATGGTCCAGTTGGAACAATAGCGGGAGGTGGATTAGGAAAATTCTGGCCTCTAATGTTAGGATTAGGGCCTTGGTTTTGAAAATTTCCTTGATTAGGATTCATATTCCCATGAAATTGATTCCCTCGATTGAAATTGTTTTGATTAAGGTTTCCTTGATGTTGGAAACCTTGATTTGGTGCAGGATAGAAATTACCTTGGTTTTGGTAACCTTGGTTCATTCTAGGTTGGTTCTGATTCCAGTTTTGCATGTTATGATTCTGGTTAAAACCGGGTGGTGCCCGATTCGTGTTAGCACGGTAGTGTGGTTCATTTTGAGGACGGTATTGAGTACCTCCTTGCTGTGAACTACCGGCTAGAGCATTGGCTTCAAATGGACTACCATCGGTGGCAGTACAATTGTAATATGCATGAGGACCACCACAGGTAACACAACTCTCGACTTTCTTCACTTCACCATGTGTTGGTGTCTGAGTGAAGGTCACTTTCTTTTGGTTAGCAAGAACCAAAGCCTGAACAATATCTGTGAGTTTGTCAATCTTAGCATCGGTGCTAGATGTACTCACTGGAGATGAAGAAGAAGAAGGTCCAGCATGAGACTGATATGTCTTTGCTCGGAAAGGGCGGACCTGAGATTTGTTCTCAATGATTTGTAAGGCTTCTTTTGTGGTTTTGCTAAGGAAATTACCTCCCGCGGAGGCATTCAAAGAGTCTTGATTAGTCTGGTTGAGACCATTGTAGAAAGTATCCATTTGCATTAACTCGGTAAAACCATGATGCGGACACTTGCGAAGCAACTCTTTGTAACGATCCCATGCCTCCCCGAATGATTCATCAAATCTCTGAGAAAATTTCATTATCTCATTCTTAAGACTTGTAGTTCGGGATGGAGGATAGAACTCCTTGACAAACTTGGTGACAAGATCTTCCCATGTCTCAATAGAACGAGGGGGTTGTTTCTCAAGCCAATTCCGGGCTTGTCCCTCTAGAGAAAATGGGAACAGAAGAAGCTTGATAGCTTCATGTGGGACATTCTTGTACTTGATGGTAGATGCAATCTTGTTAAACCATCGAATGTGTGCATGAGGATCATCCCGCTCAAAAGTTCATTGAGCTCAAAGGTATCAGCCACGATGGCTGGGACAACAATAGCATCTCCGTAACCCTCGATGGGTGCTTGGAGAAGCTCATTCATGGGCTTATCTTCTGCCATTACGACAGGTGGTGGTGGTAGACGTTCCTCAGTCACGGCTGAAGGAGCAGAATGTCCTCTACGTCTACGAGGAATGTTTCCAAGTTCAGAAAGTGGACTTGTAGAACTGGAAGAACGAGTGCGCATGCACTAAGTATAAAAATCAATTTTCAAAACAAATGAGGCAAAACGACAAGTGAACTTAACCAATAATCACAAATGATATGGCTTCTTTGAAAAAGGTACACTAAATCACAAGGACACAATGGCAAGTTTTAAATCTGATGTTCGGGAACTTATTATGGTCACACCCCCAGTTAGTAGGTGTACTGCCTTGATTTGCGGTGGTTGATTTTTATGTATATATTAAGTACCACTGAAAAGACGTAGGTAATGATTTGTGCAAAGGGTTCAAAAACTTTTGGACAATATTTTTGGATCGTCTTGTTTAACAAAATCGTACTGTTTTAAGAATCACCTTAAAGACAATACAAGATAGAAAACGTTCCGATTGTTTTGTTGTTTTATATTTTTTTGGGTTTGTTAACACTTTAGGAAAAGTGCTAATGAACTTTTTGATATTTTATAACTTTACAAAAAAACTTTTTACAAATGGTGGTATATGTGCAAGAATGGGTCTGGAAAAAGTTTAACACACGCTAAAGCCTCCCCGGCAGCGGCGCCAAAATTTGATTCGTGCTGAAAACAGTCAAGCTACCTCACAAAAGCTAGCCACTTGTGAATGGCTAACCGTAAGAAGCTTAAAACTGCTTAAAACACAAATACAATGAAGTCCTGGAGAATATAATGAATTCCCGGGTCGTTAAGTCCCACGGAGACTCAATGGTGTGTAAACACTTGATCAGATGATAGAATGATCACTAAGGATAGTGATCAGTAAGGATTAGATTGAATTATTACACTACTGATTGATTGGAATGAAATAGAATACAGAATTGGAAAACACAACAATCAGGTAAAAGAAACGTAAAACGTACGTTTAAAAATTACGTATACGTACAAAATAAAAAGTGAATCTAAGAAATAAAAGACCTAAAAATATAAAAATGACATTTTTGGAATCCTAAAAATAAAAGAAAATTATTAGAAAAAGAAAATTATTTTTACAACTATTTATTTAATTATTATTAATTAAAAACTATTTTAAACTATTTATTAATAACCTAAAATAGAAGAAAATATGAAATAAGGCTAGAAAAATAAAATTATGATTCAGAAAAATCTAAAATATTATAAAACTTATTTTAAAATTAAAAATATATTTTTCACACTTTTTATCTAATTATTACTAATTAATTACTATTTAAAATACACTTAAATTCTAGAAAATATAAAATAAAACTGGAAAAATGAAATTTTAACTTGGAAAAATCTAAAATATGATAAAACTAATTTTAAAACTGAAAAGATATTTTTTATGCTTTTTAATTATTTATTACTAATTATTTAATACTTTTAACTATTTAAAATTTTAATAAATACTAAAAGGATTAGGAAAATTATGAAACTTTTTCTAAAAATAACTTAAGGTGACAGAAAACTAAGAAAAATATAAAAACAAGATTTGCTTATTAATAAGCTGAAAAGAAAAATCAAAAAGCTAAAAACTATTAAATAAACGCTATCACTATTTTAAAAATGATGTTTTTCTGATTTTTCTTTTTGAAAACTACTTAACAACTTAAAATATGAAACTTTAACAAACACAAAAAATTTACAAACTTAAAATAAGCAGTTTGACAAGCTTATGATCACAACAGTGGGCTTAAGAGCTTATTTTGGTGAAACGAGCTCAAACAAGCTCACAAACTGAAACAAAAGCTCAATAAAGATGCAAACAAGCTAGATGAACTGAAATGAAGCTAAAAGATACAGATAAGCACACTGATAAGCTAATAACAAACAAATAAGCACTTATGCTAAACACAGAAATGGGACAAGATTAGAGCTTATTGCAGCCCTACCAAACAAGCTAGAAAAGGAAAAACCAAGCTTGAGACCTCAAGATGGCCAGGTTGGCTTTCCAAAGAACCAAGTATCACAGGATTTGAACAACAATTAAGCTCTGTGTGAGCTTTTGATTTAGCTTATGAAACTGGTGCACAGGGCACTTTTTCAGAAAAGGTACTCAAAAGAAATAGAAAATAAGCACTAAATAAGCTAGACAGAAGTGAACTAATATTTTTATAATTTAGTTTAGCAACTAAACTTTGATAACCCAAAAGCTTTTAAGCTAAATCTAACTATTAAGCACACAGTGAAATCCTAAAGTTTATTCAAAAACGACCAAATGACAATTTGACATTTTATAGAAACCAAAAGAAGTTGACTTATATGAACTTGAAATCACTACTACTTACTGAATATGTTGTATTAAGATATATTAAGACTAATTTAAGCTAGGTTAACAGATTCTAAGCTACTTTGATGATTTTGACACTAAAACTCTTAACAGTTAATGATTTGAATGAGATTAAAAGTGATTTTGACTAATACACTAACAAAGACTTGTTTTTATGACTTGTTTGAGTTATTAGGGACTAATGAGACACAAAGACAGTACAAGCAATCAACACAAACAAGACGTTTCAGTTTAAGCAAGCAAATCCAAACACCCTTTACTTAACTGTTTGGAAGATTTTCAAAGCAAAACACAAATTATGACCATGAAACTGATTACAGACATCATAGTATCACTTATTAGGACTAATGAAGCCTTAAACAACAACCATAACAACATTAAACTAAGAAATGACCATGATTTAATTTTAACTGTCAAAATGATATTTTTATAAACTACAAATTTAAAAGAACAACTAACTTATTTTAATCTTTAAATACACTTAACTATAACTAATTAACAATAAAACACGAAAATTTAAACTATGAAATAACTATAACAGAGAAATGCTAAAAATTAGCAAATGGCTTACAAAGGCTTCCAAGCTCAAATCTGAGAACAAGGACCAAATATCACTCCTATTAGCTTACCACTAAGCTTCTAACCCAAGGCCATCCAAAATTCACCCTGCTCCAGCTGTGAACACCATTTCCAATGGATTTTTTTATTTTTCAACTATTTAATTTGTATTTTTGGTGATTTTCTGTTTTTGCTTCTAAACTGAATTTTAAGAGTTTCTAATAGCTTAGAAAAGCTATTTAGGAGCTTATGTGGCTTATTTAGTCCAAGATAACACCTTACAACAACAATTGATTCACATGAGATTTTTGAAATTGGAAATTTTGCATAAAATGAAAACAAGTCTTATAACTGAAATTGATGTTTACAAAAGAGTTATTACACAAGGAAAACTTGAAATATAAAGCTTTTAAGTTAAAACATACACTGAAAATTGAATTTAAGCTAAAACGACATTAAAGAAACTAAGTTATATTAGATGATATTGATACATTGCTTCCCCTCCTCTTTATAATGACTTTTTGGACTCTATGTTGACCTCTGATTGCTTCCCACCAATTTCCAGCCCTTGGATCTCTCTAAATCATCTTAACCATCCAAGTGGATTTTTGGCGCCAAATTCTTCTTGAGCAGGTTTGATCAATAAATGGAGTTGTTTGAATTAATTAAGGGTATTTGGGTGTTAGTGGAGGTAGAGGGGACAAGGTAAGGGGGGGGGGGGTGGAGTAAATCATGGAAAACCATGACTGGTATTGAGTTTACAGGAAGGGGTGAAAGGGATGAACAGTAGGGCGGTATTTTGCCCGTTTGACTTTTGTTGACCGTTTGATATTATAACGGGGTTGGGTTGGTTTTGGGCCAAGGGTTGGGCCAGCTGGATAATGGATTGGATTTGGGTTGAAATACTAATAAGGGTCCGGTTTGGTATATGTTAACACAAGGACTAGAATTGCAAATTTACCAAACTTGAAGGACTGATCTTGCCAACTTTTCAAACTTATCACAAGGACCAATTTTGACAAACTTTGAATATTTCAGGGACCTTGAATGATAAAACTCCACATTTTTGAATTCTAGGGACTAGATTTGACAACTTTTAAAACTTGGGGGACTAAAACTGCCAATTTTGCAAACTTGATACATTTTTCATCTGATTTTGATCTTTTTGCGTTTAAAACACATAAAACACTGATTTGTGATATTTTAATCATTTTGATGCATTTTTGAGTGTTTTCAGATGATTTTGCAGTTTAGATTGTACAAAAATGATGAGTATTTAGACACTCATCAGAAAGTTAGCCAGCCTCAGTCGTTTCATGTCCAAATCAGCAGAAAGGTCCCTTCCATTCTTCAAAACGCTGAAGAAATGCATTAAAAAAAAGCGACTTCTACTGGACACCGGACGCAGAGCAGGCGTTCAAAGAAATGAAGCAGCACATTGCCAATCTGCCAATGGTCATCGCTCCACAACCAAAGGAGGAGCTGATCATGTACTTAGCCGCGTCCTAAGAAGCTGTAAGCGCGGTTTTGTTAGCGCAAAGGGAGTCGAGGCAACAGCCAGTGTACTTCGTCAATCGCGCCCTAAAAGGCCCGGAGGTGAATTACACTCCGCTTGAGAAGCTTGTCCTGGCACTAGTATATGCATCCCGCAGGTTGCGGCGATACTTCCAGGCACATCCAGTAGCGGTCATCACAGACCAGCCACTGAAGCAAGTCTTGACTAAGACAGAAAAGAGCGGAAGAATGGCTGGATGGGCAATAGAGCTGGACGAACATGACATCACCTTCCGACCCCGGACAGCCATAAAGGGACAGGTGCTAGCGGACTTCATTGCTGAGATTCCAGAGGAAGAAACTCTTGACAAGAAAAAGGACCAGCAACAATACTCAGAGCCGTGGAAACTATTCACGGACGGATCTTCGTGCATAGAAGGGTCCGGATCAGGCTTAATCCTGACAAACCCGGAGGGGCAGGAGTTCACCTAGGCCCTCCGTTTTGAGTTCGAGGCATCCAACAACGAAGCTGAGTAC
This sequence comes from Chrysanthemum seticuspe, assembly GCA_019973895.1. Lineage (NCBI taxonomy): Eukaryota > Viridiplantae > Streptophyta > Magnoliopsida > Asterales > Asteraceae > Chrysanthemum > Chrysanthemum seticuspe. The sequence goes on along the minus strand of BPTQ01000009.1, from coordinate 213,628,613 downwards.
GAGGCACTAATCGCAGGACTAAGGATTGCTGAACAAATGCGGGTAAAAGACTTATCAGCAAATGTTGACTCCCGTCTCGTGGCAAACCAGATAAACGGAGCATACAAAGTGAAGGAGGAAAGCATGGCGCGCTACTTGGCAAAGGCCAAAGCATTGATTGAAGGGTTCCGGACGTTCTCCATCAGACAGATTCCCCGGAGTCAAAACAAACAAGCAGACGCGCTAAGCAAAATTGCATCCACCAGCTTTGCCCACCTGATAAAACAGGTCCTTGTGGAAGTCTTAAAAGAAAAATCCATCGAAGAAAAGGAAGTACTGGCTATCGTGGAAGAAGACGGGGATACATGGATGACACCCCTGATCGAATATCTAAGGGATGAAATGCTACCGGCGGATGACAACAAGGCAAGAAAACTATGGATCAAGGCAAGGCAGTACGCGTTGAGAGACGGAATCCTGTTCCGGAAATCTTTCCTAAAACCTTGGCTCCGATGTGTAGGCCCCACTCAAGCCAACTACGTGCTGCGAGAGATCCACGAAGGGTCGTGTAGCATGCACTCCGGCCCAAGGGCAGTGGTAGCCAAAGCAATTAGATCCGGATGTTATTGGACGACGATGCACAGGGATGCACGTGAGCTAATACAGAAGTGCGAAGATTGCCAAGTCCACCGCCCGATACCAAAACATCCGCAGCAAAATCTGACCCCAATCACCTCTCCTTGGCCTTTTTACAAGTGGGGTATAGACATCTGTGGACCTTTCCCAGAAGGCCCCGGCAAGGTAAAGTTTATGATTGTAGCAATAGACTACTTCACTAAATGGATCGAAGCCAAGCCCTTAGCCTCCATCACAGGAAGGCAAGTGAAGAAGTTTGTTTGGGACAACATAGTCTGCCGCTTCGGCCTGCCGGGAGAGATAGTGTCGGACAACGGAAAGCAATTCCGCGACAACCCATTCAAGGACTGGTGCCAGAAGCTCAACATCAAACAACGGTTTGCATCGGTGAAACATCCGCAGGCAAACGGGCTGGTCGAAAGGGCGAACAAAAGTCTGGGAGAAGGCATCAAAGCGAGATTGGAGAAGGGAAGTAAAGACTGGGTGGAAGAAGTGCCGCATGTGCTCTGGGCACACAAAACTATGATCAAAACAAGCAACGGCGAAACCCTATTTTCCCTCACATATGGCACTGAGGCAGTTATCCCGGTAGAGATTGGAATGCCAAGTCTCCGATGTACGGCCATAAACCAAATCTCCAATGACCAAGAGCTTCGCCTAAATCTGGACATCCTGGAAGAAAAATGAGAAGCCGCGGCCATTGAAGAGGCGCGCAGCAAAGCAAGGATGGAGGGGTACTACAACGCCAAAGTACGAAGCACGGCCTTCAGACCCGGAGAATTTGTCTACCGCAGCAACGAAGCTAGTAGAGCGGAGGACACCGGAAAGCTTGGTCCCAAATGGGAAGGGCCATATGAAGTGATGGAGGCACTAAGGAATGGAGCGTACAAGCTCAGAGCCGCGGATGGGGAGATACTCCCGAGAACATGGAACATCCGCAACTTGAAGAAATGTTACATCTAAGCGTAAGTAGGTTTTCCCCGCCTTTTGTAAGTTGATCACGGATCAGGTCCGGACAACAGGGGGACTTTAACTTTTCATATTTCGTATTTATATTGTAATGTTTTCTAAGTAATGAAACGTAGATGCCTGGCCTGCTCTACGAATTTTCCAAAATAAAGATGCAACCATATTTTTTACTCTTACATCTTATGCATGATTCTCACAACCGCGACAGACAGTGTCGCACATAAAGGGCGAGCAACCTCAAAATTGACTCAGGCATATAAGTGGTATTGCAAACCCATTGACCATTGTTTGATACCCCCGAACTCCCAAAGTGCGGCCAAGGGTACAACTCAAAGCCCGGAACAACTAAGTCTGGCAAATATAAAAAAAAACACGTGTACAACTAAGCCAAGAAGTTTCATTAAATTCACAAGACCTTTTTTACAAGTACACAGGGGTATACCCCCGGCTTACAAAAAATGGCGTCGCAACAACCACGACCCTATCAAACATAAATAAAGCTTCACAATAGATGGAAAAGGCGGCATAGTCTAAATGCCGCCCATAAGAGACCAACTCAAGCATTCCCAGCACCATCAAGAACGCTGGCGTCAAACATATCATCGTGGGCAGCCGTTTCTTCTTCTTCTTTTTCATCCTCCCCGGTAGGACCTGTAACCGCGGAGGAAGGGGTTGGACCAGGAGAAACGATCACCATGGAAGGCTCTCCAGTAGAAGTAACCTGATGCTCAACCTCCGAAACAAGCAGCTCAGGATTCCAAACATTAAACTTCTTACCATACGCCCGGTGTTTCCTCTCCTTATACGCGGCAATGGCGCGCGGGCGTCTGGTAATGGTTTGAAGCAAAGAGTTGGGAAGAGCAACCTCTTCCGCCACCGGGGGATTAAAAACGAATTCCCCCGCACTACCTGGCCTTTCCTCTTGTAACACAAGCTGCGACATAAGGAATTCTAAAGAGGAATCCTTGCAAGCCTCCAAGGAATCGAGAAGGGGGAAGGGAACATCGCTAAGGCGAATGATAGCCTCGCGGTAAACCTCCTTAGCCCGCGAATTGTAGGCCTTGATCTGTTCCAGCTTTCGACCCTTAGAACCATGGACAATCCCAGCTTCCAAACCCTGCCTTAGGCCCTCAGCAATGGCCTTGCTAATACAATCCCCCAATCGCGTCTGAAGCTCATCAGACTGTTTGAAGGCCATCCAAGCCCGGCGGAAACCATGCCCGATCACCCACCTCTTACCCTCAATAGCCATCAGAGTGCTCGGGAATAGCTCCTCATCAAAGTCACGGTTGAGTTCCGCCAACCTCTGATCTAACTTCGCGAGTTGTCTATCATACTCACCGCGGACTCTTTCCTCGCACTCCTTCAATTTCTCTTCTAACAAACCAGCACCCTCAACCTGCCCTTTGAGTTCCTCATAAACAGAAGTAAGCTCGGCCACTTTACCCTTTAGCTCAGCATTTTCAACAGTAAGATTGGCCAGCTGTTCATCCTTCAGCGCGATCATACCCTCCAACTGCGCCATGCACTCACGCAACCTCTTAAGCTCTTCCGCTTCGGACTCAAGCGACCCAACCCGCTCGCGGAGACCCTTTGCCTCCGCGGCTTCAACCTCGAGCTCTTGAATTTTCCCCTTCAGAGCCTCAACCCTTTTCTCTTTTCTCTCGAGCCTCCTGTTCAACTTGTTAGTCTGGTTAAGCTCAAACTGTAGCCGCAAACGTACCTCGGAAGACATACACGCTTGCTGAACAGTCATCATGTTGTACTGCTCTAGCAAGTCCATGTGGGGCATGTTGCGCAATGTAGACAAATATCCAGGAGTTGCAACATTGTCCAGCATACTCTGACAAATCCAAGGGTCATTCATGCGGAACTCATTAGTCGGTAACCACTTCGGAACATACGTATTCTTTGCCTCCGCAGTATCCACAGACAAAGACTCATAGAAGTCGTCGTCGGATGCGGCGGGGCGGTGGCCAGATGGGTCCTGCAGTGGGGATCCAACCCCAAAAAAGCTCTCCTGCTGAAGGGGTGGTGGCTGAGAAGGCCCGGACATATCCACATCCAAGTTCTCCTGATGGGCAGTGGTGGAAGTCTTTCAAGTAGAGTCCGGGACTACCTGAGCGTCCGGAGTAGCCTCTGAGGAAATATTAAGCTCCTCCTGCGGACGAGGTCCAGAATCAGACTCGTCGCGCAACTCCATAACAGGAGTAGACCCCGCGGCCGCATCTCCTACATAACATATAACATTTGAGTTTCAAAAAAGGGGGGGGCGAAAATAATAAAGAAAAAAGAAAAAGATGTACCCGCCGCGGATCCAGAGCCCTTCTCCGACAGAGGAGTAATTCTCTTCTTCTCTGGCTGCTTGGAAGGAACATCGAGCCTGACCCTTTTCTTCCCAGTCGGCTTATTAGCCTTAGCCGCCTTTACATTGTCCACAATAGTCTCTTGGACTAAGGTGATAGTATTTTCGGAAGGCTCAATAACACGGTTAACAGTTTCATCTTGAAGGGTCTTCTCTCCCTCTAGCAAAGTCCTCTCATCAGATGTCACCTCGAATGGATCCGGCTAATTGATAAAGGCAAACAAAGACATCTCTGCAAGACAACAAATAAAAACACAGGCGTTAGTAAAAGAAACAAGGAAAGGAAAAAAGATAATAAGGCGCGGCAAACCCTAAAAAGAAAAACCCACCCTCGGTATCCGAAGCCATAAAGGTAGGCCGCGACGTAGTATCGTCCCAGGCACGGCTAAGGCCAACCACGCAAAGAAAGGGCTCCGGCAACTTCTTAAAGGGAGTGTGCATCGTGTCAAGACGACGCAACAACTCAAGGTCAATATCGTCGTCACTCAGAGGTGGATCACGGTCAACAGAAACTTTCTCATTCCACGAGATTGCTAATGGGAAAATGGTCGCGTCAACCCAAAAGAAAAACTCCTTCCAATTCTTCACAGAATCCAAAGGAGCGGTGTAACACACCGGAACAATCAAGGACTTGGGACCCTTACGCTTCTCTAGGGTCATCCAACCATCCTTCATCCCCGAATAATAAAATTTCCTAAATAAAGGCACGGTGGGTGTTCCACCGTGAGCACGGCAAAGGATCTCAAAGTGACTAATCCTAGCGGCAGCCAGTACAGATAACTGCGACAGATGAATTTGAAAATATTCCAAAACCCTACATAGGAACGCGGAAAGGGGTATCCTAAAATTGCAAAGTTCAAAGAACCTAGTATACGCTCCTATCTTACCCTCAGGAGCATCCTTTATGGTATCGTTAGGACCAGGAAGAAGAGGGTGAACAGTCGAAGGGATATGATATCTAGAACAAAAATCACTCAAATCTTTCTGGAACAACTTACAGGTAAAGTCACTTAGGAGTTTTTTAGCCATGGAACTATAAGGAAGGAAGAAAAACCTAACCTGATAAAGTAGGAACGAGCACACAGAACTTGGAGGGCGTTTTTCTTTTTTACTTGCGAAGAGGAAATGGCAACAGTAGCCAATAAAGTAAAAAAGCGAGGTATTTATACCCCCTAGATGCAAACCCAACGGGGCAATCGAACGGTCGAACAAGCGCCACGTCTCCGGCTCGTATCCAACGGTCCAACACCGCCTAGATCAACGGATGAGATAGAAGCAGCCAAAACGTCTTGTCAGTCAGAAAACACGCGGCTAGGGGCAGTTCGCGAATCCCAAGGGACAGCTGTAACGCTTATCTTTGGCACGAGTGGAAAGTACAGTCAGCAATGACTAGGACTATCCGCGGAACACACTACCGTGGGTAATCGAAACAATTTAGTCTAGAAGCGCTTGTCATGGATCAACAAGCACACTAGACTGGGGGGACTTGATTACGTATGACCCTCCTAGCACCAATACGGGCGAGACGCGGACTAAATACTCCCGGCACTCATATGTGTGGGTCGCGGACCAAATACGCACCCCGGCAATGGCCACTAAGCCATTCCGCAGATGATAGACGCGTCCGAAGAGAAACACAACCGCGTCCAACGTAAAAGGTAGGGAATCTCGCTCGGGCTCAACGTACTGCAACCTGCAGTCCCCAAATAGGGAAAGCGGGACAATTCCCGCCCAAAAGCATCGCTATCACAGCAACACGACGAGCTCTGGAGTTGACCTACGTCACTCCCCACTCCCAAGCTGTCGTTCTCATGGCCCGTGACCTCGAGAACACGACAGAAAGGTCAACCATATAAATAGAGGCCTCGCCACTATTCAAACGGTAACACATACATACTCTCTCTCTCTAGAACCAACTTCATCTCTCTAAAAACTATCACTTACTCTCACGCCGGAGGTTGACCGCGGAACCCCGTTCCGCGGTGAGACTAACGGTGTTGGTTTTCTTAGCAGCTAGCTATCAAGAATCTCACTTAGTACAAGACCTATTTCCTGAGAAGTTAGCCTACACTAATCTTCATCAGGGGAGTGCCCGGAATTGTATTAACAACATCCTTTCTTTTTTTCCCTTTTCTGTTTTCATTCTCATTCTCATTGATGTACATTATGTATTTTTTTTCCAGAGTGGTAGCATATCTTTCACGTGTCCTTGAGTCAGCATACACTCCAGTGGAGGGTCTTAACAAACAATCTTTCCTAACTGAATTGGTATGACTAGGGTTTCTTCTGTGTATTTTCTCTTAAAACCCTGTTCAATTGATGCATGTTAAACCGCTTCTTCTATTTCATACAGTCATATTATTATGTGTGGTGTAATTTTTTCATGACTTAGTGCATGAGAGGCATTGCTGAACTATCTACATTGATTTTATGATTTCACCTGTCTTGACTCTCTAATTGATGGACGAACAGTAATTCTTGAATGTTTTTAGCTCTAATACACTTGCAAATTTGACATTAGTTGTATTGTATTAATCTTTTATACTATGTGAGTGTATACGGTTCCCGTGTTCCCTTTTCTGCCCGTTCTTTAGGTTTGCTGACTTTCATACAATAAATTGGTTTTCAAGCACCTAGGCTCAAACATCATCTTTAAAGTTGAGAGTTGAAACACCACCATGTGTTACTTTCACCTGAATAGGAAGTCAACCATTGGCTTTGGAAACAAAAAATAAGTATGTCTTAAATGCAGTTAATTAGATACCTTCACAACAACGAATGTTCTTAATACAAGAGGAACTAAACTATATTGTAGGAAAAAAATAATATTCACTAAACATGTACACTTTCAAAGTTTAGTATCCTATCTTCTGAACCGCTTGTTATTGGACTTCATTTGTTGACTTTCTGGGGGAAGAAGCGTGTTGACTTCCCACGACTGCAAAAACTGTATGCTTCTTTTTTCCTCTAAATTTTTGGCTTCTCGTAATTTCCCTCTTGCTGCCTCAAGCTTTTCTTCCATAGTTGCGTTTGAATTTATGAGTCTAACCCTTTGTTCAACTCGACCCTTTGGAATGCTAGCTTTTTCAGAATTGATTTTTATATTTTTTCTTTCCATATCGAAACTTGTTGGCTTCTTTAACATATTGAGCATAACTGGTTCAGTTTCTCTACTTCTCTTTTCCATAACTACTTTACCAGTCAAAACCTCATCAAATCCAGTATCTTTATTTCCAGTTTTCAGTCCTGGACCATCTAAAACATTAGTTTTTGATGATTCATCTTGCACTCTGATCACCTTAATTCGTACTTTCACTGATTTTCTCGTTTCTCTTATGGTTTGATTCTCAGCCGGTAAAATTACATTGTTCTTCTTTAATTCACCACCCTGTTCATCTTCTTGATGCAAAGCAGGCATCTTTTCATAAGAATCCACCCATCTGTCAAACATAGCCCTACGCATCCAAGAACCGATAATCATCTCTGCAATCTGCTTAACTTCTTTCGACGCATGATCTTGAAGAAGACAAACAGTATTCCCAATCCCCGCTGCATCCACTACTTTAAAGGACAAACCCATCTTGTGCAGCTTCTTCAACGACTCATATACTACAGATAACGACCCACAATCACCATGTTTTTCAAGAATTGCTTTAATCCTTAACACTTCACCAACTCTTCTTTTTTCCTCTTCGTTGAACTCACACCAGTAAAGACAATGAGCAATCTCGTCTCTCCTACGTAGAAACTCGTTTGGATTATCTCTTGCAGCAACTTTAATAACTTTTTCAATGACATCGAATATATCCACATTCTTGTTTTTCAAACACTCCCCCCACTCATCGATCATTGATTTCAATTTCAACTCTTCCATTACTGATATTATTATTGTTTCTTTTATTGCGAAAAGAGATCGACAACAAACCCTAGATTGAATATCTGATAATGTAAATTGGATGAAGGAAAGATTGTGCGTGTGAATTAAGGAATGTGTGTAGTTATTAAATAAGGTGAATTATTTTAGGTTTTGTTATCTAATTAATTAGCGTTGATACAACGGTTAGATTTTTTATGACACGGTTTGATTTCATTGCCGCGTTTTTTTCCCGCATTTTTTCCGGTCCATATCTATAGTCCAGCTCAAAATAAATCTTAAATCAAAAATTTAATTATTGTTAAGAAGGTTATAAATAACGTGAGGTGTGACGTAACTGCATGATCAAGCCTCACTTAGTGGCTAAGACGAAATATTTGCGTTTTTAAGGCGTGACATAAGACGGCACAAAATATGAGAATAATATATTGAAACTAATTACAAAAGTGGACCAATATTGTAGTCATTTTACAAAAGTGAACCAAAATTCTATGTCTTACGAAAATGAATCAATGCGTGACACAATCATACTTTTTAGAGAATCTGACCCAATAAACCCAAAAATATCTTATTACTTTTTTCACTAAAAAATATAAATAACTCACATGTAACATTTCTCCCAACAACCCTTCCCTTCTCCTCCTTCTAGATCTAAACAACCACTTCATCTTCAATCACTAATTTCAATATCTCTTTTCACCATCATCTTCAATCTTCATTTCTATGGTTAAAGATGTCACGCGAGAAGAAATAACTGTGAACAACACACAAATGGGTTTGGTCGCGTTTTTGTCAAACGGGTTGCCTTTTTTTGTCAAGTGGGTAGCCTTTTTTTTTGTCAAATTTGAGTCTTAGTCGCGTTTTGGGTCGCGTTTTGAGTCTTAGTCGCGTTTTAGGTCTTTAAATAATATGTGTCGCGTGCTACTTTAAAAATTGGGGTCGCGTTTTTGAACAAGTGTAGGGTTGAAATTCTTTCCTCAAATGGGTCGAAATTCTTTCCTCAAATAAATCTAACGGACGAGAATCAAAAGTTCACTTTCGTAAAAAACTTATGCGACGGTTGGTTTGGTAAATAGGTGATGGTAATGGGTCGTTTAAGAATTTTCTCTAATATATTTATATCATATTTCATATATATCGAGTTTACAAAAAACGTTGTACATAATGAGTAAGGTTAATGTAATATTCTTCATTTTTTGAAACAAAAAAATTTATTGTGGTTGAAGAAAAAAAACTCGTCACGCCTCACGTCTTAGCGCCTTTTCACGCCTCATCTCGCGCCATGTCTAGAGTCGACGCCTTAGTCTATTTCGTAACTTGGAGGTCACGCCTCACGCCTTAACGCCGTCATGGCACACTTTTTAATAACATGATTATAACCAATTTAACATCTAGATTATATTAGTTTATAAATTTTTTAATAATATAACTTACTCCTTTCGTCACATTTTAAATGCCCACCTTACTATTTTAATTTACCTCAAAATATATTTTCACTTGCAATATATTAAAAGTTATAATTTAACAATTTACGTGCTTTGCTCTCAAATACTTTCCATATCAAACAATTTGCTTTAATTGATACATTTACTACATGGGTAAAATCTATAATTTGTTAACTTAGATTTACATTTATTAAACATATCATAATTTGAGGGAAACTTGTTTGTGCACACTTAAATTGAGAGCGAATGAGTACTCAAATAAGAGTTTGGTTGAACATAGATTAAAAAAAAAACAATGTCAAATAGAATAATTTTAGCTATTTAATTTTTTGGATTTGTTAACCATATCTCAATGGGCTTTGAATAAACATCATCATCTATGTAAAATTAGTATTTAATGAACTAATTATTTCTTTATTTATACATATTTAATAACGATAATCATAAAAATTGTTGTTAAACATGGAATGTTTTGTATTAATTAATTAATGATTTTTTAGTTATGGTAACTTTAAGCACAACCCAGTGGGTTGTGGTTAACAAACCCCTTATTTTTTCGATTAAAACAAAAAAAAAAATCTCTTACTTTTATAAATTAAAAAAAAATATTATCGTTCATTGTTAAGTAAAATAGTTACACTGTCATGTCAAATATAAAATCATCCTATTGGGGCACTTCTATATACTTTTGACAAAAAAAATCGAGTTTTTTTTGTAAGTGTTGAAATTTACGACTTAAAAAAACACATGTGGTTTGTAATTTGAAAGATCGCATGTGACTTATGGTGCGGATAATTGTAAACACAATAAGTTTTACAATCCTCCTAGGTAGTGTACCCAACCGTTGTAGTGTAGTATAGGTAAGTCCGGAGGATTGATCATTCTCTAGGGGAATAGTGAGGTAGACTCGAAATATATGACGAATTAAGGTGTTGTTTGGCAAAACTTAATAATTTAGAGCTAAATAAATCAATGATGGTGAATGAACCAAAGGTGCTGAAAAATATGTTGCTGAATGAAAATAAGTGTTTGATAAATCTTTGAATGTCTTTTTCAAAATAAACAAAATTACCATATTAACCTGCACCATTATTTCATACTAAATGAAAGATGTTATTTGTTAATGTTAGTTATGTGAATGATAACATAAACAATGTTAATTTCTGAATGTGTTTTTTGATGATGTAACTATCATCCAAATTATAAGAAGTCTTGAACCTAATTTTCGCCTGATGCAAACATTTTTTATATTGTCACGCCAACTTTTTTAAAATGAAAATGGTTTTACTGTGGTTGTGTCTCTAGTCACGTCAACCTTATTGAAAATAAAAAGCACTAATCGGATAAAAGAGAGACCATTATGCCAAATTAACTTGGTAAAAGTTAACCAGCTAATATATATGATCAAATACTTGGCCTAATTCAATGTCATTTCAACATATAAAAGTATATAATATGCTACTTAGACTTTTTATTGTTTCTCAAAATGAATAAATGGGATAGAAGACCACGTGCCAAGTGAGGTGAATTTTTATTTATTTTTTCTAAAAGGAAAAAGTGACATGAATTATAAGGGTACTTGGGGAATGTGTTGCTCACTGAATCGTTTTGCATACTTCATCGTCCAAAATCGGTCAGCGAATGATTTATCATTCAGTAGTCAATTATTTTATACCAAATACTCTGATCGATTAGGTTTTTGGCAATCAATACTTAATCATTCTATTAAGCAATAATCAAACACACCTTAAGTCTAAAGTTTGAAATAAGGGTGAGCAAAAAGACCGAGAACCGAACCGGAACCGACCCAACCCGAACCGATTTTTAGAACCGCGGTTCGGTTCTCGGTTCTTCAATTTTGAAAATATCGGTTCTCGATTCGGTTCGGTCCGGAACCGCTGGTATCGGTTCCGGAACCAAAGAACCACATGTCTCGAATTGGCCCAATGGTACTTGAGTCATCAACGTACTCCCCTTTCATGTGATTTAATTAAATGGCATTTGAGGGTTGTATATTTTAAAAGGCATGTGATTTAATTAAAGAAAAAATACTCAGTTATATATTATTTGAGGTACATGTTTTGGTTTTTAGATGTAAATTGGTTAACGTGTGTATTTTGGTTAAGATTATAGGTTTTAATATTTTGATTTTCAATATTTCGATTAATTAATCATTTGTGTGTATTCTAAAAAAGTTCAAATTATATTTTTTTTGTGTCACTGATCCGTTCCAAACCGTCAAGTTTTATCACTCAAGCCGGCCACTTGTGAATGGCCGACCGTAACAAACTTAAAACGGTTCAGACACGAACTCAATGAAGATCTGGGGAGTATAGTGTTTCCCCGGGTCGTTATGTCCCAGCGAGCTATGCAATGGATCACCCAACGAATAGTGATCGAGAGATTTGAACGGAAAAAGGGATCTGTTATGATTATAACTACAGAAAAAGCCAACAAATTACAGAGGCTTAAATGCAAATTAAAGAAAGTTAAAAAGATAAAAAATATTAAATAAACGCTATCACTATTTTTAAAATTGATGAACGTTTAAAACTTAAAACTTAAAACTTACGTTTAAATAAAATTACGTAAACGTACAAAATAAAAAGTGAGATCTAAGGAATAAAAGTCCTAAAAATATGAAAATGACATTTTTACAATCCTAATGATAAAAGAAAATTTATAGAAAAGGAAAATTATTTTTATAACTAATTATCTAATTGTTATTAATTAAAAACTATTTTTAACTATTTAATATTAGCCTAAAATACAAGAAAATAGGAAATAAAGCTAGAAAAATAAAATTAAGACTTAGAAAAATCTAAAATATCAAAAGAGACTTTTCAAAACTATTTTTGTATTTTTCTGAATATTTTTGTATTTTTTTTATGAATTAAAAACTATTTAAAACTACTTAAATTATTTAAAAATACAAATTTAACTAAGAAAAATCTAGAAAAATATTTTTTTGTCTTTTTATATTTATCTTAACTTAGGAAAATTGAAAAATTATTTTTTTGAAACTTTTCTGAATTTTTTGTATTAAATGCTAATTAAAAATGCTTAAAAACTAATTTAAATTAAGAAAAATAGCAAACAAGCTTGGAAAAATATGAAAATTTCAGGAAAAGTCTAAAATAATATTAGGAATCTAAGAAAAATGGAAAAACAGGTGCTTATGTGTGGAATTATGGAACTGATGTGTAAAGTGCTTATAAATAAGCACTTTGAATAAGCAAATGGAGACCAATAAGCACCAAACCGAAACAGGAACTTGGATAAGCTAAAAGAACCTAAATGCAACAGATTACAACTATCTTAAACCTCTAAATCACAAGCTCAACAGATTTGATTGATTTGAGATTATAAGCCAAAACAGTTTTCAGGTGCTCACTTTGGACTTAAGCACAAGACATACAATAAGCTGAAACTACAAAATGGAAGTGGGACCCTGCACTAGACCTGGGTGAGACCTTATAAACCAAATTACAGACCTAGACAAGCTCAAATGAGCTCTGTGCAATCCTTGCAAAACCTGCTTAAAACCTGTGCAGCTCAATGCCCTGCACAGGGCATATAAGCTCATAATCACAAGCCTTTTTGAAGCTTTTAAAAAATTCACAAAATTATACAAAAATAGACATAAGAAAATAGACCAGCATGAGATTTTAAAACATCAAGTTTCATTGAAATTGGCTTAAAGATGAAGCCAAGAAAAATCAACTTAGATTGGCTAAAACTGAGAAGTTTACATTTTTGACTTTTTGAAAGATATGGACAGTTGACTTATTCCAACTTTGAGCTTAATTTATGGACTCATTATGATGTATTAAGATGAAATGATACTGAAATAAGATAGTTCTAAGATTTCTAAGCACAAAACAAGATTTTACTTCTCCAAAAATCCAACAGATGAACATCAAAGACAGATTAAATGGGATTTTGACTTTGAGAGATTGCAAGTGCAGAATTAAGACAGAAATGGATCAATATAAGCTAAACAAACATAAACCAATAAGTCCTAACCTATAAACAATCCTCAAGCACAGTTATGCTACCTTATCCAAACACTACTTTAGAGAAAGAAATGCAATCAGATCTAAACTATACTTAGATATAACTAATGAAAGCAATATACTATGATCTATAATCAATGTAAAAGCTGATTAATGCACATTTAACAACTACTACTATCAGATTATGACTTGAACTAATTATGCAGCAAAAATGGTAAGAAACAGTAATGAAAAGAACAAGTTACAAGTGCTTACAAAGGACCAGCCACTGTGGCTTGCTCAAACTATTAACCAAACATAATTAAGCTCAGATCAAACAATTTCAACCCATTTCCATGCTGCATCAACCCATGTCCATTTCTGAATCCAGATTTGACCCAGTTTGACTTTCTTTGACCAAGTACCAAAATTGCTAGAAACTTGAACTTAAGCTTACAAAAAGCTATGAAAAGCTTGTTTAAGCTTGTTTTAACTTAAAAGTAAGCTATTAAGAACCTGGACATAGGAATTGAAAACTGAAATTTTCAACAGTGATTCAAGATTATGAAACTTAAGTAAACTTGGAAATTGATGATTAAAAATAAAGTACACTGATAATATTACTTGAGATTGATACAAGAAAACAAAAGATTACATCTAATACACTTAACTACAACTTTAATGTTAAAAACGACATTAATGAAATTTAAAAAAACTAAAACTGCCTCTCTTGCTTCTTCTTGCATCCTTTTATATTCCAAACTTCTTCCCCACTTGTTCTGAGCTTTTCCCACCTCTCTTTTTGACCCTTGGATCAGTTAAGTTGATTATAGCCATTGATTGCATTTTTGGCGGGAAATGGATATTAACAGCTATGGGTTGAGTGATAGGGTTGAAGGTGCATTAAATGCATCTTGGAGTGTAGGGGAGGTGAGGGGACATGGAAGGGATAAGGTGAGGAGGGGGTTGTGTGTTGCAGGGATGTTGCAGGCATCAAGTGGGAAGAAGAAGAAAAATTGCGCCAAGGGTGTTCATTTGACCAAATGGTTGACTGGGCAGTTAATAAGCAAGGGTCCAAAAAGGTTATTGACAGGGGGTCAATTGGATAGTGACAAGGTCCAAATGGGTTCAAGGTCCAAAAAGGTATAAAGGTTTAATAATACATAGGGACCTTTTGTGTAAATTCTGAATTTCAAGGGACCACTCCTGCCAATTATGCAAAGTTGCTCCAAGGACCATAAGTGACAAGTTTCAATAATGCAAGGACCAAACTTGACATTTTCCAATTTTCCAGGGGCCATTTTTGCCAATTTTCAAACTTGAAGGACCAATTTTGTAATTTTCTCAAACTTTTTATATTTTTCACCAAAGGACTAATTTTGACAAGTTATGATTTTTAAAAGGACCTTTGGCGATTTTTCTTTTGAAATTATGTGCTCAGGGACTGTTTCTGAAAACTTTTGAAACTTGGGGGACTGAAACTGCCAATTATGCAAACTTAGCTCATTTTTCATCTGATTTTGAACATTTTGCATCTAAAACATATAAAATGCAATTTTGGAATATTTTCAGTATTTTGATGCATTTCTGAGCATTTTTAAACGTTTTGCAGTTCAGATTGACCCAAAAATGATGAGTATTTACACACTCATCAATCCCCCACACTAAACTATTGCTAGTCCCTAGCAATCTTTTGAGAAAAACTTAATGGATTTGAATCTCTTTACCAAAAGCCATTACTTCTGGAGTAGCCAAATGTTTTAGTTCAAGTAAGAACCATGGTACACCGATAACCATGTGATTTTGAGCAAACCACCAGCTTTCAATGGATTTGGTTTGTCTTTACCAGAAGCCGTTTGCTCTGGACTAGCCAACTCTTAGATAAATTATCAATATTATCTTTGGTGAGCTGATTACCAATTATGGTTTTTCCACTGCCTTTACCACAAGCCATAAACTTGCGGGCTAGCCAACTCTTCACTTTTAAGGATATGGTGAGCTGAATACCATACAATTTTGGGCAAATTGCAAGCCGTCAACGGATTTGAGATATCTTTACCAAGAGCCGTTTGCTCCTGGATTAGCCAATCCTTTTGTTTATTAGACAAGGCGGACTGATAACCAATTGAGTAAGTGTAAAACACTTACTCCAAAAAAAATTTTGGCCAAAAATGGGGGAATTGGGTGGTATAATTATATGATAAAATTCGTGAGAATCCCCCCCACACTTAGAAATGAATATTGCCCTCAATATTCAAAGTACCGGCGGTTATGCCGAAACAAAGAACGTAAAAGGGAAATACTACGGCCATTATTTAGAAAGATTTTTTTTTTTTTTTTTTTTTTTGAAAACTTATATATATATAATATGTGGGGCAACTCCCCCACACTAGGGTGGAACACACGGGTGAAAACCCATGTTTAGCTACTGTTTTTGATCACCGAGTCGCTAGCTTGACTCGACCCCGAATTCATTGGTTCAAGGGGAAGTAAGTGGAAGAGACAATCTCCATCGGACTTTCATTCAAGATGTTTGGTGTTGGAATCACTCCTAAACAGTATTTCAAGTATTTATATTTCATATGTAATAGGTAGCTTTATTATGGCCTTTATGTTTGTTTAAGGTCAAGCTTATGTAGAAGGCCCATAAGCTTGATCCAAGCCCAATAAGGAATAGGGAAGGAGAGGGAGTGTTGCCCTAGCTCCTTGCCTATATAAACTCTTGTAAACCCTCATTTGAGGGTTGGTTGTTCAAGTTACTCTTTCACATACACTCTACGCCTAAACCTTTCTTTACTTTTACGTGTGTGTGTGTTTGTGTGTTGTTCAACCGCCTCTATCTCTTTCTATATTACTTGTGTTGTAAAACTAGTGACCTAACAGTGGTATCAATCGCCAAATAGTTGGGTGTACTCGTTTGTTTTTTGAAGTTTTTGGTTTTGGATCTTACGCGTAGAGATAACGCATTCTTTGGTTATCTTAAAAACCCGTTTTTTACACTTTTTAATCCAAGATTCTTGTACTTTCAATGTTTTGAGGTGTTAAAATACTTGTTTTTGTCAAAAAGTTTCAAACTTTACGCGTGGATTTACGTTTTTAAGCTAGTTTTTGTTCGTGGGTGTCGTTCTACGCGTAACCTGTTTAGCAGTTTTGGTACATCAAAATTCACACTTTTGTGCTCTTTTGGTACTATTGAAGCTATTCCATAACAAAAAACTGGTTTAGAAACACATTTGGGCAGAATCAAAGTTACGAGTAATCCTACGCGTATCAAAACCCTAAAATTACGCGTAAGATTGTTCCTTGGTTTGATCTTCAATTTTCTGGTTTAATCCGTGTTTTCTTACTTGGATAAGTCTGAAAATACGTCGACTTTGGATATCTTTTGCACTGTGAAGTGTAAAAGATCATTTGGGCAAAAACCCTAAAATTACGCATAAGCATAAGCTTACGCGTAGAATTCCTACGCATAAGATTCACTTTACGCGTAAACTACGGTCTACGCATAAGGTAATCCTACGCCTACGTTTCTACGCCTAACTTTTGTCTACGCTTAACTTTAGTGTTTTCCCTACTTACGCGTAAGCTAAAACCTACGCGTAACTCCTCATTGTTACGCGTAACTTTTGGTGTTTTTACGCATAAGTGCTACTTGGTTCTTGTCTTTTCTACGCCTAAGGATACTTCATCAACAAAGGTTCATTCGACTACAAAGATCCATCTTTACCACACAAGTTTATCATTATGTCTCAACCACCATACTCTAACTATTTCCCTCACACTTATAATCATCAACAACAACAACAACAATTAACTCCACAACATCAACAATGGAATCAACAACAAGCTATTTATCAACAACAATTTAATCAGCAACATACTCCACAACTTGGTGCAATTCCACAACCACAAATGGTTCAACCACAACCAAGCCTTCAAGTTCAACCATACACAACCGATTTCAATCAACATCCATCACGGACCACTATGAAGGAACCCACTTGGTTTGCTAAGATGTGTGAAGCTTTAAGCAGCCAACAATCAATTCATGAAGCTGGATCACTTGATAGACCTCCAATGCTCACTCCAGGAAACTACGATCAATGGGTGATAAGGTTCTTTAGGTTCTGTGATCTGAAGAAGCCACATGGAAAGTTCTTAAAGAAGGTTATCTTGGAAGGTCCATTTGATATGCCTACTGTCATTGTGCCCGGAGATCCAACTGCTGTTCCACCAAGAGATGAACAAACCAACATTGCTACTGTTGCAGATTTAAATCCTACAGAACTTCTACACTATGAAGCTGATGAACTTGCAATGGAATACATCCTCTTAGGATTACCAAACCCAATTCTTCGTAGTGTTGATGCTCAAAAGACTGCACAAAAAATGTGGGATCATATTCGTCTTCTTATGGAAGGATCTGTACTCAATCAGGAGGATTTGGAATCCAAAATTTACTTGGCTTATGAACACTTCATGATTGAACCTGGAGAGACACTAGAGTCCTATCATCATCGATTTTCAGATATCATCAATGATTTGGATAAACACAACATCATTATGCCAAGAATTGCAGTGAATACTAAGTTCCTGAGTAGTCTTGGTCCAGAATGGGAGAAGTATGTCATTTTTCTCCGTCAAGCGAAGAATATGCATCATTCTACTTATGGATTGTTGTACGATTACTTGAAGCCTCATGAAAAGGAAGTTGATCGGGAAAGGATTCTCCGTGCTCAAATTGCTAAACAGTCACAACCGGACAATCAACAACTTGCCCTGTATGCTCAACAGAATTATCCCTCTCAACCATCACCTCAACCAACTGCATCAAACACACCTTCACAATCACAACCTCAACAAAATCAATTGGTTCCATACAGCAACAATGCTCAAGCATATGTCAGTGAAGCGACTGAGGAAACAGATCCATTCGAAGCATTGCAACAAGGATTTGTGATGATTGCTAATGCTTTTGGCCGTTACACCAACAAATCCAACAATCGTATTCGTTCCTCATCTAACACACGGACTCAAGCTGTTGTGAACAATGGACGTGTTGAAGTTCAGAATCGTGATTATGGTCGTCAGATGGGCGGTGGTCAAGGGTTTAATGCTGTGGGTAGGAACACCAACAGAGCTCAAGTGGTGGAACAGGGAAATGCTCAGAATCGGTTAAATGGTCTTAGATGCTACAACTGCAATGAGAAGGGACACCTGGCTAATGCATGCCCAAAGCCAAGGACTAGGGGCAGTGCTTATTTCAAAGAGGCCTTACTTCTGGCTCTTAAGGATGAAGCTGGTGGATCTCTTACAGACAAAGAACAAAGCTTTATGGCAGATGCAGACTCAGATGATGATATGGAGGACTTGCAGGCGAATGTAGCTGTTATGTTGATGGCTAATATGCATGAGCTGCACATGAGTGATACAGGCCCAGTGTATGATACTGATGGCTTGTCTCAGGTACCCGAACAAACCATCATCATATCTGAACTAATATCTCCGCCAATATCTGAATCCGGCACGGATCAGACTGTTCAAAATGAGTCTTCTACATCTTCTTCTGATGATTTTCAAGTTAACCCTGTAGTTACATTTGACGATCAAGATGACCTTATGGTCTCCTTTGATAATCAAATTGACTCCGTGGTCGTACTTGAGGATCTAAAGAATGATCATGTTGAGACTCACGTTGAACAAGATGATCTGTTGCCTCATCCGGATTTTGCTCGGTTAATTCAAGACCATAAAATCAAAATGGAGGAATGCTATGCATTAAATCAATCCTTAAAAAGTAAAAATGCACTGTTAACCAAGGATTTTGAATGTTTACAAATGCAACTCAACTTTTTCAAAACTCAAGAAAACCGTGAAAAAGGTTTTGAAGCCGCTTTTGCAAAATCTCATCAAAACGAAAAATATTTAGAGAGACAGATGCGTGATCTAGCCGCCTCGAAGAATGCTTTGTTGTCCGAATTAGAACAACTGAAACATGAACATAAAAAGCAAATTAACGCTCTCACCTTGGAAAATCAAAAAGCTAAGGCTGAGTTGTTAAATTGTCAAAAACAGTTCTCCGCATACAAAAAGCATTCAACGAATCGGGTAGATGACCTTCTTGCAGAAATTCTCGGTTTGCAAAACAAAATTAAAGAGTTTAAAACGGTTGTTTACAAACATGGTGAATCAGTAACAGCTATTGAAAAGTTTACCTTAAAACCCAATCCAAATGGATATGGAAAAAATCTAGCTGATTACAAACCAAAGCTTTCACTAAAAACATTCAAACCAACTCCTGAAGTTTCCAGTGCAGAATACAAAATTGATAATACTGTCATGAGTGTTGTTGAATATCATCGTCAAGAGGAATTAGATGCAGAAGACGAGAGTCGATCTAAATTAAAAACCATTGTTTACAACAAACCTTTTAATTATAAAAATGCGGTCACTTTCGTCACACCAACGGATTCTTCAAACACACCCAGGGTTATCATCAAAACACCCGAGTCTTCTATTGTTAATCCCAAAACAGTCTTTGCACAAACTTATGGTCCTTTACCTTCCATTAGCGAAGTAAACTCACAACCTGAAAATCGAAAAATTCTTCGATATTTTGACATTTTCATGGCTGACCTCAAAATTTTACAACATGAGATAGAATATCGATCTGAAATCAAAGTTGAACATTTTCAATCGCCTCTGGCGCGAGAACAAAGAGACATTTTTCAGAAAAATCTTTTACCTAATGTTAAAAACTTGAAAAGTTGTGCAATTGCCTGGGAAAAGGATTTTCATAAGGAACTTGGGGTAATGAAAAACGTTTTCGAGAAAACAGAAACATCTATTACTAACACAAAACGCAAAAAGAAACTGTTGAGAAAAGATGTTGATCGACTCTTGGAAGATGTTATCTGTGCTGATATCCATAATGTTGTGCTATTCTATTCGTTGCCATATGCATCTGATCATATCTCTGCTGATATTGTTGAAACTGTTGTAACTGTTGAGAACACCGATAATGTGCTTCAGATCGAGTCTTTAAAAGCTGAAAATAAACGATTACACACGGAAATTAACAATGCAAAACGTCGTCTTCATTGGTGTGAAAAAGATATTCACAACCATCAACTCAGTTTTCAAAAGAAAATCGCTCAATTGAGTGCAAAATCTTCTGATCATAAAATTGAGCAACTGGACGATCAAAACGTGTCTTTGAAAAGTCAAATCTCAAAATATGAACAAGAACTTTTAAAAGTTAAACAGGAATATGGTGTCATATTTGATTTACTCAAAAAGACTCGACTTGAAGCATCTAATGAACTTGATCACTATCTTGCTCACACTAGAGAAGTCATGAATTTTGCTGGTAATATTCGTTCTGAAAATCAAGATCTGATTCACACCATCTCTAAGTTACGGGAAATGTTAGGAAAGTATGAACTACTCCCGGCTACTGTGATTAAGAGATTAGCACCAGTCACACTTAGTAATCGTGAACCAAGAATTCCCACTGCCAAATCACAAGTTGCTAATGTGTTTCCCTCTACTGAAACATGAATAGTTGCATCTTTTCCAAACGTCCGCACTTCACAGCCTAGGAGCACTCAATCGAAGAATAGGAAGTTGCGACCTAAGAAAAGATCAATAAGGAATGCTAAAGTAGAAGAACACCCTAGGACTCTGAATAAAAATCATGTTGCTTCCACTATAGATGTTACGTCTGGCAAATGTAATAGAAATAGTGATGTAACGAATGCTAAACCGTTAAGTACTTTTGATACTCAGTCTGATGCACCTTGTGTTATTTGTCGAAAGAGTATGAATTCTGATTGTCATGACAAATGTGTTGCTAAAGCTATAATCTCTAGATTACGGAATCCTAAGAATCGGAATACCTCTAGGCCCACTAATCATTCTAAGTCTGTGCTTGGTAAACCACCTTCTTTAGATTCTAAGGCAACCATTGCTATCACAGTAGCTACCGCTTCACCTCCTAAGAATGTAGTACCACCTAGTGCTTTCACTAAGACTAAAGCAAAGAGTAGTTACAGATGGCAGAAATGGATATATAACACACTAGGATTTAAGTGGATGCCTAAAATTCTCAATGTGTGTATGTCTAAAATATCTGCTTCGGAACCCTCTAACATTTCGGGTTCCACATCTACTTCTATTCCATCTGTGTCGTCTGTGTGTAATGCAGGTGATACAGATCATTCTCTGGATTGTTGATAGCGGATGTTCCCGACACATGACAGACAACCTTAAACTGTTATCAAACTTTATTGCAAAGTTCATTGGCACTGTCAGATTCGGGAACGATCACTTCGCAGCCATCATGGGCTACGGAGATTATGTTAATGGGAACATCGAAATCAGCAGGGTTTACTATGTGGAAGGCCTCGGTCACAATCTGTTTTCAGTAGGTCAATTTTGTGATGGAGATTTGGAGGTTGCTTTCAGGGAGACAACTTGTTTCATTCGTGATCTACAAGGAAGCGATCTTATGTCCGGCTCGCGTAATTCTAGTCTCTACACTATCTCTATGCAAGACATGGTTGCTTCCTCTCCCATTTGCTTACTTTCAAAGGCAACATCTACAAAATCCTGGCTATGGCACCGTCGTCTCTCACATCTAAACTTTCAAACCATCACCAACCTTGCTCGACACAAACTAGTTGAAGGACTCCCACGATTCCGGTACTCAAAAGATCACCTTTGCTCAGCCTGTGAACAAGGGAAAAGCACTCGTGCTCATTTTCCTTCAAAGGTGGAACACAGCTCTCAGCATGTGCTTCATCTTCTTCACATGGATTTGTGTGGCCCGATGCGTGTGCAAACGATCAACGGCAAACGCTACATCTTAGTAATTGTTGATGACTTCTCACGATGGACTTGGGTCTACTTCCTTCGTAGCAAAGACCAAGCTCCACAAATGATCATCACCTTTCTCATAAAAATACAGGTTCAGCTCCGCAACACCGTCCGAATAATCAGAACAGACAAAGGAACTGAATTTGTTAACAAAACCCTTCGTGAATTTTATGAGAAAGTGGGAATTCAGCATCAAACATCTATTGCACGTACACCTGAACAAAACGGAGTTGTTGAAAGACGAAACCGAACGTTAGTGGAAGCTGCAAGAACAATGTTAATCAATGCTAAACTTCCAGATTACTTATGGGCAGAAGCTGTATCTACTGCATGCTATACTCAAAACCGTTCTATGATCACTAAACGCCACAACAAAACACCTTTCGAGCTTGTCCACAACTATAAACCGAACCTCAAACACTTTCATGTATTTGGATCCCTTTGCTATCCGAATAATGATCGTGATGATTTTGGAAAGCTCAAAGCCAAAGCTGATATTAGAGTCTTTATTGGATACTGTGACAATTCTAAAGGTTTCCGAATCTGGAATCGTCGAACTAAGGAGGTAATGGAAATGATTCATGCTCATTTCGATGAACTCACGGAAATGGCTTCTGAGTATAACAACTTAGAACCCGGTCACAACCGTTTAAACTTCCCTCAACCCTCATCATCAGCTGAAGAAAGCCCTCAGCTAACTCGTCAACAAATGGAAAGGTTATTTGCTCCTCTGTTCTGTGACGATATTGATGAACGTGCTCCTGGTGTATCCGCTGTCTCCGCTGCACAACCTGATAATATTCCTATACCTGATACACCTGCTACAACAACTACTGTTGAAGATGCACCTACACCAATTGACTTCAACACAACAGTTGAACATACCGCCTCCAACAATGATGAACCAGCTGATGATATTCTGAATGAAGTAACCCCACCTGCAGATTTTGATCCTAATGCGGTCTTCAACCCGTTTGCCAATGAGACTGCTGCACCAGATGTAGCGGAATCTTCAACAAATCAGTTGAATCCTCAGAATCTGCACAATGTATACCAACATCAACCCTCTACACATAGATGGACAAAAGACCATCCTCTGGCTAACATCATTGGCAACCCGAATCAACCAGTCGTTACGAGACAACGTCTTCACTCAGATGGTGAACACTGCATTTATGCACTAACTGTCTGCCAATCTGAACCTAAAAACATTAAAGACGCAATGACAAAAGACAACTAGATTGAATCCATGCAAGAAGAACTCAACCAATTCAAACGTCTTGAAGTATGGGAACTGGTTGAAAGACCAACAGGAGTCTACGTCATTGGTCTAAAATGGATTTGGAAAAACAAATTGGATGCTGAAGGGAACGTCATCCGAAACAAGTCACGTCTAGTTGCTAAGGGTTATCGTCAGGAAGAAGGAATAGACTTTGAAGAATCTTTTGCTCCGGTTGCTCGTCTTGAGGCTGTTCGGATATTTCTCGCGTTCGCGGCTCATATGAACATGACGGTCTATCAGATGGATGTCAAAACGGCGTTTCTCAATGGGCAACTTAAAGAAACGGTCTATGTCAGCCAACCAGATGGATTCGTTGATCCTGAGTTCCCGAACCATGTCTACAAACTGAACAAAGCTCTTTATGGTCTCAAACAAGCCCCTCGGGCATGGTACGATAAGCTATCATCCTTCCTCATTGCCAACAATTTCACCAAAGGCTCGGTTGACCCAACTCTTTTTATACAATATCACGGGGCACATATCTTAATTGTTCAAATTTACGTGGATGACATCATTTTTGGGTCTACACATAAAAAGTTTTCAATCGCTTTTGCAAAACTAATGAAGAAAAATTTTGAAATGTCCATGATGGGTGAACTCACGTTCTTTCTAGGACTGCAAGTTCATCAATCACCCCGTGGTATTTTTCTGAGTCAGTCCAAATATGCCCTTGAATTGTTAAACAAATTTGGAATGAAAACCTGTGATACTTATGCCACACCAATGACTCATACCAAGAAGCTAGATGCTGATTTACATGGGAAATTAGTTGACCCCACCAAATACCGAAGTATTATTGGGTCCCTCATGTATCTAACAGCTAGCAGACCTGATATTGTCTTTGCCGTTTATCTATGCTCCCGTTATCAGTCGCGACCAACTGAAACCCACCTCTCTGAGGCTAAAAGAATCCTCCGATACATCAAGGGAACCATTAACTTGGGGATCTGGTATCCGAAGGATTCTGGTTTTGAACTAATCGCTTTTTCAGACGCTGACCACGCAGGATGCTTAGACTCAAGGAAAAGTACTTCAGGAGCTCTACAATTTCTCGGTGATAAACTGGTGTCTTGGCAATCAAAGAAACAGGATTGTACATCGCTGTCATCAACCGAAGCAGAATATGTAGTCATGTCCGCGTGTTGTGCTCAAGTCATTTGGATGAGAACACAACTCAAAGACTATGGTTACGTATTTGACAGAATCCCGATGTACTGCGACAATCGGAGTGCCATTGCAATCTCGTGCAACTCAGTTCAGCACTCGAAATCAAAGCACATTGATCTACGCTATCATTTCATCAAGGACCACGTGGAACAGGGTACCGTTGAATTATATTTTGTGGGTATTGAATACCAATTGGCAGATTTGCTCACCAAAGCCTTGCCTCCCGCTAGGTTTAATGAGTTGGTCCACCGAATTGGTATGAGGTGTTTGACTCAAGAGGAATTGGATGACCTCTTAAAACAGTCTTAAAAACCTGTCAAACACCAAAACATCTTTTGTACATAAATTTTTCAAAAACAAAATACAAAAATATAAAATCCGATAAAACAACAAAAATATTCTCCCAATCTATCTTTCTTTCAACATGGCAAGTACATTTCTTCCGTCAACACTTTAATCTTTCAAAATTCAGTATTTTTCCGATCAAGTGTTGAGGGGGAGAAAATAATCCATTAACTGTTTCAAAACATCTGTGTACTTGCATGTTATCACATCTCGGTTGATTCTTTTACAAATGGTGGTACATTTCCTGGTTCAAAGACACTCCTCGGACTTTAATTAATAACCTTTCATTATTTTCTCAAGTCGAGGGGGAGTGTCGTCAAGTTTCCTAAAATCTTCATTTGGTAACCAAAAAGGAAGTTAAAAAGCTTTGGATGAAAATGGAAAAGGTGGAGGGACCAAAACTGTCAAAAACTTAAAGTTATTTTAAATAAAACTCCTCCACCTAACTATCACTTCTCATTTATTACAAAATACCTAAAACCATCCTACGCTTAAGATTCACTCAAGAAAACCGTGTTTTTGATCCTCATCTTGTAAGTGTTTTCGTAATCACAACATGTTTTTATGATAAGGTTTTGAATCTCATGTAAATCCTACGGCTAAAACTTGTTCTACGCGTGATTAGGTGTTCTACGCTTATGCGTAAGAACACACAATCAACATGTGTGTGTTTGTGGTGAAATGATTGTGTCAAAACGTTCATAATACATCAATGATACTTTTTTAACCATCAAAATCCACCCAGAAACACTAATTGATGATTTTTTGAAAATTAGGGTTTATAAGTCGAATTGGGTGTTTTCAAATGTGAAGTGTTTTGGTCAAAAAGATTGTTGGGTTATGGTCTTATGGTGATGAATTAATGATTTCCTTGCTTAATAACCACCCAGAAACTCCAAATAATCAACAATTTGGAATTAGGGTTTAAAGTTCATAAGTTTGGGTACTTTTGATTCACCATGAATTAGGTGTTATAACTCAATATATAGACTTCCTCAACACTCTTAAGCTACCAGAAAAAGTTTGGTGCATAATCCATGGCTAGATCTCATACGCGTAGATTTAGGGTTTAGATTATGCGTATGCAGGTCTACGCGTAACTGTTAAACTGTGAAAATGTGTTTTGATTTGTCATAAAACGAATGCTATGGTTTTAACTTTGTTGAAATGATGCTTTATTTCAGGCTTGCAACACGTAATATTCAGAATCAAGGTGGTTATTAATCTACGCATAAGGATCACCTTACGCGTAGCTTGTTATGCGTAAGACTAGTCTTACGCGTAGCGTCTACGCATAAGGTTCTACAATGGACTACACGTATCCTGTGAAGGATATGCGTAAACAGTGACCTCTACGCATAAGGTTATCTCTTACGAGTAGCCTTACGCGTAAGGTAAATATATGCCTACGCATAAGCTCTATGCATAAGGTCTCCTTTTCCTACGCGTAACATTTATTACGCGTAAGATAGGATTCTACGCGTAAGTTTACGCCTAAGCATATATCATTCCTGTCTACGCATAACTTTGCCAAAACTACACTTATCCCTGGATTTACCTTCATGATGAATTGTTACTTGTACAAACTTGTAAATAAACTAATCATATCATCACGAATCCAAAAATGTCACTAATAAACTTAAATCGTCTGATATGTTGTGAACAATAAGTGATAAAATAAACTTTAAAACTTAATGTTAACTAACTCACGAAACATTTCACGATATCATTGAACTATTGAACACACAAGTGACATAGGACTCGTAACAATCATTATCACTGTACATTCAATAACTAGACAATAAGACCTTCTGTTGACTAACATTATGTCTTTCGATATGTTGGTTCTTTTGGCTAATGTTATTTCAGATCACGACATGGCTGAACAAATGAATATGGATGCACCTGAAGTTCTCTCCATTGCTGATATCTATCCTCATGGCTATCCAATGAAGATAGGAAAGAATAACCTCCGTGTTGACTTTGACACCCTCACTTGCTCTGAATCTTCGTGTTTAATTGCTATTGACATTCTGAGGACTCATCCGTATCAGAACATGCTTACTCACTCTGCAACTGTCCCTGAGATCTACATCCAACAGTTCTGGAACACTATGGAAAGGGTCAAAGGACAAACTGCTGTGACGGTGACTCTGAATCACAAACAAGTCATCATTACACCTGCAGACTTAAGGGCTGTTCTCCTAATTCCTGAAGTCGATCCAACCAAACTATATGCCTCACCTGCTGAAGAGCTCACTCTCCAATTCTTAATCGATATCGGTTATGACGAGGCTACAGGAGTAATCAACAAGCACTCTCACGTAGAGCTTAAGAGTATTCCTCAACCCTGGAGAACTCTCTACATGATCATCACCAAGTCTGTTTCTGGTCGTGACAGCGGCTATGAGCACCCCAAGCTCATGGAACTGCAAATATTCTGGGCATTGGTCAACAAGAAACACATTGCTATCGAAGCTCTGATTTGGGATGACATGATGTCATTTCTCAACAAACTTGGCTCAAAGATTCCCTACATCAGATATACCAAATTGTTGATCCAGAGAGCACTTGGACTTCATCCTGACATTCCCAAGAGGCTCAATGACCCCTACAATCACGACATGTTGACGGAACCTATTCTCTCTGTCAGAATCAAGGAAACGTCCACAAAGAAACAAGGTGCTGTGCTGCCAGATTTCCTTCTAACTGAAGATGTCAGAAAGCTCGAATCGTACCAAAGGTATCTGGAAGCAGTCAGACAAGGCAAAGTTGGTCATCTCGACGAAAAATCTTCTGGTACACCTGTAAGGAGAACCAGAAAAGGAAGTGCTGGAAGTGTAACAAGTACAGATAGTCAAAGGAATGTTCCAAAGAAGAAACCTATTCCAAAGAGGAAACCTACCCCTAAGAAGAAAGTTCCGTCTCTGGAAGCCAATCCTATCATTTCACCTGAACCGCAAAGACAGCTCAGGGACGAGGACTCTGATGCTACTGACACAGATGAAGAGATCACATACTCTGAAACTGCAAAGGATGTTAATCCCTCAGTAGCAAAACCTCCAAGTCCTCCAGCTGTCCAAGAAAAAGGGAAGACTCCTGCACTTGTACCTTATGATGAGAGCTCTGAAGAAGAAGAAGAAGAGCAACTGAATAAATCATACAGGAAAAAGTTTCACAACGTCCGACACCTTCAAAAGGCCGAACAATTTGCTAAAGATCAAATGGGTGGCCCCGGAGGATCAAGTGGTGCTGCCCACTCCTCTCCAGATCCTGATGCGGTTAATCAACCCGATAAGGGATCTGGTACCACCACTCTTGTGCAACAACAAAAGCCTGTTGAAGACACTATTGTGTATGATTTTGAGAAACAGGAAACTGAGAAAGAAAAGTCTAAGGATGACGAGGATGATTATACAAAGTTTCTTCTCGACAGTCCAACACACTCAAAGGAGAAAACCTCAGAAACTCCTAAGGACATGAAGTCTCCTCATGTCTCCTCATCATCGGACTCTTCATCTCATTCATCACCACCACCATCAACGAAGTCAACCAGATCATCATCCAAATCCGTGAAGAAACCACCTAAATCTTGGATTTCTCAAACACATGCAAGAATTGTGAAAGCTGTCAAACAAGTTAGAAAGAAGGACATGCTTCATAGAAAACTTAATTGGTATGCTGAACAAATGCAGTACTTACATGATGAGAATGACGAGATGCGGAAAGATAGGAAAGCTATTCAGGAATTCATGAGAAGTCATCGTCAGGAGGAACTGAATGAAATGATTGAAGGTTACACTCAAAAGTACCTTCAGGATATCGTTCCAAAAGTCCAAAAGGAACTGGAGAAGTCAGCAAGAGAACAAACCCACAAGTTTCTTCTCGACACTGTCCCCAGTGTGACTAGAGAAGTATTCTCCAGACAACTCACCCCTAACATCGTCGCATTGGTTAAACATACAATGGCCAAAGAAGCTGATCTCTCTGAATCTGAGTTAATCGCTAAACTAGTGATGCAAATGTCAAAGCGATCTGGAACGTTTACTTCGGATGAAGCTAAATTTTTCGAAGGTCTACTTGCTTTTCAACTCAGTTCATCATGCAAGGAGTCAGCCGATCAACCCAAACGGCCAAGAGATGACGATGATAAGGATAAGGACTCTGCACCTAAATGTCAGAAGCAGTCTGGTCAATCTACATCTATGCCACCTCCTCCACCACGGACTTCTTCTCAACATAAGTCTCCTCCACCTCGGTCTTCTACTGATAAACCTCGGGACGATTCCGAGTTACCACCCCTGACTCATACAACTGGTGACTACTTTGAGTATACGGGTGGTGACGATGAAGAGGTCCTTGAGCCCCGACAACAACCCACCTCACCCAAACAAGTGCAGAAACCAGTTTCATCATCAAAGCCTTCCAAAAAGAAGAAACAGACGACTCAGCCCGTAGTCGTATCATGGCTAGATGACGATAAAACCGAAGAGTTTGAATGGTTCTACAAACTTGTCAATCAAACTCCATACCCTGATGAAGGCCAAGAAATGGTAGACGGTTCTACATTGGAGCACGCAAAACTATTGCAAGAAAAGTTCCATGTGAAGAAAATGACAAAATCTGAGTTGAAGCGAATCAAAAATGAAGCTTTTCAACTATGGAAAGACAGCTCTGAAAGCGCCCTTGAGGTCGAATATCATCTTGAGAACATCGCTCGAGCTATGTCTAACAACATGGATTGGCTCAATCCGGAAGCAAACATTGACTTCACACAAAGGGACAACCCTCCATACTACACCGACTGGACCAAACCTCTACCGACCATTGGCCAAGCAGACGAACCAAGGATTCCCTTCCGATATTTCTTCAACAAAGACCTGGAATTTCTTCTCCATGGTGGCGATGGTTCGAGAAAATACACTACATCATTGACTCTTCCATTCCCAGCGGCCATTTACTCTAACTGCATAGCTATCGAGGAACGTGCAACTCACTTGTTTTCTGACAACGTGCAAGCATACGACCAAGATGCATTGTATGGGATTCATCATTGGCCTGAACGCCGAAGAATCTACTACCGAAGCTGCCTGGTTCAAAAGTCTCAACATGCAGTGTATAGCTCGAAGGACATCGTGGCCATCAAACACATTGATCTCAAGTCTAAGTGGGACTACACATTCTTAAAGAATATCATAGTCAAACGACAAGATGAACAGGACTATGGATTCTCCGAAGCTGACTTTGAGAACTTGTCCCTCAACGACATCGAAGACATGTATCTTGCCAAAGTACAGGGTCGTATGAGACAATTCTCGACTGAAGTTCAACGTGAATTTATCAAGTCAGTTCTCATCTTCATTAGACGCATCGTGATCAAAGAACGTGTCGAAGATATCCAGATGGCTGTTGAATCATATCAGAAACGTGTAAACTTCACTCCACCACAGCTTGATCTTCCCGACATCAACCACCTTAAACAACTCACGCTCATCAGCAAACCTTTCGGCGTTGTTTACCGCAGTGAACTTCGAAGAAACTGCTTAATGGCGTGTAGTGAGCTCTACAAATTCGGGGATCATACCTTGAAGATGGTTAGGGATGGATTGGCGTACAGATTGAAGGATATACGCCTGAAAGTTGGGAATCCTAAACGCTGGAATTCTCAGGACAGGAGGGATGTGAGACGCATCATCACCATGATTGATGAACGGTTGTTCAGAAGGGATCAGTTCAGACGATTGGAAAGCTATGTTGGTGGTCGACTCAGGAGAAACATCATCGGCTTTCAACGCCCTGTGTGCACTCCTGGGAATATCACTGCACTTCCTGGTACCCCGTGAATTGTTTTCTTCATATAATTTTGGATGTATGATTATATATGTGTATGGCTTGTGCACACATAACAGTGTACAACCCGTAATTGTCAAGAAAGGACCCTGTGGTACGCCTCAGTGCCACAATCCTTATAAAAGGAGCGAAAGCTTCTTAATTTTTGAGTAAAACCTATCAAACCTTTCACTTTTCAATGTTTTGCTCAAAAAGACAAGTACTTCCCCATATGATTTTTCAAAACCTCAACCGTTTATATCACTAGTTGAGGGGGAGTATTTGATTTAAAACTTTGTTCACAAATTGTTCATAGTGGTCGTCTTCCCGCAACACTCGAAATGGTCATATTTATTCTCAAACGTTTCAAAAATAACATTTTCATATGCCATTTTTGAGGGGGAGAAAATTTGTGTGATAAGAAATATGTGGTGAATGCAAATAAATCTGTGAACTTCAGACTTAAACAACGAATTGACGGTACTAAACTGTTAGTAACTCGAAAAGACTTGTCCTGGACGGGTAATAATTTCAAGCTAGTTCGCTAATGATGTAAACGTGTCTCGCAAAGGACTTGTCTGAGTAGAAAGTACCATTCGAGAAACTTTTGATAGACATGAACTCTGACGGGTTTGACAAACTTCCAAGGTTTGTCTACACCTTCAAGGTAGTTATTAGAGCTAGTTGTCACCTAAAAGCTGACAATGTATCTCTTTAACTATTCAACGTAACCGTGTCTCGTGGGAGATTGTCTATCTTTAGTGGATCAATTCAAAAAGTGCGCGCTCTTTCCTCACTGTGCATTTAACCATTAAAACTATTAAGCACATGTGGAGGGGGAGTATTTATGCAAAACTTCATCTCTCACTGTGGTTCAAACATGTTTTTCGTTAACAAACCCTTTGAGAGAGGTTTTAACATACAATGGTTATAATGGCAAACATAGGTAAGTCATGGAGTTATAAGGTGACTAAGGTTAGGAATAACCGTCCTATGATCCGCCAGAGCCGGAGGGATCTACCCAAGGACACTACCATTTGTTAGTGTTAGAAGTCCTTAGGAATGATTATAAAAAGGAGAAAATGAGAATCGGAGAAAGAAGGAGTTGAAGAATCAAAAAGAAATGTAAAGTAAAGGGTGAAAAGAAATAGCCCTCCAGATTATTCAACTTAGGGCAGACACCGGGTTCAATTCATATGCTACTGGTTGTCACTTAGTGACACCGGTATTGAAGATTAAAAGTCGTCATGGACCCAGTGACGCATGCACTAAACCTTCTTAGCCACTCAAGTTTCTCTCAACAGAAACTTGTTTCATTCTCACAGGGAACCCTACATAATCTATTGGCTTTCTCTTAGAGATCGCTGGTATTGAAGAAGGAGACCCTCTCCCTAGTCTCCGCTCAGGAAAACCAAAACGCACTATTGAGTCTAGAGCCATGAGATTCATCAAAAGATCTCTTAGGAACACTTGACATTTAATCACTTGAAGATCAACAAATAAGATCATCAGTGGTTCATATCGAGTCCTTCACAGATCTTTGCAATCTGTCGAGAACATTCATGAGAGGTTCACATCTGTGATCCTCAGTGATTGAATGGAAACTCCTGCCAGGGTCAACATCAAACAGCCCTGACAGCAGGTCACTTCGGTAACTCCCCGTGGATTACGCGGAGTGTGTCTCAAACGGTCTACAGTCGTGAGGTGATGCTTCGGTGTACCTCAGCGACTCATCTGAACTGTAGATGTACTTCGGTACATCGCGTTATCTCACTTGTGGGACTCCAGTTCAGGAACGGCCTTTGTAAGAATTAGAGTTGTGTTTTCACACTATGCTGTTAACACTCTCGAAGTTCAAACTTGTAAGTGCCGGAAACCGCTTATTACTAACCGTTTGAAATGTTTTCTTCTTATGGAAGCTCTGGAGCGGGATGATCGTGCTGATTCTTCTCATGCTCACGCC
The DNA here is from genome assembly GCA_019973895.1 of Chrysanthemum seticuspe. Classification (NCBI taxonomy): domain Eukaryota; kingdom Viridiplantae; phylum Streptophyta; class Magnoliopsida; order Asterales; family Asteraceae; genus Chrysanthemum; species Chrysanthemum seticuspe. Next base: position 213,595,887 of record BPTQ01000009.1, on the reverse strand, counting down.
AACATCAACACTAATGGAAGTTCTATTCAAAAGCAACACAACCGTCAGAATGATTCTTCGTCAAACCAAAGAATCTACAATGATAAAGATTTAAAGAACTTCATCAGTATTGAATTCCAACGTCATAGAGCGTGTGAGCATGTTGAAGAATGACGTGGAGACACTGGAGCAGCGAAGCAGACCTGAGGCAGACTGATGCAGACAACAACATACTATCACTTTCACCACAAAGAACAATGATCAAAGAACAAAGTTAAAGATGACGTCGAAGCATAACTGCTCAAAGATAACTATCTCTCTACACTGGGGAGATTGTTCGAATCAAGACAATTTCTCTCACAAGAAAGAAGAATGTCAGAAGACGTCACAGATACTATTACATCAACGCCTTCACCGTTTACATTCATATATACTTGAGGGGGAGATTGTTGGAATCACTCCTAAACAGTATTTCAAGTATTTATATTTCATATGTAATAGGTAGCTTTATTATGGCCTTTATGTTTGTTTAAGGTCAAGCTTATGTAGAAGGCCCATAAGCTTGATCCAAGCCCAATAAGGAATAGGGAAGGAGAGGGAGTGTTGCCCTAGCTCCTTGCCTATATAAACTCTTGTAAACCCTCATTTGAGGGTTGGTTGTTCAAGTTACTCTTTCACATACACTCTACGCCTAAACCTTTCTTTACTTTTACGTGTGTGTGTGTTTGTGTGTTGTTCAACCGCCTCTATCTCTTTCTATATTACTTGTGTTGTAAAACTAGTGACCTAACATTTGAACAAACATTTGAAGCACGTGAAAGTTCCACACCGATGAGATATACATAGAACCGGCTCAAAAATGATAAATGAAAATGCCGGGATCAAAGATAATGTCTTCATTCCCGAAGGAGTGAAGAACAGGAGAAGTGACAGAATATATGAAGAAAAGAAAGAAAATCATGATAGAAATCATGACTAACTCTTCATCCTCAATAGGAGAATTCATAGTAGCATGAATCTCATCATTTAAGCTCAATTGGTCTAGACATATCCCGGGTGTGTCTAGATCAAAGTAGAAGTTATCATACTCCGGCGGAGATATGATATGAGTGAGTTCATCTGAGAACTCCATGAAGGTGAATGAATCATATTCAGAATTGATATGAGTGGGTTCACTGGCGAACTCCTCAAAAGTAAATGATTCATGATCGAGGAGAGAATTATGAGAATGAGAAGTGGTACTGCCACTAATCTTCTCTCCCATATTATCAAAACAGAAGGCTTTCATTTCCGGAATAGAATCATCGGAAAGAATGTCACTATCCTTAATGGGGATAGGAGATGAAATAGGTTTCTCTTTGAAAGCCTCGATTTTAGAAATGAGAAGGCTGACATTCAATAATGTTGCTCGAAGAGCTTCATCTTTGATTTCAGTGTCAGTAACTTCATCATTCTCTTCTTCTAAGCTAACAAGCTCAGAAGGTGAATCTTCCACATAAACGATGTCTCCACAAGATAACGAATCATCATCATCAGAATCGGAGAACATCTCAACATGATCTGTAAGGAAGACAAGAGGAGGAGGGATATCACACACATGATCAAGAATTCCCTGTGACTCTCTTGGGATTGGGACAAGGTTCTCAACACTAGACTTTATGAATTCGTCCAATTCCTTTTCAGGAACAGTGTCGAGATGCTCGTCCCCCATAATAAGAGAGTGAGTGTGAACCTCGGGTGTGATAGCAGTTGTTTGAGATAGAATCTCAACTGCTGGGATCTCAACTGACTGAGGGAGTTGAGAAATATTATCTTTAAAAGGATAAAAACTCTCCTCGTCATCGTCATATAGAGCTGCCTTGAGAAATTGGGAACGCCTTAGAGCTGCTTGCTCTAGGATTAATAATTCTTCCCTAGATTTGCGAGCCTCTCGTTCTTCTCGTTCTTCGGCCAGCAATTCTCCTATGGTCTTTTCACCACTCACTTGATTCTTAAAGTTACTAATCATATCATCAAGTGTTTTCATTGTGGTTTCAAAATCTTGGGAGATTTCTTGAGATAACGGCTCAGGTGGAGTTTGAACCGTATGGTGCTGTGGAGGTTGGAAATTTTCAAACATGCGAGAGTCATGATTGTTACAAGGAACTGGGTTCCCTATTTGACAATCAGAGCTGAAGTGGGGACCTCCACAGTACTCACAACAGTAAAACTGTTGAGTCTGGACTGGTGAATCATATGGATTTTGGTTATAACCAAAGTTCTGAGCATCACTGGAAAACTGTTCATAGACAAACGTGTTTCCGGATTAACACTCAAATCCTTGGTGAGGACCTCCACAAAATTCACAACAGTATTGTTGATTATATGAAGATAAGTCGGGCTGTGGTGGGTAATTGGAAAAGTTTGAGGGGTCGTTAAATGAGTTCGGATTAGGATCATAATCAAATGAATTCCTCGAACCACAAAACAAACAACTCCCGTTATGAATATCATTACCACATTGTACACACGTACACCAACGACAGGGTGAACCAAAAAGAGGCTCACCACAACCGACACAAGGAATAAACGATTGCATTTGAGAGTAATGAGAAGGAATCAGTTTATTCAAAGAATCAACAAAACCAATATGGTGATCCGAATGACTATCAAGTCTCGCAGAACATTCAGAAAAATCAGGAGGTGGGACAAGTGGTGTGCTCTAAGAGCTAGCAATTTCCACCACTTCCGTTATGGTCTCCGGTTCTTGAACGGGTTCATCGGGTTGTGGCGGATGGTGGGAAAAACTTGGAGAATCATCGAGAGAGTTATCAGATAATTCGCACCAATAACAATATTTGCTTGCACCCATCCTTCCACATTGCTTGCATAAACAATCCGGATTCTGACAACAGAGCTGATCCTCTTCCATACGGCTTTTGCAGTGGAAACAACGAGGATAATCGATCGTCGTCATGAGAATTAAACATGTAGAGGGTTAAAGAAATAGAATTAAACGGTTTTGAGGTTAAAGAAGAGTAGAATCAAACGGTACGAGGGGGTAAGAGAAATAGAATCATACGGATAAGAGGAATGAGAAGAGTATTTTTATAAGAAAATATAAATATATGTAGATGGATGGTATGAATAAAGAGTGAATATTCAAATTACTAATCTGCTAAGCGTAAGATAATCAACACAGCTCCCCGGCAGCGGCGCCAAAAATTTGATCCGTTCCAAACCGTCAAGTTTTATCTCTCAAGCCGGCCACTTGTGAATGGCCGACCGTAACAAACTTAAAACGGTTCAGACACGAACTCAATGAAGATCTGGGGAGTATAGTGTTTCCCCGGGTCGTTATGTCCCAGCGAGCTATGCAATGGATCACCCAACGAATAGTGATCGAGAGATTTGAATGGAAAAAGGGATCTGTTATGATTATAACTACAGAAAAAGCCAACAAATTACAGAGGCTTAAATGCAAATTAAAGAAAGTTAAAAAGATAAAAAATATTAAATAAACGCTATCACTATTTTTAAAATTGATGAACGTTTAAAACTTAAAACTTAAAACTTACGTTTAAATAAAATTACGTAAACGTACAAAATAAAAAGTGAGATCTAAGGAATAAAAGTCCTAAAAATATGAAAATGACATTTTTACAATCCTAATGATAAAAGAAAACTTATAGAAAAAGAAAATTATTTTTATAACTAATTATCTAATTGTTATTAATTAAAAACTATTTTTAACTATTTAATATTAGCCTAAAATACAAGAAAATAGGAAATAAAGCTAGAAAAATAAAATTAAGACTTAGAAAAATCTAAAATATCAAAAGAGACTTTTCAAAACTATTTTTGTATTTTTCTGAATATTTTTGTATTTTTTTTATGAATTAAAAACTATTTAAAACTACTTAAATTATTTAAAAATACAAATTTAACTAAGAAAAATCTAGAAAAATATTTTTTTGTCTTTTTATATTTATCTTAACTTAGGAAAATTGAAAAATTATTTTTTTGAAACTTTTCTGAATTTTTTGTATTAAATGCTAATTAAAAATGCTTAAAAACTAATTTAAATTAAGAAAAATAGCAAACAAGCTTGGAAAAATATGAAAATTTCAGGAAAAGTCTAAAATAATATTAGGAATCTAAGAAAAATGGAAAAACAGGTGCTTATGTGTGGAATTATGGAACTGATGTGTAAAGTGCTTATAAATAAGCACTTTGAATAAGCAAATGGAGACCAATAAGCACCAAACCGAAACAGGAACTTGGATAAGCTAAAAGAACCTAAATGCAACAGATTACAACTATCTTAAACCTCTAAATCACAAGCTCAACAGATTTGATTGATTTGAGATTATAAGCCAAAACAGTTTTCAGGTGCTCACTTTGGACTTAAGCACAAGACAAACAATAAGCTGAAACTACAAAATGGAAGTGGGACCCTGCACTAGACCTGGGTAAGACCTTATAAACCAAATTACAGACCTAGACAAGCTCAAATGAGCTCTGTGCAATCCTTGCAAAACCTGCTTAAAACCTGTGCAGCTCAATGCCCTGCACAGGGCATATAAGCTCATAATCACAAGCCTTTTTGAAGCTTTTAAAAAATTCACAAAATTATACAAAAATAGACATAAGAAAATAGACCAGCATGAGATTTTAAAGCATCAAGTTTCATTGAAATTGGCTTAAAGATGAAGCCAAGAAAAATCAACTTAGATTGGCTAAAACTGAGAAGTTTACATTTTTGACTTTTTGAAAGATATGGACAGTTGACTTATTCCAACTTTGAGCTTAATTTATGGACTCATTATGATGTATTAAGATGAAATGATACTGAAATAAGATAGTTCTAAGATTTCTAAGCACAAAACAAGATTTTACTTCTCCAAAAATCCAACAGATGAACATCAAAGACAGATTAAATGGGATTTTGACTTTGAGAGATTGCAAGTGCAGAATTAAGACAGAAATGGATCAATATAAGCTAAACAAACATAAACCAATAAGTCCTAACCTATAAACAATCCTCAAGCACAGTTATGCTACCTTATCTAAACACTACTTTAGAGAAAGAAATGCAATCAGATCTAAACTATACTTAGATATAACTAATGAAAGCAATATACTATGATCTATAATCAATGTAAAAGCTGATTAGTGCACATTTAACAACTACTACTATCAGATTATGACTTAAACTAATTATGCAGCAAAACTGGTAAGAAACAGTAATGAAAAGAACAAGTTACAAGTGCTTACAAAGGACCAGCCACTGTGGCTTGCTCAAACTATTAACCAAACATAATTAAGCTCAGATCAAACAATTTCAACCCATTTCCATGCTGCATCAACCCATGTCCATTTCTGAATCCAGATTTGACCCAGTTTGACTTTCTTTGACCAAGTACCAAAATTGCTAGAAACTTGAACTTAAGCTTACAAAAAGCTATGAAAAGCTTGTTTAAGCTTGTTTTAACTTAAAAGTAAGCTATTAAGAACCTGGACATAGGAATTGAAAATTGAAATTTTCAACAGTGATTCAAGATTATGAAACTTAAGTAAACTTGGAAATTGATGATTAAAAATAAAGTACACTGATAATATTACATGAGATTGATACAAGAAAACAAAAGATTACATCTAATACACTTAACTACAACTTTAATGTTAAAAACGACATTAATGAAATTTAAAAAAACTAAAACTGCCTCTCTTGCTTCTTCTTGCATCCTTTTATATTCCAAACTTCTTCCCCACTTGTTCTGAGCTTTTCCCACCTCTCTTTTTGACCCTTGGATCAGTTAAGTTGATTATAGCCATTGATTTCATTTTTGGCGGGAAATGGATATTAACAGCTATGGGTTGAGTGATAGGGTTGAAGGTGCATTAAATGCATCTTGGAGTGTAGGGGAGGTGAGGGGACTTGGAAGGGATAAGGTGAGGAGGGGGTTGTGTGTTGCAGGGATGTTGCAGGCATCAAGTGGGAAGAAGAAGAAAAATGGCGCCAAGGGTGTTCATTTGACCAAATGGTTGACTGGGCAGTTAATAAGCAAGGGTCCAAAAAGGTTATTGACAGGGGATCAATTGGATAGTGACAAGGTCCAAATGGGTTCAAGGTCCAAAAAGGTATAAAGGTTTAATAATACATAGGGACCTTTTGTGTAAATTCTGAATTTCAAGGGACCACTCCTGCCAATTATGCAAAGTTGCTCCAAGGACCATAAGTGACAAGTTTCAATAATGCAAGGACCAAACTTGACATTTTCCAATTTTCCAGGGGCCATTTTTGCCAATTTTCAAACTTGAAGGACCAATTTTGTAATTTTCTCAAACTTTTTATATTTTTCACCAAAGGACTAATTTTGACAAGTTATGATTTTTAAAAGGACCTTTGGCGATTTTTCTTTTGAAATTATGTGCTCAGGGACTGTTTCTGACAACTTTTGAAACTTGGGGGACTGAAACTGCCAATTATGCAAACTTAGCTCATTTTTCATCTGATTTTGAACATTTTGCATCTAAAACATATAAAATGCAATTTTGGAATATTTACAGTATTTTGATGCATTTCTGAGCATTTTTAAACGTTTTGCAGTTCAGATTGACCCAAAAATGATGAGTATTTACACACTCATCAGTCACCTAATGATAGAAAAATACCATATGCAAAGTCATGGAAAAGTGTAAGCATGGCTATCGGCGTGGAAGCCAATTTTGTTGTAATCTGTGACGCTATCATAGGCATATAGTTTCAGAATAATTATAATCATCGAATAGTTGAGATTGTAAAGATAAGTACGGTGGACAATATATAGGCATATAGTTAATTACTTAAAGAAGGAAAAGGATGAAAGTATAGGGCTAATTTTCCTTTGTTTTTTTAAGTCGTATAGACATTGTTTTTAAAGATTGTGTTGCCCATTTATAAACGACAAATAGCGTAGCTCGGATATTCCAATATACTTGAATCGGATAATATTCTTGATGGTTTATACGTAGATTAATGCAAAAATATATAAGGTATTTAATTTTGGTAAAATTTTAAAAAACAATTGCGGTTCCAATCGGGTAGAACCGAAATACCCGATCCGGACCCGAGAACCGAACCATACTCTCCGGTCCGGTTCTCCGTTCCAAAAATATCCATATTCGGTTCTCGGTTCTTTCGGTTCCGGGTCGGCTCCGTGCGGTTCTGGAACCGCGCTCACCCCTAGTTTGAAAGAACAATATTTTTGGTTTTTTATATTTTATTAGAAAGCAATTAAAATCTCGAGTTTTTTAGGAGGTGGTTTTAACTAATTAAACTACTATTAAACTAAATGCAATAAAAGTAAATTAAGGAACTAATTCTAAGGGATTTTACTACTCTTTGATTCAACCGGGAAATAGATTCTTTCACGAGATTTTACTAAATCAACAGAAAACCGTAAAACGTATCACGAAGAAATGACAAGTCTCAAAAGACAAATCGCACAACTGACAAACCGCTTGATTCAAATCGCACACTTGACAAATTGCTTCTGTCAAATCGCTTTCAACACAAATTGCTTCACTGTCAAATCGCTTAAGTGTCAAAACGCTTACGTGTCAAACCGCTTAAAGTGACAAACCGCTTAACACACAAATCGCTTAAAGTGACAAACCGCTTAACACACAAACCGCAGGGGAGCACAAGTACGTCCACTACTTCCACTACTTTATCATTTCTTGTCTTTTTGTCTCAACACACAAACCACATAGATGACAAACCGCTTCCATAAAACTGGACAAACCGCTTAAAATGCGATCAAACCGCTTCCCAAAAACTAAATCCGAGAGACAAACCGCATAAAATATTGATCAAACCACTTCAAAGAAATGCACTACGAGGGACAAACCGCTTCCTAGCAAAACTTCAAAAACTAAACTTTTTCAATCCAAAACACAAAAACCAAGATGATTGAAGCCTTCCAATTCAAAACCTAAACACTTATGATGATTCTAAACACAAAAGTACTATCAAAATTCAAACTTTAACACTAAAAATGATCCAAATGATGAAAACTACTCAAAAATCATTCAAACTCAAAAACCTATGAAAACCACTAGAAATACGAGAACATGAAAGATAGATGATCAAACCATGGCTCTTGATACCAATTGTCACATATTGGTTTTCACGAACACATAAACATACAATAATATGGGTCGAATGAAATGAGACTTAGAGAGAGAAAGTGGGAGAGAGTTGGGAACTTTAGTGAGACAAAGAAAAATGTATTATGAAAGCTCAAACCCTTTGCCTTGCTAGGCAAAGGGTATTTATAGTTAGTTACATGGGACACCTCCTACGGGCTGTGGATCAGGCATACAGTGGGTAAAGACCCGTCCGTCCTCCACGATGTTACATAACAAACTACTAACTATCACTAATGATTACATATACTTGAGGTGACCGACTCTTTAACTACTGGATTTTCTAAATCCTAACATATCTTTCATCATCCAACACACACTTTAAATAGATTGACATAAGTCGATCTAAATAGATTAAAACAAAGTTTTAATCAGTAAAAATATTCAACCCCCCTTCTAGTTTTCCACAATTATGTTATGGTATTTTGCAGCATGCTTATGTTTTCTTCCAAGAAGAAGAGATGTCCTGCCACGTTTCTTGATTCTTTTAAAAATGGGTTGTTTTTTTGTTAATATCAGTTTGTTTTATACATTTACAACTTCACGCTTCCAAGTTTCTAGATTTAGGTGCTCTTAGAACTTAAAGCAATGATTTATTTTAGCAACCGCTCTTTCACTAACCAAGTGATTACTCAACTTGAGGTGTGGAACGATAAGGGAACCGTCAAGTGCAAGAACAACATGTATGTGTTGCCTAGGAGTCTTGACAAGAAGGTCACTGCACTTCATCTTGGAAGGCTTGGAGGCAAGCTCACTAAGGACCGGTCTGACTACCTCAGCATTCCTATTACAGTTACTAATCGAAAAGAATATCTGCTTTTTGACAAGGCTTTAAAGAACCTTTGTGATTGCTTTATTTATAAAATACAAGTTTCATTATGTATCCAGAATTCGTTTTGACTTTTGTCGGGTTTTGTTGGATTAATGGTTTTACGCCATTACTTGAATAAGGGTATTTAAAAAAAATAAAATTATTTACACTAATACTTAGCATCTATCAATAACAATTTGATGATAATTTAACTGGTGGCCCGAAGTTAAATTGAAATGTTTGATATCTTAGTTGTTATGATCAAAGAAACATTACCATTTGAATTACGGATCGCATCAAGATTAAAAAATACAATCTAAAAACTACCGCATAACGCATGTGACTTTTTGAAACAAAAATATAGTGCTATAATTGGAAGATATACCCACACAACCCAACCACACTCGCGGATGATTAGCTCACCACGATAATGAAGAAGATGAGGAATCAGTTCGGTAAAAATAAATCCAGAAACACAAAAAAGGTACCAATTATTTTATACAAAAATCACCTTCATTGGTTCAGGTATAGCAATTATTACATATCATGCATGTTTAAAAAATGAATTTTAAAATCAGGGGTTTCTCATAATTTAAGGGTTTTGTTAATTTCAATTAAAATTTTTTTTATGCTTTTTATGATTTTTGAGGTTTTTTTTTTGTTTTTACTCTGTATTGCTAACTTGTTTTGGCCAACAAGGTTGCAAGAAACTGATGTCAATCACTTTGTCGCAATGCGCGAGCTGCCCCACTCGTTTCATTCAAACAAATGTATTTAATAAATTTAAGTTTATTTTTCAGGTAGTAATGAACATACTAAACAAATATTCGTAACACAACTTTTTTTGAAGCGTATAAATTAAAATAAACTCGAATTTTACATAAAAACTAGACTAAAATACACCGTTGGTCCCTAAACTTGTCACTGCGCTTCGCGATGGGACAAACCTGGGCATTATCATCGCCGGAGGTCCAAAACATGGGCTTTATATGCCAAACTCGTCCCTTGACCATTAATGCCGATGTCAACGTCCCGTTATACTCCAGAAAACCCCGTTATCCTGTTACTGTTGAGGGTAGAAAAGTCTTTTTACTTGATGTACTATAGCAGATGTCTTGTCTAATTTCCCGCCATTATGTAGAATATAACAAAGCTGTGTACTCATTGCTCATCCCCAAACTTGTTTTGGAAGCCTACCCAAAAAACCCTAATGCAATGTCAATCATCAAATCAAATAATCTAAGTAAGAAAATAACAAACACCAACCTTAGATTTACTCTATGGCGAATAAGAGAATATCATTTCTTTGATGACCATGAAATTGAGGAAAAAGCTGCAGTTAGGAGATATTGTAAGTCTTTTTTGGTTATAGTTTATTACAATCATATGTTAGTACGACTGTTTAAGTTATTCCCCTTTAGGTAACTTTTGCTTAACATTGTTTTTGTATATTTTTATACAGCGGGTGAACCAGGATCCTTTAGCATGATGTTCCATTATGAAGGTACATTCAAATACTTTCCAGGTAGAATATATCAAGGAGGCAAGAAATGCCTTGTTGATCATGTGGAAATAAAAGAGGTATCCGTTGATGAGATGGATGCTCTCATGACCCAAATCGGTTATGAGATTGGACAAACCAATTATTTCTACTTTCTTAAGCCTGGTTGTACATTGGACGACGGTTTGTTTACTTTACGTGAAGCTGCTAATGTTCAGTTGTTGAAAGATGTTGTCATAGAGCATAAGTTGATAGATGTCTATGTGGAAATAGGGAAGACAAGATTAGAACTTTCTGAAATGTCCCCACAATCAATTAAGAATTTGTTTTGGGAGATGGATGAAGATAGGAGAAAAGTTGCTACTGGGCTATTCAATCTTGTTGTAGACGATTGGTGTTAGATGATATTGATAATGAACCTGCCCTAGATCCTTTTATCCAACTTACAAAAGTGCCTATGGACGTCAATGATATTGGTGAATCTAGCAATTTGCCAAACACTGAGTCTGTATTTTCCACCCTAGACACATCATTTGCTAGCCAACCTGTTCATAACAGTAAGCGTGCTTTAGTACTTATTGATGAGGACAATGCTATTAAGGAGCCTGATAATCTTGAGGTTAATCTGTTCCGAGTGACTCAGGGGAAGCACTTAGACAAAGTAGGAAGAGCACTAGTTGATGTCAATAACAGGTTTGAGGAGCCTGATAATTTTGAGGTTAATCTGTTTCAATTGACTCAGGAGAAGCACTTAGACAAAGCAGGAAGAGCACTAGTTGATGTCAATAACAGGTTTGAGGAGCCTGATGTGGATGTAATTCTGTTTCAATTGACTCAGGATAATATGGAAGAGGATCCTGTTGTTGATGTTACTCTGTTACAAGTGAGTGACACTAGTGACTTAGGCAATACAGTTGATGATTCAATTCAAGCAAATGAAGATAATACTTGTCAGGAGAATGATGCATAACTTTCTATGGTCCAAGTAGGTCAGAGTAATGAGTTAGGTGAAGCAGGAACAACCAGTAATATAAGTGATGACATGCAGTTAGAAAATGATTTACCTGTGATGGTTGATGATGTCTTTTGCAGTGAGTATGTTTCTTTCCAACAAGCAGACTTTGCAAATGGAGTCTATACCACATTCTTCTATTCTGGTCAGGAGCTTGCTGCTGCAGTGAAAGTCAAAACTAAAGTAATAGAGCATTCAATAGAAACTAGGAGGGAGTTGTTTTTTCTGAAGAATAACAAAACAAGAATAAGGGTCAGATGTAAGGGTTGTGTTCCACTTTCAGGCCCAAGTGAAGGTCCTGGACTGAATATAGGCCCATCTAGAAGTCCATTAAACATAAGGGGTATAAATTCATTGCTTTCTGGTAAAAAGGAACCTTCAGAAATACTCTGCCCATGGCTATTGTTTGTCGGCAGGAATGGCGAGACAAGTATCTGGTCAGTCAGAACATATAATGAGCAACACACTTGTTTGCAATCAAGGGCTGTCACAGCTTTTGATCTTCGCTGTTGGGATATGAAAGTGCTGAACAGTTAAAGTGCTGAAGATTAATAAAGTACTGCAGAATGACAAAGAACTAGAAAAAGTCAAAGAGTCAAAGTACTGCTAAATGATAAAGTCAAAGTACTGCACACGAAGTCAAAGTACTGCAAGATCAAAGAACTGTTTTATTCGTTTATAGAAAGTCTTGTAATTCTAGAATATTCTATATTAGATTACTTGTCGTACAAGGATACAATTTGTAAACCGACTAGGGTTATCCTTGAGCATATAAAAGGACCCCTAGATTGGCATTAGAGGTACGAATTCAAGAGTCTTAGAGTTAAAGTTTTAGAGAAGATAGATATTCTTAGAGTTGTTGAATTATCTGCATAATAAGCAAATTTAGAGTTAATAATAAAAGTTATTCTTCTTAGATTTGTTAAGTAAATTCCGCATACTTAATAAAGATTATTCAGTGTTTCATTGTTAATAACTTAGGATTTATCCGAGGTTGTTAAACCTTAAACAAGCTATTTAAGTTAGTTTGGTTAGAGTACATCGATCCAACAAGTGGTATCAGAGCTTGTGTGGAAACTCTGACTAAGAAGAAACCCTAAAATCTAAAGATGTCGACTGATTCTGTTCCACCACCTTCCATCACCTCAATGAGGATTCCTGTCATCAAGAAGGGCGAATATGACTTATGGTGTATGAAGATGAGGCAATACATTGCCATTACAGACCATGCTCTATGGAATGTAATTGTTAATGGTAATGAAGTAGTTCCAGAACCTGTAGAGATTCCTGGACAACCTAAACCTCCCAAAGCAGTCTTACCAGCAGCTACCTTAAGAAATCAAGAGAAGGCTCTCAACATTCTCTTGTCTGCCATTCCAGATGGACATCTACTGAAATTCCATGATGCTAAAGATGCAAAGCAACTCTGGGCTGCTCTCAAGACTAGATTTGGAGGGAATGAAGCTTCTAAGAAGATGCACAGAAATCTGCTGAAGCAACAGTTTGAAACTTTCACTGTAGGTGAAAGAGAGAGTCTTGATGATGCATATGATAGGTTTCAAAATCTCCTCAATATGTTGGATTTATACAAGGCAGAAGTATCAGTTGAAGATGCTAATCTGAAGTTTCTAAGGAGTTTGCCATCCACATGGCATGTGATAGCTACAATGATCAGAGGTCAACCAGGTTTGGATGTTATGGACTTTGATGATCTCTACAATCATCTAAAGGTGTATGAACATGAGATGAATGGTCAAACAAGTTCTAAGTCTCACAATATTGCTTTTCTATCATCTAAAAAGAGGGGCAGTACTTCCACCAAAAGTACTGCTTCTCCTACTCAAAGTACTGTGACTCAAAGTACTGTATCGTATGCTGCTCCCATCCATGCTCAGTAAAACCCACCACCTACTACTATGCACTCAGATGAAGTTGTGTGCTCCTTCTTTGCACAGCAAGCTAGTTTACCTGTAGTTTATGAAGAAGATCTCTCCCAGATTGACGAGGATGCTTTAGAAGAAATTGATATCAGGTGGCAAGTTGCTTTGATCACTGCAAGGATCAAGAAGTACATGAAGAAAACAGGAAAGAGCATTGACTTCAAACCAAAACAGGGAATCACTTTTGACAAATCCAAAATTGAATGCTTCAATTTTCAAAAGACTGGACACTTTGCAAGGGAGTGCAGGTTTGCTAAGTATCAAGCAAACAAGATGAATGAGAAACCAAAGCTGGAGCTAAAAGAAATCCCCATTACTGAAACAAAGGCTTTGTTTGCTCAAGCGAATTTGTCAGAAGTTGATTGGAGTGAAGAGTTTGATGATGAACCAGTGACTTATTGTATGGTAGCAGTGGAAGAAGCAGTTGAAGATTCAGTAGAAGAATTGGACTGGAGCACTGTCTTTGATGAGGAAGTTGATCATGCTGCTTTGGAACCTGGAGATGGGTATGGAGGATTTGATTGGAGCTTGGAGTGTGAAGATGATCCTGTTTTACTTGGAATGGTAGCTACTTCACCAAGTTCATCCCCTATCTCTGAGGTATGCTCAAATTGTCATGATTTATGTGATTGAAAGAGATAATTGTGTTAAGGCTAGGTCTGAGGTAGCAGGTTATCAAATAACCTTAGAGTCAATGGAAGCCAAAATATTAACACATGAAAATAATGAAATAGCTTGGGCTGAAAAGTATGAACAACAGGATTACTAGTTAAAACTATGTGAATGGAAACTAAACTGTAAAATTGCTGAAATTGAGAAACTAACTAAGGAGAGAGATGATCTGTTAGCAAAGTTTGATGCCTGGAAAGAATCTGGTCTATCACATGTTACTTATGTTCAAAAATAGAGAAGAGCATACATTAGAATTGGCTTAGGTTTTGGTATGGACTTTGATAACATAGAAGAAAACACATCTAGTGATCAGGATGACTTAGAAGATATAACCACTAGTGATGATGAATTCATTAATTATGTAGACACATCTAGTAATGAGGGTTTAATTAGTGATTCACCTCCTGAGTATAAGAAAGACAAAGGTTATCATGCTGTTTCACATCCCGTTGGTAGTCATCAACCCATAAGACCTGATGTTTCACGTTTTGGTGTAGACAGTCTAGAGTTTAGGTAGAAGCTTATTGGTCAATCTAGGTCTGAAACCCCAAAAGAAACTGTTGAAACAAATTTTCAAAGTCAAGCAGTACCTTCTACTCAAAGTACTGCTCCACAAGCAGTACCTTCAAGAAAACCTTTTCAAAACAGTACTGCTAAACCTTTTTGGGATAATTTTGGTCAAAACAGGTTTAATCATTCACCTAGAAGGCACAATAGTTTTGGTCATAGACATAGAAGAAGTCACTTTGGGAGTATGGGTGAAAAACTGTGTTTTGTGTGTTATAGTCCTACTCATCTAATCAAGGATTGTGAACATCACTCAGAATACCTTATGAAATTTCCAAAGAATAGGTCTGCCAACCAGAAACCTAGAGAGAACAAACCAGTTTGGAATAATTTTAAAAGGCACCAGATCATAGGTTCCCTCACCAAAGAAGACCTTTTTCTAACTCACCAGTACCTTCACAAGCAGTACCTTCTCAAAGTACTGCTCAATTCAAACAAGGTACTGCTAATACTGCATGGAACAGGAACACTAGGAGATCTCACTACTATCAACCTAGAAGGTACTACAATTCACATAGGGGATCTAGATCACAGGAACCAAGTGTTAAAACTGAATGGGTTAAGAGAGAAAGTACTGCAGAGGGTCAAACAGTACTTTCAACAAAAAGTGAATCAGATGTTTTTATAATACAAGAAAAGGAGAATGATTTTGCAAAAGAGAGTTCTGTTGAACATCCAAAAAGTTTTGAAAATCCACATGCTAAAAATCAAAAGATAATTCTGGATCATGTTTTAAAAAACAGTGGAAATTACATACTCAAAGAATTTGAGTTTGTAACTCCACAAGGGGAACACAAGTCAGTAATGGCTTGGGTTCCTAAAAGAAACTAACTCTCTATATCTTTGTGCAGGGCAACCCAGAGGAGGGGCTTAAAGATCATTTGATTGTAGATAGTGGTTGCTCTGGAAGCATGACAGGAGACAAGGATATTCTGTCTGATTTTAGATCTATTAGTGGAGGAAAAGTTGCATTTGGGAATGATCCCAATGGAGGAAGAATTACTGGGAAAGGAACCATCAAAGCAGGGCGTATAGATTTTGAGAATGTTAGATATGTGAAGGAGCTCAAGTTCAACTTATTGTCAGTCTCTCAAATCTGTGATAAAAAGCATTATGTGTTATTCACTGACACAGAATGTCTCATCCTTTCCTCTGAATTCAAGCCCGTTGATGATAACTTGGTAGTTCTCAGAGTACCAAGAACCAATGATGTGTATAGTCTGGATATGAAGAGTCTTCACTCTTATGGAAGAGCCACCTGTTTAGTGGCAAAAGCAACAACTGAAGAAGCACATCAGTGGCATAGAAGATTGGGCCATGTAAATTTCAAGAATATCAACAAACTGGTCAAAGGCAATTTAGTTAGAGGTTTACCTTCAAAGACATACAAGAATGATCACTCATGCTTAGCATGCAAGAAGGGTAAACAACACAAAGCTTCATGCAAGAAGCTTGAGGAGAGAACAATTAGAGAACCATTGGAGCTGTTACATATGGATTTGTTTGGACCTGTTTCTGTGGCAAGTTTAAACAAGAAAAGTACTGCTTGGTTGTTACAGATGATTGCAGTAGATTTAGTTGGGTATTTTTCTTGGGATTTAAAGATGATACTTTTGATGCTATTCAGACTCTAATAATAGCACTTGAAAACCAATTGAGACTCAAGGTTAAAGGTATTAGATGTGATAATGGGACTGAATTCAAGAACAAGCTTATGGATGAATTTTTTGCTAACAAAGGAATAAAGAGGGAGTTCAGTATTGCAAGAACACCACAGCAGAATGGTGTTGCAAAGAGGAAGAATATGACTTTGATTGAAGCAGCCAGAAGTATGCTTGCAGATTCACAACTACCTATTCAATTCTGGGCTGAAGCTGTAAGTACTGCTTGCTATGTACTTAACAAAGTATCAGTCACAAAACCACAGATGAAGACACCTTATGAGTTTCTGATGGGCAACAAACCCAACATTCGTTTTATGAAGCCTTTTGGATGCCCTCTCACTATTTTAAACACAATTGATAATTTGGGAAAGTTTGATGGCAAGTCAGAAGAAGGATATTTATTAGGATATTGTACCAACAGTAAGGATTTAGAGTGTACAACAGAGTCACTAAGAAGGTTCAAGATTGTCTTTATGTTGAGTTTTTAGAAGATCAAGAGAATCAGAAAGGTAAAGGTCCTGATTGGATGTTTGATCTTGAAGTTTTAACTCCTTCTATGAATTATGTACCTGTCAGAGAAGAAAATCAACCTGTGTACAATGGAGAAGATTCACAGTATGTTGTTCATGGAGTTCACATTAGACCTGATGTTGTTCCTGATGAACCAAAGCAAAGTACTGATGCTCTAAAGCAAAGTACTGATGCTCCAAAGCAAAGTACTGATGCACCAAAGCAAAGTACTGATAAACCAAAATCTTCACTATCTGCTGAGGATCAAGATATTCAAGAGACACTTAATCAGATGCTTTTACAAGATGTAATGGCACATTCTTATTCTGATGAACAAAGAAGAGCTTATGAAGAAGCAAAGAAAAAGAATAAGACTGCAGAGTATTCTCACAGTACTTTGGATAGTACTTTCGAACAAAGTACTGCTGCACCAGTTGACAGTACTTTAGATGATTTGGTTGATCCTACCATGCCTGGTTTAGAAGAAACTGATGATGAGTTTGAAGATGAAGGTATTTTCTCAGATTCCAATGAAGATGCTGATTTTACTAATCTGAATGATACTTATGGAGTTCCACAGTCTCTAATCTTAAGAATCCATAAGAATCATCCTACTGATCAAATCATTGGTCCTTCTACTTCTGGAGTCATGACAAGACACAAAGCTAAGAGTTTAACTACTCCTCACAATGCTTTACTTAGCTTTGTGTATAAACAAAACAGGCTGAATCATAAGGACCATCAAACCTGCCTATTTACTTGTTTTATCTCTCAAGAGGAACCCAAGAATATTTCTCAAGCATTGACTAAAGAAAGCTGGGTTGAAGCTATGCAGGAAGAACTTCTTCAATTTAAACTTCAAGAAGTTTGGGTATTATGTGATCTTCCTGATGGGAAGAGAGTTATTGGAACCAGATGGGTTTTTAGAGTCAAGAGAGATGAAAGAGGCAATGTCATCAAGAAAAAGGCAAGGTTAGTAGCTCAAGGCTACAGACAGGAAGAAGGAGTAGATTATGATGAAGTATTTGCTCCTGTAGCAAGGATTGAAGCTATTCGGATATTTCTTGCTTTTGCTTCATATATGGGATTTCAGGTTTACCAGATGGATGTCAAGAGTGCCTTTCTATATGGAACCATTACAGAGGAAGTTTATGTCAAACAGCCTCCTGGTTTTGAAGATCCTAAACATCCTAACAAAGTCTACAAGGTGGTTAAGGCTCTTTATGGCCTTCATCAGGCACCTAGAGCTTGGTATGAGAGGCTTTCCACATTCTTATTACAACATGGTTACAGGAGGGGAGCTATTGACAAGACTTTGTTCATCAAGAGAGACAAGAAGGATATCATGTTAGTTCAAGTCTATGTTGATGATATCATCTTTGGAGCTACCAAACAGTCTATGGTTAAGGAGTTTGAGCAGCTGATGCAGAAGGAATTTCAAATGAGTTCAATGGGTGAGTTAACATTCTTTTTAGGACTTCAAGTTAAGCAGTCCAAGGAAGGTATTTTTATTAGCCAAGATAAGTATGTATTTGACATACTTAAGAAGTTCAGTTTTGATGCTATGAAGCCAGTAACTACACCTATTAAATCAATCAACTCATTGGGCAAAGATGAAGATGGACAACCTGTTGAAGTCAAGTTATACAGATCAATGATTGGCTGTCTTATGTATCTCACTGCATCAAGGCCTGATATTATGTTTGCTGTGTGTTTATGTGCAAGATATCAAGTCTCACCAAAGATCTCTCATAGGAATGCAGTTAAAAGGATTTTTAGTTATTTGAAACAACAACCTAAGTTGGGGTTGTGGTATCCTAAGGATTCACCTTTTCACTTGGAAGCTTTTTCAGATAGTGATTATGCAGGTGATAATTATGACAGAAGATCAACAACTGGAGGATGCCAATATCTTGGAAGAAGATTAGTCTCCTGGCAATGTAAGAAACAGACAATTGCAGCAACATCCTCTACTGAAGCTGAATATGTGGCTGCTGCAAGTTGTTGTAGACAAGTTTTGTGGATGCAGAATCAACTCTTGGATTATGGTTTCAAATTTAAGAATACTCCTATCAATATTGATAATGAGAGTACTATTTGTATTGTGAAGAATCCAGTTTATCATTCCAAGACCAAGCACATACAGATTAGGCATCACTTTATCAGAGATTGTTATGAGCACAGACTCATAAATGTGGTCAAAGTTCACACGGATGATAATGTAGCTGACTTACTCACCAAAGGCTTTGATGTTTCAAGATTTAATCACTTGGTGGTGAGCATTGGCATGATTAACTACTGAGCTACATTTAAGGGGAGGACTATTTTGTATTAGTATAGTCCTGTGCATTGCTTGAGGGGAGGATATTTATGTATACTTAGCTTATATAGAGGAATTTGGAAAAGTACTGTTTTTTATGAAAGTACTGCTTGGAAAGTACTGCTTGGGAAAGTACTGCACACGTGGAAAGTACTGTTTGTCTTATTAAAGTATTGTTCCAACGGTAATATTGAGGGGTAATTACTACTAACGGTAACTTTGTTATTATGGGCTGTGATTTTTCAAATCTCACCTATAAATACCTACTCTCCGATTTTCCCTCTCATATTGATATTCTCATATCTTTTCCATATTTCTCTCACCATCTCTTGATTATTCGATTATATCTCTTATTGTGCTCTCATAATCAACAATGGCGAATTGTAATACTGTTTCCAAGCACAACATGGTGGCGAATTTAGACAAGACTGAATTTAATGAGGCTTTTCATGATATAATTGATTATCTTACTGGGTCACCAATCAGTTATGCTCTTTTAGTGGAGCCGGATATAATTGCACCCTGGATTCAAGAATTTTGGGCTAATGCTAGGGATAATATGGAGAATGATGAATTTTATATTCGATCAACAGTTGCTGGAAGAACTGTGAAGATTACAGAAGCCTCTATTCGAGAAGACTTATTGTTTAATGATGAAGAAGGGGCTATTCGTTTTGATAAACAACTGATTTGGGATACATTTAGGGACATTGGCTATGAAGGGTCCTTAACAGAACAAACATTCAGGAAGCCCTTATTTTGTCCTCATTGGAAGTTTTTGGTTCATGTGTTGCTCCATTGCATAAGTGCTAAGAGTACCTCTTGGGAGCAGTTTGGGTCAAATATAGCATCTGCTATAGTGGGATTAGCTACCAATCGTGTTTTCAACTTCACAAGGCTAATTCTGGATGAAATGCTCTCACACATCTCACATGGTTCCAAATGGTTAATGTACCCAAGGTTTATACAGGTTTTCTTGAACAAGCAACTTGCTGATGTACCAAAACGTACAGACTTACTACCTGTTATTGTACAACAAGCAAAGATTTTAACGTTTATGGAGAGGAAAAGTGATTTATTCACTGGAAGACACACTCCATTAACTACTTCAATGATGGAGGTTATTCAAGCTATTCGTGATGAAGCTACAGAAAGTAATGAAGAAGAAAGTACTGCTTCTCCACAAGGTACTGCTTCTCGGGGTACTGCATCACAAAGTACTGAATCACAACATACTGCATCACAAGGTACTATTTCCCAAAGTACTGAAGTTCAAGAGCATATTGCAGTTACACCTCCACAATCTCCACAAGTATCTGTACATGCTTCTCATCAAGAAGCACATTCACCATCTGAAGGAGATGCAGTCTTTATGGAGCCTGAGGGTCAAGTTCTCAACAACTATGCTTTAACAAGGGAATTGACAAGGTTGAAGAAATCATCTGAAGATCAGGCTACAGAGATTAAGAGGTTGAAGCTTAAATTTAGAAGACTCAAAAATTTTGTCTGGCCATTGGTTCAACATCATCGTCTATGGGTCAAATCTCAAAGGAAACAAGGACGACCTGTTAGGGAATTTAAGAAGAAAACCAAAGGCAAAAAGGTTCATAAACCATCTTCTGTCCAATTGGGGAGGAATTTAGAAGAAAAGAATTTGAAAGAAGATGCTGTTAAGGAGAAAGAACCTCAAGGTACTGAAAAGCATGTTATCATTGAAAGTACTAAAGAAGAAAGGTCTGAAGATTAAGGTACTGAATAACAAAGTACTGCTTTTCATGGAACCTTCAGACAAGAGTTAATTACTCCAAGAGTATTAGATTTTGAAGAAGAAGCTGGTCCTTCAATTGTTCATGAAGAACGAGCTGGTCCTTCAACAACTGCTATACCAGAAGAAGCTGATACACCTACACCTGTAAGAACTGCAAGTGATGATGAAACTATTGCTGAAATATTGCATGATTTATCAAAGCCAAAGGGTGTTACTTTTACTGAAGTTGCAGAGGAACAACCAAGAGCTTCTCAACCTGCAATAGATCCTAATGATAAAGGTAAAGGCAAGTTGATAGAAACTAAGAAGAAAAAGCTAACTTTGGCAGATCTTAGAGCAATTGAAGTTGCTAGGAATGAAGAAGCAGCTAGAAAAGTACAAGAAGAACTTAATGCTGAAGTAGTGACTGAAGTTACTAATGAAGAGGCAATGAATGAAGAAGCAGCTAGGAAATTACAAGAAGAATTGAATGCTGAAGATGCTGAACCATTACAGTCACCTACTCCTGTTTCTTTTATGCCTAGAAAACCAAATCTTGCTAAAGAAAGGAATGCAATGATGGCTTATTTGAAAAGTCGAGGATATAAAGGATTGCAGAAGTTGAATTATGCTGATATGAAAAGATTATATGATGCTGAGACAGAGGCTTATAAGAAGGATGTTGCAAGCATCAAAGATTATAAAGATGAAGCTACTTGGACTGAAGCAGAAAGAAAGAAAAGTTTAAAAAGAAAAAGGAAAACTGAAGTTGAATATATACATTTTTCAAAGAAAGAAAAAGTTGAGTTAAGATCTGAAACTAGGGATGAATTAAGAAATTATCTCAGAATAGTAGATTTTGAATATTCCAGAGAAGATGCTGACATGAAGATGAACAGATCTCAGATTATTGCTTTTGAAGTTGTGGAATCTAAAGATGGAAGCTATCTGATGTTTCATAGAGAAGATGAAAGCTTCAAAGTGTTCAACAGGCTTTGGGATTTATTGCACATCATAGATAGAGTGGATCTATTCTATTTATATCATGTGGTGAAAGTTTACTTTGAACATCATCCATCAGAAGGAATTGGTTTAGTTTTACTTGGAGATCTCACAACTGCATGGGAAACTGAAGAACAGAGCAGTGTTGAAATTTGGAAGAATCAAGAGAACTGGGAAATTGTTAGCTGGAGATTCTTTGAAGAATCTGGTGTACATGTTCTAGAGCTAGAAAATGGGACAATGATTCACATGTTTGCAGATAGAAGATATCCTCTTACAGTTGAGCTTATGAGGAGGATGTTAGAGCATGGAATGGAAGTTGAAGAGGATAATGAAATTGCTTGTATGGTCATCAATCTGTTTATCAACTGGACTGCTATGGCTGATGATGATGAATAACTGGTATGAATTTTCATTGAATAAATTATTTTTGATAAAACAGTACTTTATTCAAAGTACTGCTGATCAAACAGTACTTTAATCAAAATACTGCTTGCAGTTTTTAACCAGTTAAATGATTTTTGGAAGACACCTTTTGTTAAGTAACAAATATTTGGAAACAAAGGTTGAACAAATGGTTTTTGAGATGGTAACATCAATAGGTTATCAATCCACCATGGTTACAAAAGGATTGGCTAATCCATGAGCAAACGGCTCTGGTAAAGATATCTTAAATCCGTTTTTAGTTGACAGCTTGCTAATAAGTTGGATGATAATCAACTCACCATATCAGTAATGTAAAGAGTTGGCTAGCCCACAAGAAAATGGCTTGTGGTAAAGGCTGTGGAAAAACCATTATTGGTAATTAGTTCACCATTAGATAAAAGAACTAACTAGTCCAGAAGGGTACAGCTTTTGGTAAAGACAAAGCAAATCTGTTGATTGCTGATGATTTGCTAAAAATCATATGGTTATCAGTGTACCATGATCTTACACATCAAAACATTTGGCTACTCTAGAGTTAATGGCTTTGGTAAAGAGATTAAAATCCATTAAATTTTCAATGATTCACCTCTCACAGGAGTTAACACACCTGGAAGTGATGAGAATAGTCTGCAACTTAAACTGAATTAAATGTACAAATTGTCATATGTTGCTGTGTTGCTGAAAAGATGGAGCTTGCTGGATGATGCTGTAAAAGAATATTTCTAAAGATATTTTGACTATGCACAGAAACTACAAAGATACAATCCAAAGACAAAGACACAATCTATCCTTAAAGATGAAGCTGATAAAGATAAATTCACAAAGGAACTTGAAGTCAAACAAGTAGAATTCAAGTTAGGGGAGGATTGTTGGGATATGAAAGTGCTGAACAGTTAAAGTGCTGAAGATTAATAAAGTACTGCAGAATGACAAAGAACTAGAAAAAGTCAAAGAGTCAAAGTACTGCTAAATGATAAAGTCAAAGTACTGCACACGAAGTCAAAGTACTGCAAGATCAAAGAACTATTTTATTCGTTTATAGAAAGTCTTGTAATTCTAGAATATTCTATATTAGATTACTTGTCGTACAAGGATACAATTTGTAAACCGACTAGGGTTATCCTTGAGCCTATAAAAGGACCCCTAGATTGGCATTAGAGGTACGAATTTAAGAGTCTTAGAGTTAATGTTTTAGAGAAGATCGATATTCTTAGAGTTGTTGAATTATCTGCATAATAAGCAGATTTAGAGTTAATAATAAAAGTTATTCTTCTTAGATTTGTTAAGTAAATTCCGCATACTTAATAAAGATTATTCAGTGTTTCATTGTTAATAACTTAGGATTTATCCGAGGTTGTTAAACCTTAAACAAGCTATTTAAGTTAGTTTGGTTAGAGTACATCGATCCAACATTCGCTATATCTCACAGAAAATTACATCACAAGTTGAAACCAATCCACTGGTTCCTGTCAAGTCTGTGCATAATCAACTTACCAACCAATATGAGCTTCAAGTGTCCCTGCAGAAGGTTTTAAGGGCAAAAAACCTAGCAATAACAGCCATCATGGGTCAATTCAAGCTACAATCTACCATGTTGAGAGATTATGTTCAAGAGTTGCAGAAGACAAATCCTAATACAACAGTTGTGATGAATGTGGAACGACCTCTAGATGAGGCTCTTCCAACTAGAGAATTCAAGAGAGTGTATGTTTGTTTAGGTGCACTGAAGGAAGGATTTAAAGCGTGTGGGAGATCGTTGTTGGGGCTGGGTGCTTTTCTAATTCGTGGTCCTTTGAATGGTCAACTGATGACAGCTGTGGGAATTGATAGCAACAATGGTATATATCCTTTAGCTTATGCTTTTGTTGAATCAGAAAACATAGGATCATGGTCTTGGTTTCTTCATTGTTTATACGATGATATAGCACTTGAGCCAATCTCAAGCATCACTTTTATTACTGACATGGAAAAGGTACTCCCTTAATCTGTTCATGAATTTAAGTCTCTCTGTTTTGAAACATACAGTAAACATATTTGATTTTGTGCAGGATATAAGTAGAGCTTTAGGAGAAGTTTTTCCAGATGCAGAACACAGATTCTGTATTAGAAGCATTCATGAGAAAATGAAACTGCAATGGAAAGGTAGGGCCTACAAAGAGCATATGTGGAAATGTGCAACAGCCTCAACTGTTGTACAGTTTCAGAAAGCTATGGCTGATTTCAAGAAACTTAATCAACCAGCCCATGATTGGTTAAGTAAGATACCATCGATCCATTGGTCAAGGTCACATTTTTCATATAAGTGATCTATCTGTTTCAGTTAATTTGTATTTGTTAATGCAGTATAAACAGTTATAATTAATACATGTTTATTACTGTTTATCTTTAAGGGGAGCTACTTCTGATGTGTTACTTAATAACATGTGTCAAGTGTTTCATGACAAAATAATTGAGGGTTTAAACAAACCAATTATTACAGCCTTAGAATATATCAGGGAATACTGTATGAAGAGGATAATGAATGTTCTTTTGGTGATTGAGAAGAGTGATGGGCCACTAACACCAACTGCACAACACATGCTAGAGGGTATTAAGAAAGAGGCTGTTAAGTATAATGTTTTATGGAATGGGGGAACTAAGTTTCAGGTTAGTGGACCATGGGGTGACCAATGTGTAGTTAATGTTGTACACAAGTCTTGTACTTGCTGAAGATGGGAGATAACAGGTTTACCATGTAAGCATGTTGTTGCTACCAATTGGAATATGGCTTTAAATGGGCAACAAGTAGGAGCTGTAGAAACATGGGCTCATCCTTGTTACTATCTTCTCACTCGGGAGGCAACATACCATCACCATGTCTAATCTATAACTAGCAGCGAACATTGGGAAAAATCAACTGTGCCAATAAAAATTGTTCCACCGAAATCCGAATCAACTCCGCCTAGCTCAAGAGGTAGAAAAAGAGTTAGGTGAGCTCCTGAAAGTGAAGAGATTGTGAAGGATGGTAAGCTGTCAAGGGCTTGGAAGAGTGTTAAGTGTAGTATTTGTGGCATTGCTGGACACAACTGGAAAACATGCTTAGGGTATGGTGGAGCTGAAAGTAGTCGAACTGCTAATAAGGGAAATGTCAAAGAAGTGCCTACAAAAGTTGCAGCAAAAAAGACACATCCTAAAGGTAACAAAGTAGCAGCAGATAAAGAAGCTGAAGGTACAGGTGTTGTTGAAAGTCAAGTTAGTGCAGTTCAAGGAAGTGGTGTTCAATCTGAAAATCAAGATCCAGCAACTGAAGATCCCATCATACATGATGCATCCCTGTCACAATCCCAGCAACATCAACATGAAGCAATTGCCGATCCCAGCATGCATGAGCAATCCCAATGTCAATCCCAGCAACATGATCAATCCCAGTCTGATTCTCAGCTGCGGTCAAGTGATGTGCAAGCAGTTTCTGCTTCAACCCAGCCTGCTACACGAAGAATGACTAGGCAGCAGGCTGCACTGGAAAGAATGATGGCCTCACCATAGGTCAATTCTGTTATGCTAATTAGCTAGACAATGTTTCATCTAGTTTATTTCCTATGGACAAGTTATGTACTCTAAAAACATATGTGTGTGTGTCTAACTGTAGTTCTCATGCTTTGAAAAGTATGCAATTTTATGCATTTGGAATTATATCCATTTGCATTAACTATGGAACAATGTCATTATTGTGTATTTTTATAGATTGATTAAGCTTGATGTGTGAATAATTTGCATCAAAAGTAACCAAAGCTAAACAGAACCTCATAAGAATGTTGACATTTAAAAGTCAAACCTAAACAAATTGCTAACCATCTGCATACCCATAAGGCATTGAAAATAAAAAAACAAACCAAATTGAATGCTTCATAACAACGTTACTACAATTCAAGATAGTGAACATTAACCATCTCGCCTCATTACATAAAAGCTAAAAAAGTTATCCCAATGCATAAACAATCAAGAACAATATCCAACTGAGCACAAGGTAAATCTTCCATTTCCACACATCACCTTGAGCAACTACTAATCTTTCCTCAAGCTCATTTCTCCCCCTCAAAAGGCTTGGTATGATCATTCTTGAACGAGCACATATTTCAGGATCATACCATCTTATCCACCGACACGAAGACCCCTATTCATGATTATGACAAGTCATTAAACAACCACCATTGTTACAATGTACTTTGCTGCTTGCGAAAACAAACTAACACAATAAATATTAAGACGCACTTACTTCACCAGGACAACCAAAGAATCGACGCCCTGGGTTGGCAGAGGTCCACGAAGTGCGAATAATAGCTTGCTTACCACACCAGGTACCATCTTGAAACGATTATCGTTTTGTAGAAGACTGTTTTTGTAGCATAGTTTAGGGATGGATGATAAATGTCGACCAAACCGTGTTACACAGACATATACTAGCTACAAACACTGTACAACGGTTTGTATTGAGTACACTACAGTGAAAGACGGTTTTGCCCTCACCAACATAACATTGACATCGGCGTTAATTGTCAAGGGACGAGTTTGGCATATAAACCTCATGTTTTGGACCTCCTGCGATGATAATGCCCAACTTTATCCCATCGCGAAGCGCAGTGACAAATTTAGGGACCAACCGTGTATTTTAGTCTAAAACTAAGGCTAGTCCCAGTCGTGACCTGGGACGACCTGAGTTATCCAGTGCCACGTCAGATTTCTCTCTCCAGCGACCTGACATGACCCGGATGCCCCAGTCGACGACCCAAGCTTTTTTTTTTAAATATCAAAAGATAATATATTTTTTTTATTCGTGTGTTTAAAAATATCGGTCGAGATTTCGACCGATTCTTTCGACAACCGATCTTCGACCGACTCTCCACAAAGGCAACAACCGATTTAAACATCGGTCATATGCAAGACCAACCGATATTTATTTGGACGATTGCGTCCAGCCTAACATTACCAAAGCAAAATTACCCAAACCCACGAGTTAAATAAAAACTTACGATTTAAAAAAAAAAGAAAAAGAAAAAAGAAAACTTGAGACAGTAACGGAGTCAACATACAAAAGGAAAAAGACAAAAGAACCCATAAAACCCACTCAAGACACACGAAACAAAAGGGCAAAGATGTAATAAACCATCGAAGGACACATGTCGATGGTTAAGTCGATGAAAGACAATATTGTCACACCATCACCAACACAACAACAACACTGTATAAAGTAAGCTTACCATCCCATTTTCTCCTGCTACACTCTCACTCCTCAAAAACCACTTTCTCTCTCTCTCTAGGGTTTCATATTTTTGTCAAATATATATCAAGTTAAGGTATATACATTTTTATACTCTCTTTAATCTTTATGTACGTTGCTATTTTTCAAATGAATGCATGTGTACGTTGTTGTTATATTATGTGTTTACTGTTTTTTCTCATGAGTTATGTGTTTGTTTGTGTAAGGTTGTGTGGAAATTTCTTGACAAATACTTTTTCTATGTCTGTTTTTTGCAGTTTTAAGTATACAAGTTTTTTTTTTTTTTTTTTTTTTTTTTTTTTGAGTGAATGTGTGTATATGTTTTTTGTTTTTTCATTGTTTGTTTTAGGTTGAGTAGTCTATATAGGAGTATTGTTTTTATGTCTGTTTAAAGCATGTATGTGTTGGTGTTTATTTTATAGGAAAAGAATTTAAGTTTATATATGTTGTCTTTTTTGTTGAAAAAAAATCCAAGTTTTTATGAAGAAATATGTATTTTTAACTAGCTTTTTTAAAGAATGAAAAAAATGCATGTTTTTAAGTTGATTTATTAGTGGGTTTTTCTTTCTGCTTATATAAAACGCAAGGATTTTTTTTGAGTGTCTGTTTAATGTACACACTTATACATGTCCGTACAATATTTTTCTTGTTTTTTTAGATAAAGATGTGAAGGGATTTTTTTTTAAACGGTTTTTGAACTATCACAACTTCATTTTGTTGTTGTTGTGGATAGTTGTTCTTTTGACTTTTGGTCAACTTTTGACTGATTGGTCAATCAAGAAAACTACAAATAGAGTCTTTTTAAAGGGCGTTTTTTAAGCTTTTGGTTTTAATTTTAAGTTTGTTTAAGCTTATTTGTGATCTTACTTTTGATAAGCTTAAAATTTCAAGTTTAATTTTTAGACTTGTGGGCTTATCTAAGCTTATTATTATGACAAGCTTATATAAGCCATTAAGCCCGTAAGTATAAAAAAGTAAGCCGAAAATTTTAGGCTTATGAAATATAAGCCGAAATCAAATAAGCTTAAACAAACACCTTATATTGGTCTAAAATGTCAAGCAACAAAACATCACGACCGTTTGTCACAACGTGATACATGGCAAAAATATGATGGCTTTTTAAATGAAATTGTACTTTTGCTCGACCAATTTAAAAAGTTGTTAAGACTTTTGTCATTGCTGTTGTGATGTGTAAGATCTCGACATTTTTTACGAATTTGGGAATTTCGCTTTTGTTTTATCTTCTCTGTGAGTTAAAAGAAGTCCATGTCAAGGATTTTCTCTTATTACCACTTGTTTGTTGTGACATCTTTAGGTGCAGTAATTTTGTTCTTAGTTCTTTTTATAATAGTCTCATAAGATATGAAAAGCGTAAAGTAGTTGTTTGAGGTTACAAGTATATATGTGTTTAGTAAGTAGTTTTACATGTCTTGTTTCTTGTTTGTAGACTTCTTTAATAAGATATGAAAAGCGTAAAGTATGTGTATTCTGAAATTGTTCATGTTGTTCTATTAATGCTGCAAGTATGTGTTTAGCAAGTTATTTACAAGACTTATTTGTAGTATTTTCAATTACTTTTCTGTCAATATATAAAAGGCATAAAGTAAGCGGATTCTGAAAATCTGTTAAACTTATACAAGATTATTCCCTTACGTCACATTTTGGGTATTTTTAATGATCAACGTGCTTCCTTTATAATGTCAAATGTGTCATTATGATTTATGTAATTGTATTAGGGGCTATCCACATATTATGTAAGCATTTGTTATATATGGTTAATTGACTTGCATATAAGTTATTATGAAACAATAGGTTCCTTTTTAATGTTTCCTAATGATTTATGTACTTGTATTACTTGCTTCTAAGTATTATCCTAACATTTTGTTATGTATGGTTTTAATGACAGAAATGTCAAAAATGAAAGAAGCGACGCCTGAAGCATTACCACCGCCTCCAGCAATAGTCCCACTGAATTTCGTTCCAGCTAAAGTCCCAAACTGCGCTCCAATGGCTAGACGCCAGCTAGGGACCAAAGGCGAGAAGATCCCTCTGCTAACGAACCATTTCAACGTGAGACTGGAAAGCACCATTGACTATTTCTATCAGTACAGTGTATGTCTTTTACTCTTATATATGCAACTATGGTTTGTTACATCTGCATTTTGTCAGATAGATGTTTAATGAACTTCATATAACATATGTATGCTCCATGTGCAAACAATTTAGTAATTGCATGTGAATACCGTGTTTAAGGTGGTTCTAGTATTTTTTTCAAAAAGTCCACTCTTGACTTTTAAGTGTCAAATTAGTTATTACTGAACTTCTCATTAACAGAGTAATGCTCCATTGCTCATTGCGCATAAAACTTAGTAACTGAATACAAATATGCTAAACATTTCTTACCTGTATTGTATAATGTTTTAAGCTGGTTCTGTTTACTAAAAGAAAAAAAAAAAAAAAAAAAAAAAAAAAAAATAAACTCTTTTGACTTTTGAGTGTCAAATAAGTTATTTTGGAACTTCATAACTAACTGATTTTTGCTCATTGTGCATACAATCTAGTAACTGCATACATCTATATGCTGAACATGTCACTTGTATTGTATGATGTTTTATGCTGGTTTAATTTCTAAAGAAAACCGACTTTTGACTTTTAAGGGTTAAAATAGTTATTATTACCTAACTTCATACCTCAGAGGTATTCTCATTATGCATAAAATGTGGTAATTGCATATAAATATTGTCACCTGTATAGTTGTATTGTATGATGTTCTTAGCTGGTTCTATTTTTTCTTTTAAAATTCCTCTTCTGACTTTTGAGTGTCAAATTAATTTTTACTGAACTCCATTATTAATAGTGTTATGCTTGTTATGCATAAAATCTAGTAACTGCATACAAATATGCTAAACATTTCTCACTTATATTATTTGGTGTTTATAGAATGGTGTTTGGTAACTGCATGCAAGTATGGTACTATTGAATATCAAGATTGATTAGGACTATACTTCTTGTAGCCACGTGTAAGTGAAAAAAAGTGTTATCCTATCGTAATAGGAACTTCTAGATAAGAAAACTCATAAGATTATTTGTCAAATTTGTAGTTCAGAGGGAAACAGGCTTTGAATCTCCAAGGCCAAGTGTGCTTTTGTTCTATGGTTTTTAAACTTGGTCATTTTGTTCTAAAATATCCACTTGTTGACTTTTAATTGTCAGGTTGACTATTATTAAGTAACAAGATAAACTAGGATTATCCTGATTGTACGGAATCTTTTTGTAGTTACATGTAGTTGTAAACATCATAAATGTTATAGAAATCTATTTCTCATTTGTAGTTTAAAGATTCTTGCTTTGAGTTTTGACAGTCATAGGTGCTATTGTTGTATGCTGTTTTAGGTGGCCTTATTGTATGAGGATGGGAATCCAGTCGAGGCAAAAGGTGTTGGTAGAAGAGTACTCGACATGGTCCACAATTTCTACCATTCCGATCTAGGAGGTAAAGGTTTTGCGTATGATGGAGAGAAGACTTTGTTTACCGTGGGATCTTTGCGTCAGACTACATTCGAGTTCCCTGTTATGTTGGAGAATCTGTCCTCAAACAGGTGCACAATGTCTGATGTTTATATTTTGTTTTTGATCCATTCTAGATTTTTTGTTCACTAATTATCGTTTATTGTCTCTTTAGAACTGTTCGTGGAGGCAGCCCGAGGGAAAATGACACGAAGAGATCAAGGCGTCCACCTGAATCAAAGTTGTATACCGTCAAGATAAACTATGCTACCAAGATCCCGATTCAAGCCATTTTTAATGCACTTAAAGGCCAAGAATCGAAGCAATTCAATGAAGCTGTTAGGGTCTTGGATGTGCTTTTGAGGCAACACGCCGCAAAACAGTAAGTCTTACATTCTTAAAATGACTTAAGTATACAATGTTTCTTACTGTTAACCTTACTCATGTTTTCTTTTGTATATATGCAGAGGTTGTCTTGTTAGGCAATGTTTCTTTCACAATGATCCTAGAAACTCAATAGGAATTGGTGGGGGGTTGTGGGCTGCAGAGGTTTTCACTCAAGTTTTCGGGCCACTCAGGCTGGTTTGAGTCTGAACATGGGTATTACTCAATCTTTACTCATTCATCTTTACCACGATCTACAGCTTCTGTTACTGATGGATCATATATATTATTTGGTTTTTAGATGTGTCAACAACAATGATTGTCAAGCCAGGGAAGGTTGTCGACTTTCTTCTTGAGAATCAAAATGTTCGCGACATAAAGGACATTGACTGGACTAAGGTGGCAAGTCTCTCTTGTTTTAAACCATGTCAATTGTTTAGATTGATTCATATATTTCTAATCTTCTTGTTTTTAATATTTGTTTCGGTAAATAGGCCAAAAGAATGTTGAAGAACCTTAGAATCAAGACCTTTCCCTCTAACCTTGAGCACAAAATCATCGGGTTGAGTGAAAAAACATGCAGAGAACAAAAGTAAGTCCTTTTTTCCAATACAACTTAACAAAATGTAGGACAGAAAAGAAATTGGTTGAATTATACGACATTTTGCAGGTTTACTATGAAACAGAAAATGGAAACAATCCAGGTGAAACATTTGAGATTACGGTGTATGATTACTATCTGAAGCATCGTGATACAGAACTCAAGGAGTCTAAACACTTACCATGCTTAGATGTGGGTAAACCAAAGAGGCCGGTTTACATACCACTCGAGGTAATCTATACACATTTTGGTAGGCTAAAAATTGTACAAATGCACTCTAAATTGAAACCTACATTGTTTTCATGTTTGTTGTAGTTCTGTGAGTTGATATCACTACAAAGGTACACAAAGTCTTTGTCAATATTCAGCGGGCATCACTTGTTGAGAAGTCCAGACAGAAGCCACACGACCGGATGAAAACATTGATGGGTGTAAGCTTCTTCTATAACACGTTACCAATGATATTGCAAGTCTGGTACAATACATGTCAAATAACAACTATTTCATTTGACTTTGCAGGCATTGAATCAAAGTAACTACAATGCTGATCCTCTTATAAATTCAACTGGCATCACAATCAGTACTACCTTCACTGAAGTTCAGGGTCGGGTTTTGGAACCACCAAAGGTATAATTTGGTTGCAAATCTCTCTTTGTTTGCACAATATGTTTCTTAACTATACGTTCTTTGTATTTATTGCAGCTGAAGTTTGGCAATGGAGGAGACTTGCTTCCTCGTGGTGGTCGCTGGAACTTCAACAACAAGGTCCTCTAAATTTTGGTTATTTTATTAACTAACAAAATTTTTGAATTTTGGTTCTGATTGTATAAATTTGGCTGCAGACACTTGTTGAGCCAAAACAGATCACGTGTTGGGCTATCATGAACTTTAGTTCTCGTTGTGACATTCCACATATGTGCACGGAACTTAGATGTTCGAGAGCCAAAGGCATGATGAGAATCCCACATTTGGCACCGTTTCATAGTACGTACAAATATATTATGATATGGTAAAATAAATAGTCTTGTGTTATTCTTGCAGCTGCTTAGTGATCCATACACAGTGATTCAAGAGAATTATCAGGATAGACGCTTCTCTGCTCCTGTTCGTGTTGAAAAGATGTTTGAAGCTGTTAAAAGCGGACTTCCGGGCCCGCCAGCGTTTCTACTATGCATTCTTCCAGAAAGGAAGAATTCTGACATCTATGGTTTTGCCCTCCTTCTTAATCTTTCACTACCTGAGAAATTGTTGTATAAAATGTAAATAAATAAGATTTTTAACTTTCTGTATGACTATAGGACCATGGAAGCGAAAATTCCTGGTGGACCATGGGATTGTTACGCAATGCATTGCACCAACTAAGATCAACGATCAGTATCTTACAAACTTGCTTTTGAAGATCAACGCAAAGGTCTTAATTTCAAGTCATCACAGTTTTAGTATCTTGTTTTTTCTTTCTGGAACTCTGGCCTAATTTATTTGTTTTTTTATTTCAGATGGGTGGTATAAACTCGCTGCTATCAGTTGAGTACTTGCATTCAATACCATTAATCTCAAGGACTCCTACCATAATCTTTGGAATGGACGTGTCTCATGGTTCACCTGGACGGTCTGATGTGCCCTCAATTGCAGCTGTACGTTCTGTCTTTTTGCAATTTATTTTTCATTACAAAATTATATTTTGAATGTTATATGATAATACTTGCTTTTGGAAATTTTTAGGTTGTTAGCTTGGCAATGGCCTCTGATTTCTCGCTACAGGGCATCAGTTCGTGCTCAATCTGCTCGAGTTGAAATGATCGATGGGTTATTTAAACCCGTATCAGCAGACAAAGATGAAGGGATGATCAGGGAACTGTTGAATGACTTCTATACAAGTACTACCCGTCAGATGAAACCACAGCATATAGTCATTTTTAGGGACGGTGTGAGTGAGAGTCAGTTCAACCAGGTGCTGAATATAGAGCTTGAGCACATCATGCAGGTTCAAACACTTAATCCCGGAACATCGTTGTCTTGTCATGTAGGCTTGCAAATTTTTGGATGACACATGGGATCCAAAATTCATGATGATTGTGGCACAGAAAACTCACCACACCAAGTTTTTCCAGGAAAGATCTGATGCCAATGTTCCACCAGGTAGTATCTGATTATTGATAATGTTGTGTTTTAAAAATAACAAAAACTAAAGGTTTTATATTCTATATCGTCTGTTTCAGGAACAATCATTGACAATAGAGTCTGTCATCCAAAGAACAATGACTTTTATTTGTGCGCTCAGAATGGACCAATTGTGAGTATTAACAAAGCCTAATTTATACATATGTTCTTCTATGACAAAATATGGTGGCTGAACTATCTGATTTGTTTCTAGGGTACTACACGGCCTACACATTACCATGATCTTCTTGATCAAATTGGATTTTCTGCTGATGACCTACAGGAGCTCGTTCATTCACTATCATATGTGTAAGTCAATTAGCTTATCAATACACTTTATAATTTCAGAATTATAGAGAATAACCAACTGTAAAGTCTATGGTAAATAGTGAATTAGTAACTAATTTTGGGAATATGGATGATGCAGGTACCAAAGAAGCACAACTGCCATTTCTGTAGGTAAATATTAGCCATTTTTTTTCTGCATAACTTGCATATCTGTATTCTGCTATGCTAAAACTTAATACTTTTAAGTTAATATCAAGAATGTCCTAATGTTTTGCAATGTATGTGTGCAGTTGCTCCTATCTGCTATGCCCACTTGGCAGCGCAACAGATGTCACAGTTCGTGAAGTTTGATGACATGTCTGATGCAACTTCGAGCCATAGCAGCGGTGCTGGTGGTAGTGGCAGTGGTGGTGCTGCTGGTTTCACTCAAATACCCAAGCTTCATGACAAGGTTTGCCGCTCTATGTTCTTCTGCTGAACAGAACGTTTAAATGATATTTGAAAACTTTTAAACAAGTTTCCTGAGTTAGTTTGTCTTGGATATTATATTAAACTTATTAGTATGTAGTTTACAAATTTTGAGTTTTGGCTTTTATGTTCTGTCAAAAACCAACCATGTGCCAGATGGCTAGGATATTAACATTTTGATGACTGATATTGACAGTTAACTTGAAGGTGCATTTGGTGCATCTCATATTTTGCATGATATGGTTTATAGAATCTAGTATCAAGTTTATATTTGTGTGGAATTAAACACTTTATGTGTATATTTGCATGTTTGGTTTTGTTGGTTTATGAAATTTGTAGGTGACATGAAATGGTTCATAGTTTTCGACTTTTCGTGGCTTATGTTTGCAATAATTTGGCTTTTGACAACTATAAATGTGTTGGGTTTATGCAAACTGGCCCGTTTCATATCGGAATATGACTGAACTGTAGCTGATACTAGTATATTAATAAATAGAAAATGTAACGTGACCCGTAATGCAATTTGACCCGTAGATATCTAAACCTATATGCAATTTCTCTTTTTTCTAGTTGGAAAAATGCATGTTGTAGGATGTGATTCAGGTCATTCTCATAAGTCGTTCTAAGGATTTTATGCATTGATCCATTAATTGAGCTAGAAGTTGAGGGTATGGAAAATCAAAACCATTAGTGATAATAAGATTTCATGATTATGCTAGACATCATAAACACTATTGGATCACAAAGAGAAGGGATATGCAAACTGCAAAGAGTACTTAGATTTCTCACCTGACCCGTTTGACCCGTGTTGGTTAAGGGACTGTGAGAACAAATGACAAAATAATGTATATAAACCTATTTCTGTTGGTGTTGGATGAGGAGCTTAACAACTAATTTTATATTTTGAGAAAGCTATTAATCTCTTCAAATGTGTTTGGGTGAGCCTATTTCAAAGAGCTTATAGGTTTCTTTGTATGTCAAATGAGCTTTTTGATAATGCATTTGATTGTGAAATTCTAATACTGATAAGTGAAACACTTCTAACATGAACTTTGAAAGAACTTGACATCTTGTTAAACTTGATATAAGAGCCAGAAAAGAACACTCTTTCAAGGGCTTGATGAACCTTGCTTAAATGCCCTCAGATATACCTTATATCAAAACCAGTATTCTAAAAGTAAATCGGCATAGGCAGGTCACTTGTGTGTGTCTTTAAGTTGCAAAATGTAGTGATTTGGGTGACATTCCCATTTTTCCACATCTATTTGGTATCGTAGGATCGTAGTGATTTGGGTGACAGTCCCATTTTTCCACATCTATTTGGTATCATAGGATCATTCAATGCATTCATAATACGAAAATGAAACTAAAAGTTTCTCACATGGACTATGACAACATTTTCATAGTTTAGAAGATTGCGCTTGCAATTTTGATAAATTACAGTGACGATTTTTGCAATTTACTCTTAATAAAATATTTATTAACATAAGTTGTCTAGTACTAATGCAATTTCTTTGTTTGACTTTAGTTTCTTCCAACCAAATAGCAGGTAGTGTTATTCTATACATAGAATCAGTCATCCAGGCAACGGGGGGCAAATTTCTCATTATTTCTTTCTTCGTAAAATACATCCGTGTGCGAGTGAGATATTTTGGTTAAAAGAAGTTGGTAGTAGTCGACTAGTACGAAAGAAAATTGTAACCGGAAAAACTTAAAATGTATATTGTGACCGTGTAATAAGTTGGAATTGTTTTCTTAATCTTAACTATAACAACTTAAAATGTATGCAAAAAACGGATTTCAATGTTCATACAACATAAACAACATGCCCATCACACAATATCAAATGACAAAATGGCCCACATGAAACAAATGGAAAACATAGGAAAATCAAGAAATGTGAAGAAAATAAATGACAGGTGTCATCCTATAACTTGTCACAGCTGCACATTTGCTATGTTATCAGCACCAGGCATGATACAAGCAAACAAGAATAGTACGTAAGTACAATACTGCAAAAGCAGCTTATTGCTACTCTCTCTATGATTTTTTTTACAAGAATTCTTAATTTGTTATATAGTCAAACTTGTAGCATATTTGTTCTATGCAGTGGAATATGTTGTTTTTACATATTGCTAGGTAAGCCCGAACAGGTCTGTAATGCCTAACCAAATATAAACTTTGTAAGTAATTTACATGGATAAACAATATAATTTACATGATACAAGACTGTAAATGTATATCTTTTTCTATTGTGTAGTTAAATTCACTTTCACCCTTTTTAGACACGGATCTAGTATACTAGAGGTTGGGTATGCAATTATGCACGCGGATACCATTTAAGCGCCACTTTAGTAAAAGTATTTGGTGTAAATTATTATTATTATTATTATTATTATTATTATTATTATTATTATTATTATTATTTATTTATTTTATAAAACATTACTTCATTAGAAAATCATAAAATTTACAAGAAATTAGTGGGGAGCCGAGAAACTAATTAGGCCCCCACTCCTCTAGCTATAACAAAACTAATCATACTAAAAATATGATCAGTAGAACGTGCGCCAATTTCCTGAGTCAACGCGAAGCTTCAGATGCGCTTTAGTAAGGTTACCGCATCCTTCTCAAGCTCTCCAAAAGAAGAAAATGAGAAGGGGAGAAACCTATATCTAATGTCTGTACATTTAGCCTCGTACTTGGCACGCTTACGTTGCGCTGCTTCAACCACCGCACGGCCCTGTGCGAAATCAACCATATTAGTTTGTGTCAAGGGAGATAACCCTGTCAAATCGACACATGTATCCTGCCCACCTTCCCAAGACGTAAGGATTTGTCCCTATCGCCACAGAGCCCAATGTCAACCTCTTTACGAGTCGAGATCCCAAACCGAGAGCATATGTCAACAAGGGTATCACACACCACAATGTGTCGATGTTTAATGTCAATGATACCACCACAGGATACCGCGTGGTCCCCATAAATGTCTCCAGCAAATACCTTGGAACAAGCTGAGCATGGCATCTGAGCAGAAAAAAGGGGGACACCTAATCGGTAGCATAACACACATTGGTAAGTTCTAGCATTCATGGTCTGTCCCAACCAGGATATCGGAACCACCCTAAGCCAGTTAGAAGTGTAGTCCTCTTTTTGCGATCTCCATAGAGCCATCAGTCGAGTAGATAAACAAAAGGTGGATTCGGCCATTTTGGCGACACGTGTGAAATATATATCTAGAAAATTTCTTCATGAGTTCGGGGGCAACGATCTCACCTGGGTTGTCCAAAAGGCCGATCTCCATTTTCGCATTAAAAGCATGCAAGGCATCATCAAAGGAAGATACATAAGTTATAATGCCTGAATGTCGGAGGAGCTTAGTCTGTAAACTGGCAGATTGGAGTCTAGATGCAAGGAAAACATAGTTCAAGACATCACTTGTAGAGTATACACCAAGCCCCCAAAAATCAGAAGGTAGTGTGGCCAGTCTCCATTGCCAATCACCAAAACCAGGTCCAGAAACAGTGACAATACACTCCAGAGAAGAGCGAAGTGCCGCGTCAAAATAAATTTGAGCACGCTCAAAGACCTAAGGGGAGCATGTGCGCATAGAAAAATATAACTTGAAAATACCAACACAGGCTCGAAGGAGTAGCAATTCGCACTGAGGGTCATTAAGCTTAGCAACCGCATCCACAAGCACAATGGTTTTAGCAACCCGTTTCATAACAAGCTCGCTACTAAACTCAAGGTCAACACTAGCAGGTCTACCCAAAAATTTAACCCCACGTGAAGGCCGGGCAATATTAGGCGGGAAAACACCTGCAAGCCTGCTTCTAGGATCTTCCCTTGGCCAGAAGACCTCAGTTTTGTCGACATTAAGGTGCAAACCATAGCGAGGTCCATCCATCATAATAAGCTCCAAAACTTTCCCAACAGTAAAAGTATCTCCAATGATCGTACCATCATCTATGTACCAAGCTTGAAGAGAGAGACAAAGGAGTCTCTAATCTTGCACACCAAAGGAAGTAGCACCAAGGCAAAAAGGAGAGGTACAAGTGGATCACCTTGTTGCACTCCTTGATGCGACCATAACATGTATTCCCCATAGCTGGGTTGGAATAGCAAAATTCAACCCAACGAGATATGACAAAATTCAATGATTGGAAAGCCTCCCTATAAGGGAGTCAGGATATCATGCCCCAAAAAAATTTATTCTTACACTTTTTTTGTATCATTATAATTATACTTTTACCTACACTTTTTAAATTTAGAAAAAACACCAAAAAATCAAGGGACATTTTAACCTTTGTTGACATTTGTATACTTTTTGAGACATATTTTTTAATTTTAGTGACAAATTCTTTTTCTTTTTTTATTTATTTTTTTATTTTTTCAATGAAGGACATTTTTTTTTTCTTTTTTTTTGTAGTAGTTTGTGTTGTGTTTATAATACATGAATAACAATAAAACATGTAGACACCACAGAGTACATAGCGGAAGACTTAAGATCATAACAAATAAATAATTAACTGAATAGATGCGTAACATACCTCTTGCAATTAGTAGATCTCTTCAATGAATGTGACAAAGTGGTTTAACGAGTTATCCCTTACCGTTTTATAACTCAAACCAATTGGTGTAAGAATAGTGTCTTACAACCACGTTCTTGTACACACGAATTAACAAACGAATTAAAAGATTGCTAGATCTACAAAACTTTATTTTAGAAAAACAAAACCAAACACCCTTTGAAAAGTGTTGGCCGAATTTTAGCAAGAGAAAAAGAAAAAGATTAGGTTAATGTGTGTGCACAAAAGTAATGAAAAACCATTAACCCTAGCCTTGATTATATAGTGTTTACAAATATTTGGGAACAAGTTAGGGTTTGGGTTGTGAAACCCTCTCCTTGGCCGGCCATGTACATGCCCCAAAGGGAGACCCGAATCTTTTCCTTTTTAAGATTATTCACCATATATTCTCTCCTTTTACATTTAACGGTCGTTAGTCATTTCCGTTAAATACTTAACGATCGTTAGTCGAGTTTTGTATAATAATTAATCGTAATCAATTAACATTAATTATTAACTTTAATTCTCATTCGTAATGTGTGCAATCCCGTGGTCACGAGTTCGAATCCGGACATTTACGTATTTATAAATTTATACATTTCCAACAGCTCCCACTTGGATATGTTTACAAAACGTGAATGACATTGGTTAGCGTCTAGCAACACGCCAATGCTCCCGGTACAACTCGTGTATGGTTTTCTGGAGAAAAACCAAGTTTTGATGATTCATCATCATATTCATCCTTTTGTTTCTAATACCATGCTAATAAGAATATGGATCTCACTCATTTCTTAATTAACTATTTTGTTTCTCGCTTTATGTGATTGATCAAGATTATCAAATCTTCTGAACATATTTCAGAAGACCTTGGGCATGGCCATGCAAACATCTTAACAACCCTACGAGGGGCCCAGCAGTATTATACTTCAAAATAAATTTGAAGGAAACAAATCCTGTTTTGACTACAAGCAGAAATCATAAATTTCGCAACACTTCTGAAAACAACCCTTATAACTACCAGTTACGTATAGCGTTAGATTGCTTCACAAAAATGCACTACATCCATGACATATCTCTGGTATCTCAAGTCAGAGGATAAATATTCATGATATACTTAATGACAAAGATCCATAAAGTATCATCATGTAGGTGGGATAAGTCCTATACTCAATTCATTGAATATTATCTGAAATTAGTCATGCTACGCATCAGCATACTTTCAAGTATACTCTAACTAATACTCAGATTTGTCTTAATTCAATATCATTCCCATGTTATTGATTGACAACGGACTATTTAGAATAACTTAAGTTATTCAAGGATTTAAACATGCAAATATAGGATAACATCACAATAAATGAATAATAAACATAACAAAATAGTTTATTTCATTTCAATAATAATGTTTACAATATCCTTTTATCTAAAATACTTAGTCACAGATGGGCATGAAACTACTAGCTAAACGAAGTCCAAACTTATCAGACAAATGATTAAGTTTTTCACCAGGTAAGGCCTTCGTTAAAGGATCTGCTAGTTTATCATCTGTGTGAACTTTGAGCAACTCAATTTCACCTATCTCGACTTGTTCTCGAACATAGTGATATTGTCTAGGATAGTGTCTGGTGCCCTTCATGACTCCAGGTTCATGGGCAAAAGTTATTGCAGCAGAATTGTCACAATATACTTTAATAGGATTTTCAATCGACGGCATAACACCAAGCCCCGAAATAAACTTCCTTATCCAAACAGCTTCCATGGCAGCCTCAGACGCCGCTATGTACTCACTTTCTATAGCAGACATCACAAGTGTTGTCTGTTTCCTACTCTTCCAATCCACAACACCTCCATTGATGACAAATATGTAACCTATCTGAGACTTCGTATCATCTTTGTCACACTTCCAGGATGCATCGCAGTAACCTGTAACAGACAGTTCTGCTTCTGGATTTCCTCCATACACTATGAACATATCTCTTGTAGCCCTAAGGTACTTGAGAATATGTTTAACAGCAGTCCAGTGAATTTCACCCGGATTCTGTTGATACCGACTGGTCAAGTTTTGAGCAAACGCCACATCAGGCCTTGTGCATCGTACCGCATACATGATAGATCCTACAGCCGAAGCATAAGGAACTTTCTTCATACGCACCACCTCTGCAGGTGTTGAAGCACAGCCTTCGCTGCTCAAACCATAATTTACTTGCATTGGCAACAATCCCTTCTTGGAATTTTGCATATTGAATCTCTTCAATATTTTGTCAATGTAAGCAATTTGGCTTAAACCAATTAGCCGCCTTGATCTATCCCATAAGGAACAGAATTTGCAACATTGCAGCATTTGAAAAATCTTTTTCAGATTCATGATCAGTTCGCTTATAATTTTGTGTATGCTTTGCTCATATTATTTTTTTGTAAACACCCGTTGTATGAAATATAAATTGCAAACCTTTTTATGAAGATCGTCAAACATAGTTATTGGGTACTTTTCATTGTGTTGAACGATTTACTTATTTGCTGAGTTTATTGTTCACTTTTGAATTTATATAAGTGTGTAACTCATTAACAAACAAACATATACAGTTTTGGTCTCTCTATTGCTAAAGAAGGCATAATATTGAGAGATGATTGAATGATTTTTGGTGAACTGTACTCTAAGTACCTACTCATATGTAAACCTTTCTTTGTTAACATTTAAAGAAGCAGTTAAAGTTCACCATTGGTAAAAGAGAGGATTGTCGTGAAAGTTTAGCCATTGCTCACATCACATGGTGACATTTGCATATGTGGTTCCTAGGATTTCAGATCTCTAGTTGACGGTCAAGGGTTTTTTTTTCCTTCATTATTTATGGATTAAGGTTGTTTCGAGTGGTTGTGGCCGGTTGATTGAACAAAGGTTTAAGATTATACATGGGTGTAAGGTTGTCATTGCGATGCCAGGGTGTCTTAATGACTCTTTAAAGATGGATTATATTTTAAATAAACTAATTTAATTATGATGTTCTTGATAAGGCTGATTGTATGGTTGATATGTGTTTTGAGCCCAAGTTGTGGGTGTTCTTGATGCAATACCATATTGCCATCAAGTAATCTTAAACCCGAGAATAAAGATGATCCAAGAGCTTGATGAGAAAAAAGGAATCCAGGAGCTTGATCAGAAAAAAAAGTTGTATAGGATGACTATATGTTTAGTGCAACAATGCTTAAACCTGTTCAAAGACTAGCTAGGAAGTACTTGAGGAATCATGTTGTCGTGACTATCGGAACTACATGAAAAGCAACTGACTAGAATAGCAACCAATCTAATTACAATTACTCTTTGTGCCATGATTACACAACAGATTCAAACTATATATTGATTATAGTAAATCAGCTTCTATATGAGCTGCTAATTCAACTATGGTGCGCGTACTTTTGGAGGTAATAAAATAAAAGATACTCACGAGTCAGGTGCTTTTACATTTAATATATAAATTCACTATGTACTAGGTTGATAATTTATGTTATTGTGTTGCATTGATGGGGTTTGAACTCGATAATTTGTTGTATATGTTCTTTCAATCATCATCTCTATAAATTTTGTTTTCGTTTTTAAGGCTTACAATGAAAGTTATTAAAGTTTTCAACTAACGTATTCACCAATCTACGGGTTTTAATGACCAAGTAGAGCCATAAAGATAACGTTTAAACATGACAGAGGTTGTTTCTTTGAAACATGAAAACAAATCAAATTTACATAAAAAAGCATATATGTTGGGAATTATGCGAAGTAGGAATTCTTCTGTCAATTCTGCCGAAGGATTCTGCTGAAGTAGAAGCAGAATCTGCTGAAGAAGAGATTCTGCTGAAGTATAAAAGCCATGCCGTGTATCTGCTGAAGAGTGGAAGCTGACTAGGATATGCATGCGCTTTATTATTTAAGTGCTAACCCATCATTATTCTTGAACTGCCCGAGGTTAGCATGGGTATTATTGTACTGCTCAATATTGTTTAGTGTTGTAGCCATTAAATGCATGCTTGCATGTTTAGTCGATTGAGTAGTAATAGTTTAGGGTTCCTTGTCTATAAAAGGAACCTCATAGTTTGTAATAGATAACAATTCGAAACATAGAGTTTCAGTTAATAAAAGATCCATAGAGGATCTAAGTGTTCTTAGTTATAACAGCTTGTATTTACATTCCGCTATAGAATACGAGTTGTAGAGATTTTCTATTAGTTTGCTTATGAT
This sequence comes from Chrysanthemum seticuspe, assembly GCA_019973895.1. Classification (NCBI taxonomy): domain Eukaryota; kingdom Viridiplantae; phylum Streptophyta; class Magnoliopsida; order Asterales; family Asteraceae; genus Chrysanthemum; species Chrysanthemum seticuspe. The sequence goes on along the minus strand of BPTQ01000009.1, from coordinate 213,552,100 downwards.
TACATAGGCAACACTAACGATCCACGAGTGCTCAAGATCTGTCAAGGTCTGTCTGTGTTAAACAAGTGGTATCAGAGCCTCGGGAAAGTCTCTACGATACTGAGAACCATATTTTACCTCACCCCCATACAACCAAAAACACATTCACCATGATTGGAACTGATGATGAATCAGAAGTCACCAACAACAACATCAAAAACACCACCTCTATGCAGCAACTTAGTCTTTCCAACAGTAATGGTAAGTATCCTTATCTGAAAAAAGAAGAGTATGATCTGTGGACCATGAAGATGCAGAACTGGATCTCCAATATTGATTGGAATCTTTGGGAGATTGTGAAGAAAGGAAACAGTCTAAAGAAGACCATCCCAGATCTTGATGGTAAGTTTACCATTGCTCCTCCCAAAACTGCTGAAGAGATTTTAGCTGTGCAAAGAGAGCACAAAGTAAGAACCATCCTTCTTCAAGCTATTCCTGAAGATCACTTGGGTGATTTTCACCACATGGATGATGCAAAGGACATATGGATGGCTCTTAAAGCAAGGTTCGGTGGTAATGAAGAATCCAGGAGAATAAGGAAGTCCATGCTGAGACAACACTTTCAAGAGTTCAACATCTGAGAAGAAGAAGGTATCCACAAGGGATACGATAGGTTTCATAAGATTTTGAGTCAGCTAAACCAGCTGAATGCAAAACCTGACAATGATGATTGCAATTCAAAGTTCCTTCGATCTTTGCCTCCATCATGGTTACATGTGAGTATAGCCCTAAAGGCTAAAGGTGGGTTGGACATGCTCACCTTTGATGAGCTGTACAACAAACTCAAATCTCTTGAACCTGATGTCAGATCTCCCTACCGTGCATCCTCTTCTGGTCATACAGCCTTTGTTGGGACATCTCACTCCAATATGATGATGCATGCTTCAAGTCCATCTTACTTACCATCATCATCTTATCGTCCCACTCCATCATGCCCTCAAGCTAAAACTGGTAGTATATTGGAGGATGTTCTTCATTCATTTGTTGATGATTATGATACTCAACAGCATCTTGTCTATGAAGATTTTGAGCAGGTGGACCCACTTGAAATGGAGGAGATGAAACTGAAATGGCAGGTGGCCATGCTTTCAGTAGATATCAAAAGGTTTGAGGAGAAGGCAGGAAGAAAGTTTGGCTTCAAGGGAAAGGATCCAGCTCGTTTTGACAGGAGAAAGGTCAAGTGTTTCTCTTGTCACCAGATGGGTCATTTCTCAAGGGAATGCAAAGATAGGAAGAATGGAGAGGGAGCTAACTACAATTCCTATCAGCAGAAACAGAAGGAAGCCAGTACTTCAGCAGCTCTTGTCACCTTGGATGAACAGGTCAACTGGGCTGCACATGAACCTGTGAATGAGGAAGCTGCTGATACTGAGAAGCTTGGATTGCTGGCAAGGTGTACTTCAGAAGATAGGCATGATCAGTTTGCCTTGATGGGACTCTCTCAGGTACACAATTGTATATTTAGTTGTAGTGAAAGATACAATGAACTTAAAGAAGCTTATGATACTATGAAACCTAAATACAATGAATGCTATGTTGATAATGAAGCTTATAAACTTTCGTTAAAAACATTAGAAAGACAAAAGGTTTGGTTTCAAAAGAATCAGATAGCTTATGAAGAAAAGATAAAGGGGTTACAAATTGATCTAGATATTGCAGACATTAACTTAAAATGCACTGAAAAGGAAAAAGCTGATGCTATTGCTGAGAATCTAGAGCTTAAAGAGAAACTAGCTGAGGAAATAGCTAGACATAAACAATGGTTAATATCAGGTGACAATCTAGCTAGAGAACTCTATAATAGTCAGTCAGTGAACTCTGGAATAGGTTTAGGTTTTCAAAAGTATGTAGGATTGGAAGCTAGGCAAGATGGGTGATCGCTTCCAAACCGTCAAGTTTTATGACACAAGTCAACCACTTGTGAATGGTCAACCGTAATAAAAGTCAGACAGCTTGAGAACGCAAATGCAATTAAGTCCAAAGGAGTTTAGTGTTTCCCCAGGTCGTTATGTCCCAACGAGCTGTGCGATGAATCACCAAACGAATAGTGATCGAGAGGATTTGAACGGAAAAGAGTTTTGATTGATTATGAACAATTATACCTAAAGGAAAAGTTTATAAATTACAGGGGCTTAAATGCAAATTAAAGAAAATAAAAAAGTTAAATTATATTAAATAAACGCTATCACTATTTGCAAAATGATGTTTTTGATTTTTCTTTTATAAAATTTAAATTAAAAACTACGTTACGTACAAAAGAAAATGTGAAACTAAAACAGTATTAATCCTAAAAATATGAAAATGACATTTTTACAAACCTAATGATAAAAGAAAATTTTTAGAAAAAGAAAATTATTTTTAAAACTATTTATCTAATTATTATTAATTAAAAACTATTTTTACTTATTTAATAATAACCTAAAATACAAGAAAATATGAAATAAAGCTAGAAAAATGAAATTATGACTTGGAAAAATCTAAAATAACTAAAGAGAATTTTCAAAACTAATTTTATATTTTTCTGATTATTTTTCAATTTTTATATGAATTAAAAACTATTTTAAACTAATTAAATTGCTAAAAATTACAAATTAAACTATGAAAAATCTGGAAAAATATTTTTTTGACTTTTTATATTTATCTTAACCTAGGAAAATTGAAAACTTATTTTTTTGAAACTTTTCTGATTTAATTGTATTAAAAGCTAATTAAAAAGACTTAAAAACTGTTTTAAATGAAGAAAAATAGCAAACAGTGATGAAAAATTATGAAAATTTCAGGAAAACTCTAAAATAATGTTCTAAGTCTAGGAAAATTATAAAAATAGTGGCTTATGTGGTAGAATATGAAACTGCAGTTACAAGTGCTTATAAATAAGCACTTGGTATAAGCCAAAGGTACCAAATGGACACCAAACTGATACAGAAGCTATAAAATGCTAAAAGTACCCAAATGCAACAAGTTACAACTATCCTAAACCTCTGAAACACAAGCTACTCAGATTTGAGGTTTTGAAATTAAGTGCAAAAACAGATTCAGCTACTACTTTTAAGCCTAAGCACAAGCTACCCAATAAGCTGAAACTAGAAAACAGAAGTTGGGGCCTAAAGAAGACCTGGCTAGCTATCTATAAACCAAAAACCAGACCAAGAGAAGCTCTGATGAGCTTGTTACAAGCCCTGCACAAACTGAGAAAAAGACCTTGGTGACTTATGCCCTGTCACAGGGCATTTTTGCTCTTTTTGACAAGCTGATTTGGAGCTTGTAGAAAATTTCTGAAAATATATAAAAATCATAATAAGTAACTAGACCAGCTGAACTAGAAAAACCCACAATTTCACTGAATTTGCTCCAATAATGAAGCTATGAAAATTCACCCAAGTTGGGTACAAACTGATATTTTCAACTATTTTGACTTTTGAAACAGATTTGATGTTTTGACTTTAATGAACTTTGCAACCAATTTAATGGACTAAGATTGATGTTTTATGGTGAAATGAAACTACTGCAAGCTATATCTATGATTTCTAAACACAAAACAAGCTTTTGATTTTTAAAAATCCTAACAGTTAAGCAAATTAAGACAGATTAAGGTGATGTTGACTTTGAGTGTAAACAACTGCTTTTGATGACTGCAATGAGTTCAATGGAGCTCAACAAGCCTAAAACAACAGGTATCAACCACTGAACAAGCCTCAAACACAGGTCTGCTATACCATCCAAACAACACTTATTCTACTGATTTGCAATTTTAACAGAGCTAACTACTGGACTAGTACAAACCAATGCTTAATCTGACTTTAATTACCCTAATTACCACTAAATACACAGGCCTAAACCATTTAATGACCAAAGATTTAAACACAAGTACAATAGGCAAACTGAGTTAAAAATGGAAATGAGATAGACACTCACAAGTTTCCAGCTTAATCTGCAGCTTAAACCAGAACCATCCTACACTATTTTAGTCCAATCCAACCCAAATCAACTCTGCATTAACCCAATATCATCACCATTTCCAATTTAAGCTCCAGTTTGACTTTTGTTGACCATGTGACAAATTTGCTTGAAATTGATTGATAAGCTTACAAAAAGCTATAAGTAGCTTATATAAGCTTATTTGAGTTTAAAAATAAGCCACTAGAAACTTGGACATAAGATTTTGAAACTGAAATTTGCAACAGTAACACAAAAATATTAAACTTAAGTAAACTTTGAAATTAATGCTTAAAAATAGATTACACTGATAATATTACTTGAGTTTGGTACAATAAAACAAAAGATTACAGTTTCCAACTTATACTAAAACATTAATATTAAAAACGACATTGATGAAATTTTTAAAAACTAAAAGACTACTTCTTCATGCTTCTCTTGCTTCCTTTTTATAGCAAATATGCTTCTTTTACTCCTCTGAGCTAATCCCACCTTTTATCTGGACCTTTGGATGGCATGAGTGCATATTGGCCATTGGATCAGTTTTGGCGCCAAAATGGTTTTAGCCAGTTCGGGAGGTTTGAGTGTTAGGTTGAAGAAGCTTTTAATGCATTTTGTTGGGTTGTTGAGATGGAGTGATAAAAGAGGTGAAAGGTGAGCTGGAGGTGTGGGATGCTTGGTGTTGCAGAGATTTGGTGAGGAAGAAGAAAAAGGCGGGCAAGGGGTGTGTTTGTTTGACCGTTTGACTTGGCTTATATTAAAAGGGAAGGGTCAAATGTGGTTTGACAGGGGTCCAAATGGGTATATGGCAGGGGTCCAATTGGTTTTGACAAGGGTCCAAGGTCCATGGCTTGTATTAATAACATAGGGACCATTTTGTAATTTCTGAAAAACAAGGGACCAAAGCTGCCAATTTCTCAAAGTTGTTTCAAGGGTCACTTTTGCCAAGTTTCAATAGTACAAGGACCAAAATAGACATTTTCAAATTTCCAAGGACTATTTTTGACAATTTTTGAAACTTGGGGGACTGAAACTGCCAATTATGCAAACTTAGCTCATTTTTCATCTGATTTTAAACATTTTGCATCTGAAACATATAAAATGCAATTTTGAGATATTTTCAGTATTTTGATGCATTTCTGAGCATTTTTAAACGTTTTGCAGTTCAGATTTGACCAAAAATGATGAGTATTTACACACTCATCAATGGGTGTAAATCTACACCTGCAGGCTTAGCACATTTTAAAAAGGAAGGTGATTTACATGCTGTCCCTGGACCTATTAGAGGTGAATTCATGCCCACTGACCTGTCCATTAATGTTGACTTTGATGGATCACACCATCTGTATGGCAAAAAGTCAAAAGACTTGCCAGACACAGATGCTTCATCTTATGACTTTGTCTCTTTCTTTGACAGTGACAATTCATCGGATCAAGGGTCTACTTCCAGCTGTGATTCAAGTGATAAGTCAGACCTTCCCAAGCCCTCACCTGAGCCTACACCCAAGCCTACACCCAAGTCTATCTACAAGCCTTCTAGGGTAGCTGCTGAGGAATCAACTTCCAAGCCTGTTTCCCCTGAAGACTTGTCCTTTAAATCTTTGATTAATATGTCTATTAAAAACAATTCCTTTAATGTTTTTGGTTTAAGTACTTCTACATATAATAGACCATCTGCTTTGTTGAATAAATCTTCCAAAAGGAAGACATGTTTTGTATGTGGAAGTAAACTTCATTTAATTAAGGATTGTGATTTCTATGAGCAAAGATTGGGTGTATGTGCTACTCAGCAGAAACCGAGACCAGTGTGGACCAATGTTAATAATATTCCACCCTATGTCCCACAAGCTACTTATACTGACTCTCCCTGGAGGAGATCAGCTGATAGACCTTATGTGCAACCTACTAGCCCATACTTTAAACATGGTTATTGGCCTGCATATGTTGACTCTATGAATGATGGGAAAGGATTTTGGGGTACTGCTGTCAAGTCTTCAGCAGGTTGTTCTTGGAATGATAAGGGACCTAAATTTCAATGGAAACCCAAGAACAATGGTGGATCTTTCTCCTCTGTTAGAATCCCTTAACTGCAAAGTTTAAGGGGAGGCATATGCCTCAGGGGAGGATTTAGTAGTAAACTTTGTATCTCTTTGTGTATATTTTGTTTGCTAACACTAAATTGCTATTGTTTTTAGTCTGTTTTGTCTCTGTTTTGTTCTGTTTCTCTGAGTTTGTTTTGTAGAATGCCCTGTTCAGTTCAAGTTCATCTAGTGTGGTCCTTTGGTATATGGTCTAGTAAGCTTAAAGCTTGTTTCCTCTGTAAGCTAAGTAATGAAGTGAGCAATTTGTTTCCAATGAAGATAAAGTACTGAAGACAAGTTTTGAAGTTAAAATTGTTCATTCATTCATACAAATTACAGCTTACAGCTTACAACTTTCCATCAACTTCAATGCAACTACAAGAAAAGAGCTATACATGATCTACTAATCCTAATCTAGTTCATATAATCTATTCCAACATCTAACGGGCTGTTGGATATGCATGATCGCTCACATCTTTCACACTAGATGCTGGATCTGCGTTTGTAAAATCTTGCATAACCACTCATTCCTTCTATCTCGATGGCTGGATATGCATGATCGGTTCGACGAAGATGCTAAGGATCAAAATGGAAAGATGGATTGATGCAAACGATGATGATGACGATGACCACACATGATGTTGAAGAAACATAAAGTTTCGTGTGTGCTTCATCTATCGATTTCAACCAACATGCAATCCATCCACCTTCCTTTAGCTCTTCCTCTATACGATGTGTGAAGTTGCACCAAAACATGGCGCAGGTAGAGCGAGCACCACCTCCCCTCGGCTCGAGGCCTTTGTTGAGGTTGAGGTGCTGGAGGTTGGGAGTAAGAAGTTATCTCTGTAGTGGGTTCCTCTGAGTCATCTGAAGACTCACTTGGATCCACTACGCTATCATCTTCAGAAGAAGGGAGAAATGGGGATGTCAAAGGACGAGGGTCAGGTGAACATGACCAAAACTGCAGGAAATCACTGGATGATGATGATGATGGAGAAGAGGTTGGGTTAACAACCTCTGGTTTAGTACTCATGGTTGATTGTGGTTAATTTTGGAGCATTGTTGAAATTAGGGTTTGTGATGATATTTGGGGGTCTTTGATGAAGAGAAGTATGCATTGGGATGATTAAATAGACGGATGCAAGGGTTAATGCAATTTAATGCGAGTTAGTTGGCACAGTAATTCTAGAATCCTTCCGAAGATATTCCAGTCTTGGGGTGGTTTCTGCCGAAGTATATTATTTCAGCAGATTGGCTAGTTGTTTCTGCTGAAGCGTTGGTCAAGTTGAAGTACACGTAGGATATGGTCAACTAAAGTTCTCATGCTTTTGACTATATTCTTGATAACGGTTACCATTCCTCAAATCGCATTTCTTCCACTTCAAAAGAAACAATTCCCTCTTCTCCTACATCCAAAAACTCTTCAGTTCGAAAATCATAACCCTAAAATCACATATCTCTCATGGCTCTTCAATTCAAGAAAGATCACAATAAGGTTGCATTTCTGGGTAAAGCAAAGGGTGATGAATTGTATATACCAATGGTGGAGTTCCTGAAGCGGTCTAAGATTCACTTTGCCCTAACACACTCCCCTGATTTGATTTATGAATCGTTGGTTAAACAATTTTGGGAATCTGCTGAAAAACGCAGTGAATCAGAGATTGTTGCGTTGATTGATGGAACAGAACACGTGGTGACGGAGGACCTGATAAGGAGAAAGCTTAATTTGGATGATGCTGATGGGGCTTATCACTCAAGTACAGAGTTGATTCTCTCTGGGCTGAGAGCCATTGGGTATCAAGGTACGAGAACGGACATATGGTTGAAAAAGCATTTTTGCCCTATGTGGAGATTTTTAGTTCACACTCTGCTTCAGTGCATTAGCAACAAATCTGGAGTGTGGGATCAATTCTCTACACAATTGGCTTGTGGTATTGTGTGTCTATCTCAAGGGATAACTTATAATTTTTCTAAATTTATTTTTGATAATATGGTTGAAAATATAAATAGGAAACAACATAAGTTTTTAATGTACCCTAGATTCTTACAAATAATCATAGACACCTCTACCTAAGTTCAAGCTTTTAATCCCATAGGAGCTCTTTCAGCTAAACTATTTGCCTCTATGAGAACTAACTTTGAGGGGGCACATCATCCATTGTCAGCAGCTATGTTGCCTCATGGCAATGAGGCTGCTGATGAGGAGAATGTTGCTAATATTCCACCCTCTTCAAATGTTGCTACTGATGGAAATCCATCAGTTAATATAGATGAGGGTCCCTCTTTTACTGCTGAAGCATCTCATATTGCTCCTGACCATTCTCCACATGTACCATCACCCAGACCAAGTCCACCACCTACACAGGCTTCAATTGATGAGTTTGAATCTGACCAGAACCGGATGACCACACCCAGACCTCAAAGGGAACCTTTTGATGAAGTACCTCCTCACTTTGAGCATGACCATATTTCCACTGAAAGGTCCAATGAAACTCCCATTACCACAGAGCAATCTGCTGGTGGAGCTGAGGACCCTATTACTCTTACATCTGTCTATGCTCTTGTTAACAGGTATGCAGCTGAGGTGACTGATCTCAAAAAGGAGCTTACAGAGACCAAGTCTACTCTTGGTGATAAGATTGAGGAACTGCAGAATAAAGTTAAGGACCTAGAGGAGCGACTTGAAAAGAGTAGCAAAGGAAGTTAGTCATTTCTTCTGATGAGTAGGATGAAGACTCTCGGCTTCCTTCTCTAAATATCTTAGCTGATGTGGCACAGGAGATAGTTGTTCCTTCATCAGTGGTTGCTGAATCCTCAAAGAATGAGGAACCTGTTCTTTATAAAAGAAGAAAGAGATATCACTTGTATAAAGGATCTTCTGAAGTATCCAAGAAACCAAGTGTTGACAAAACTACATCTGCTGAGGTTCAAATGGAGGACATTGCATCTGAACCTGATCATCATGCACATGTTCAAGAACCATCATGTCCCACCCCTTCAGCAGATGATCAAGTAGTATCTCATGTTGAAAGAAATTTTGATTTGGATCCTGCAATTGATATCCTTACCTCACCTGTTGAAGATCTCTCTCAAAATGTTTCTTCTATAGTTCATATTGGTGATTCTCCTCTAACTGATGTTATTCATGAGTCTACAAATAAAGAGGAAGGTGTAATGATTGAAGATGAGCTTGGTCCAGATCTGGTATCTGAACAAGAAAGGCAAGGACAAGAAAGCAGATTTGCTGAGTTTGCAGATCAGAAGAAAAGTGAAGAAGTGGCTAAACAAATTGCAGATCATTCTACTTCTATTTTGCCTCCTGAGAGACGAAGAGAATTGGATGATTTAGCTACTCGGATGCCTGCTGCACAATGGGATGCTCTTACTAAGCAAACCACTTCAAATCCTACACTTGCTCAAAGTATCTTAGGTGCGGACTTTGATAGTGAAAATTTTGTGGCTCGAATGATGGAGCTTGGAGAACAAAGGAAGCAAGAAGCAGCTGCGAAAAGGAAAGCCCTGAGTACTGAAAAGAATAAGGCAAAGAGAGAGAGACCTCTTAGTGAAGCTCAGAAGAAAACAGAGATGAGGATTGCGGTGAAAAATCAAAGTTGTACGGTGCTTAACCGTGGTTTAATAATGAAGCAAGTCTTGGCTTTACCTGATGCAAGACTGTTTTACTTGTACAATATGATTATGAAGACTTCATCTTCTGCTTTAACACCATCTTCCAACTTGAAAAGAATTGCTGGGGATGAAGTTGCACCAAAGGCCAAAAGACCCAAGTTTGTTGAGATAATGGATAATTTTGATGATATTCCTCCAAAGACGATCTCTCAAATGGTTACTTCTGAAGCAACTTCTGAAGCCACTCCTTCGTCTGACAAGGTTCCTTCTGCTGAACCATCAGCTGTTTCCCCTGAAGCACCAGTTTGGCCCTCATCTAACCCAAATGTGGCATCTGCTGATGCAAAAGAAAGTACTTTGGTTGGGGAAGATGACCAGGTTACTTCTGCTGAACCTACTGTTATATCCGCTGAAGCTTCTATAGAAGTCACTAGCTCAACTGAAAAGGTCTCATCTGCTGAACCGACCACCATTTGCTCTGAAGCACCTAATGTACAAGCTTCTGCTCCATCTGTGGAATCTACTGATACAGAAGGAGGTGGTTCGATTAAAGAAACTAAAACCACAACTGTCAAAGCTAAAAAGGCAAGAAAGGTGCTGGAAAGAATGCATGCCCTTCGTAATGATGTCTCACCTAAATCCACATCTACTTCTTCAAGTCCTACTACTGATATTAATGATTAAACCAAAGATATTCCATCTTCGGAAATGTATGTGCCTGGTAGAAGGATGAAGAGGATGGCCAAGAGAAAACACACATCTCTGAGAAGATCTGTAAGAAAAGCGAGGACTTATGCATCGAAAAATAAGCCATCACCCAAGCATGTTCCTTTGGACCTAAAGGCTGATGACTCAACCTTTATTAAAGAAGGGTCTGCTACTGATTTTCCTGAGGGATATCAAAATGTGTTGGTCCAGTGGTCTCTGATAAATGGTGAGATGAATGTCATTCATCGATTGGACAAAACTTCAATGGAGTTCACCTTTTTGAAGGAAATACTCCATTTGGTAGACAGGGCAGATATACTTACTCTGTACACTCTCGTCACCAAACATTACTGCAATACTGCACCACAAGGTTCTGGGATGTGCTTATTGGGAGATCTTCATGTCCTGATTGACTCTCAATCTCCCAATGGTAAAGGGCATTTCATTTGGAAGAACTCACATCTATGGCAGGTTGAGTCCTGGAGATATTATCCCCTACCTCGTGTGCATGTAGTTGAGACAAAGGCTGGAATCACAGTCTGCATGTTTGCTGAAAGAATTTATCCATTGTCCAAGAGACTTATGGAAAGGATGCTGTGTCAGAAGTTGGAAATTCCTCCAGATCCAGTGGGAAATGAAAGACCAGATGCTGAACGACTGGTTGGATTGATCAAGACTCAACTTCTGCAAGCTCAAGCTGCATCTTCATCATGAACGCGGTAATCTACATTGTCTTTTGTAATATGTACAGTCTTCTGTGTTGTTTATTTGTTTTGTTTTGTTTGTTAGTTAGTTAAAAAAAAAAAAAAAAAAAAAAAAAAAAAAAAAAACTTTCCCTTGCAGGTTTGTTGTACTTTGTGGATGGTTTTTAACTCACCAGATATACCTTGTGTGTATCAAAGAGTTGGCTAGTCCAAAGGGTACAGCTTTGGTAAAGACATGTCAAATCTGTTGATAGCTGTAATGATTTGCTCAAAATCATAGGGTATGCAACCACCCATGCTTAATTGCTGAGAGTTGTATGGTCATCAATTCACCATGGTATATTCCTTGTTGGAATCCAAGAATTGGCTAGCCCACAAGTATATGGCTTGTGGTAAAGGCAACTGAATCCATATTTGGTTATCAATTCACCAATTCTAAGAATTGACTAGTCCTGAGCAAACGGCTACAGGTAAAGACACATCAAATCCGTTTATATAGTTGTTGATTTGCTCATAAATCATATGGTTATCAATGTACCATAGTTTTCGGACTTAAACATCTGGCTACTCCAGTAGTGATGGCTATTGGTAAAGAGACATCAAATCCATTATTTTCAATGATTCACCTCTCACAGGAGTTAAATCACCTGGATGTGATGAGAATAGTATGCAACTGATAAGTATTGATGTACACTCTGTCATGTGTTGCTGCAAAGACCTGGCGTTTCAAAGTTTGCTCATCATAGAGATGAGATTATTATTGGTTCTTTGCTACTGATGTTTGAGAACAATCCTCTAGTACTACAGTCACTAAAGATCTGTCAAGGTTAGGAAACTGGAACTTAACCAAGTCAAATTCCAGTTTAGGGGAGGATTGTTGGGAATTATGCGAAGTAGGAATTCTTCTGTCAATTCTGCCGAAGGATTCTGCTGAAGTAGAAGCAGAATCTGCTGAAGAAGAGATTCTGCTGAAGTATAAAAGCCATGCCGTGTATCTGCTGAAGAGTGGAAGCTGACTAGGATATGCATGCGCTTTATTATTTAGGGATTGAGTCGTAGAATAGCAACGTACTTTTCCAAGTGTCTCATTCTGGTACGTGTACTTTTTTTAAGCTGTAGAATAGCAATGTACTTTCCATAAGTGTCCCGTTCTAGTACGTGTACTTTTTTTAAGTTGTAGAATAGCAATGTACTTTCCATAAGTGTTCCAATTTGGTACGTCCTACTTCCACAAGTGTTCCAATTTGGTACGTCATCCCACGTACTAAATTGGAACACTTATGAAAAGTACATTCCTATTCTACGACTTAAAAAAGTACACGTACTAGAACGGGACACTTATGGAAAGTACATTGCTATTCTACAGCTTAAAAAAAGTACACGTACCAGAATGGGACACTTGGAAAAGTACGTTGCTATTCTACGACTCAATCCCAATTATTTAAATGCTAACCCATCATTATTCTTGAACTGCCCGAGGTTAGCATGGGTATTATTGTACTGCTCAATAATGTTTAGTGTTGTAGCCATTAAATGCATGCTTGCATGTTTAGTCGATTGAGTAGTAATAGTTTAGGGTTCCTTGTCTATAAAAGGAACCTCATAGTTTGTAATAGATAACAATTCGAAACATAGAGTTTCAGTTAATAAAAGATCCATAGAGGATCTAAGTGTTCTTAGTTATAACAGCTTGTATTTAAATTCCGCTATAGAATACGAGTTGTAGAGATTTTCTATTAGTTTGCTTATCATTACATAGGCAACACTAACGATCCACGAGTGCTCAAGATCTGTCAAGGTCTGTCTGTGTTAAACAATATATATAATCTCTTAAAATAAGGAGGGATTGTGACTAAAGTTTCAAGAGTAAGATGAGTTGTGAGTTTATGTAAGAGTTGGTGATGATGCTTTGATATAAACTTTGTGAAATAAAGGAGTGTGACTAAATTTTCATCATTCAGATGACTCAATTTTGAGATTATCTAAGTGATAATGATGATAAATATATATGTTGCAACATGTTCATAATTGATCTATGCTACATTCATCGCAAATTGGGCAACTTTTTGGTACGGGTCAAAATAGGTCAAGTTAAGTTGAAATGATCACTTTTTCTCTAAATTTTATTTTCTTTATGTAAAATACACGAAATTATTCATGGTGGTCCTAAATTTGGGGGGCAATAACTGATTTCCTTTATAAAGATATGTTGTATTTCATTGCGATAGCGCCGTGAGCAACACAACTAAGTGAGGTAAAAATTGAAAGAGTACGTGCCAAGATGCAAATATATCATTTATTTAATATAAAAATAAATATACGTGATTGTATTTATAACAAATACTCATGCAATTTTTATTTATTTATATAAGGATATATAGAAAAATATTTTTAAAAAACTTTAAGGAGTATACTTTAACTTTATCAACGCTCATTATGTGTTATTAAACTTGCATCATGTGTACAACATAATATCAGTAGTGAAATTTAAATAACAACAGTAACAACTTTGTCAGCTAAATAAAATTAAATCTTAAGTTACCTAAGAGAGATTTTTACAAATATTTTAGTTGTACTTATATCACAATTTTCATTGGCAAATTCTATAATACATAATGAAAAACTCGTGCATAAGTATTAGTTGTACTTATATCACAATTTTCATTGGCAAATTCTTATATGTGTATATACTGAACTAAAATGTTAAAATAAATTTGATTTATGTGTAAACATCGTGCGTGCACGAAACTTATAACTATATAATTATATGCAATTACCTTTAAAGACACAATATTCAGTATTAATACAAAATATTTTTTTTGTTAAAACCCCGTGCGTGCACGGGTATTATAACTAGTAATTTAGTGTTGTAAATTACATATATCGTACTTGTGGCAATTACCAGTTCGGACTCAATGTTTTGAAGCTACATGTATCTTCCGATCTTCTCTATGACTAAAACTTGAACCAACTCGTTTAAAGTATACATTGGGTTAACAGTGCAACAAATAGTTTTAACCAAAATCAAACCAAATTAAAATTCGGTCTTTGGTTCAGCTTGAACCGAATTTTAATAGATTTAGTTTGGTTTCATAACAAAATTCTGATGGGGACAAGGATCATGATCACGAGCCTACGGAAGCGTTTAAGGGCAAAGCAAGATAAGAGGTTTGAGTTAAAAAATGTTTTAACCCTCCTCCTCCCGAGGCGCCGAATTTTGAGTGGTTAAAATGCTTTAACCCTCCTTTTTTTTAAGTTGTCGCATTTTACCAATTCGCAGTGAAATAGAATTCTTTTGAAATTTTATTTATTTAGGTAAGTGCAAGGGTGTGTCTAGGACGTTTCTTGATCTTATTAGTGTTTTTTTCACCAAACCATCTACTCAAGAGTGTTAGAAGAACACATGGATTGTGGTTTTATTAAAATCATATCCAAATTCGAAAGGAATTCTACTATCTATCAAAAACTATGTGTCGCGTTCGTAGGTGGAGGTAACACCTACGAAAATCATGAGTGTGGCAAACACGAAATTCGAAGAATGAAGGAACTACTTTTTTGATAGACTTTATTTTTGTATGACAACTTTTTGTCTTTTTGAAAAAAACAAAAAATTCAATTTTTTTCGGAGTTTTTTTTTTTTTTTTTTTTTTTTTTTCGCAAAATGATAAAAACATGTTCGAATAAAAATTCCAGCATAGCAAAAACATAAAAAAACCATCAACCAAATATTCTCTTTTTAGACATGTGTCAAGAATTTGTGAAGTCATAACAATCTATCGAAACCATTTTAGAAAATGAGAATTTTTTAACTACAATATTAATGCACATTTGAAAACATTAGAAGGGTACCCGCGCAATGCGACAAAGGGTATGTTGGAAAATTTAGTGCATTTGTGGGATTAGTTCACACCTTGTAATGGGTTAGAAGGTACGGAGTGTACACCCATAAGGTCCCTGAACACCCTGACTCTAATAGTGGTTTGTATTGGTAGTGCTAGTGGAAAGTACTGCTTAGTAGAAAGTACTGCTAGTGGAAAGTACTGCTTGTGGTTTCCACTTATAAGCAGTGTTTCCACTGATAAGCAGAGTTTCCACTGAAGCAGTGTTTCCACTGAAGTGCTATGAAAGTACTCCTAGAGGTATGAAAGTACTGATAGTGTTAAAGTACTGCTAAATGGCAGTTACAACTGCTTAATGACCACGTTTAATTGGTCATGTAACCACTAACGGCTATAATGGGGATAGTTATGAGGTGATTAATGGGCCGATTAATCCTCATAATTCCATTTGAACGGCTGAGAGTAATCTCCTATAAATAGGAGATCTGATTATGCATGAAAGATACACAGAAAACGATAAACACTAATAAGCGCAAGGGTTATTGAATTGTGCCTAATTCTATAACAGCATTTGGTCTTATCCCACGTAGATATTCGTGTAACCAGGCATTAGGGTCGAATAGTTTACTTTGGAAAGTGATCACACAATTCCAAGTGATATCCGGTAACCACTAAGTGGTATTTGTTATTGCTGACAGTTTGTTTGTTTTTGCTGAATAGTTGCACATTTCTGCTGAAGTTGATTATCTAACCCTGCTACTGGGCTCACGACTCCAACAGGGTATCCGGTGACTACTTCCTTAGGCGACCAACATTTTTTTTTCAATTTTTTTAACAACAAAATTAAATTTTATTACTAATAAAAAAGAACATTACATAACAATTCAAAGACATTTAAAAACATTACAAAAGTACATGAATGGTCCTTGTGGTTACAACCAACCAACCAAACCCCCCCCCCCCCCCCCCCCAATAATATTATTGTTTTTATTTTTAGATTAAATACACAAAAATCGTCCATGTGGGTATATCCACACACAAACACATCATTATCATCACCCTCACCAACACTTTTCTCTCTCTCCTCTCTTGAAACCCTAGCCGCCGAAATATCACGCCGCCGCCGCCACACCGTCGGCAACCACCACTCACCGCCTACCCCAAACGACTCCACACCTCTTCCTCTTTCCGATCTCCAACACCACGCGCCCCAGAAACCCAACCCCCCCCCCTCCCGTTTCTTTCACCCATGCGCCACCATAACGCCACCCTATCACCACCACCGGTTTATATACAAGAAAAAGAAAAAGGTAGGGCTATACACGCGAATTTTAGTTCGTTATCCTTGAAACTCGTGACATGAGTCACGAGTTGACTCATTTTGATATCGGGTTTGGTTAAAAAAACTCTTTTCATAATAAGCAAGTAAAAAAGTCTGAATTTTTAAGCCTTTTAATTTTAGATAGCCTAAATGCATTATAGAATAGTATAGATATAGATATAGACGACTAATTTTTGCATTTTCACTTTGAAAAATAGCCTCAGATTTCACAATCGAATTGCGAACCATGTTGTTTACCTTTGCGAACCCCGTTGCCCGGCCTTAACAACCCACGCTTGAACCTTGTCTGACTTATTTTGGACCTTTTATTCCGAACCATGCACCTTTTAAAGAACACTTCATTTTTTTTATTAGACCATTTTCCCACCTCAATACCTCATCCACCCCATACCCCAAACTCCCAAAGACCATTTTTCCCACCTCAAAATGAAACTCAACAAATGAAGTCAGAACAAAGGGTTGAATGAAACCTTAAAAAATGGCTTTAAAAGTGTAGGAGTGGTTCTCAATCTAATAACATTTGTTCTTTCATTCATTCCTTTAATAATTTCATTAGACTTGTCCGTTACTACCATTTTTGGTATCCAACTCTTTTGTGCAATGTATTTTTTTTTTATTATTATTTTTTTTTGTTTTAAACTTTTCGAATCACTTTTTGGCTGAAATGGTTAATTAATATTCTTATGTAATTGTGTAGGGTTGTAACCATTGGCTTCACAATGTTGTTTATGAAATTGGATATATTTGTAGAATTATGCGAGGTTGAATGTTGCTTGCTGATGAATTCTGCAAAATTTTAGCAAGTTTCATAATTCTGATGGAGAATTAGCTGCAAATGTTTAGATTTAGGTTCATAATTTTGGACATGATATCAGCTTAGCACAAGTTTTTCACATCTTTGGAATGGCTTAGAGGGCAAAGGGCGTAAAAGCTAATGTTTTGAATACTTGGTGTATGTGTTTGTCGAAATGAATAGTTACATTTTTCTGGAATATAATTTCAGTTTTGGTGGATTATTGACTTTCAATGTGGTTGGATGTCAGCCATTATTGGGTTAAACATAGTCAATTATGTATAATTTATGATCCTGATAGGTTATTCTTGTTCACTTGTAACGCCCTGACCCGACAAGGGTAAAGGAATCACAAATAATGGTGTCATATCAAAGCAAACACAAATATCCAAAAGAAGTCTTAACATAAATACTGAACTAATTCAAGTCAAAATGACTTCAATACATAGGTCCCAGCGGAAAAATAAACTCCAATAAAATATCGGAAATAGTAAAGTCTTAAATGGCATCATAAAATCAAAGCTAAATATCTCTAAGGTAAGTCCACTCAGCACTCATCCCAAAGCAAAACCCAGCTCCAATGCTTAGATACCTGCCGCGGAAGAAAAGAAATGCGGCTGAGCTTCAAAAGCCCAGTGAACAGATATACAAGCAAAACGAATACGAAACGAAAACGAATACGGAATATAGTGAACGAAAGATAGCAAAATCATAATCATTTTCAAAGTATAAATCAGAATTATCGAATAAGTTTTATAGTTAACTACCTCGAGCCCAGAAACAAATATCAAATCATAATCATATTCATATTCACACAAGGCAACATTTGTAGGGGAGACCTACCAGAGTTATGAAGGACGTGCATGCATGCAGCATCAATCATCAGATAACATATAACATATAACATATAACAGATCTAGGATGCATCCATACGCCCCACAACAAATATTGGTCATATAATATAACTTGAGCTCATAACAGATAACAGATAAGGGACGTGGCAGAACTTCACTCTACTGCCCTAGAGTCATGTCAAAGGTGCATCACTAACACGGACATGGAACCCCCATGACTAGTTAATATTTGGCTCGGGTGTCAAACTATCTTAGGTCAAATCAGAATGTCAAAACTGACACAGATCATATTTTATCAGAAGATTAATCATATTTTCAAAATCAAAGTTTTCATATTATATAGTTCAAAATCAGATGTTTTATAGTTCAAAAATCAGAGTTCAAATAAGCAACAGCTCAAACAAACAAAATGGGGTTCATAGCAAAGGCTTAGGAAACCCTAATATAAAAGCTAACGAAAAGAAAATGTTATAAGGAACCTTTACTGAAAAGGTCAGAATATCTGTACCTTATTCCAAAGCAAATGATCGAAAAGCAGAAATACGGAAAGCAAAGGATTACTCCTTCTTCACAGAACCTATACACATTAATGGTCGTACATGTTATTTATGATTCCATAATTGTCGAAATGATCCTTTAATGTTTGGTGTTTATACTTAGTGTATTCAGTGATCTTCATACTTTAGAGATTTATGATTAAATGAGACTTAAGTGTTTTATAAACAATATCGTAGATTAGGGTTCATTATGTCATTTATTAAAGTTTAGGGTTAAATGTGAAAATAGTTTAAACGTCATAACTCACACATGAAATAATGAATTATTATACTTAGCTTCAAACCCTAATCGACTCTCATTTATGTTCTAGGGTTTTCTCATTCTTTAATATCACATTAATGCGCAATTACTTTACATGTTACATCTTTTAATGACTCATTACTCTTGTTTATTTACTCAACACATTCATGTCTTAACCATACGTTACTTATATATATGTTATACGTCAACTTTTATATCCATGCACGTTTATGATTTCATGTGACAACACAAGTTACTTATTACTCGGATTAATTACACATCTACGCACACATGCACTATAGCTTCGTATAGATATGACCACGTACTACGTTTACATATCGACAAGCTCACTTGACTTATAATAACGCACGCATGGTTCACAAACCATTTAGGGTTCGGTTCACATGGTTAGGTTCACACTTCAAACTAGGGTTTAGGTTTACATGATCCCTTACTCATTTAATACACATTCAAAACTCTTATATGGTTCGATTTATCTTATAGGGTTCGGCCTCCATGTTTTACGCAAACCTTAGCTCTCTACGTACTTTACATATTCAAGTTTGCATGTTTATATAAGGTCCGATTATATATATATATGGTTCGGTGTATATATAGCTTGACATACTAATGATCCGATTCACAAAACATATTCAATACATGTTCTCTTAATTCTTATAAGGTCCGATTTATATTTGTTGTTCTCGGTTTCATATGGCTCGGCCTCAAAAAGAAAAACACAAGCTTCGACCAAAACAAAACATATTACAATATATATTAACGTAAGGCATCAAAAGAAGACGAATAGAACACGTTATACCTTAGCTTGTTGGAAACAAAGCTCTCGACACCAATGGGATTTGTTCGGCCGAATAGGAAGAAAAAGAAAAGAAAGAGGCAAACAAAACTAGGGTTTCAATTTGTGTTAATGTGTTTGTATTTATAGGTAGTACAAAAATGTTTCTAGGCTTTAGAGTGTGTGGGCTTCGGCTTGGTCCAACCGAAACAAAACAAACGCCCACCTTGGGCTCTCTTGGCTCTCGGCTGGCAGAAGAAACGAGCCCAAGTGGTTTCCCAAATAACGAAAACAAGGTCCAACTAATCGGCCCAACACTTTAGCGAGAAGTTTAAATCTTCGTCGTACAAAATCGATCACGTACACGTATTAGTTAAGTTTTAATTACTCGTAAGTTTAGTTTTAATTTCGTTAAATGATATAAATGTATTTTACGCATTTTATAATTTTCGATTCAAAGGGTATTTTAGTCTTTATCTATGTTTTAGATTTTCAGGTTTTACAACTCTTCCCCTCTAAAAGAAGAATTTTCGTCCTCGAAAATTGAAATGAAACGAAACGAAAACGAAATGAGAACATACCAAACTATTCAAAGAAATGAGGATAACTAGCTCACATCGACTCCTCGGTTTCCCAAGTAGCCTCACGTTCCGGGTGATTTTTCCAAAGAATCTTAACGAACGGAATGACTTTATTTCTCATGACTCTTTCTTGCCTTTCTAAAATAGCTTCCGGTTCTTCAGATAAAGACCTATCGGACTGAATTTGATCAAACGAATAAGAAGCGACGTGCAACGGATGATAGTTGTATCCCCTTAGGAGAGATATATGGAAAACACCATGAACATGCGATAACTGAGGCGGAAGTGCTAATCGATACGAAACTTCTCCTATACGTTCCAGAATTTCAAACGGACTGATGAATCGAGGACTGAGCTTGCCCTTGATTCCAAAATGTTTCACACCTCTAAACGGCGAGACTTTCAAAAATACACGATCTCCAACCCGAAATTCTAAATCACGACGATGCTTGTCGGCATAACTTTTCTGACGAGACCTAGCTTCCTTCAACTTTTCTCTAGCAACAGCTACTTTCTCATTAGTGATCTCAATCATTTCCGGACCTTCAATTAAGCGTTCACCTACTTCATCCCAACAAGTAGGTGCTCTACATTTCCTCCCATAAAGAAGTTCAAACGGTGCTGCCTTAATGCTAGCATGCCAACTGTTGTTGTATGCAAACTCTACTAAACACAAATATTCATCCCAGCTGCCAGTCCATTCCAAAGCACAAGCCCTTAGCATGTCCTCTAAGGTCTGAATAGTCCTCTCTGACTGACCATCTGTTTGAGGATGAAATGCTGTACTAAAATTAAGTCGAGTACCCCAAGCTTTTTGCAAACCTTTCCAGAAATGAGAAGTAAAACGCGGATCTCTGTCGGACACAATAGATGCCGAAGTACCATGAAGTCTAACGATCTCTTGCTGAAAAATCTCCGCCAATCTACCAATACCATAATCCTTTCTGATTGGTAAGAAATGAGCAGATTTGGTTAGTCGATCAACAACTACCCAAATCGCATCATGCTTCTTCCGAGTAAGAGGTAGTCCAGTCACAAAATCCATAGATATCTTATCCCACTTCCATGTTGGAATATCCAATGGCTGTAACAATCCACTAGCCCTTTGATGTTCAATCTTAACCTGCTGACAAATCATACATTTCGACACAAACGTCGCCACATCTTGCTTCATGCCATTCCACCAGAAGTACTGTTTCAAATCCCTATACATCTTGGTAGAACCAGGATGGATAGTGAAAGGAGAACTATGAGCTTCAGTCATAACTTTCTCATGAAGTACCGGATCATTGGGAACACAAAGCCTATCTTCATACCATACAATTCCGTCATCATCAACCTTAAACTCCGTCTGCTTACCTTCTTCAACATTTTGCACCACGGCCCACAGCTCGCCATCATCTTTCTGAGCTTCTTTAATTTGCAGTATAAGGTTCGACTCCACCTTCATACTAGCCCAGTATCCATCAAAACCTCGTACGCATAGCTCAACATCCAAACGCTCTAAGTTACGAATAATCCTAGGTTAAATCTCGATACTTGCAAGAATGCCTGATTTCCGGCTAAGTGCGTCAGCAACTACATTAGCCTTACCTGGATGGTACTGAATGTTGGTGTCATAATCCTTAAGAAGTTCTAACCATCTTCTTTGTCTCATGTTAAGTTCCTTCTGAGTGAAAATATACTTGAGACTCTTATGGTCAGTGAAAATATCACACGTCTCTCCATACAAGTAATGTCTCCAGATCGTCAACGCGAACACCACCGCAGCTAACTCAAGGTCGTGAGTTGGGTAATTCTCCTCATAAGGTTTTAGCTGCCTCAAAGCATAAGCTATTACCTTTCCATGTTGCATCAAAACACAGCCCAATCCTTTCTTAGATGCATCACTATAAATTTGAAATCCTCCAGAACCAGATGGAAGAGTCAAAATAGGAGCGGACACCAATCTCCGTTTCAACTCTTCAAAACTCTTTTCTCTTTCATCCGTTCATACGAATTTTTCACCTTTTCTCATCAGTTGGGTTAGGGGCAAAGCTAAGCGAGATAAACCTTCAACAAAACGTCGGTAATAACCAGCAAGTCCTAGAAAACACCTAACCTCAGTCACTGTCGTAGGTCTTGGCCATTTAGTGATAGCCTCAACCTTATACGGATCCATGGTGATACCATCAGCAGATACAATATGACCAAGGAACGCGACTTGTCTTAACCAAAACTCGCACTTTGAAAATTTGGCGTACAACTTCTTCTTCCTCAGAATCTCCAAAACTATCCGGAGATGTTGTTCATGCTCTTCTTCAGACTTGGAGTAAACCAAAATGTCGTCGATGAACACGATAACGAACTTATCGAGGAACTCATGGAAAACACGATTCATTAGGTCCATAAACACAGCAGGCGCATTTGTCAAACCAAAAGGCATAACGAGGAATTCGTAGTGACCATATCTGGTACGAAACGCGGTCTTAGGAACATCTTGCTCCTTCACACGTAGCTGATGATAACCAGATCTCAGATCAATCTTCAAAAAGAACTTAGCTCCTTGCAGTTGATCAAACAAATCATCTATACGCGGAAGAGGATAACGGTTACGAATAGTAATACGATTGAGTTCACGGTAGTCGATACATAGACGCATGCTTCCATCCTTCTTCTTCACAAATAAAACAGGTGCACCCCATGGAGAAACACTGGGTCGAATAAATCCATTTTCTATCATCTCTTGCAGCTGTTCCTTCAACTCCTTCAGTTCTATAGGTGCCATACGATACGGAGCCTTCGAAATCGGTTCATCACCAGGAATTAACTCAATGCTAAACTCAACTTCTCTAGCTGGGGGAAGACCAGGGATTTCATCGGGAAAAACGTCGGTGAATTCACAAACAACAGAAAGATTTTCAATGTTAGGACTCTCCAAAGATGTGTCCTTAACAGATGCCAGAAAACCTTGGCACCCATGAGCAATCATGGTCCGTGCCTTCATAGCAGAACTGAGCTTAACAGATTTGAGAGGTTGAGAACCAAAATAAACAAATTCAGGATGTTTTATGTCTCCAAAGATCACAGTTCTAGCATGGCAGTCGATTGAAGCTCTATGATAAGCCAACCAATCCATGCCTAGAATGATATCAAAGTCGACCATATCGAGAGGATACAGATTTGCAGAGCGAATACGATCATCAAAACGAAGAGGACACTTAACGTATTTATGATCAATGATCATGTGGTTTTTCATAGGCGTAGAAATCGATAAGTGATTTGTTAATGGTTTGGGCTTCATATTAAGTTTCTTAGCAAATGTGACAAATATAATGGAGTGTGTGGCACCGGTATCAAATAAAGCGAAGACAGAATAATCATCTATGAAAAGAGTGCCCGTAATGGTACCTGAAGTGCGCTCCGCCTGATTCCGAGTAGTAGCATAAACACGTCCAGTAGTAGTTGGCGGCTTGATGTAGTTTCCAGGAATCACCGGGTTCTTCTTAGGGCAATCCTTGATCTTGTGAGCAGTGGAACCACAAGAGAAACATCCACCAGTGGCCTTGAAACACGGTCCCGGATGAGCCTTTCCACAAGTAGTACAGATAGGTGGGGGAGGCAAAACTTCAGTCGTCCTTTGCTGACCAGAAGATCCTGAAGCACGACCCTGATTTGATCCTCGAGCTGACTGATCCTTGTTGTAACGCTGGTTATTGTTACCTTGGTTCTGACGATCATTTCCATTCCTACCAGCATTTCTATTATCTTGACTCCTCGCCTCAGGGCGCCTAGAGTCAACATTCCTTCCTGAATGACCCCGCTGATCATAACTCCTATCCACTTGACCCCTCGAATCATAACTCCTGCCAGAATTTCCCTTATAATCATTACTTTGAGTTCTTCCTTGAATCCGATCACCATCGCGGTTACGCTTGTTGGAACCTGAAACCTCATGAAAGATCTCAATGTTACGAGCTGCGTCATTGCAGGCCGATACATTCTCATACTCAATATTAAGCAGTCGGTCCAACACCCACTTCTTCAGTCCCCACTTGAAGTGCTTAGTTTGGCGCCTACCATCTCCAGCAATCGTTCCCACAAAACTTACCAGCCTCATAAACCTACTCATGTACTCATTGGAATTCTCATGATCAAGCTGGTAGATTGCCTGATAATCCCTCTCATACCTTTGCTGCTCAGCATCAGGGAAGTAACGGTTATAGAAGATAGTCCGAAACTCAGTCCAGGTACAAGTAACAGCAAAAGCATCTCCTCCTCTTGCTTGTCTGAGTGCCTTCCACCAATTCAAAGCATCACCTTCCAACTTAAATGCAGCCAAACGAGTCTTAAACTCGTCTCCACAACCCAATACTTCAAACAGCTTCTCAATATGAGTGATCCAGTCCTCGGCCTTAGTGGGAGTAGCAGCAGTGCTAAACGAAAGAGGCTTGAGCTTACCGAAATGCTCGAGCCAAGTGTGAATGCCGACGGGTTGATTTCCTCCACCACTACCCGAAGCACCAGTCTGATTACGAATGTTGTTGATCACCTGTTCCATCATCTCAGGTGTAGTAAGACCAGGGAAAAGAGTGTTGAGGGCATTAGCAATCGCAGCATCAATGTTAGTAGCATCATCGTCTCCATCCGCGCTACCGGTAGTACGAGTTCGAACCATCTGAACGATATTCAAACGATTAGCAAAATGAACAAAGGTGAGATACGAAATGGAAGTACGCAGAAGGAAACCTAAAGTCTACCCAAATCCTCACAGGTCATAGCCTAAGCTCTAAGGGTCTCAAAACCTAGGCTCCATATGTCACAGGTCCTGACTACAAGTCGAAACCTGGGCTCTAATGCCATAAATTGTAACGCCCCGACCAGACAAGGGTAAAGGAATCACAAATAATGGTGTCATATCAAAGCAAACACAAATATCCAAAAGAAGTGTTAACATAAATACTGAACTAATTCAAGTCAAAATGACTTCAATACATAGGTCCCAGCGGAAAAATAAACTCCAATAAAATATCGGAAATAGTAAAGTCTTAAATGGCATCATAAAATCAAAGCTAAATATCTCTAAGGTAAGTCCACTCAGCACTCATCCCAAAGCAAAACCCAGCTCCAATGCTTAGATACCTGCCGCGGAAGAAAAGAAATGCGGCTGAGCTTCAAAAGCCCAGTGAACAGATATACAAGCAAAACGAATACGAAACGAAAACGAATACGGAATATAGTGAACGAAAGATAGCAAAATCATAATCATTTTCAAAGTATAAATCAGAATTATCGAATAAGTTTTATAGTTAACTACCTCGAGCCCAGAAACAAATATCAAATCATAATCATATTCATATTCACACAAGGCAACATTTGTAGGGGAGACCTACCAGAGTTATGAAGGACGTGCATGCACGCAGCATCAATCATCAGATAACATATAACATATAACATATAACATATAACATATAACATATAACATATAACAGATCTATGATGCATCCATACGCCCCACAACAAATATTGGTCATATAATATAACTTGAGCTCATAACAGATAACAGATAAGGGACGTGGCAGAACTTCACTCTACTGCCCTAGAGTCATGTCAGAGGTGCATCACTGACACGGACATGGAACCCCCATGACTAGTTAATATTTGGCTCGGGTGTCAAACTATCTTAGGTCAAATCAGAATGTCAAAACTGACACAGATCATATTTTATCAGAAGATTAATCATATTTTCAAAATCAAAATTTTCATATTATATAGTTCAAAATCAGATGTTTTATAGTTAAAAAATCAGAGTTCAAATAAGCAACAGCTCAAACAAACAAAATGGGGTTCATAGCAAAGGCTTAGGAAACCCTAATATAAAAGCTAACGAAAAGAAACCGTTATAAGGAACCTTTACTGAAAAGGTCAGAATATCTGTACCTTATTCCAAAGCAAATGATCGAAAAGCAGAAATACGGAAAGCAAAGGATTACTCCTTCTTCATAGAACCTATACACATTAACGGTCGTACATGTTATTTATGATTCCATAATTGTCGAAATGATCCTTTAATGTTTGGTGTTTATACTTAGTGTATTCAGTGATCTTCATACTTTAGAGATTTATGATTAAATGAGACTTAAGTGTTTTATAAACAATATCGTAGATTAGGGTTCATTATGTTATTTATTAAAGTTTAGGGTTAAATGTGAAAATAGTTTAAACGTCATAACTCACACATGAAATAATGAATTATTATACTTAGCTTCAAACCCTAATCGACTCTCATTTATGTTCTAGGGTTTTCTCATTCTTTAATATCACATTAATGCGCAATTACTTTACATGTTACGTCTTTTAATGACTCATTACTCTTGTTTATTTACTCAACACATTCATGTCTTAACCATACGTTACTTATATATATGTTATACGTCAACTTTTATATCCATGCACGTTTATGATTTCATGTGACAACACAAGTTACTTATTACTCGGATTATGTACACATCTACGCACACATGCACTATAGCTTCGTATAGATATGACCACGTACTACGTTTACATATCGACAAGCTCACTTGACTTATAATAACGCACACATGGTTCACAAACCATTTAGGGTTCGGTTCACATGGTTAGGTTCACACTTCAAACTAGGGTTTAGGTTTACATGATCCCTTACTCGTTTAATACACATTCAAAACTCTTATATGGTTCTGTTTATCTTATAGGGTTCGGCCTCCATGTTTTACGCAAACCTTAGCTCTCTACGTACTTTACATATTCAAGTTTGCATGTTTATATAAGGTCCGATTATATATATATGGTTCGGTGTATATATAAGGTCCGATTTATATTTGTTGTTCTCGGTTTCATATGGCTCGGCCTCAAAAAGAAAAACACAAGCTTCGACCAAAACAAAACATATTACAATATATATTAACGTAAGGCATCAAAAGAAGACGAATAGAACACGTTATACCTTAGCTTGTTGGAAACAAAGCTCTCGACACCAATGGGATTTGTTCGGCCGAATAGGAAGAAAAAGAAAAGAAAGAGGCAAACAAAACTAGGGTTTCAATTTGTGTTAATGTGTTTGTATTTATAGGTAGTACAAAAATGTTTCTAGGCTTTAGAGTGTGTGGGCTTCGGCTTGGTCCAACCGAAACAAAACAAACGCCCACCTTGGGCTCTCTTGGCTCTCGGCTGGTAGAAGAAACGAGCCCAAGTGGTTTCCCAAATAACGAAAACAAGGTCCAACTAATCGGCCCAACACTTTAGCGAGACGTTTAAATCTTCGTCGTACAAAATCGATCACGTACACGTATTAGTTAAGTTTTAATTACTCGTAAGTTTAGTTTTAATTTCGTTAAATGATATAAATGTATTTTACGCATTTTATAATTTTCGATTCCAAGGGTATTTTAGTCTTTATCTATGTTTTAGATTTTCAGGTTTTACATCACTAGTCGAGTAAACTTTTTTATTCTTTTACTTATGAATGTGCGAGTTGCTGCCGCGGATGTGCATAACGGGTAAGATAAATTTTGCAATACATACGGATTGTAAAAAGTAACTTGGATGTAGGTTCATGTTAAGTTACAAATGGATCGAGTTCAATAGTCCTCTAAAAGAGTTTGATCATATCTAAACTTTCAGTTAGAAAAGTCAAAGGAGTGTGGATGGAATATTTTGCGAGATTGAATTCATGTATTTCTAGTAATGGACAGACACCTGCTAAGATTGGGGATTGTTTGCAGGTGAATTTTATTGTTACATGTAATAAAAATACTTCTGATCATTTTGAATGGGTGCTTATTGTTTGGTTGCCATCTTGTATTTTAATTTTCGTGTTCTTGATTACCAGAGGCAGATTCACAGTAAGAGACTGCTAGCCAGCCTATGGAGCTCATAAAGGTATTTTACCATTTTAATTTGATGCAGTTGACAATGATTAGTTCCCTACAAAGTTACAATGTCACACATTTGTTTTGGTTCTTCAGCGCCTGATGGGAAATCAAATGGTCTTGTCTTTATCCTTCATTTTTGGTTCACTTGCGGAGGAAGAATTGGAAGGCACAATGTGACCATGCAATTTGTTTTAATATGCCAAAATGCTTCCTCCATTCACTGATAAGTTTTAATATGCCAAATTACTCTCTTTACCAATAACAGAGTCTCTGCCAAACAATCTTTTCTATCTGAATTGGTACTACTAAGGTTCTTCTGTGTTTTTTCTTCTAGACCTTGTTCGCTTGATGCATTTGAAACGGCTTTTTCTGTTTCAGTTCGTCATATTGCCAACGTAGGCATAGTTCTTTCATACATTAGTGCATTAGCAGCATTGCTGAACTTTACATCTACAAATTACTTTCCCTAGATTGCTCTTTTAATTCCACCTGTCTAGACTCTCTAACTGATGTACGCCCAGTAATTTTCGAATGTTTTACGCTCTAATACACATGCATTTGGTGTTGGTTGTATCGTTTAAGTTTTTATACATTGTGAATATATATGCAGTTGTGGTATTTCCTTTTGTGCCTGTGTTTCTAGATATATTGACTTTTGTACGGTTAATTGGTTTTCAAGAATCTGTGATTAACGCTGTCTATCATTTTAAATCTCATTCATGTATGCATATTAGAGCCCCCCTCCCCACGGAGATATTGAGATGATTCAGCATTCTTTTGATCTTGATGCTACACTTTCTAGTGATATTGGTGATGAATCTGTACTGTAGATGGGCAGTGCAGAGGTAGACTATAGTGTAGGGACAATGTTTTGTGAAGCTACATGGCATCTTCCCATGGTTTTCTTTATGATGGATAGAAAGTAGATGGGATACATATGTTCAGTTAGTGTGAACAAACCAAATGGAATACAATTTTCCTAGACTTTTGAAGTAAATAAATCTATATCCACTGTTCTGGAGTCGAATTTTGGGAGTGTATTCTTATGGTTCCAAGCACTATTCTAGTAACGAATACAGGCTTGCATAACGCCATAACCTCAAAACTTTTGCAATAATGAAAACCACAGTGTGTGGAGCTCTTCATTATCTCATTTGCATTTCATCGTACGCATCTCAACTTATGACATCTTTGCATAAATTACTTATCAACAGTTACTTTGGATTTGCTTAAAAAAAGTTTTTTGACTTCTATTTTACTTTTAATTTTTCAAGTGGGATTATGATCCATTCTGTTCTTTTATGTCTCGTCCACCAATCGTAAAAAGTTTCATAACTTAGCTTTGACCATCCTAATCAATACTATTTGTTTTGTATAAGTTTACTTCCAGTCAAACAGATGTGCAATTCTTATATGCTCCTTCTCTTTCTATTTATGCAGTGGAGGATTGAAGCTTAAACGTGACATCACCGAGTATGGGAATTTTCTACGGAACTTCAATAATCCTTACAGTTGATGAGAAATTTGAATCATTAAGCATGTAAGTTGCAGTTTCTTGTGTTTCTATACGGAGGTTCTGCAGCTCAGGTTACTAAGATATTTATTAAATTTGCAGCATGGCAAATATCTTTATTGTTGCCCCTGAAAGCTTGTCAAGTCTGATTGAGGGCACACCAAAGCATAAAACAAGAGGCCCAAAGGTAAATAATTTATTTTTTAGAAAAATAATGCATACCAATTTCATATTGTGTATCCTATTTATGTTTCTGTATGGCGTAAGAAGATATAATGAAAGAAAATGGTTCAAACAAATACAGTAGTAAATATGCTGCAATTACGTGAAAACAAAATGGTAGTTTTAGAAGTTAGAACTGTTAGAAGT
This sequence comes from Chrysanthemum seticuspe, assembly GCA_019973895.1. Taxonomy (NCBI): domain Eukaryota; kingdom Viridiplantae; phylum Streptophyta; class Magnoliopsida; order Asterales; family Asteraceae; genus Chrysanthemum; species Chrysanthemum seticuspe. The sequence continues at coordinate 213,522,228 of BPTQ01000009.1, read as the reverse complement.
GAATCATGGTAGTTTTTGTTCAATTGTGATTTTGTTTTGGATTCTAGGTTCGTTCAGCTTAGAGATGACTACAGAAGTGCAAAGCTCGCATCCAAGCTGCATTTCGTTTGGACTTAACCCAAAAAGTATGCCTTATGAAACCAAACCTCAAACCTCATTTATCAATTTTATGTCAATTCTTCCAAAAATTCAAAATCATGCCAGTGGTTGAGTTTCATACAAGCACTACATATTGGGAAAGAGAAGGTACATCATTGTATTTCGTGTTCTGTCCCTTTTTTCCTATTCGTTTTTAAGTTTAAATTTCACATGATCAGAAGTAAATTAGAAGTCAATTGGTTGCAGGGTATTATGGAAGCTTTGCACCAGAATTGGTCTTTGTTTAGAGCATTTTGCAGCATAAAAATGGTACCTTTGGTACATTTTTTTTCCTCCTAGAATGTGCTCTTGGAGAGTTTGTTTACCGTTTATGCTTGAGGTTTTTCGTGCGTTTCTAATTTTCGATATTATAATTTAGCTGAATATAAATTTACTAGAGAAATTAGTATTCATGACAAAATGTGTGTATTGAGGGATTGGATTGACCAGTTGACACAATGACACATATTTTGTCCAATTGTTATACTCGATAAACAATTAACATGTTTTCAATCTTCTTTAAAGTTGAGAGTTGAAACACCACCTTGTGTTACTTTGACCTGAATAGGAAGTCAACCATTGGCTTTGGAAACAAAAAATAAGTATATGTCTTAAATGCAGTTAATTAGATACCTTCACAACAACGAATGTTCTTAATACAAGAGGAACTAAACTATATTGTAGGAAAAAAATAATATTCACTAAACATGTACACTTTTAAAGTTTAGTATCCTATCTTCTGAACCGCTTGTTACTAGACTTCATTTGTTGACTTTCTGGAGGAAGAGTGTTGACTTCCCACGACTGCAAAATCTGTATGCTTCTTTTTTTCTCTAACTTTTTGGCTACTCGTAATTTCCCTCTTGCTGCCTCAAGCTTTTCTTCCATAGTTGCGTTTGAATTTATTAGTCTCACCCTTTGTTCAACTCGACCCTTTGGAATGCTAGCTTTTTCTGAATTGATTTTTATATTCTTTCTTTCCATATCGAAACTTGTTGGCTTCTTTAACATATTGCGCATAACTGGTTCAGTTTCTCTACTTCTCTTTTCCATAACTACTTTACCAGTCAAAACCTCATCAAATCCAGTATCTTTATTTCCAGTTTTCAGTCCTGGACCATCTAAAACATTATTTTTTGTTGATCTATCTTGCACTCTGATCACCTTAATTCGTACTTTCAGTGATTTTCTCGTTTCTGTTACAGTTTGATTCTCAGTCGGTAAAATTACATCGTTCTTCTTTAATTCACCACCCTGTTCCTTTTCTTGATGCAAAGGAGGCATCTTTTCATAACAATCCACCCATCTGTCAAACATAGCCCTACGCATCCAAGAACCGATAATCATCTCTGCAATCTGCTTAACTTCTTTCGACGCATGATCTTGAAGACGACTAACAGTATTCCCAATCCCTGCTGCATCCACTACTTTAAAAGACAAACCCATCTTGTGCAGCTTCTTTAAAGACTCATATACTACAGTTACCGACCCATGTTTTTCAAGAATCGCTTTAATCCTTAACACTTCACCAACTCTTCTTTTTTCCTCTTTGTTGAACTCACACCAGTAGAGACAATGAGCAATCTCGTCTCTCCTACATAGAAACTCGTTTGGATTCTCTGTTGCAGCAACTTCAATAACTTTTTCAATGACATCGAATATATCCACATTCTTGTTCTTCAAACGCTCCCCCCACTCATCGATCATTGATTTCAATTTCAACTCTTCCATTACTGATTATTATTATTATTGTTTCTTTTATTGCCAAAAGAGATCGACAACAAACCCTAGATTGAATATCTGAAAAGTGTGCGTGTGAATTAAGGAATGTGTGTAGTTATTAAACTAGTTATAATACCCGTGCACGCACGGGGTTTGCACATGTGTATTTTTCAGTATTGATTTGTAATTTGTTTTGTCCATTTGTATCTTCATTGAAGCCTTAATGTCTTTCTTATATACCTTGTGTATTTTCATTTTTATTTCAAAAGCTGATATATTTACAAACATTTTATATTAGTATTCCTTATTGTCTAAAGAAATCTATAGAATGTTATAATAGCCGAGCTTACAACACCGAATTTCAACATAAGATTAACTATTAGGTAATCCAAAATATTGATCCACATAAGGAACTTGCGTCAGCTAAACTTTGTAGATAAAGATGTGCATGCTATGCAAGTGCTTGTATGTGTAGTATGCATGCATGTATCTATGTATGTATACAATTTATCTATAGACACTAAACCCATGGAAGTATAAAAATCCAACTAAGAATACCTAGCAATTTATAAGAAAAAGGAGTTATAAGAATGAAACATAGATGCACACATGAATTGTAAGCCATTTGTATGTTGGCCTTTAATTTGTCAGTTGTCATAATAAACAAATTTAGAGAGCTTATAGATTCGACAAATGAGATGGAAGAACTATAAAACACTTCAAAAAGCAGTTTTAAGGGGCATGAAATTCAACTCGTAAGAATAAATTTGTTTGATATCTTTTAGTTCAGCTTCTGAATTTTTAAGCTAAGAAACTGATATTGAAGATATACTACCAATTATGTCAATCCCACCTAAAATCTTTGATGTCGTTGACATACATTTACTTCAACCCCTGCAATCTGATATTTTGCTACCCAATGGCAATATGCAGAAGTTCCTTAAATCTTTCAGCATCAAAATTGTGCGTTTTTATATAAGCTTTCTTGGACGTGACAAAAACACCATCTTCATAAGACTTTGGTAAGAGGGGTCCTTTGAAGTGTAAAAAGAGGGGAAGCTTGTGCAAGCAAGAGCCTGAGCCCACCCCAGAGGATGTTCCAGACTTGATTGTGTGCCAGCACGTCAATTTCTACCTGTTTTGCTTGTAGCTTCCTCAGTTCCTCCTTCTGTGGGTCATCTTCAGGCATCAAAGCTATAGGATCGACTCTTCTAACCATACCCAATACCTAATTAGCAAAATTAAATACATTAAAGTGGATGGAATCTATCATTAATAGGGGTCTAGCTTTATCTAAACCAGCATTGACCATGAAAAAATTGGGCCTAGCAGGTGCATGTTCTTATAATGATTTCTCTAAAATCTCTTTAACAATTGCCATTAAATCCACATGCAATCATGCTATAGATCAAAGAATTCGAATTGGATTCTAGCGTAATCACACAATATATAAACATAGAAGTCAGAATGAATGTTATCATCTTTTTAGTATATCAATGGAAAATCTGAAACTTATTCATGTACACAATTAGAAGATGCATTAACATAATAAAGCAAAGCATTTGTACTTGGTTGACTGTTTTATGTAAAATATTAGGAAAATATGAAATCAAACTTTAATGCAATCAATCAAAATTCAAAAAAGCAGGTAGTTAAAACTTTTATTGAATGTGTTCTCATCAAGAATGTGTTCTCATCTGCCTTTCTGAAAGCTATGGAAAACTTAAAATCAAATCCTAAGGTTATCCGAGTATAAATCAGAAAAGAAGATCAATACATTATGAGATCATGATCAACTTTCCACTACAGATGATCTTGAAAAAATGAAAATTATTTTTTGTGCACAATTAGACCATACATTAACAGACCACGGCAATGCATTTGTTCTTGGAGGACTGTTTTTATAGAAAAGGTAATGGGAACAACTGGAATCAGATTCTAAAGCACTCAAAAAATTAATACAATCAGGTAATTCAGAGAAAGTGTCCCCATCAACCTTTGTAAGGGGTGTTTGTCTAAGATTATTTTTGAACTTATGAGCTTTTTCCGGCTTATATTTCAGAAGCGTAATTTTTTCATATTATTTTGAAACTTGTGGGTTTATATAAGCTTATTTATATATAGTAAACTTATATAAGCCCATGTGTCAAAAAAGTTGTATATAGAGACCATAATCACTGAGCTACCAATAAACTGAATAGATAACTATCTACGTAACTGCTTAGTTGCATGGCAAAAAAGTTCAAATGAGTATCAACATGTGCATTACTCAATAATCATCCAAGAAATCAATTTTAAATCACTGTATAGCCTAGTTTTGACACTACAATATGTTTAACAGTTTTTGTGCAGTAAACTTGGTATAATCATTTTAAGAAGTTAAATGATTATTCAATATCTTTTGTGAGTGTGTTTAAAGTAGGGGTGAGCATATCGGATTGTAGACTGGATTGAACTGCCGGATCGGACCAGACCGAACCTATTTTGGTGTGGTCCTCGGTCCATACTTTACCTCATGTTCGGTCCTCGGTCCGGTCTTACGTACAACCGACCGGACTGAACTTCGGTCGGTCCGGTCCGGTTTTGACCCAATGCTCACCCCAGTTTAAAGTGATCATCTGGTTAATAAAACATCTGGTGCAGTCAACTTACTTCTTTTTTAATGATTATCCACATTTTAAAAAAGTTATATTAATTAATCTAATATGTTGATGTTTGCACCCAATAACTCAAATCACCCGACCTGAATCTCACCGAACCCGACAACCCGATTCTTAATCGCGTCAGGTTGCGGGTCACTTTGTAAAAATTCAAAACCCGAGTCAACCCAACCCGAAAACTTGACCCGATAACACCCCTAGTCATACACCTCTGCCGTGCAAATTAAAAGAAACATACCAGATGATGTTGCTTTTGTCATTTGTTGAGTGAAAGAATGTTTGGCCAAAACCCAAGAGTACCTGTAATTTTATGATGAAAATTGTTCCGTTGTTCCAAAACCTACAATCCATACATGAAAGCTTATCATTGATTCATAAAGAGGATTACATCACATGATTAATCAAGAAGAATTTTAATTGGTTCATTGGTTTGTGTACATGTAAACATCTAAAATCATACATACCTTGAGATCGCCAATTCTTGAAAAAAATACTCCGTAAATGAAAAGCTAAAAATGACACATCTATGTTACAAAAACCAACCATAACAAATGGGATGCAACATCAACTTAAATTATAACGTCGTTCATAAATTCGGTGCCTAATTAAACACCATAAGACTTTAAGTTAATTATATCATAAAAACAAAATTAGATACGTTGACCCGTTATGTACAAATAAGTTGACTCGCATATATGTTCAACTCTAATGGGTCAAACACGCTTAATAAAAGATAGATTAAAAGGTATAGGACTCATTGGGTCAAATACAGTTGATAAGAACTGAAATCAAAACTTGTAGAAACTTGGGTTTGGTAATAGATATCACATATTCGGTTCTTTTGTATGTAAAGGATACAAATTTAAATTTTTGTATACAAAAATTAAAATTACTTTAAACACACTGAAGTAAATTCTTTCGATGTAGAACAAATGAAAGACAAAGTTAAGCTATCAAACCTCTATGCAAATTCAATGGTTGTTTTCCTCTCTGCAAACTCAATGGTTGTTTTTACGGGCTAAGTACCAAACATCACACACCACAGCCCATTGACACATTATAGCTGCAATAGGTGAATTGTGAAGGATTTTCTTTCAAATGAAATCACATTTTAAGACAATAACTCAAGAAAGAAAAAAAAAATATTGAAGGAAAATTCTTACTTTCTGCTATTTCATAAGGCATCAACAAATATCTTGTTGTGCTTAATTGCAATTGGGCAAACAGTGGCTCCGAGTTCAAACGCACCTTGAAAGATCAATGCAGAAAACAATTAAAAAAAGAAAGATTATTCTTGATTTTTGTTTGAAGATTGAAAAAAAGGTCAACGTTTTTCCTCATTTGCAAGTTTTGACCACTTGCTTGGTTTAGCTTGATACTTACATTAGTACAATCCTTTCCGCACCAAACCTAGTTAAATGTGGCAAACATTTACTCGTACTTTAGATCATCACAAATGGATAAAAATGTACAATGTATATGATGCATTAGCACAATAAATATCACTCGGACGAACACATCCAAATCATGCCTTGTTTTTAGAACATACCTTTCTTGCATATAAGCTCTTCAAGTTATTACGTGGGTCACATTTACCTTTGAAGTCAAGTAAAAAGAAAATAAGATTCTCGAGTCTACAAAATCAAACACATTAATAAGATTAATCCTATCAGCATAACATAATTTATTTCCAAAGAAATAATCAACAGACTATACAACAAAAGTTTTCCTTCATACATTACCATCTTATATGATATCTTGTTGCCAATGAAGTGAGCTTACATAATGCCTTTTCATGCTTTCATCCAACTGAACATTAACCATTAGTATCGTTAACGAATCAATGTTAACTAATAGCGACAATTAAAATTTAAGTGAGAACATAATAACACTACATACATGATACATACAATTTCAAATCCTTACGTCACGACATCAAGGGGGTGTCAAACTGTCTTGGTGCAAGGTCAAGCAGCAAAGCCACATAAAAACTTTTAAAATCTTGATAAAGTTTTTATACTTTACATTATACAGTGATCAACCCTTTTAACATGCTATACTTTACATTATACAGTGATTAACCCTTTTAACAGCTTAACCATAATTTTGCAAATAGTTTATCAGCATATCGCTTTTCGACTTAACCAACAAAGGAAGTTCCTCGTAGGAGCAACTTCCTTTCTTGGTTCGGACTCCCAAAAAAAAATCATTTTTCAGGTATATCTTATACATTTTCATGGTTTGTAACCTTTTCAGGTAATTTATTTCCAAAGAAATAATCAACAGACTATACAACAAAAGTTTTCCTTCATACATTACCATCTTATATGATATCTTGTTGCCAATGAAGTGAGCTTACATAATGCCTTTTCATGCTTTCATCCAACTGAACATTAACCATTAGTATCGTTAACGAATCAATGTTAACTAATAGCGACAATTAAAATTTAAGTGAGAACATAATAACACTACATACATGATACATACAATTTCAAATCCTTACGTCACGACATCAAGGGGGTGTCAAACTGTCTTGGTGCAAGGGCAAGCAGCAAAGCCACATAAAAACTTTTAAAATCTTGATAAAGTTTTTATACTTTACATTATACAGTGATCAACCTTTTTAACATGCTATACTTTACATTATACAGTGATTAACCCTTTTAACAGCTTAACCATAATTTTGCAAATAGTTTATCAGCATATCGCTTTTCGACTTAACCAACAAAGGAAGTTCCTCGTAGGAGCAACTTCCTTTCTTGGTTCGGACTCCCAAAAAAAAATCATTTTTCAGGTATATCTTATACATTTTCATGGTTTGTAACCTTTTGCTACCAATAATAGTTTCATATTTCAACGTGTGCTAAAACATGACATGTTTCGATTTGGACCCGTTTTGACCCATCCTTATTTCATCCCTAATCACCCATCCTGCCCACTCCCTACTGTAATAATACAAAATGTTTAAACTCACATTCATATTCTTCACCCGCATAACATCATCATCATCATATTTTTGGACTAAATAAAACCCATAAGTACTAACCGATTAAAAAGATGCTAAATTGGTACAAACTAAATTTTTGATCTTTACGACCCATTTTGATATATTGCACAACCAGACCAACTCATTCATCATGCTCCCTCTAGTAATTTGAATGCAAAATAAGAATCACATATATTTGCATTCAATATATTCCAATGTAGAAAAAAAGTACGACAAACTTCATACCAGAACCATGAGATCTGTGAGATAAAACCAAGGTATAACTCCTATCAACCTAATGTGAGATCTGTTAATACTGGTTATGTTAGTAAAGAGGGAGGCATTTTACCAAAACCAGTTAATAGACCTATGGCTTTGCCTGCACCCACAAGAACACCATATGGTGAGAATAGACCCTTTAAGAGATTGACTCAAAAAGAATTGGAGGATAAGAGGGCTAAGAATCTTTGTTTTTACTATGACCACAAATATGTGCCTGGACACAAATGTAGTGGTCAATTGCATTCATTAGAAGTGGTGTTGGATGAGGAAATTGAGTCTGTGGAAGAAGAATTGGCTAATGATGAAATGGGTCATTTGGGGAATTATGATCAGACTTTTGAAATTGATCATAATAATGAAATGGTGGCTCAAATTTCATTGAATGCACTTACTGGTGTATACAATTATCAGACAATGAGGGTTAAGGGTATGGTAGGAAAACAAGGGGTGCATGTGCTTGTGGATTGTGGAAGTACACATAACTTCATTGATTTGCAGACTGTTAAAAAGTTGGGTTGTAAGACTAAAACTATGTGTCCTTTGCAAGTGTCTGTGGCTAATGGTCAAGCTATGACTAGTACTTTGATGTGTTGTGGTTTATCTGTGATCATGGGAGAAGAAACTTACATGATTGATGCTATGGTACTACCTTTAGGAGGTTGTGAAGTGGTGTTGGGAATACAGTGGTTGTCTACTTTAGGAGAAATTATGTGCAATTTTGAGAAATTAACCATGAGGTTCTATGTGGGAAATAAGAAAGTACTGCTACGAGGTTCTCAACAGGCCACACTTCAGTGGATGAAACCTAGAGAGCAGAACAGTGCTATGTTGAATTCTATGACCTTGTGTGTATGTCCTGTATCATTTTGTAGTATGGTAGGGACAAGTATGATTGAGTCACAGAAGATTGATGAAATTTTGGGTGACTTTAAAGGTGTTTTTGAAGTTCCTACTGGTTTACCACCAAAAAGATCACATGATCATCACATTCCTCTTATGCCTAACACTCCTCCAGTTAACATCAGACCCTATAGGCATCCTCCTAGCCAAAAGGATGCCATTGAACAGATGGTACAAGAGTTATTGGATGCTGGTGTCATCAGATCTAGTAAAAGTTCTTTCTCCTCTCCTATAGTCATGGTTAAAAAGAAGGATGGCAGTTGGAGAATGTGTGTTGACTATAGACAATTGAATAAAAACACTGTCAAAGACAAATTTCCCATTCCTATGATAGAAGAGTTGATAGATGAATTACATGGGTCAGTGGTGTTTTCAAAGCTTGATCTAAGGTCTGGGTATCACCAAATCAGAATGAAGGAGGAAGACATTCATAAGACTGCATTCAGAACTCATGATGGCCACTATGAGTTTTTAGTGATGCCTTTTGGACTCACAAATGCTCCTTCCACATTTCAGTCACTAATGAATGAGATCTTTAAACCCTATTTGAGGAAGTTCACATTGGTTTTCTTTGATGACATCTTGGTTTATAGCAAGTCAATTGAAGAACACATTGTACACCTTCAAATGATTTTGCAAACTATGCAGGCTCACACCTTGTTTGCAAAACGAAGCAAGTGTACTTTTGCAGTGTCTCAGGTGGAGTGTTTGGGTCATATCATCACTGATAAAGGGGTTGCAACAGATTCTTCTAAGATTGAGGCTATGAAAGATTGGCCTACACCTAAGAATGTGAAGCAACTGAGAGGATTTTTGGGACTCACAGGCTATTATAGGAGATTCATTAAGGGGTATGGAATAATCAGCAAGCCATTAACTGCCTTATTGAAGAAGAACTCTTTTGAATGGTCTGACATAGCTCAAGAAGCTTTTGAGCAGTTGAAGTTAGCCATGATACAAGCACCAGTGTTGGGGTTGCCAAATTTTGAGAAAGAATTCACTGTGGAAACTGATGCATGTGGAACTGGTATTGGTGCTGTGTTGTTGCAAGATGGTCATCCATTGGCATACCTGAGTAAGGATTTATCTCTCAGACATCAAGCTTTGTCCACTTATGAAAAAGAATTTTTAGCTGTTATTATGACATTGGAGAAGTGGAAAGGTTACTTAATGGGTAGACATTTTAAGATAAAGACTGACCACTTCAGCGTCAAATACTTGTTGGATCAAAGGCTTACTACTCCTTTCCAAGTTAAATGGTTGCCTAAATTGCTTGGGTATGATTATGAAATTGTCTATAAGAAGGGTAGTGAAAATGTGGTAGCTGATGCTTTGTCTAGGAAAGAAAGGCAGGGTCAATTATTGGCAATGATAGCTACTAATGTGACTACTGAACTTCTCAAAGAAATTGAAGAAAGTTGGGTGACTGATGAGAAGTTGGCCAAATTAATAAAGCAGTTTGAAGATCCTAATTTTCAGTCATCAAAGTACACTTGGACTAATGGCCAATTAAGAAGGAAAGGTAGATTGGTGGTGGGAAGTACTGATGTACTGAGAAAGAAAATCTTCTCACAAGTTCACAATGACTCAGTGGGTGGGCATTCTGGTGTTCAAGTGACTGTGCAGAAGATGAGTTCTATTTGTTATTGGAAGGGAATGAGAAAAGTGGTTAAGCAATGGATCAAGGAATGTGATGTGTGTCAGAGGCAAAATCCTGATCGCAGTGCCTATCCAGGACTTTTGCAGCCTTTGCCCGTACCAGTTAGAGTATGGAGTGAGATATCAATGGACTTTGTGGAAGGACTGCCAAAGTCTCATGGGAAGACTGTTATATTGGTGGTGGTGGACAGGCTCAGTAAGTATGCTCATTTTGTTTCCCTTCAGCACCCTTTCACAGCTGCACAAGTAGCACAAGTATTCTTAGATAACATCTACAAGTTACATGGTTTGCCAAATACCATTGTAAGTGACAGAGACAAAGTGTTCCTCAGTGCTTTTTGGCAATCATTGTTCAAGGCTTTGAAAGTTAAACTACAAATGTCAACAGCTTACCACCCACAATCAGATGGACAAACTGAAGTGGTGAATAGGTGTCTGGAGTGTTACCTCAGATGTATGTCTGGTGAAAAACCAAAAGAGTGGACACAGTGGCTTTCAATGGCAGAGTTTTGGTATAACACAAATTTCCACACTGCTATCCAGACTACTCCATTTGAAGTGTTATATGGTCAAACACCACCCATCCACATGCCTTATTTGCCTGGTGAAAGTACAGTTGAGACTGTGGATAGAACAATGCAAGCAAGAGAACAGGTGGTTAACATGCTTAAATTTCATCTGAAGAGAGCACAAGACAGGATGAAAAGTTTGGCAGATAAACACAGAACTGATAGGAATTTTGAAGAAGGTGTTTGGGTCTATTTGAAACTGCAGCCATACAGGCAAGTGACAGCTAGACAAAGTCCCTATAACAAACTCTCAGCTAAGTACTATGGTCCTTTCAAGATTATAGAGAAAATTGGCAATGTGGCTTATAAATTGCAGCTTCCAATTGGTACTCAAATTCATCCAGTATTCCATGTGTCCCAACTTAAGCTTTGCAAAGGGATGCTTGATAAGCCTGGAACTCTTCCTATGTGTGATAATGAAGGACTCCTATCAGTGTTTCCAGTGAAAATCCTTGACAGGAGATTGGGGAAGGTTGGTAATAGAGCTGCTGTTTATGTGTTGGTACAGTGGTCAAATTGCAGTGAGGAAGATGCAACTTGGGAACTTTATACTGAAGTATTGAAGAAGTATCCTGGGTTTGATCAAGAGGAAGCAACTGAAGGTGTTATTTGACTGTGGAAAGTCAAATGTTAAGGGGAAGGAATTTGATATAAGCCAATTTGGATTCTACTGATGGATTCCACTGAAAGCCATTTCTCCTTCCTCCCAACTGTGGATTCTACTGAAGGCCAAAAGTTAGTTATAACTTTTGGCGGGAAAATCTGTTACTTCTTCTTTTTCTTTGTATAAATACTCATTTCCAATTCACTTGTAATTCATTCATGAAAAGATTTGTAATATCTCTCTATCTCAATTCAATTACAATCCTAGTGAATCATTTGAATACAAATACGGATTCATTTCTTCTTATGTGATTCCCTGTTTGCTTTCATAACAACTACATTTCTTAACTGATTTCTGGTTGTTACTATCTGGTACATATCACAAATCTTAAGGATACTAAGTACGACACTGACTCTGACGCACCTCCTGTCTATGACGCAAATGCAGTATCTAAGGTACCAATCATTGATCCATGCTATAACAATGTCATATGTGATGTGTTTACTCATGATGAACAGCATTGTGTGACATCAGCACCTACTTATGATACATACCTGGACAATCCGAGTTGTAGCAATACTAACTCTGAAACTCCAGATGTGGATCCTAGTGGAGGCTGTGTGGTACAAAATACTGAGACTGATGAGGAAACACGTGCCTATTTTGAGTCCTTAATCAATAACTGTGGCATTGAAATTGAAAAAGTGAGTAAGGTCAATCGCGAAGTTAAGTCCGCGAATAAGAAGTTGACCGCTGAGCTTGAGAGTTACAAGGAGCACGCCAAAGCCTTTGAATTTCATACAAACAAACTTTCAGAATTAGAAATTGGTTATCGAGATTCCGTTTTAAGAGAAAAACAATTGCAACTCAAGTATGACACACTTGATGTGAATTTGAACTTGAAAATAAAATCTTTAAACAAGGAAATTTCTGAACTAAATGACCAACTTTCTAAACAAAAAGCACTGTTTTCTGATCTTGAAAAAGAGAAGAAACAGTTGATTGCTGATTTTTCAAAACGAGAAGATTCTCTTCTTGATGAAATTCTGGATAAAAATGAAACTATCAAAAAATTGGATAATTTGCTTCTTACAAGGGGTCATTCCGCTAAAACAAACAAGATGCTTTCTAATCAAGCAAATCCGATTTTTCACACTGCACATAAAATGGCTCTTGGTAACAACCCTTCTTCATTCCTCAAGAATGCTCAGAAATCTCATAATGTGTTGAACAACGGAAAACCTTTGCATGAACCCATAATTCTTCGTGATTCTCTTGAAACGTTGGAACTATCTGAGGAGAGTAGATCAAAAATGAAACAAAAGAATCCAGATCTTAAACCGATTGATTATAACAAATGGAGCAAAATTAATGGAATTAATTTTGTTAATCAAAAAGAACAATCAACGTTTTCCACCACACCAAGTGTTTCAAACAAAGTGTCAACACCAGTTTCAAAACCAGTTTCAAAACAAGTTGCAACTCCTGTAGTTGTCTCAAAATCCTTTTCGAAAATCGAACAAATGTCTTCAAACAATCCTTTTAACACAAGTGATGCCAGAAGCATTTTAGATGACGTTAAAACTAGAATTGGGTATCTTCAAGAGACTGTCAAATCTAAAACCAATATTACTACTAACATCTGGTTTACTCGTCATGATGACGAAATGAAAAAGTTTTTTGAAACTCAAATTGAACCTCCGTTAACTGGCATCAGTGCGAGGGTAATTCATTTCGAACAAGCATTTTTGAAAGAAACAGCTGACTTTGTCAAGGACCATAAATCCCTGGTAAAGCAAGCTAATGAAAGTGTTGAACACATCAATGTTTTGGAAAATTTGAATGATTCTCTCTTCGAAGATGTTATGACTACCGATATCATGTCCATCATTTTGTAAATATATTTTGTTGAAGATCATGAAAGACTCCAGGATGAGACCTCTGAAATTGTTTCAAAATATGAAAAACTTGAAAAAGAAAATGTCTCATATTTTAAACAACTTGATCGAAAAACTGAGGAATGCAAGTATGAAAAACTGTCGTATGAGCGTGCCTACAATGACATGAAAGCGAAAAATGATCTTTTGAGGGCTCAGCTGGAAAGTCAAAAAGGAAAGGCAGTGGATACTGTGATTAAAAAACCATTGACTGCAGAGAAAGCAAATGTTCCCAAACCGGTTTCCAAACAAAAAATGTCTGTTTCTATGCCTCCTCCAAAAGTCAATGAGAAAAATGATTTGTCAAAACCAGTCACTCCACAGACCCTGCCGATTAAAAAGCGAATTATCAAAGGTTTTGAAAAACATGTTTTTGATAAAGAAAAAGTGTTTACACATGGCATTTCTAAGACTAGTAAACGGAATGTGACCACAAATCTAGCTAAAGAATCTGTTGGTTCTAACAACATGGTCAACAATCACTATCTAGAAGAAGCTAGGAAAAAGGCACAGACTCGTAAAGACGGAATTTTAGGTGCAACATCTAGGGTGATTAATTCTACAAGATTTCAAGGCACTGCTAGTAGTAGTAAACCATTACCTAGGAACACTCTACAAAAGACTAGGGATTGGCTTGCATCTAAGAGTAGTTGCGCAAAAGAAAATCCTATGCCCTTAGAAAAACAACACTAGGAATTCTAAGTCTTTTTCGAACAAGAATCAATTTCCAAAAGACTGTAGTGACAAAGTTAAAGCTGCTGTTTTAAACAAGAATATTGAATTTGTCTGTACTACATGTAAAAAATGTGTCTTTTCAGCTAATCATGATGCATGTGTCTCACAATATCTCAAGAAATATAATTCTCGTGCCAAGGCACAATCCACTAAGAAACCAAATGGAAACAAGCCTGTTGATAAAAAGACAAACAAACATACACCTAATAGGACGATCTCTTCAGGATGCAGTTTTTCTAAAAATGAGTCTTCCGCTGCATCTGATAAGAAAACAACTCCTAGATCTTACCTTAGGTGGATTCCCACGGGCAAAGTTTTCAACAAAATAGGTCTTAGATAGATTCCCACAGGAAAGATTTTTGATACTTGCACCAACACAGATAATAGTGATCACCCTCGCCGTGAGGAAACGTGTACTTCTAACACTGTTATTTGTGAAAATTCTTCTTCTGTGGATGCAGGTACTTGTAAAAGTGTTGAAGGTTCATATACCCCGTGTGGTAAAGAAGAACTTTATGCCAATTTCGCATGTGGAAATCCTTTTCTAGTTCCACTCTTAACTCCACTTTTACTTGTCCCAACTTAATTTCTCTTTCTTCAAATCTTCTCTGTAAATATTTTTTTGAAAAACAAAATACAAAATTTGAAAAACCAACAAAAACAAAATATAAAAATATAAAATTTTTCAAAAAAAATACAAAAACAATATAAAATATAAAATCCAAAAATATTCTTCTCACGACATGTCTCTCGTATAATCGATATTCTGTACGTTTCTAGAAATGTCATTCAACAATGATACGGGCATGTACAGATGCTTGAGCGAGAGTTCTTTAAATCGTTTTTCTAAAACATGTCGTTTCTCAAAATTTCTTCATAAAATGGCTTTCGTATACATCAGTACGAAACCCGGACCGAAATGATGACTTTTGATTATTTTCAAATCAAAACTCGTGTTTTTAAAGAAAAATCAAGTGTACGCTTCAGTGCACTACATTTAAAAATGGTGAGAAATCATCATCATCTTGAGCACCTTTTCAAGATTGCTCAAAAAGATTTTTCAAAATCTTTCAAAATACTTTGTGCTCAAGATAACTCCCTCTAAAACCCTTTAATTGATTATGCTTTATTAAAGGGGGAGTATAAAACAAAAATGTTCCAAATTCATGCTTAAATCATATCCGTTTGTCTCCTCAAAAGATTCTAAAATGTTGTTTAATCCGTTGATATCAAAAATATCACGAATATGCTATTTTTGAGGGGGAGGAGACGTGATTAAAATGTGATCAAAAAGTTTAATGATCGGTGTTTGAATCTCAAAATGAGCTCGACTCAGATGAAACCAATGAATTGACGAGGAATCATGTACCATCTCGAGAAACTTTCTATGACTTGACCAGAACGGGTAATAATTTCAAGCTAGTTCTCTAGTGATGTAAACGTGTCTCGAATCAGTCTTGTTTATTTAAAGTCGATCAATTCAAAAAGTGCGTACTCTACCCTCTATGTGCAGATTTCTGTCAAAACTTATAAGCACATGTGGAGGGGGAGTGTTTCTGAAAATACAAAACTCACGGAGTGTTTCAAACATGTTTTCTATCATAAACACTCTGAGATATTTTCAAGAAAAATGGTTTTATGGCAACAATAGGACAGTCATGGAGTTATAAGGTGACTAAGAATAGGAAATTCGTCCTATGATCCGCCAGAGCCGGAGGGATCTACCCAAGGACAATACCCATAGTTAGTTCTAGAAGTCCTTAGGTATGATTGAAAAAAGGAGTATTGTGAGAAAGGAGAAAGAAGGGGTTGAAGAATTAAAAAGAAATGTAAAGAGAGAGGGTGAAAAGAAATAGCCCTCCATACTCAACCTTAGGGCAGAAACCGGGTTCAATTCATCTGCTACTGGTTGTCACTAGATGACACTGGTATTGAAAACCAAGACGTCATGGACCCAGTGACGCACTGCACTAAACCTTCTAGCCACTCAATTCCTCTCAAAAGGGATTTGTTTCATTCTCACTGGGAACCCTACATAATCTATCGACTTTCTCTTAGAGATGGTTGGTATTGAAGAAGGAGACCCTCTCCCAAGACTCCGCTCAGGAAAACCAAAATGCACTAATCGAGTCTAGAGCCACGAGATTCATCAAAAGATCTCATAGGAACACATGACATGACATCGCGTGTTGTTCATCAATAAGGACACAAGTGATATATTATAGAGTCCTACGCAGATCTTAGCAATTTGCCAGAACATTCTTGAGAAGTTTCACATCTGTGATCTTCAGTGATTGAATGGAAACTCCTGCCAGGGTCAACATCAAGCAGCCCTGACAGCAGGTCACTTCGGTAACTCCCCGTGGATTACACTTGGTGTGTCTCAAACGGTCTACAGTCGTGGGGTGATGCTTCGGTGACCCTCAGCGACTCATCTGAACTGTAGATGTACTTCGGTATATCGCGTTATCTCACTTGTGGGACTCCAGTTCAGGAACGGCCTTTGTAAGAATTAGAGATGTGTTTTCACACTATGCTGTTAACACCCTCGAAATTCAAACTTGTAAGTGCCGGAATCCGCTTATTACTAACCTGTTTTATGTTTTCTTCTTATGGAAGCTCCGGAGCGGATGGATCGTGCAAATTCTCTACATGCTCATACCAACAACACATGAAAGTTCTCATCAAAATCAAAGGCTACTCAAAGTTAAAGATGATTCTTCGTCAATGTCAAAGAATCACCAAAGTATAAAGACTCGAGAACTTCATCATTGGTAACCAAAAGACAAATAGAAGTGTGAGCATGGTGGAGAAAGACATGGAGATACCTAACCAACGAAGTTGACAACGGCAGACAACCACATTATCTGATCACAAAGCATGAAGGAACAAAGAATCAAGACTATTCTATATCTACACGCAAAGTTCAAGCTCAAGGAAAGTAAAGAACCTAATCAAGTGGAGCATCATTTGAATGACCACCCCTTAGGGGGAGATTGTTATCCTTAATAGTTTTATTAGAAGTGATGGTCATTCACGTTTAGGAACTTTGTATCGTTTGTTAGATATCGTGATAGAATAGTCAACGGGCTCGTGGATTGGACTAAGCTAAATGGCTAGGCATTATGATTATGCTAGCCGTTTGAAGCTTAAGTATCCAAAGCCCAATCCATGTCCAACCCACGAAAAGCCCAAGCAAAGCCTTTTAGGGTTTTAAGTTTCTTGTACTATAAATACCCCTCAAGTATGTCATTTGAGGGGTGTGCTTGAGTGTGTGTGTGTGTGTGTGTGTGTTTTCATATGAAATATTAGTTTCATGTTCTTCTCCCTTTCTCTCTAAAACATACGCCTATACATCTCTCGCCACCATCTTTATTTCTTCCTTTGCTTTCTTAATCTTTACGCATATATTGTATGTGTAACGTGTTCTTCTTCTAAGCTTGGTATTCGTGTGGTAAAGTTGAGTAAAAACGTGGTTTTACACATTGAGATTCTAGAGAGAGCACATGTGGCTTCTTGTAATCTCAGTTGGACTACTGTTGACACTAAGTCTAAGCTAGGAGTTGATGGTGATCCCGTATCTGATTTGACTTTACATCGGAGTCTTGTAGGTTCTCTTTAAGATCTTACCTTTACTCGCCCATATATTTCTTATGTCATTCAGAAGTTTGGTCTTTATATGCATAATCCTCGAGAGCCTCATTTCTCGGCTCTTAAACGGATTTTACGATATGTTCGGGGTACATTAGACTATGAGTTATAGTTGTTTGTATCTTCTACTACATCCTTGGTTGCTTATTCCGATGCGGATTGGGCTGGTTGTCCTACTACTAGGAGATCGACTTCGGGATACCATGTCTTTCTTGGAAACAACCCACTCTCTTGTTCCTCTAAGCGTTAATCGACGCTTTCTCGTTCTAGTGTAGAAGCCGAGTATCATGGAGTTGCCAATGTTGTTTTTGAGACTTGTTGGTTACGGAATATACTTCGTGAGTTGCACAATCTTTTGTCTTTCGCTACGCTTATCTACGGTGATAATGTTAGTCATGTCTACTTATCTTGTAATATGGTTCATCATCAGCGTACGAAGCACATTGAGATTTATATACATTTTGTTCAAGACTTGGTTGCTACTAGTTAGGTTTGGGTACTTCATGTTCCTTCACATTATCTGTATGCAGACATTTTCATTAAAGGACTGCCATCCACTCTGTTTGAAGAATTTTGCAACAACTCCAAAATTTCACGTTAATATTTATTTGAAGCATAAACATTATATCCCAAAATTGTGTACACTTTTGAGCTTTAAATATAACCGTTTAGGTTATCCTGCGCGTAACGAGATAAAAACGCAACACAAATGAATTTAAATGCAACACAACAATATTGATGAAGAATTGACTAGGGATTAGCAACGTCGGGTACAACCCGTGACTTTCACCCTCGTGGTTACGGGGTTACACAAGTCAACATAAAATGATTAAAACAACCCCTTGAGTGTCTCAACTTCTACCCGAAACACAATGACCAAAAATAACACCCTCGGGTGTGTACTCATTCTCAGTCACGACCAAGTCACAAGGACATGGAATGACAACTATGTTTTACTCCTAAACACGCAACTGTTAAATTATGCCAAAAGCCAATATAGCCAAAAATCATAGAAAGCCGTATAGGATGGAAGTTAGACCAGATTACAATAAGCTATAAGTCGAAAGCAAGTTAGGAAAATAAGCCTTTCCATAAGCCGAAAATCATTTATACTAGTTTCAAGGTTAGGTTTTGTAAATTCTTACCACACAATCACAACAACAACCTGTGACAACATTAATTTATATTTCTTTTTTAACAATTCAAACCCCAAATTGTTATACACGGTCGAATATCCTCAAGAATCAAAAATATACATTAACAAATTAATTCTAAAATATGAAAATAATAAAGATATTAATATTACAAAAGAATCAGTCATGTGGGTTGAGGACCGAACCCTAAACGCTCAAATTGAAGGGACTTGGGACGACCTGGATTAATTAACAACTTGGAATTGCTTTCATGTACACCCAATCACAAAACCCCTAAATCAATTTTGGAAAACCTTTTGATTTGAAGAACCCTAATTTGTGTGATATTGAGAGAAAAGTGAGAAATCTAGAGGCAAAACCGTCCCTATTTATAGGGAAGTGAATGGAAAGCTTGGACATCTTCTTTCTTGACTTCGAATTTGGAGAAGGTCTATTCTTGGCACGTGTCTATTTCCACAGCCGCGTTTTGACACCTCCATGTGAGAACTATGAAGATAGACTTCCAATAGGGATGCAGTGATAGTGATGGGATTGGAGATTGACCTCAAAAAGGAGAAACAATCACCCAAAATGATGTTCTGTGTTTTTAGTCTCGAAGAGAGAGAGAGAGAGAGAGAGACAGATGAGAGAGGAAACGGACGGGTCAATTTGTAGGCTTAGGATAGATAAGTTTTGTTTTGTTTTTATTATTAAATATTGTATAAATTGTACCTCGTGTTTTGTCGAATCTCCGTGTAATCATACCGTCCCGGTATCCTCTAAATACAAAAATTAATTTTTTGGAAACGTTTTCAAGAGCGTAATAATATGGTATCATTATTACGTAGATTTCAGATCATATCAATTTTTTCGTTACTAAGTCGGTGTTGGTATGCGTGCGGTGCCGTGTTTTTCTGAAATCACGAGATAACCTCTCGTTTTTGTTCGTAAACTATCAGTAAATGTTAAAAAGTGATTATTTCACTCATTTCAATGTAAAATGTCGATTACATTTGTTATTGCATTCTGTAGTGTGCAGAATAATCTCCCAAAACAACTGTTTTACCCCTCATGAGTCTAAAATTTCAAAGCAAGCGAATAATAAATTCATATTTATTATGAAATAAATAGTTGAAAATTCCTGTGTGTCACAGCCTTCTCGCCTTAGAAGGAAATCCGTCCTCGGCTTTCACTTAGAATCACCCAATGGAGTTGAAAAGAGGTGAGGGTATTTACTCTCGATTTCATCTTCATGTTTCCATGTGAATTTGGGACTTTTTCGAGAAACTAGTGAACTTTGATGATCGAGAGGTGAAGTGTTCGCTTTGGGGTTTAAAATTCTTGAGGTGACTATTCCGATCATAGCATGATCCTTCCTGAATTATACATAGGTGATCAGGCCATGTATAATTAAGGAGTGATGCTGCCATGCTAGGTTTAGTCAAAATAGTATTTGGTTCATTATGGATAAAGAGTATCGGCCATCCTGTTTATAAGGTAGTAATCGAAATGGTTTAATAAGGAGCACACCCGTATATATAACCTCCAGTCATGGTTTTGCGAAACTCCTGATAGGTGCAACCTCAGTTGTTAGTCGCTGGTCTGGAGGTTCCAGCATCAGTAGATGAATGATTAGCTGTGGTCAGTGCTTCTTTCACATGTTCGTTGACCAAGTGGTCCAATATGGCTTGATTCACAACTGGTGGGCTTGCTTCAGCCCCAGGTGGAGTAGTGGTGTTACCGGTTCGGCTACGTGTAACTCTAGCTTGTACAGGAGCATCAGCAATTTGTTCACACGTAACATTAGTTGACTTTCTCTTAGGTGCCATTTATATGTATCATAAAAGATGATGACAATCGAGGTTTTAAATAGAATCAGACGAGGGTACAATCAGATAGAATACACGAGCAGAATCCACCATGAAAGGAGAAAAACAGTCGAATAATTAATCACACTTGTCATACATTAATAGTCGTTCATGGCTGTAGAGACTAGGTCTTGCCTCCCAAACGACATGTCCCTTCAAGATAATGAAGGAAAAGTGAGACCTAGTAGTGATGTGCTCTAGGAGCAGATGTTTCGAGTAGTCATGATTTAAGGTGGTAGGTTGAGGTGGTGGCCAAATGAATTGGTAGGTATCTAAATGATGGTAAAATAGGTTTTTCAAAAGAACTGGCGAGCGTTCAGACTTAGATTCGGGTAGCGATATTACGTAGAGGAAATGTATGTTGTTAGGAATTGGAAATTCCATAGTGAAGTGTCGGTCACCCCAACTATTGTCTAGCATATGTTAGCTCGTAGACATATCGTTATTTACTAGTTTATTAGTTAGTTATTAGCTTAGTTTAGCTTAGAGTAACGTCGTGGAGGAAGGAAGGGTCTTTACCCACTGTATGCCTGATCCACAGTCCGACAGGAGGACGTATTAGTTGTAACTATAAATACCCCTTCCATCCTTGGAAGGGGTGGTGCTTCTCTTTCAATCTAACATTTTCTCTTTTTGTTTATTTTCTCTCTCTACAGAACACCCTCTCTACTCTTTCTCTCTCTAAAACTCATCTCATTCGAACCTCTTGTGTGATTGATTGTGTATGAAAACCAATATGTTACAATTGGTATCGAGAGCCATGGTTTGATCATCCATCTTTCATGTTCTTGGATTTCTAGTGGTTTTCATAAGTTTTTGGGTTTGAATGAGTTTTGAGTAGTTTTCATCATTTGGATAACTTTTGATGTTAAAGTTTGAATTTTGATAGTACTTTTGTGTTTAGAAGCATCATAAGTGTTTAGCTTTTGAATTGGAAGGCCTGAATCATGGTGGTTGGACTATTTTTAGATTGAAAAGTTTAGTTTTTTTAAAGTTTCTATGATGCGATTTGTCTCTCGGATGTTTGTTCTTTGATGCGATTTGACAGCCTAATCAAGCAGTTTGTCTTAATTATTAAGCAGTTTGTCTTGTTTAGTATGCGATTTGTCTCATTTCTTTGAAGCGATTTGTCAAAGAAGCGGTTTGTCTATTGAGACAAAACAACAAGAAAGGAAAAAGTAGTGGAAGTAGTGGGTGTACTTGTGTACTAAGTGATTTGTCAAGTTATGCGATTTGTGTATTATGCGTTTTGATTGTGAAGCGTTTTGTCAAGTTAAGTGATTTGTCTCTTAAGCGATTTGTCAAGTAAACGGTTTGACACTTAAGCGATTTGTCTGGAAAGAGATTTGAGTCAGAAGCGAGTTGACTGAAGCGGTTTGTCATCCATGCGATTTGTCAGAAGTGGTTTATCAGTGCGTTTTTTCAAGGACTGAGATTTGTCAATTCCTGCAAATCTGTATCTAAACCTAACATACAAAACCCTTGTTTACAAACCCTAATTTTCCGAAACATGGGGTATATATATAAAGAATTAGGGGGTATATATATAAAGAATTAGGGAATATCACAAACTCAATCATAACACCAACTTATCTTCACTTATGTATCCTCTTCTAGTTCCTTTACTACATTCTACTTCTCACTCTCTTACGGTTTGGTCTTGATTTTTGTAAAATCCCGTGAAAGATTCTATTTCTAGGTTTAAATCAAAGATTTGTAAAATCCCATGTTCACTACAACATCATGTCTTACACTCTTGATTCAGTGATTTCGAAAGTACTCAAACTGTATGATGTTGTAGACAACTATGAGAATCTTAGCTATACTGAATGGGTAAAGATGATGGAATCAATCAATGATGATTTGAGATCTTCACACTCAGAGTCTGAAGTGAGAGAATTGCACCAGTTTAGGCTACAGAATTCCATGCAAAAGGAAAGTAGCATTGCACCTTATCAACAACTTCAGTCACACCTCATATTACTTCTACCTATAGGAATGGAACGAACATGTAATGCTCTTTTCCGTCAAGATTTATCCACATTAACGAGAACATTACTACTGAACTTAGAACAATTGGAACAACAACTTGACAAAGAAAAGGTTCAAGAATATAGTTCTAGAGCTGCACTTCAGGTGATACACAAACAGTTTCAGCCATTCATTAGAGGGGAATTCTCATCAGATTATGATAATCACATGACTGATATGTCTTTCAAAAGACACACTGTGTTGGGAAATTCGCTTTTGGGAGTTAATACTTATAGTAGTAAAGTTAGTACTGATAGCATTATTTGATAAGTATTAACTAGTTAGTACTAATAGTGAAAATATTAGTATTGATAGTATTAAGTTTGTACTGTTCTAAGTAAGGAATGTCGTGTATGGTTTGTAACAGCATATCTTCTATTCCAATAGAAGATATGATATACTTAGTGCATAGTTATCTCTGTAAGGGATATCCTTAGTGTATAAAAGGAGATCCTAGCTAGGTTAAACACACATCTCATATTCTAGCCGTCTTAAGAAGAGCTTCAAGGTTGTAAACCCTAGTACTAGGAGAGTACTCGTATTATTGCTTAATAATATTGAAGTTGTTGGTGTTACATTGTGTTGACATTAATCTTCTAAAGTACATTCAAGTAGATTCCGCATACTTGTGTGTATCTACAACAAAGTTTCTCATTGTTGTTTTGGAACCATCCAAGGAAACTAACACGTTTGCAAGCTAAGTGTTCTAGATCCAAGGTTTGGGACTCCACAAGTGGTATCAGAGCTTGTGTCCTGAAGCTTTGTTTTTAGAAGACCCTGTGTGAAAAATCTGAAGAAATGGATTTTGACAAATCCAATGCTGTTAACAGAGTTCCCAAGTTGCAGCCAAATGAATATGATCTCCAGAGAATGCGCATAGAGCAGTACTTCTTGGTACTTGATTTCAAGTTGTGGAACATTGTGCTCTATGGAAACTCTTACAAAACCACTGTCACTGAAGAAGTTAATGGTAAGACCATTGTTAAAGAAAAAGGTGATCCTATCACCAATGAAGAAATGGCTCTAAGAGGCAATGATCTCAAGGTCAGAAGTCTTTTACTCATGGCAATACCTGATGATCATCAACTCACCTTCAAAAAACACACAGATGCTCAGAGTTTGTTCAAAGCCATTGAAACCAGATTTGGTGGAGATTCTATCACCAAGAAAACTCAGAAGACTCTTTTGAAGCAAGAATTTGAAAACTTCACTGCTGGTGCAACTGATTCTATTGACTCATTTTATAATAGGCTTCAAAAACTTGTTAGTCAACTGGCAGTATTAGATGTGGAGCTCTCCAAGGAGGATGTCAACCTCAGGTTTGTTAGAAGTCTTCCATCACCAAAATGGGACACTCATGTCATTGTATGGAAGAACAAGCCAGATTTTGAAACCATGAAGTTGGACAATCTGTTCAATAGCTTTAAGGTGATTAAACAAGACATGAAGAGAAAAGCAGCTGCATCTTCCTGTTCTGGGTAACAAAACATAGCCTTTGTGGCTCACCCTGTCACTAGCAATGATATGGACAGTTTTGATGTTAGTACTCCTAGTACTAATGTTAATACTGATGCATCTATAACCACTGCAGCAGGCATCAATGAAGGTACAATTTATGCTTTCATAGCTGAACAGAGTCAAGGATCCTAGATCACTCATGATGATCTGAGACAAATCCATGAAGATGACATGGAAGAGATGGACATCAAATGGAACATAGCCCTGATTAGTATGAGGGCAAAAAGGTTCATGAAGAAAACTGGAAGGCAGATTAAGATCAATGATGGAGACACTGCTGGGTTTGATAAGGGAAAGGTTGAATGCTACAACTGTGGCAAGCTTGGGCATTTTTCCAGAGAATGCAGAAGTCCTAGGAGCAAAGGGAGACACAGTGATGCTAACAACTCTTCTTCAAAAGAAATGGTGGTTGTTGATGGTACTGGGTATGATTGGAGCTTCATGGCTGATAAAGAAGAAAGTCCAATCAACATGGCTTTGGTATCTGAGGTACTTAATTGTTTAGATACATGTATTCCATTAAACAAATATTTAGAGCGAAAAACCATGTTTGATAATGCGTCTGAAGAACTTGCTAAAACCAGTTACAACTTAGCAATCATAAAAGAGGCTTAGCAGTTCTAGAAAAACAAATTGTGCACTATAAAGAAAATGAGTCAAAGTTTACCGAAACAACTGATGTGCTTAATAGGGAAATCTCTTTTAAAGACATCACCATAAATGTGTTAAAAGAAGAACTATAGAAAGTCACAACAATTAAAGATAATATAGAGCTAAGTGTTGACCAACTCAAAGACACCCAACATTATAAATCTGAGAGAGTTGATAGATATCTGGAAAAAGCATTAATTGGCAAAGCCAAATCAGGTATGGGGTATAAGACTACACCACCACCATTCAGGGGTATCCCTTCACCTCCTTGTATAGACCTTGCACACACTGGATTAGAAGAGTTTAAGGACCTTGCACACACCTCCGAGGCCCTACAATCAAAAGTACTTTCCCTGAAAAGACTGATGAAGTGTTTGAAAGTGCTAGTGACACCTCCTTACCTGAGGTGTCTGTGTTTGAAAACAAAAGGGTAGAATCTAGTGAACCAAAGCAAGAACACGCCCCTAAACTTGAAAAATCTGCTGACAAACATGTTAGGAAGCCAGTAAAGTATGTTGAGATGTATAGAAACATGTCATCTAGTCCTAGAGGTAACAAGAGAAACTGGAACCACTTAAAATCTGAGCAACTAGGAGATGAATTTGTCATGTATAATAAATCTTGCTTTGTGTGTGGTAGTTTCTCTCATCTGCAGGTTCATTGCAAACATCCTATGAGACCTCAACCTATCATGACCCCAAGAGCAATTCTTCTTAAAACTGGCATAAAATCTTTGAATAATGCAAGGCCAGTTAATACTGCTAGACCACAACCCAGAGTATTTGGTGATAGACCCAAAAGAAACTTTTCAAAATCATCATCTACTTCACCAAGGTCCTTTAAATCAGCACATACCTTTAACTCTTATGATGAACAGATCAAGTTTTACAAGAAAAAGGTTAATACTTATGAGCCAAGACTTAATACTGATAGGCCAAAAGTTAATACTTTTAAGCCTAAAATAAAACCTGCTGGCTCTAAAGTGAATAATGCAAAGGGAAACAAGGGCAATGCTGTTAAGCCCTTAGCTTGTTGGGTGAGAAACACTACTCAACCCAACAGTGCATCAGTTACTCTCAAGAAATATGATTACATTGATGCACGAGGTAGATCCAAGTCAGTGATGGCTTGGGTCCCCAAAAGGAACTAATTTCCTTTATTTTATGTGCACGAACATTCCAACAATAATGATGATCTTGGCTATTCAGATAGTAGGTGTTCCAGGCACATGACTGGAAATCTATCCTATCTTTCAGACTTCACTAGTTTGAATGGAGGATATGTTTCTTTTGGAGGAGGAATTGGTGGAAGAATTACTAGTAAAAGCACAATCAAGACTGGTAATTTGGACTTTGAAGATGTGTACTGTGTGAAAGAACTCAAATACAATCTGTTCAGTGTGTCACAAATGTGTGACAAGAGGAATTTTGTTCTATTCACATATACTGATTGCTTGGTTTTATCTCCTAACTTTAAGTTTCCTAGTGATGATCAGGTTCTACATAAGTTTCCTAGGAAAAGCAATCAGTACAGTGTCAATATGAAAAACATAGTGCCCAAAGACAATCTTACATGTTTAGTTGCTACAGCTTCTTTGGATGAATGTATGTTATGGCATAAAAGGCTAGATCATGTGAACTTTAAGGTAATAAATCTTTTAGCAAAAAATAACCTTGTAAGAGGTTTACCTTCAAAAAGATTTGAAAATAAACAGACCTGTAGTGTTTGCCTCAAAGGGAAGCAGCATATAGCCTCTTGTAAGCCCAAGGTTTTTAACTCTATCGCCCAACCACTTCATATGCTGAACATGGACTTATTTGGCCCCACTAATGTTAGCAACCTGAATTTTAAGAAGTATTGTTTGGCTGTGACTGATGATTTTAGCAGATTTACTTGGGTTTTCTTCATGAATACTAAGGATGAGACCAGTGAAATCCTTAAGTCTTACATAGCTGCAATAGAGAACCTAGCTGATAAGAAAGTTAAAATCATTAGGTGTGATAATGGGACAGAGTTTAAAAACCAGGTGATGAATGATTTCTGTCAACTTAAGGGTATTAAAAGAGAATACAGTGTAGCTAGAACTCCTCAGCAAAATGGGGTTGCTGAAAGGAGAAATAGGACATTGATTAAGGCTGTTAGGACTATGTTAGCAGATTCCAAGTTACCCACAACATTTTGGGCTGAGGCAGTTAATACGGCTTGTTATGTTCAGAACAGGGTACTGATTGTAAAGCCTCATGGCAAGACTCCCTATGAGCTGTTTTTAGGTAGAAAGCCCACCCTAGACTTTCTTAAACCTTTTAGGTGCCATGTCTCTATTCTCAATACCATTGACCACTTAGGTAAGTTTGATGGAAAATCTGATAGTGGATATTTGGTTGGCTACTCATTGAATAGTAAAGCCTTTAGGGTCTATAATTCTAGAACCAGAAGGATAGAGGAGAATCTGCACATAGAGTTTCTTGAGGACAAACCTAGTGTAGAGGGGCAAGGACCAACATGGCTTTTTGATATTGATATGCTAACAGAATCTATGAACTACGTGCCTGTTTCTGTTGATTCTAACATGATTGCAGGAGAAAAGCAAGGTCCATATGCAGATTCTGATGATGAGGATGACTGCATTCTATTGCCCATTTGGAATGACAACTTAGGTGGAAGCACTTCTTTAGGAGAGGCAAACAAAGCTGATGATCAGCCTCCAAAGACAAATGATTCTAATGCTGTAGGAGATGCAACCAATATAGATGAAACAGTGGTAGAACCTCAAGTGTTTAGTACAACTGTGGTTAATACTGATAAGCCACAAGTTAGTACTGATGAGCCAAATTTTAGTACTGATGGTCCTCAGTCTACTCCATCAGTTAATACAGAGGTTCCTGATCCCTATGGTGAAGCTGATGAGATTGATATGACCAATATAGCTTCATCTTATGTTGTTCCTGCTACACCACACAGAAGAATCAATCAAGATCATCCCTTGGAAAATATCAATTAAGATGTCAATACTGAAAGAACTACAAGATCTAAATTTCAGCATAGCGAGACAGGATTCTTCAGTGCCATCTATGAAGAAAGAAATCATGGTGCCTCACAGACATGTCTCTTTGCCTGTTTTGTTTCCCAAGCAAAACCAGAGAAAGTATACAAAGCTCTTGAAGATTAATCATGGGTAGAAGCAATGCAAGAAGAGCTTCTCCAGTTTAAACTTCAAAATGTATGGGTTCTGGTAGATCTTCCTGATGGCAAGAGAGCCATTGGTACTAAATGGGTTTTCAGAAACAAGAAGGATGAAAGGGGTGTAGTAATAAGGAATAAGGCTAGACTGGTAGCTCAGGGGTATACGCAGCAAGAAGGGATTGGTTATGAAAAGGTCTTTGCTCCAGTGGCAAGGATTGAGGCTATCAGACTTTTCCTGGCCTATGCTTCATATAAAGACTTCATAGTATACCAGATGAATGTGAAGAGTGCTTTCCTCTATGGGAAGATTGAGGAGGAGGTGTATGTCTGTCAACCTCCTGGGTTTGAAGATCCAACCTTTCCAGACAAAGTGTACAAAGTTCAGAAGGCACTCTATGGTCTGCATCAAGCCCCAAGAGCTTGGTATGAAACTTTAGCCAAGTATCTTTTGGGCAATGGCTTCAGAAGAGGGAAGATTGATCAGACTCTATTCATCAAGAATGTGAAGACTAATATCCTGCTAGTTCATATATATATATAGATGACATTATTTTTGGT
Source organism: Chrysanthemum seticuspe (assembly GCA_019973895.1). Classification (NCBI taxonomy): domain Eukaryota; kingdom Viridiplantae; phylum Streptophyta; class Magnoliopsida; order Asterales; family Asteraceae; genus Chrysanthemum; species Chrysanthemum seticuspe. Next base: position 213,493,443 of record BPTQ01000009.1, on the reverse strand, counting down.
TCAACCAAGCAGGATCTATGCAGAGAGTTTGAGAAATTGATGCATGACAGGTTTCAGATGAGTTCTATGGGAGAACTCAGTTTCTTTCTTGGGCTACAGGTCAAGCAAAAGACAGATGCCATCTTTATTAGTCAGGATAATTATGTTAAGGAGATTTTGGTGAAGTTTGGCTATGAAAATACAAAGATTGCAAGCACTCCTATGGAACACAATAAGCCACTACTTCCAGATGCTGAGGGTGAAGATGTTGATCAGCATCTCTACAGATCAATAATTGGCTCATTGATGTATTTGACTGCCTCCAGACCAGACATTATGTTTGTTGTATGTGCATGTGCAAGGTTCCAAGTCTCTCCAAAGCTTTCTCACTTGCATGCAATTAAAAGAATCTTTAGATATCTGGAAGGCCACGCTCAACTAGGCCTTTTGTATCCTAAGGACTCTCCCTTTGATCTGGTAGCTTACTCTGACAGTGATTATGCTGGGGAGAGTCTTGATAGGAAGTCAACCTCAGGAGGATGTCAGTTTCTTGGTGATAGGTTGATTTCATGGCAGTACAAGAAGCAGAGTATTGTGGAAAACTCTACAACTGAGGCTGAGTATGTAGGTGCTGCAAGTTGTTGTCGTCAAGTTCTCTGGATTCAGAATCAGATGCTTGATTATGGGTATAATTTCATGGGCACTGTCATTTATATTGATAACAACAGTACTATATGCATTATCAAAAATCCAGTTTTTCATTCTAAAACTAAGCATATAGAGACAAGACATCATTTTATAAGAGACTGTAATGAAAAGAAACTTATTCAGGTTGATACGATTGATACTGAGTTTAATGTTGTAGGTATTTTAACCAAAGCTTTTGACTTGGGAAGGTTTCAGTACTTGGTCACAAGTATTGGGATGCTTCATCCATAATATGCCTTATCTCTCTCTAATTTGTAAATTGTTGTAAACTGGTGGTTAATACTGATTGTTATCCAGTTAATACTGATTGTGTTAAGTTAATACGGATTAGCAAGAAAATATTTTGGACTGTGTTTTCTTGGTTTTGGACTAACTTTTCAGGCATAACACAAGCAGTATGGATATGGTTTGGTGACTCAGTGTTACAACACATGTGGTTCTCTTTCTCATGCTTATTCTGAAGCCACCACTTGATGGAACTTGTTGTAACTATGGATTGTGTGATGCCAATGCATTATGAGGCATCTTGTGATATTAATGAACATGAATTGATGGTTTCAGTTAGTCAGAATCATTCTGCACTAACCCACTCTTTGCCATTCTATCTGTTTACTAATAGTGTGACTAGCCCAAGGGCATCTGGCTTAGAGAACATCGAGCAAATGTGAATCCAACACTTGTGTTGGAGGCAACACCTGCCACGAGCTGGAAACCCTGTCAGGAAGGCCCTTTTAATGCAACTATCCATCACAGGAAGTGCTATGCACTGAAACCATTGGTTTTCACCAAACCAGAGGCCTTGTGAGGCCGACCTTGATTACAGTGTCTGTCACCACACTTAATCATTTCAAAATTGGGTTTCAGTATTATAATTTCCAAAATATAAGATAATACTGATGGGTAAAAGTTAATACTGATGGTTATAAGTTAGTACTGATAAGCATAGTTAGTACTGATGAACTAGCCGTTAGTACTTATTCCAATAGTCTGTTATGCAATATTTACTTTTGCAAGTAGAGTTGTTACCGTCTTTTTCCTTATAAAAGGGTTTCCTAATTGGTTTCTCTTCACTTATTACCATAAATATTTATAAGGCGGTTCAACTAAAATTCTCTAAATCTCTATATATTGCATAACTTTCCAATTGCTTTCACCACAATTCACTAAAGGCTTTTGCGATTAAATCCCACTTTACTAACCCTTATTATAATCATTCATGGATCCTCTTGATTTTGTCGATAAGCACAACATGGTGGCGTGCTTGGAATTGCCAGAAGGTCATGATGAATTTTCTGAGATAGTAGCCTTTCTAAACCGAAGCAGCATCAGGTTTGCTTTACTCTTAAACCCTACTATCTTATGTACCCCTGTCAGGAAGTTTGGGCAAACTGCAATTGCCTCAACAACTGAGGAAGGGGTACAACAGTTAATTGGTACAGTAGATGGGACTCAAATTATTATTACTGAAGCCTCTCTAAGAGAACATCTTCATCTTAGAGATGCTGGAGGTATTAACACTTTTCCACGCACTGAAATTTTTGAACAACTCTCATTGATGGGGTATAAACATGATGACACTTTCAATTTTCAAAAAAAGTCAGTTTTCCCCACAATGAAGATTTCTAATCCATACCCTCCTACACTACTTGAGTCACAAAAGGATTGGCTGGGATGCTTTCCCCACTAATATAGCCACAGCCTTGATCTGCCTTGCAACAGGCAGGGTGTTCAATTTTTTAAACTATATTTTTGAGGGTATGCTTAAAAATGTAGTAAGAAAAACCAAGTTTCTGATATATCCCAGGTTTATACAAGTATTTTTGGATCTTCAGAAACAAAACCTACAGCCTCACAAAAATATTTATCCTTCAAAACTACTCACAGCCAAAGTATTTTCAAATATGTCAAGGGCTGTGGTAGGCTATAATGGGGTTGTAGTGCCTTTATTTGCTAACATGCTCATTGCAGAGGGTGAAGGAGCATCAAGCACAGGTGGCTCCGAACACACACTAATAGATCCTGAACAACCTCCTAATAAACCACTTTCATCAACAAGTAGGCAATCCAGACAGGGGAGTGGGAATGCTCAGACCCATTCTCCTCCTCTAATTGAAGCAGATGAGCCTATCTCAGGTGATGGAGGAGATAGAGTGGTGAGGGCTGCCACTACTCAACCAGGCTTAGAAGCTGGTGAGGATAGTGGTAACATCATTAAGACCCAATCCATGCCAACACCTAGTGAGCACTCCTCACAGGGTGGACCCAGGAAAAGGCTAAAAAGGGGGGGTGTATCTACTCAGGCTAGGCCTGGGAGTGCATCTCAAATGCCCAGTGACCCACCTCTCTCAGCAAGTAACACAACTGGAAGTGGTGAGGGCAGTTTGACACTTAATGAAATGACGGATTTGTACAGGTTCCTTTGCAGAAAAGTTAACACACTGGAGATTGCTCTGGATGAACACAAGAAAGCTGCTACCAAAGTTCATACCAGGATGCTTCTGAAGATGAAAAGGCATGCACATCAAGTCCAGCTTCTATCCAAGCCAACCGCAACAGCATCTCCAGTTACCACATCAATCAAAAGGAAGGCCAAGTTCACAGTTTCTAGCACCTCAACAGAAGATTCTTCCAAACAGGGGAGGAGTTCTGACATTCAGAGTAGAAGAGAATTTGGTCAGTGGCAAGGTGGTCAAACTTTTCAAAGCCCTTTTCTTGATGAAGAAGAAGAAGTTCAGATCACCAAACATGCAGAAGAAGTGCTTAGTACTCCTACATGCACTATCAGTACTATCCCAGTTAGTACTTATAGTGTTGTAGTTAGTACTGATAGTACTATGGTTAGTACTCCTGGTGTTCTGCAATCAGTACTAAGTCCAATCTTCCTATTAGCTGATGAACTACAACAAGCCACAACAACAGAGGCCACCATCATCACTACCACTCCACATGAAGACAGTGATGAAGAAGATAGAGAGAAACATGCAGTCTTGGGACTTCAGAGCTTGAAGAAATCAGTCCCTATCTCTCCAACTTACAAGAAGCCTCCTGTTCTGTATCTGAGAAAGAAAACCAAGTAAGCAGCAACCAAGCCCAAAGAAAAAGGAGTTACTATCATAGAAGGAAGTGCTCCACCATCACCAACCTCCTCAGCTCCAAAGATTGATCCCAAAGATAAGGGCAAGGGCATTCTAGTGGAAGTACCAAATAAGAAGAAGGAGATTGAAAGGTTAAATGAAGAAGCAGCAAGGAAGATTGCAGCTGAGTGGGATGAGCAAGAATTGCAGAAAGAGGCTGCAGAGAAAGAAAAGAAAAATATGGATAAATTAGATGAAGATTGGAAAACATGGGATGACATGAGAGCCAAGGTAGAAGCAACTCAGGAGGTACAACAGAACCTGCAACAAGATCAGAACACAAGTGTTAATGAAGCAGCTAAATTGTTCAGTGAGATCTTGGCCAAAAGACATAGTCAATTTAGACAGCAAAGGGAAATTGAAAAGACCTCAAGACCTCCAAACAAAAGTCAGCAAAAGATGTATCTCTGTAAGTATATCAGGTATCAAGGTGAACACAGAAGAACCTTGAAACAACTCAATCAACTGTCGTGGGAGACTCTCCAAAGACTTGCTGATAGAATTCAAAGAAGTATTCTCAACTTCAGACCTATGCAAGCTGATGATACTGTTCAAAGGTCACAACCTGTTTGGAGTTATAAAAGGCCATCAGAAGAAGGAGCTTCTTCAACTGCACCCAAAATACTAAAAGCATCTGAAGATGAAGGTGGACTCACTGAAGAGGAACTCAATCAGATGATGATCATTGAAGCTCCTGAAGAAGCACTATACACAGAGCCCATCAACACTAGGTATCCAATCATCAACTGGGATATATATACTGAAGATGGAAAAAGACACTGGAGGATACACAGAGCTGGTGAAAGAACAAGTGCCTATCTATACTTGGTAGATTTATTTGCATTCATTTACAGAGAGGATCTACTCAAGCTTTGCGAGTTAGTCAAAAACAGGTTCAAGAACAAAGATCCAGACAATGATAACGATCTGGAGTTACTTTATGAACTTCAGAATATCTTTAAACCAAATCCAGCAGGAGAACAATGGAAGTATCAACCTGGAGCGGAAGCCCTGACTTGGACCCTGATTGATTCTTGTGGACTGCACTTGGTCACTACATGCAGTGGGACAAATATCTACATGTTGGTTGAAAGAACCTATCCACTTGCATTAGTAACTCTACTAGAAATGCTGACAGCTGGGCTAAGGATGGGTAATGCAGTAGACATGGCTAAGGAGTTGCTGATAAAAATATTTGACCAAGCTGGAAGACCTAGCAGAAAGTGAGTTTGGAAGAATCCTCAAAGGCTGAAGAAACTTGTCATTCTGAAACCCAATCACAAGTTTAGGGGAGGATTGTTAGGAAATTCGCTTTTGGGAGTTAATACTTATAGTAGTAAAGTAAGTACTGATAGCATTGTTTGATAAGTATTAACTAGTTAGTACTGATAGTGAAAATATTAGTACTGATAGTATTAAGTTTGTACTGTTCTAATTAAGGAATGTCGTGTATGGTTTGTAACAACATATCTATTATTCCAATAAAAGATATGATATACTTAGTGCATAGTTATCTCTGTAAGGGATCTCCTTAGTGTATAAAAGGAGATCCTAGCTAGGTTAAACACACATCTCATATTCTAGCCGTCTTAAGAAGAGCTTCAAGGTTGTAAATCCTAGTACTAGGAGAGTACTCGTATTATTGCTTAATAATATTGAAGCTGTTGGTGTTACATTGTGTTTACATTAATATTCTAAAGTACATTCAAGTAGATTCCGCATACTTGTGTGTATCTACAACAAAGTTTCTCATTGTTGTTTTGGAACCATCCAAGGCAACTAACACGTTTGCAAGCTAAGTGTTCTAGATCCAAGGTTTGGGACTCCACACACTGGAATGGAGATTAACATGTTCATAGAGACATATATCCAGCTCATGGATAATGTAGAAAAGTATACTGAGGAAGTTACACAGATAGATGAAAAAGTGGATGAGTGTCGGGTGCAGTTGAAAGATTATTATGATGAGTCGGGTAACGTATCAGTTCAAAGATCAGGTGTTGTTGAATGCAGAATAACAGAGACAACAAAGAATGATGTAACCAGGTGTTCAGTAACTCCTGTCAGACAAGATGTGGTACAAAAATCAGAAAGGTGAATGAATGTTGGGTGAATGAATGTCGAGGTCAAACAAGATATTGTAGTGTTGAGACGGGTGAAGCACTAGATGATGGATCAGTTGGCACTGAATATAGGGGCTTTGAGGCAGATAAGCTTGAAACAGCCAGTAGTTCAGTGACTCTTGTTACACATGATGTAGATGCAGATATCAGACCGATAAATGAACAGGTGTCATGTGATGAGGTACCCTTAACTGTTCAACATAGTGCATCTGCTAATGTACCTAAACAAACTGATCTTAATGCTAAACATGATTCTGATATATGTTCCTTGGTTGAGTCTGAGACTAATAATGTCAAAACAAATGATATGGTTGATAAAAAGGTTTTTGATGAACTTTCAAACAAATTCTCAACACTTGAAAAACATTGCATTTCACTTGAAATTGCAATACAAAGAAAGGAGGAAAGTTTTCAAACTAAGAAACCATGTAAAAATCTAGAGTATCCTGAATTTCGTGAATTTTTTAAAATAAACGATTTAAAAGCTCAACTTCAAGCCAAAAACTCGACTATCAAGAATTTGAAGAAACATATTTCTGATATGCTTGTGAAAAGTAATTTGGTTACAAGTAATTCTGATGTTAATGCTATTAATGATATTCAAATTAGAAATGATGAATTAGAGGTTTGTGTGGCCAAATTACTAAAGGAAAATGAGTCTTTGAGAAAGCATTACATAGAACTAAGTGACTATGTCAAAGAAGCTAGAACTAAGTCAATGGAACAAACAAACTCTTTGATAGCAAAAATTGATGAACTCAAAGCTCAACTTCAGGAAAAGAGTTTCGCTATTGTTGCTGTAAAACCTGAAAATCTACAATCTGAGTAAAGACTAAAATACCCTTGGAACTAAAATTTATAAAATACGTAAAATACGTTTATAATGAATTTACGAAATTAAAAACCTAATAAATAAAACTTAACAAATATAATTTCGTGAACGACTTTGGTACGATGAAGGATTTAAATGTTTCGCTAAGATGTTGGGCCGTTCGTTTGTTTGTATGGACTCGTTTCTTTTGTTTTGTCTTGCGCCAAGCCGAGAGCCTAAGGGGCGTTTGTTTGTGTTCGTGAGCCAAGGGCCGAAGCCCATTTGGTCGTGTGTATTGGTGTGACCGGTTGGACCCAAACCAAACCCAATCCCTTTCCTAGTTTAACTCAAATACTACAACTATATATACCATACATAATCATAAGTTTGGAACCCTAGTTTTATTTGCCTCTCCTTTTTCTTTTCTCCCTATTCGGCCGAGAGTTTCACACCCCTTGGTGTCGAATTTTTGCTTCAACGAGTTAAGGTATAACGTTTATTCGACTTCCTTTAACGTACCTTGCATGTATATGTCAAGTTATATTTTTTTTAGTCGCGTTTTCTTGTTTCTTTTGTTTGGCCGAGAGGTGTAAATCAAAACCAAGACAAACCCTAATCTATTGAACCTTGTAACAAATAAGAGACATGTAACGTAAGATGTAATATTGAATCGGGTCATGTATACGTTGAGTTAACAAGGTCGAAGCATGTATGAGTTAGGACCGAACCCTAGATGTATTCGGCTAAGAGATAGAACTTAATAACTTGAATATGTGAAGTGTTTAGATGAGTTAAGACATGCGTATAACTTACTAGCCGAAACCCTAGATTGAACCGAATCATATATATAAGTTTTGAAGACGCCTTAATTAAGTAAAGGTTATGTTAACGTAAACCCTAGTTTTGATATGTTAATTGAATAAGTTATGCTAAACCTTAATAGTGTAAACGTGTAATTAATACGAGTAATAAGTAACTTATATGTCACATAAAATCATGAACGTATATGGTGAAACATAAAAGGAAAGATTATTTTGTGACGTGTTAGGTTAAGTAATGAGTTATTAAAAGACGTAACATGTAAGTTAATGCATATTAATGAGATATTAAAGAATGAAAAACCCTAAACTTTAATAAATGACATATGAACCTTAATTTACGATATAAATATTAAAACATTAAGTCTCATTTAATTATAAAACCCTAAAATATTAAAAGATCATTTTGACGCTTATGGAACCATTAATAATATATACGACATTAATGTATATAGGTTCTGTGAAGAAGGAGTAATTCTTTGCTTTCCCTGTTTCTACTTTTGATCTTTTGCTTTGGAATAAGGTACGGATATTCTGTCTTACTTTAAGACACTTACGTTATCGTACATATAATCTGACCTTTTCAGAAAGGTTTCGTATAATGTTTTCTTTTCGTTTTCATATTAGGATTTCCTAAGCCTTTGCTATGAACCCTAATGTGTCTATTTTTGAGTTGTTGCTTATCTGAATTTTGATTTTTGAATCATAAAACGTTTGATTTTGAACTATATGATATGAAGACTTTGATTTTGAAAACATGATAAAAACGTTTGATAAAATATGATCTATGTCAGTTACGACATTCTTATTTGACCTCAGATAGTTTGACACCCGAGCCAATTATTAACTAGTCATGGGGGTTCCATGTCCGTGTCAGTAAATGCACTTCTGACATGACTCTGAGCCAGTAGAGTGAAGTTCTGCCACGTTCCTTATCTGTTATCTGTTATGAGCTCAGTTTGAATTATATTATCAAAGTATGTCTGTGGGGCGTATGGGTGCATCCTAGATCTGTTATATGCTATATATATTATATGTTTATGCTATATGGTGTCTGATGATTGATGCTGCGTGCATGCACGTCCTTCATAACTCTGGTAGGTCTCCCCTACAAATTGTTGCCTTATGTGATTATGATATGTTTCTGATATGGCATATGTGTCTGGGCTCGAGGTAGTTAGCTATAAAACTTATTCTTATATTCTGAATTATCTTTTGAAATGAATATGATTTCACTATCTTTCTTTCACTTTACTTCGTATTCGTTCTTGTTTCGTATTCGTTTTGCTTGTATATCTGTTCACTGGGCTTTTGAAGCTCAGCCGCACTTTTCTTTTCTTCCGCGGCAGGTATCTAAGCATTGGAGCTGGGTATTGCTTTGGGATGAGTGCTGAGTGGACTTACCTTAGAGATTTTAGCTTTGAGCTTATGATGCCATTTAGACTTTATACTTTTGACATTTCATTTGGAGTTTATTTTCCGCTGGGACCTATGTATTAAAGTCATTTTAACTTGGATTATTTCAATATTTATGTTGAGATTTCTTTTGGATTATATGTTTGCTTTGATATGACACCATTACTTGTGATTCCTTTACCCTTGTCGGGTCGGGGTGTTACAATTTATGGCATCAGAGCCCAGGTTTACGACTTGTAGTCAGGACCTGTGACATATGGAGCCTAGGTTTTGAGACCTTAGAGCTTAGGATTTGACATGTGAGGATTTGGGTAGACTTTAGGATTCCTTCGTACTTCCATTTCGTATCTCACCTTTGTTCTTTTTGCTAATCGTTTAGATGGTTCGAACTCGTACTACTGGTGGCGCGGATGGAGAAGATGATGCTGTTAACATGGATGCTGCGATTGCGAATGCTCTCAACTCTCTTTTCCCTGGTTTGACTACACCTGAGATGATGGAACAGGTGATCAACAACATTCGTAATCAGAATGGTGCTTCGGGTAGTGGTGGAGGAAATCAACCCGTCGGTATTCATACTTGGCTCGAGCGTTTCGGTAAGCTTAAGCCTCTTTCGTTTAGCACTGCTGCTACTCCTACTGAGGCCGAGGACTGGATCACTCATATTGAGAAGTTGTTTGAAGTACTGGGTTGTGGAGACGAGTTTAAGACTCGGTTGGCTTCATTCAAATTGGAAGGTGATGCTTTAAGTTGGTGGAAGGCGCTCAAACAAGCAAGAGGAGGAGACGCTTTTGCTGTGACTTGTACCTGGACTGAGTTTCGGACTATCTTCTATAACCGTTACTTCCCTGATGCTGAGCAGCAAAGGTATGAGAGGGATTATCAGGCGATCTACCAGTTTGATCATGAGAACTCTAATGAGTACATGAGTAGGTTTATGAGGTTGGTGAGTTTTGTGGGAGCGATTGCTGGCGATGGTAGGCGTCAAGCTAAGCACTTCAAGTGGGGAATCAAGAAGTGGGTGTTGGACCGATTGCTTAATATTGAGTATGAGAATGTGTCGGCCTGCAATGACGCAGCTCGTAACAATGAGATCTTTCATGAGGTTTCGGGTTCTAACAAGCGTAATCGCGATGGTGATCGGATTCAAGGTAGGCCTCAAGGCAATGACTATAAGGGAAACTCTGGTAGGAGTTATGATCAGCGGGGTCAGTCGGGAAGGAATGTTGACACTGGGCGCTCTGAGACGAGGGGTCAAGATAATAGAAATGCTGGTAGAAATGGAAGTGATCGTCAGAACCAAGGTAACAATAACCAGCGTTACAACAGGGATCAGCCAGCTCGAGGATCAAATCAGGGTCGTGCTTCAGGATCTTCTAGTCAACAAAGGACAACTGAGGTTTTGCCACCCCCACCTATTTGTACTACTTGTGGAAAGGCTCATCCAGGGCAATGTTTCAAGGCCACTGGTGGATGTTTCTCTTGTGGTTCCACTACTCACAAGATTAAAGATTGCCCTAAGAAGAATTCGGCAGTTCCTGGAAACTACATCAAGCCGCCAACTACTACTGGACGTGTCTATGCTACTACTCGTAACCAGGCGGAGCGCACTTCAGGTACCATTACGGGCACTCTTTTCATTGATGATTATGCTGTCTTCGTTTTATTTGATACTGGCGCCACACACTCCATTATAGCTATCACATCTGCTAAGAAACTTAATATGAAACCCAAACCGTTAACAAATCACTTATCGATTTCTACGCCTATGAAAAATCATGTGATCATTGATCATAAATACGTTAAGTGTCCTCTTCGTTTTGGTGATCGTATTCGCTTTGCAAATCTGTATCCTCTCGATATGGTCGACTTTGATATCATTCTAGGCATGGATTGGTTGGCTTATCATAGAGCTTCAATTGACTGCTATGCTAGAACGGTAATCTTTGGAGACGTAAAACATCCCGAATTCGTTTATCATGGTTCTCAACCTCTTAAATCTGTTAAACTCATTTCCGCTATAAAGGCACGGAACATGATTGCTCATGGGTGCCAAGGTTTTCTAGCATCTGTTAAGGACATATCTTTGGAGAATCCTAGCATTGAAAATCTTTCAGTTGTTTGTGAATTTACTGACGTTTTTCCCAATGAACTCCCTGGACTTCCCCCAGCTCGAGAAGTTGAGTTTAGCATTGAGTTAATTCCTGGTGCTGAACCGATTTCGAAGGCTCCGTATCGTATGGCACCTGTAGAACTGAAGGAGTTGAAGGAACAGCTGCAAGAGATGATAGAAAATGGATTTATTCGCCCCAGTGTTTCTCCATGGGGTGCACCTGTCTTGTTTGTGAAGGAGAAGGATGGAAGCATGCGCCTATGTATCGACTATCGTGAACTCAATCGTATTACTATTCTTAACCGTTATCCTCTGCCACGTATAGATGACTTGTTTGATCAACTGCAAGGAGCTAAGTTCTTTTCGAAGATTGACCTGAGGTCTGGTTACCATCAGTTACGTGTGAAGGAGCAAGATGTTCCTAAGACCGCGTTTTGTACCAGATATGGTCATTACAAATTTCTCGTTATGCCTTTTGGTTTGACCAATGCGCCTGCTGTGTTTATGGACCTGATGAATCGTGTTTTCCATGAGTTCCTCGACAAGTTCGTTATTGTTTTCATCAACGACATTTTGGTTTACTCTAAGTCTGAAGAAGAGCATGAAGAACATCTCCGGATAGTTTTAGAGATTTTGAGGAAGAAGAAGTTGTACGCCAAATTCTCGAAGTGTGAATTTTGGTTGAGACAAGTTGCTTTCCTTGGTCATATCGTATCAGCTGATGGTATTACCATGGATCCGTCTAAAGTTGAGGCTATCACTAAATGGCCAAGACCTACGACAGTGACTGAGGTCAGGAGTTTTCTTGGACTTGCGGGTTACTACAGACGTTTTGTTGAAGGTTTCTCTCGCTTAGCTCTACCCCTAACCCAACTGATGAGGAAAGGTGAAAAGTTTGTATGGACGGATGAACGAGAGAAGAGTTTTGAAGAGTTGAAACGGAGATTGGTGTCAGCTCCTATTTTGACTCTTCCAACGGGTTCTGGAGGATTTCAAATCTACAGCGATGCATCTAAGAAAGGATTAGGCTGTGTTTTGATGCAACATGGGAAGGTAATAGCTTATGCTTCGAGGCAGCTAAAACCTTATGAGGAGAATTACCCAACTCATGATCTTGAGTTAGCTGCGGTGGTGTTTGCGTTGAAGATTTGGAGACATTACTTGTATGGAGAGACGTGTGATATATTCACTGATCATAAGAGTCTCAAGTATATTTTCACTCAAAAGGAACTTAACATGAGACAAAGAAGATGGTTAGAACTTCTTAAGGATTATGACACCAACATTCAGTACCATCCAGGTAAGGCTAACGTAGTTGCTGATGCACTTAGCCGGAAATCAGGCATTCTTGCGAGTATCAAGATCGAGCCTAGGATTTTGCGTGACTTAGAGAGTTTGGATGTTGAGTGGTGTGTACGAGGTTTTGATGGATATTGGGCTAGTATGAAGGTGGAGTCGAACCTTATACTGCAAATTAAAGAGGCTTAGAAAGATGACGGCGAGCTGTGGGCCGTGGCGCAAAATGTTGAAGAAGGTAAGCAGACGGAGTTTAAGGTTGATAATGACGGTATTGTATGGTATGGAGATAGGCTTTGTGTTCCCAATGATCAGGTACTTCGTGAGAAAGTTATGACTGAAGCTCATAGTTCTCCTTTCACTATTCATCCTGGTTCTACCAAGATGTATAGGGATTTGAAGCAGTACTTTTGGTGGAATGGAATGAAGCAAGATGTGGCGACGTTTGTGTCGAAGTGTATGATTTGTCAACAGGTTAAGATTGAACATCAAAGGGCTAGTGGATTGTTACAGCCATTGGATATTCCAACATGGAAGTGGGATAAGATATCTATGGACTTTGTGACTGGACTACCTCTTACTAAGAAGAAGCATGATGCGATTTGGGTGGTTGTTGATCGGCTAACCAAATCTGCTCATTTCTTACCAATTAGAAAGGATTGTGGTATTGGTAGGTTGGCGGAGATTTTTCAGCAAGAGATCGTTAGACTTAATGGTACTCCGACGTCTATTGTGTCAGATAGGGATCCGCGTTTTACTTCTCGTTTCTGGAAGGGTTTGCAGAAAGCTTGGGGTACTCGACTTAACTTTAGTACGACATTTCATCCTCAAACAGATGGTCAGTCAGAGAGGACTATTCAGACCTTAGAGGACATGCTAAGGGCTTGTGCTTTAGAATGGACTGGCAGTTGGGACGAATATTTATGTTTAGTAGAGTTTGCTTATAACAACAGTTGGCATGCTAGCATTAAGGCGGCACCGTTTGAACTTCTTTATGGAAGGAAATGTAGAGCACCTATTTGTTGGGATGAAGTAGGTGAGCGTTTGATTGAAGGACCGGAAATGATCGAGATCACCAATGAGAAAGTAGCTGTGGCTAGAGAGAAATTGAAGGAAGCTAGGTCTCGTCAGAAAAGTTATGCTGACAAGCATCGTCGTGATTTAGAATTTCGGGTTGGAGATCGTGTGTTTTTGAAAGTTTCGCCGTTTAGAGGTGTGAAACGTTTTGGAATCAAGGGCAAGCTTAGTCCTCGATTTATTGGACCGTTTGAGATTCTAGAACGGATAGGAGAAGTTTCGTATCGTTTAGCACTTCCGCCTCAGTTATCGCATGTTCATGACGTTTTCCATGTATCACTCCTAAGGGGATACAACTATCATCCGTTACACGTTGCTTCTTATCCGTTTGATCAAATTCAATCCGATATGTCTTTATCTGAAGAACCAGAAGCTATTCTGGAAAGACAAGAAAGAGTTATGAGAAATAAAGTGATTCCATTCGTTAAGATTCTTTGGAAAAATCATCCTGAACGTGAGGCTACTTGGGAAACTGAGGAGTCGATGCGTGCTAGTTATCCTCATTTCTTTGAATAGTTTGGTATGTTCTCATTTCGTTTTCGTTTTCATTTCGTTTCATTTCAATTTTCGAGGACGAAAATTTTTCTTTAGAGGGGAAGAATTGTAAAACCTGAAAATCTACAATCTGAGTAAAGACTAAAATACCCTTGGAACTAAAATTTATAAAATACGTAAAATACGTTTATAATGAATTTACGAAATTAAAAACCTAATAAATAAAACTTAACAAATATAATTTCGTGAACGACTTTGGTACGATGAAGGATTTAAATGTTTCGCTAAGATGTTGGGCCGTTCGTTTGTTTGTATGGACTCGTTTCTTTTGTTTTGTCTTGCGCCAAGCCGAGAGCCCAAGGGGCGTTTGTTTGTGTTCGTGAGCCAAGGGCCGAAGCCCATTTGGTCGTGTGTATTGGTGTGACCGGTTGGACCCAAACCAAACCCAATCCCTTTCCTAGTTTAACTCAAATACTACAACTATATATACCATACATAATCATAAGTTTGGAACCCTAGTTTTATTTGCCTCTCCTTTTTCTTTTCTCCCTATTCGGCCGAGAGTTTCACACCCCTTGGTGTCGAATTTTTGCTTCAACGAGTTAAGGTATAACGTTTATTCGAATTCCTTTAACATACCTTGCATGTATATGTCAAGTTATATTTTGTTTAGTCGCGTTTTCTTGTTTCTTTTGTTTGGCCGAGAGGTGTAAATCAAAACCAAGACAAACCCTAATCTATTGAACCTTGTAACAAATAAGAGACATGTAACGTAAGATGTAATATTGAATCGGGTCATGTATACGTTGAGTTAACAAGGTCGAAGCATGCATGAGTTAGGACCGAACCCTAGATGTATTCGGCTAAGAGATAGAACTTAATAACTTGAATATGTGAAGTGTTTAGATGAGTTAAGACATGCGTATAACTTACTAGCCGAAACCCTAGATTGAACCGAATCATATATATAAGTTTTGAAGATGCCTTAATTAAGTAAAGGTTATGTTAACGTAAACCCTAGTTTTGATATGTTAATTGAATAAGTTATGCTAAACCTTAATAGTGTAAACGTGTAATTAATACGAGTAATAAGTAACTTATATGTCACATAAAATCATGAACGTATATGGTGAAACATAAAAGGAAAGATTATTTTGTGACGTGTTAGGTTAAGTAATGAGCTATTAAAAGACGTAACATGTAAGTTAATGCATATTAATGAGATATTAAAGAATGAAAAACCCTAAACTTTAATAAATGACATATGAACCTTAATTTACGATATAAATATTAAAACATTAAGTCTCATTTAATTATAAAACCCTAAAATATTAAAAGATCATTTTGACGCTTATGGAACCATTAATAATATATACGACATTAATGTATATAGGTTCTGTGAAGAAGGAGTAATTCTTTGCTTTCCCTGTTTCTACTTTTGATCTTTTGCTTTGGAATAAAGTACGGATATTCTGTCTTACTTTAAGACACTTACGTTATCGTACAGATAATCTGACCTTTTCAGAAAGGTTTCGTATAATGTTTTCTTTTCGTTTTCATATTAGGATTTCCTAAGCCTTTGCTATGAACCCTAATGGGTCTATTTGAGCTGTTGCTTATCTGAATTTTGATTTTTGAATCATAAAACGTTTGATTTTGAACTATATGATATGAAGACTTTGATTTTGAAAACATGATAAAAACGTTTGATAAAATATGATCTATGTCAGTTACGACATTCTTATTTGACCTCAGATAGTTTGACACCCGAGCCAATTATTAACTAGTCATGGGGGTTCCATGTCCGTGTCAGTAAATGCACTTCTGACATGACTCTAGGGCAGTAGAGTGAAGTTCTGCCACGTTCCTTATCTGTTATCTGTTATGAGCTCAGTTTGAATTATATTATCAAAGTATGTCTGTGGGGCGTATGGGTGCATCCTAGATCTGTTATATGCTATATATATTATATGTTTATGCTATATGTTGTCTGATGATTGATGCTGCGTGCATGCACGTCCTTCATAACTCTGGTAGGTCTCCCCTACAAATTGTTGCCTTATGTGATTATGATATGTTTCTGATATGGCATATGTGTCTGGGCTCGAGGTAGTTAGCTATAAAACTTATTCTTATATTCTGAATTATCTTTTGAAATGAATATGATTTCACTATCTTTCTTTCACTTTACTTCGTATTCGTTCTTGTTTCGTATTCGTTTTGCTTGTATATCTGTTCACTGGGCTTTTGAAGCTCTGATGAGTGTGTAAATACTCATCATTTTTGGTTAAATCTGAACTGCAAAACGTTTAAAAATGCTCAGAAATGCATCAAAATACTGAAAATATTCCAAAATTGCATTTTATGTGTTTCAGATACAAAATGTTTAAAATCAGATGAAAAATGAGCAAAGTTTGCATAATTGGCAGTTTCAGTCCCCCATGTTTCTAAAATTGTCAAAAATAGTCCCTGAGTCAAAATTTCAAAAGAAAAATCACCAAAGGTCCTTTTAATATCATAACTTGTCAAATTTAGTCCTTTGATGAAAAATATCAAAAGTTTTGAGAAATTACAAGTTTAGTCCCCGGAGTTTCAATTTTGGCATATACGGTCCTTGTATTACTTGAGATTTACAGGTTTGGTCCTTGGATTTTTGGAAAATGTCAATTGTAGCCCTTAGATTACATTGGCAGAAGTTACACGAATGGTCCCTGGAATTTCAGTCTTGGCACATTTAGTCCCTTAAATACTAAACAATACCATTCCTAGTCCTAAATCATTATCTACCCAAGCCCAATTATTAACACCTTGGCCCAAAAACTAATAACCCGGTCAACCCTCTCATACCCGGTCAACACCCAAGTTATCACAACCCGCTCAACCTTTCTCTTTTCCCTTCGTTTTCCCGCCCAAACAAACCCAGCTCCCAAGACACAGAACACAATAATTAACCAAGCCATCTCTCCCATCCCCTGCGACAGAGAAGACAGAAAAAGAAAAAGAAAAAGAAGAAAAAGAGACTGTCAGAGAGCGCACGCGTGTTTTGTTTTGATTATCTCATACGAAGACAAAAAGATATGGAAGACCCATTCTAGTATAAAGAGATGCTCATTGTAGCCTTTGAAAGGCATTAGGATTTAGTAGTAGTTTTAGTTTTAAATAGCTTTTAGTTTTATTGTAACTTGTTTTCTTTAATTAATGAAAGTTTTCCAGTTTTCTTTAAGGTTCCTTCATTTTAGCTTATTTAGCAAATAAGCACTCTAGTGCTTATTTGTTCATTACTTTGCCTTAACTGTTTTTTCGTTGCAAGCCTAGTTCTATAACAGTTTTACAAAAGAGTTTGTCTAAAAATTCAGTTTACAAAAGAGCTTTACCCCACAAAGGGGTGTTTGGTTTAAGCTTATTTGAGGACAAAAGAATCAGTTTTACCCACTTTGACATTTAAAGTCAAAGTGGTTTCAAGGTTTGAGCAAGTTTTTTAAAGTTGTGTTTAGATAAATCACAAGTTTGCAAGTTTTGATAACAACAAAAAAAAGAGGTTACTCACTTTCTGTCCTGCTGTTTCAAACAGCAGCCTAGGGTGCTGTTTCAACCCCTTTTTCATAGCTTATTGTGCATCTAACATTGTCCAAAATAGTTTCTCTTACATCACTACTTGCCCACCTCAATATGCCTTTAGATCATTTGCACTTAGGATAGTTTTATGTAGCTTAAAATTGCATCTCAAATCTGTCCCAAACCCATGTTCTTTTCTGTTTCAGCAGCTACTAGCCCAAGTGGCTCCACTCTCAGATTTTTCATTTGCTTTTTACTAGGTCTTATAAGCTGAAAATTTGCATGCTTAATCTAGGCCAGGTTGTGGATTGATAAGTGATTTTTATTAAATTTTTAGTGCTCCCTTGGTAGCTTATTTATAAGCTTAAACAGGCCCCCTTAGTGCCCCACTGCTGCACCCCTGCAGTCCCACTGCAGCCCCCCTTCTCAGCTTATTTGTGCTTATTAGTGATTCTAGTTAGTTTATTTTAGGTATTTTTTGAGCTTATTAGTCATTTTAATTTAGTCTAGCTTAAGTATTGCTCATTTAGTGCTTATTAATGCTTATTCATCTTTTGTAGTTGTAAAAGTCCATTTGATGCTTATTTCCCATGTTAGCTTAGGATTTCCCTCGAACTGCTTATTTCCCTTGTCTTTTAGCTTATCTCAGTGTTTTAGCTTACTCCAGTATTCAAATGCTTATTCCATTCTCTCAATTGCTTATTTGCTTATTTGGTGCTAAGAATATTTCAAATATAGTTCTTATTTGGTTGCAAGTGAAACTGAGATGGAAAAGCAGTTATAAACTGCTTATTACAAGTTTTCTATAAGTTGTGTTTTTACAAAAAGTACTTGTTCCCATCCCTACTTTAATTCGCAAAAAGAAAATCCAAAAAAAAAAATACAGGAACAAAAACAATTGACCAGGGGGATTCGAACCCTGGTCTGCTCAGTAAACAACACAACTCCACACTCATCTCCAACTGCGCCCTTGGGTCTTTCTTTTTTAAGTTTGTAACATTTATTACTTAAGGTAGTTCAAGTAGTAATAGCTTATAAGTCTTAGCTTAGTTTTAACAGCTTATTCGTAAAAGCTGATGTGCTCGTTTTATTTTTTATAGATCCCCCGTAAAAAGAAGTAGTTTTTGTGATTTTCTCGGATTTTTCTTAAAACGTTTAGTATTTTTAATTAATTAATTAGTGTTAATTAGTTTTTAATTCGTAATAAATAATTTAAAACTCAAAAAAATATTCCGCTTTTTCCTAAAATTCTTTTTAGTCATATAGGACGTAGGAAAATTGATTTTACATTCGTAGGACTTTTATTTCACAAATTTTACGTTTTATCTTGCGCTCCAGCGTAATTTTCGTACATAACGTACGTTTTCATTTTAAGCCACGTTTTTAGATATTTTAAGTTTACGTTTTAGTTAAAATAGTTTATTTAAGTCATTTTATTTTATAAAATCACAAAAACATCATTTTAATTATAGTGATAGCGTTTATTTAATAGATTTTATCTTTTTAACTTTCTTTAATTTGCATTTAAGCCGTTGTAATTTGTTGGCTTTTTCTGTAGTTTTAATCATATCACAAACCCCTTTTTTCGTTCAAGTTCCTCGATCACTATACGTTTGATAATCCATTGCATAGCTCGCTGGGACATAACGACCCGGGGAAACACTATACTCCTCAGATCTTCATTGAGTTCGTTCCTGAGCCGTTTTAAGCTTGTTACGGTCTGCCATTCACAAGTGGCAGGCTTGAGTGACAAAGCTTGACTGTTCTGGAGCGCATCAAATTTTTGGCGCCGCTGCCGGGGAGCTGTGCTGATTTATCTTCCGTGTAGCAGATTAGTTGTTTGAATCCTCATTCATTTGTTTATATCATCCATATCTATCTATACATATATCCATATCTTTCTAAAAAATCCAAAAAAGTTTATTAACACTTTTCCTAAAGTGTTAAAAAACGTCAAAAATATTTTCATTCTTTGTTTTTATCATCATGTTTTTCAAAAACACCAAAAATATTCCTCTTTACCCTCTCACCTTTTTGATTCTTCATTTCTTACCCTCTGTTAACCTTTGATTCTATCTATGTCTTATCCTCACCCTCTTGGTTGTCAATGGTGTGGTGGTCCTTATAATGGTGGCAATTGCCCCAGTTGTAGCGTGGTGGAATCAGGAAACGGGTCTGTCTATAACCAGGATCCCTATTCCTACCATAACACGACTGATTTATTCCATCAGCTACCACACTGTGAGACTCAGCAGTTTTACTGTTGTGAGTACTGTGGTGGTTCACACTCCAGTTCTGATTGTCAATCGGGAAACACGCTTGTCTATGAGCAGGTTCCTGATACCAATTATGACTACAACACATACCACTCACAACCACATCAGTTTTACTGTTGTGAGTATTGTGGAGGTCCTCACTCTAGCTCGGATTGTCAAACAGGGAACCCAATTCCTTGTAACAATTACGACTCTTCATATCAAGACCAACCTCCACAGTACCAAATGATTCAAGCGACTCCTCATGAAACTACGACAGACCTTCTATTGAAGACTCTGGAGTTATTAAAAGAACTTAAGGAGGAGTCGGCTATGTCCTCCCAAGATAATCCAAATGAGAAATCCATGGAAGTTTTGTTAGCCGAAGAGCGGGCCGCTAAATTAGATTCCCAAATTGCCTTTGAACAATCTGTTAGGGAATCAATTGCAAAAGAAAAAGCGGCCAAATCTAGCTCTCGATTCCGTTTCATTCCTGATGACGATGATGATGAAGATATCCTTGATATCCTACAATTTTATAACGGTTCATCAAATTCATCAGTTGAAATTCCTTCCATGAAAAGTCAGGGAGAAAAGACTATGATGGAATTACTAGCAGAAGAACAAATGTTAAGTATAAAACATATGTATGCTAGTCCTTCTAAACTCCCTCAGTCTGTTGTTATCACACCCGAAGCTCCCACTCACTCTCTGAACATGGGGGATGAGCATCTTGACACTGTTCCTGAAAAGGAATCGGACGAATTCATAAAGTCTAGTGTTGAGAACCTTGTCCCAATCCCGAGAGAGTCACAGGGAACTTCTGATCATGTGTGTGATATCCTTTCCCCTCTTGAGTGTTCAAATGATCATTTTGAAACTTTCTCCGATTTTAGCGACGATTGTGCTTCCTTTGGAAACATCGAGTACGTTGAAGCATCACTTCCTCAATCTGATGCTGATCCCCTTCTTGAGGAGTTCTCCGGTGAACTCACTCACATCAATCCACTCTTTGATTTCGAAGCCGATCTGGGAGAGACTGAAAGTCTCGTTGATAATGATCGTTCACTCACTTCTTACTCCAACAGTCCAATAGAGAATGTTGATCACTTTGTTCCCGAAACATTCAAAGCTACTTTCACTAATCCTCTATTTGAATTCAACTCTGAATTCACTTCAATTTCTGAGAATCCACTCTTTGATACTCAGACTGAGGATAGTGATGAGCCCGCAATGGAACAAGAGTTCACAAATTCACATTATGTGATTGATTCTCTTCATGAGGAGTTCTCCGGTGAACTCTCTCATATCATATCTCCGCTGGAGTATGATTGTTTGGATGGCAAAAATCATGATCGGGGGGAGAGAATCTCAATTTGCATAGTTATGACAAATCCTCCCACCCTCCCAACCGAGATGCCTTCCAACCCAAAGAGCTCAACCAATAAAATCCAAATAAGTGCAATTGCACTTAATCACGAGGAAGAAGATCTAGTTATGATTGTTATCATGATCTTCCTTCTTTTCTTCACCTACTCGGTGACTTCCTCTCTTCTTCACTCCTTCGGGAATGAGGACACTATCTTTGACCCCGGCATTTTCATTTACCATTTTTGAGCCGGGTCTGTCTGTATGTATATCTCATCGGTGTGGAACTTTCACGTGCTTCAAATGTTTGTCCAAACATCTTGAATGAAAGTCCGATGGAGATTGTTTCTTCCACTTTGCTTCCCCATGAACCAATGAATTCGGGGTCGAGTCAAGCTAGCGACTCGGTAATCAAAAACAGTAGCTAAACATGGGTTTTCACCCGTGTGTACCACCCTAGTGTGGGGGAGTTACCCCACATATTAAAAGAAAAAAAAAAAAAAAAAAAAAAAAAAAAAAAAAAAAAAAAAAAAAATCCTCTCTAAATAATGGCCGTAGTATTTCCCTTTTACGTTCTTTGTTTCGGCATAACTGTCGGTACTTTGAATATTGAGGGCAATATTCATTTCTAAGTGTGGGGGGGAATTCTCACGAATTTTATTATATAATTATACCAATTCCCCCGTTTTTGGCCAAAATTTTTTTTTGGAGTAAGTGTTTTACACTTTCTCATTTGGTTATCAGTCCGCCTTGTCTAAAAAACAAAAGGATTGGCTAATCCATGAGCAAACGGCTCTTGGTAAAGATTTATCAAATCCGTTTATATGGCTTGCAATTTGCCCAAAATTGTATGGTATTCAACTCACCATATCCTTAAAAGTGAAGAGTTGGCTAGCCCGCAAGATTATGGCTTGTGGTAAAGGCAGTGGAAAATCCATAATTGGTAATCAGCTCACCAAAGATAATATTGATAATTTATCTAAGAGTTGGCTAGTCCAGAAGCAAACGGCTTCTGGTAAAGACAAATCAAATCCGTTGGAAGCTGGTGGTTTGCTCAAAATCACATGGTTATCGGTGTACCATGGTTCTTACTTGAACTGAAACATTTGGCTACTCCAGAAGTAATGGCTTTTGGTAAAGAGATTCAAATCCATTAAGTTTTCTCAAAAGATTGCTAGGGACTAGCAATAGTTTAGTGTGGGGGATTGATGAGTGTGTAAATACTCATCATTTTTGGTTAAATCTGAACTGCAAAACGTTTAAAAATGCTCAGAAATGCATCAAAATACTGAAAATATTCCAAAATTGCATTTTATGTGTTTCAGATACAAAATGTTTAAAATCAGACGAAAAATGAGCAAAGTTTGCATAATTGGCAGTTTCAGTCCCCCATGTTTCTAAAATTGTCAAAAATAGTCCCTGAGTCAAAATTTCAAAAGAAAAATCACCAAAGGTCCTTTTAATATCATAACTTGTCAAATTTAGTCCTTTGATGAAAAATATCAAAAGTTTTGAGAAATTACAAGTTTAGTCCCCGGAGTTTCAATTTTGGCATATACGGTCCTTGTATTACTTGAGATTTACAGGTTTGGTCCTTGGATTTTTGGAAAATGTCAATTGTAGCCCTTAGATTACATTGGCAGAAGTTACACGAATGGTCCCTGGAATTTCAGTCTTGGCACATTTAGTCCCTTAAATACTAAACAATACCATTCCTAGTCCTAAATCATTATCTACCCAAGCCCAATTATTAACACCTTGGCCCAAAAACTAATAACCCGGTCAACCCTCTCATACCCGGTCAACACCCAAGTTATCACAACCCGCTCAACCTTTCTCTTTTCCCTTCGTTTTCCCGCCCAAACAAACCCAGCTCCCAAGACACAGAACACAATAATTAACCAAGCCATCTCTCCCATCCCCTGCGACAGAGAAGACAGAAAAAGAAAAAGAAAAAGAAGAAAAAGAGACTGTCAGAGAGCGCACGCGTGTTTTGTTTTGATTATCTCATACGAAGACAAAAAGATATGGAAGACCCATTCTAGTATAAAGAGATGCTCATTGTAGCCTTTGAAAGGCATTAGGATTTAGTAGTAGTTTTAGTTTTAAATAGCTTTTAGTTTTATTGTAACTTGTTTTCTTTAATTAATGAAAGTTTTCCAGTTTTCTTTAAGGTTCCTTCATTTTAGCTTATTTAGCAAATAAGCACTCTAGTGCTTATTTGTTCATTACTTTGCCTTAACTGTTTTTTCGTTGCAAGCCTAGTTCTATAACAGTTTTACAAAAGAGTTTGTCTAAAAATTCAGTTTACAAAAGAGCTTTACCCCACAAAGGGTGTTTGGTTTAAGCTTATTTGAGGACAAAAGAATCAGTTTTACCCACTTTGACATTTAAAGTCAAAGTGGTTTCAAGGTTTGAGCAAGTTTTTTAAAGTTGTGTTTAGATAAATCACAAGTTTGCAAGTTTTGATAACAACAAAAAAAAGAGGTTACTCACTTTCTGTCCTGCTGTTTCAAACAGCAGCCTAGGGTGCTGTTTCAACCCCTTTTTCATAGCTTATTGTGCATCTAACATTGTCCAAAATAGTTTCTCTTACATCACTACTTGCCCACCTCAATATGCCTTTAGATCATTTGCACTTAGGATAGTTTTATGTAGCTTAAAATTGCATCTCAAATCTGTCCCAAACCCATGTTCTTTTCTGTTTCAGCAGCTACTAGCCCAAGTGGCTCCACTCTCAGATTTTTCATTTGCTTTTTACTAGGTCTTATAAGCTGAAAATTTGCATGCTTAATCTAGGCCAGGTTGTGGATTGATAAGTGATTTTTATTAAATTTTTAGTGCTCCCTTGGTAGCTTATTTATAAGCTTAAACAGGCCCCCTTAGTGCCCCACTGCTGCACCCCTGCAGTCCCACTGCAGCCCCCCTTCTCAGCTTATTTGTGCTTATTAGTGATTCTAGTTAGTTTATTTTAGGTATTTTTTGAGCTTATTAGTCATTTTAATTTAGTCTAGCTTAAGTATTGCTCATTTAGTGCTTATTAATGCTTATTCATCTTTTGTAGTTGTAAAAGTCCATTTGATGCTTATTTCCCATGTTAGCTTAGGATTTCCCTCGAACTGCTTATTTCCCTTGTCTTTTAGCTTATCTCAGTGTTTTAGCTTACTCCAGTATTCAAATGCTTATTCCATTCTCTCAATTGCTTATTTGCTTATTTGGTGCTAAGAATATTTCAAATATAGTTCTTATTTGGTTGCAAGTGAAACTGAGATGGAAAAGCAGTTATAAACTGCTTATTACAAGTTTTCTATAAGTTGTGTTTTTACAAAAAGTACTTGTTCCCATCCCTACTTTAATTCGCAAAAAGAAAATCCAAAAAAAAAAAATACAGGAACAAAAACAATTGACCAGGGGGATTCGAACCCTGGTCTGCTCAGTAAACAACACAACTCCACACTCATCTCCAACTGCGCCCTTGGGTCTTTCTTGTTTAAGTTTGTAACATTTATTACTTAAGGTAGTTCAAGTAGTAATAGCTTATAAGTCTTAGCTTAGTTTTAACAGCTTATTCGTAAAAGCTGATGTGCTCGTTTTATTTTTTATAGATCCCCCGTAAAAAGAAGTAGTTTTTGTGATTTTCTCGGATTTTTCTTAAAACGTTTAGTATTTTTAATTAATTAATTAGTGTTAATTAGTTTTTAATTCGTAATAAATAATTTAAAACTCAAAAAAATATTCCGCTTTTTCCTAAAATTCTTTTTAGTCATATAGGACGTAGGAAAATTGATTTTACATTCGTAGGACTTTTATTTCACAAATTTTACGTTTTATCTTGCGCTCCAGCGTAATTTTCGTACATAACGTACGTTTTCATTTTAAGCCACGTTTTTAGATATTTTAAGTTTACGTTTTAGTTAAAATAGTTTATTTAAGTCATTTTATTTTATAAAATCACAAAAACATCATTTTAATTATAGTGATAGCGTTTATTTAATAGATTTTATCTTTTTAACTTTCTTTAATTTGCATTTAAGCCGTTGTAATTTGTTGGCTTTTTCTGTAGTTTTAATCATATCACAAACCCCTTTTTTCGTTCAAGTTCCTCGATCACTAAACGTTTGATAATCCATTGCATAGCTCGCTGGGACATAACGACCCGGGGAAACACTATACTCCTCAGATCTTCATTGAGTTCGTTCCTGAGCCGTTTTAAGCTTGTTACGGTCTGCCATTCACAAGTGGCAGGCTTGAGTGACAAAGCTTGACTGTTCTGGAGCGCATCAAGCTCAGCCGCACTTTTCTTTTCTTCCGCGGCAGGTATCTAAGCATTGGAGCTGGGTATTGCTTTGGGATGAGTGCTGAGTGGACTTACCTTAGAGATTTTAGCTTTGAGCTTATGATGCCATTTAGACTTTATACTTTAGACATTTCATTGGAGTTTATTTTCCGCTGGGACCTATGTATTAAAGTCATTTTGACTTGGATTATTTCAATATTTATGTTGAGATTTCTTTTGGATTATAAGTTTACTTTGATATGACACCATTACTTGTGATTCCTTTACCCTTGTCGGGTCGGGGCGTTACAGTTGCCCTAAAGAATGAGCTTAGAAAAACCGTACGGAAAAGTGTGAACACTAATTTTACAAAACCATCAACCTTGGGGAAGCTAGTTTCTCATCCTACTAGAGACCGGTCCGTTGTTAGATGGCCTACTGCATTTATATCTGAAAGAACAAAATCTTTAAAGACAAGGCTTGCCTTCCAAGTTGATGCGATACAAGTTTTGTCAAAACCAGTCACTTCACCTGAGTTGCCTAAGAATAATGCTTCTAGTTCCGTTAACCCTCAACAAGTAGCTACTTCTACTCCCAGCACCTCTAGGATTAGTTCGAAAATAGTGTCAAAACCAAGCATTAAAATCCAGAATTCATATGATATGAATGACTTGTGGAAGAACTATTATCTAGAAGAAGCTAGGAAAAAGGCAAAGATTTGAAAAGACAAAATTTTAGGTACAAGACCTAGGGTGATGAATTCTATGATATTTCAAGGCACTGCTAGTAGCAGTAAACCATTACCTAGGAACACTCAAAAGGCTGGGGATTGGCTTGCATCTAAGAGTAGTTATGTGAATAAGAATGCTAAGCATGTAGAAAACAAAACTAGAAATTCTGAGTCTTTTCCGAATAAGAAACATTTTCCTAAATCACATGCTAAGGTACAATCCACTAAGACTACCAAAATGGCTAAGGTTCAACATGTTATGAAGCAAAACAAACCTAAAACTTCGCCTAGATGGATCCCAACTGCTAAATCTTTGAAGTATAGGAATAATGATAAGTCTTCCACTGTGCATAAGAATATCAGCAATCCTAGACCTTGCCATAAGTGGATACCGTCTGGTAGAATGTTCAAGAATGTTGGACTTAGGTGGATACCTACCGGAAAGCTGTTTACCGATGGAAAAATCAATGTTGACCGTGAAACCCTAAAGGGTTTGGATACTAATGTCACTAACCAATATATATGTTAGGAATTAGAAAATTCAGTCGTTAAAGAGTCGGTCACCTCAAGTATAAGCATTCAATAGAAAGCTCGTAGTCGTAGTTATGATATGTTAGTTAGTAGTTTGTTAAGTAACACCGTGGAGGACGGACGGGTCTTTACCCACTGTATGCCTGATCCACAGCCCGTAGGTGGCGTTTATTTGTAAGACACTATAAATACGCTCTACCTCCCAAGGTAAAGGGTTGGAGCTTCAATACCATTTTTCTTTGTTTCACATAGTTCCCAACTCTCTTCCATTTCTCTCTCTAGAACTTTCTCTCTCTAAACTATTGTGAACGCCCCATATGTTATTGATATGATGTGTTAGTGAAATCCTATATCTTTCAATTGGTATCAAGAGCCATGGTTTGATCACTCATCTTTCATGCTCTTTGTTTGGGTGGATTTCATAAGGTTTTTGGGGTATTAAGTGTTTAGAAGAGTTGGATTCATTTGGACAAATTCTAGTGTTAAAGTTTGAATTTTGCTTGTACTTTTGTGTTTAGGATCATCATATGTGTTTATGTTTTGAATTGGAAGGCTTAAATCATTGTGGTTTGGTTGTTTTTGATTGATAAAGTGGTTATTTGTGAAGATAGGACGAAGCGAGTTGAGTCTCGGACTTGTTTTTCTTCAAAGCGAGTTGCTTTGTTTCTGTATGCGAGTTAGTATATGCGACTTGGCTATTTAGCGAGTTGATTTTCATGCTACTTGGGTTCTAAGCGAGTTGTGTGTCTTGCGAGTTGATACTAAAGCGAGTTGGCTATTTAGCGACTTGTTCCATTAAGCGTGTTGACAGTGTTGCGAGTTGATGCTAATGCGACTTAGCTATTTAGCGAGTTGATTCCTTAAGCGAGTTGTCTCCTTGAGTGAGTTGGTTGTTTAGCGAGTTGATAACTAAGCGAGTTGTGTGTTTTGCTACTTGTCACTTCTTCGTGATACATTCTTACGGTTGTTCTTTTGGTTTAGTAAAATCCTGTGAAAGAATCAATTTCCCGGTTTAATCAAAGAATTGTAAAATCCCGTAGTACTTGTAATCATGGCAAACATCGTTCCTACTATTGTTTCTTCCGTAGCTGAGGACGTTCAAGCAGCAGGGTCAGATACTCGTCCACCTATGCTTGAGAGAACTGATTATGATTCATGGGCTCAAAGAATCAGACTGTACTGTCTTGGAAAGGAAAATGGGGTCAACATTCTCAAGTCAATCGATGAAGGACCTTATCGGGTTGAGACTACTAGAGACTTAATTGATACAGCTGCAGATGGAACAATGATATATGGAATAGAGAGACCAAAGACATATGATGAGCTCGATGATAAGGAGAAAAAGAGATTTGATGCTGATATCAGGGCTTCTAACATCATACTTCAAGGTCTTCCAAAGGATATCTACAAGCTGATCAATCACAACATCGAAGCCAAGGCAGTGTGGGATAATGTCAAGATGCTTCTCTCAGGTTCTGAATTAACTGTTGAAGACAGAGAATCACAACTATATGATGACTTTGAGCACTTCAAGATGAGACCAGATGAGAGTGTTTATGAGTACTATGTGAGATTCCATAAGCTTGTGAACGATATGAGGAACATCAAAATGACCATGCCAAACATTCAGCTGAACTCAAAATTCGTAAACAACATGAATCCCGAGTGGCACAAGTTTGTCACCTCTGTGAAGCTAACCAAAGGATTGAGGAATACAAACTATGAGCAACTCTATGCTTTCCTTCTTCAGAATGAGAGGCATGCTATGTTTGAGAAAAGGATTATGGAGCAGTTCAAAACCAATCAGGGAGAATCAAGCTCACCTAATGATTCTACAGCTTTCTACACCAATGTTGGTATTACCACCAAGGCATCTCAAGTCATACCTATGGGTAATGGTAATCACAAACTCATTCCTGATCCTATGTTCAAACAAGCTGATGCTGATGCACACGTGGGAAACTTCATTAATCAACTGGCTCTCCTGATTAGTCAAAACATGAACTCTCTTCCACACACCAACAACAATCTCAGAACTGCATCCAATCCACACAATCAAGCCACTGTCAGAGATGGGAAGGTTGTGGTGCAGCCAGTTCAAGAAAGGCAGTACGAACAAGGAAGAGGTGGAGCTGGTAGAGGATATGTAGCAAATCAGAATCGGGGAAAGAATGGAAATCAAGCACAAGCTAAACCAATTAAATGCTACAACTGTGGTGGTGAAGGACACATTGCTAGGAACTGCACATCTCCAAAACGTCCACAGAATGCAGAATACTTTAGAGATAAGATGCTGCTTGTACAAGCTCAGGATAATGGTGCTGCTTTGGATGAAGAGGAGTTGTTGTTTCTTGCTGAGGGAAATGCCAAGACCTATGATGCAGATGTGGATGAGCAGCCAATTCAGGAGATAGGTCACAATCATCAGAATGCCTTTCAAGTCGCTGATTGTGATGCATACGACTCTGATGTGGATGATGGACCTACTGCACACACAATTTTTATGGCTAGCATTTCTCCAATGGTTTCTCCTAAGGTCTCATCTTCACCACAAGCTGGACCATCCAAAGACAAACTCATCTCAGAGGTATTAAAATTATACGATGATGCTGATGTGAAAAAGATGCATGACAAAGTACAATCAACTAAAACTATTCAATCAAATATTGAAAATATGGGTAATATCAATGTTGTCCCATATGATCAATATGTGAAACAAAGTGAAAGTGAAGTTGTACCAAGTGATGCATCTTCTGCAGTCAACAATGACTATGTTTTTGATGAATACACTGCATGTGCCCCTGATGATTCTGTTATCTCTGAACTTAATGCTTATAAAGAACGTGTTGCTATTTATGAACAACGAGCTAAGTTTGAGTTAACCACTCGTGAGCAGGAGATGGATGACCAAATGCGTACAACTATTAGACAAAGTAAGTTTAGAGAAGAAGTATTAAAACAGGAGTTAAACTCCTTACAAGAAAATCTTTCTAAAACTGCTAAGCAAAATCAAGTACTTCAAGAAAATGTTAAAATGCTTAAGCAAGAATTCTGTGCTAAGGAATCAAAACTTTTGAATGATTTTTCTAATCTAAAAACCTTGAAAAACAAGCTTGAAAATAAGTTGTACGTACAAGGAAATACCATTAAAATTGCTCACTTAATCACTAAGTACAGAGTTTTAAGTGATACGCATAGTACTCCCCTTGTTGAGGAACCAAATCCAGAGGTCATTAAAAAGGCTAAAAGTGCTCATAAGGTAATCTATGATGGTAATGAAATCCTTAAGCCTAGACAGAAACCTATTTGCGTTGAGTGCACTGAGGAAGATAGAAAATTAGATGATGCATCTAGGGAGAAAATGAATAAGAAGCTAGATGATCCTGAATGTAAAAAGAATAACATAATGATCAAACCCCATGATTACAAAAAGGAAAATTGGATTTCCTTAAACAAGTTTAAGCCTCAAACTTTGTTAACACCTGAACAAGTGTTTTAGAAAAAGGACTTAGATAAGCAAAAAGCTGAAAATATTGTTGAAACAAACCCTCCTCTTAGGAGAATGCCTGCAGCGACTGTGTATCCTCCCAATACACCAATGCATTTAGTTCCTAGAACTATTGCCACTAAGAGCAAGACCTTAATCAGTCAATATGTGATTTTTCAACTATTTGTCGATTTTGAGAAAACTTGTAAGAAAAGGATCACACCCACTGGGATAACTGAAGGGGAAAGGGGTTTTGAACAAACAAAAGAATGTTATTTAACTAAAGTCATGCCTTTCTTTAAACAATTAAAATATCAATTTGAGAGTCTTAAAAAGGGGATGGATATAGATATTAAAGGGATGGAAAAAAAATTTGATGCAATGATAATTGAAGTTAGTGACTGTGAGCGGGCATTAAAATATAATGAAATTGAAAGGAAGAACTTGCATACCTTAAATGAGAATCTGATTTCTGAATGTATCTCTCAAGATGTGCTTTATACTGCTACTAATTGCTCTATTATTGCTTCTCAATTTCATGAATTATCTGTTGCGTTGAAAGTCTCCCATGATCGTGTCATTGAGCTTGAAATCAAAAACTCTAAACTAAGTGATAAAATTGAACAGGATGATCACGATAATTTGGTAAAACATTTTTCTAAGCTAGAAGTTGAACATTTTGACTTGCAACTAAAATATCAACATCTTAAAGAAAATGTTAAAACCTCAAACATCAAGATATACTCGGATGTTCCAGAGTTTGATGCAGTTTTTGAACTAAACAAACGTGACGAACAGATTCAAGCTCACTGTAACACGATCAGAAAGTTGAAAGCCCAAATCTCTCAATTAAAGGGTGAAAAGAACAATATGACTGGCTCCCAAATGCCTCCTCCTTTAGATTCTCAGAATTCTCAAAATTTTCATCTTCAAAACATGGTTAATGCCTTACAAAAGGAAAATGAGATTTTTCTAGAAGAAAATGAAAAGTTTAAACGTCATTTCAATGAGTTATTTGAGTCAATTAAAGTCACTCGTAACAAAAATAACGAAAACATAACCTCGTTGCAAAAGGAAATTGAGAATCTTAAGAGTCAGGTAAAAGGGGAAATGCCAATGACCAATGGGGAGAATGGTGCTTCAAAGGGGCATGTCTGTAATAAATATGCTTTGTCTGTGAAATATGTTCCTCCTCATCTTAGGAATAACAAACTGGCAATTCAAACATATTTCTCATATCTTAAGGACAGCCTAGAATGTCTCCGTGAGATTGTAGAAGAGGATAAGTTAGAGAAACCACTTGATAATGCAATTAGTCATGCATGCTTATATGCCTCACGATCTCAAGAACTTCTAGAATGCTTAATTACAATATGCCCTAAATCCTTAGGTGAGCAAGTCAATCCTTTGATTCCTTGTTCAATGCCTAGTGCCAAGCATGCAAGTCATTCAATGCCAAATGTTATGAACGTGAACCTTAGTGTGCCTTCAAGTAGTTCAGATTCCAAATATGTTAGTGCTAAGAATGTGAACTCGAGTGTGCCCTCTAGGAGTTCAAATCCCAGCACTTCTACTATTAGGAGAGTGAACTTTAATGTGCCTTCAAATAGTTCAGATCCCAGCACATATAAACAGGAAATGCATAAATTAGCAAAACCAACTAATGTTCTCATTCCCTCTACAGGAGTAAACAGTGACATTAAAGCGAGCAGGTCAAAGTCTCAAGACAATACAAGGAATGATAGGACCTTGCAAGCTAAGAATGTGCATTGGAAGAAAGTAGAAGATCACCCTAGGAACACTAAGTTTGAGTTAAATAAAACGAATCGTGTTGATTCTAGTATTTGTTATAAGCGTACTGTAATTAATTCGAATTCTGCTGCTACTTTTGAAAAAACTTGTAATGATGATTGTGTGGTTTCTGTTACTAATCGTGAATGTGGTATGAATGTCTTGTCTAATGTTGTCGATTGCCCAGTTAAAATTGTTAATGCTAAAAATCGAGCTAAGAAGGCTAAAAGGCAAAAGAGAAAGAAAGTTAGAAAACAGTGGAAACCCACAGGAAGAACATTTAGTAAGATAGGCTATCAATGGATACCTATCGGCCATAAGGATAATCGGACAATGCCCACTAGAAAATGAATGCCTACTGGTAGAATTATTACCTTAAGAAGTGAACATACTTTGAATAGGGCAAATACGGACACTTGTACTGCATCTATTCATAATGATTCCATTGCTTCAATTTCTGATATGAATGTTTCTATCTCTGATGTGGGTGTTCCAATCACTGTTACTAACCAAATGGAACCCATTCTTGCATGGGGATCCCAATTATCCAGTTATCCATTCTTGTTTGTGTTCAACTGCAGATTGTTCAAATCGTTCTGTGGTACCTGGACTCAAGCTGTTCCAAGCATATGACTGGAAACCGGTCGCGGCTCATGAACTTCGTGAGCAAATTCATCGGGACTGTTAGATTCGGAAACGATCATTTCGGTGCAATTATGGGCTATGGAGATTATGTTGTTGGTGAAAGTGTTATCTCCAGAGTGTATTATGTGGAAGGTCTTGGTCATAACCTGTTTTCTGTTGGTCAATTCTGTGATTCTGATCTAGAAGTAGCCTTCAGAAAACATACCTGTTTCGTTAGAGAACTTGATGGTAAGGAACTTTTAAGAGGAACACGTGGTTCAAATCTATACACCATCTCTATCGATGATATGATGAAGTCTTCTCCAATTTTCTTGTTGTCAAAGGCTTCAAAAACAAAGTCATGGTTATGGCATCGTCGTCTCAATCACTTGAACTTCGGCACCATCAATGATCTCTCTAGAAAGGACTTGGTTGTAGCTTTACCTAGACTTAAGTATGAAAAGGATCATCTTTGTTCAGCATGCCAATTGGGAAAAAGCAAGAAGTATGCCCATAAACTCAAACCTACAAACTCAGTTACAGAAGTTCTTCATACAATTCACATGGACTTATGTGGACCCATGAGAGTGCAGAATATCTTTGGGAAGAAATATGTGTTAGTTGTGGTTGATGATTTCTCTAGATTCACCTGGGTCAAGTTCTTAAGGACAAAGGATGAAACTCCAGATATCATCATCAAACTCATCAAACAGCTGCAGGTTCGTCTTAACAAAACTGTCAGAATCATCCGAACAGACAATGGAACTGAACGTGTGGGAATCAGTCATCAAAGAAGTGTTCCACGATCTCCTCAACAGAACGGTGTAGTTGAAAGACGAAATCGAACTCTTGTGGAAGCCACAAGAACAATGCTGATTTACTCAAAGGTTCCAATGTTTCTCTAGGGTGAAGCCATTGCCACTGCATGCTACACACAAAATCGATCCCTGATTCACACAGTTCATGGAAAAACTCCATATGAACTTGTTCACAACAGAAAACCTAATCTCTCATTACTTCATGTATTTGGTGCTTTGTGCTATCCTACGAATGATGGTCAAGATTTAGGTAAACTAAGAGCTAAGGCAGACATTGGAGTTTTTGTAGGATATGCACCAAACAGAAAAGGATACCGAATCTACAACAAGAGGACCCGAAATATCATGGAAACTATTCACGTTACGTTTGATGAGCTGACCGGTCAAATGGCTCCTGGACAATCCAATTCAGGACCCGCACTTCAAAACAGTCCCATTGGTTCATCTCTTGTACCAAACTCTTCTCCAGCAACTCCATATGTACCTCCATCTGAAGATGATTTGAAGAAATTGTTTGATCCTATGTTTGATGAAGGTTGTGAGCCAAGTGCTATTGAATTGTCAACTCCTTCAACAGAGGTTGCTTCTATCTCTGTCAATGAAGTCAATCCTTCAGTTTCTATGTCATTAAGTCAGGAAGCGCCTGCTGCTGATCAATCTATCTCATCAACAAACCTTCAATCACCAAGTGTACTTCATGGAATTGCGTCTGATTCACAGGATGAAGTTAATCCCTTTGCTACTTCCGAAGATGCTCCATTTGAAAATATATTTGCTCCTGAATCATCATCTGAACCATCTTCATCAGGAGAAATCGACTCTACTACTTCAGTTCCACAACAACAACCACATGAACACCTTAGAAAATAGACACATGATCACCCA
Organism: Chrysanthemum seticuspe; assembly: GCA_019973895.1. NCBI lineage: Eukaryota > Viridiplantae > Streptophyta > Magnoliopsida > Asterales > Asteraceae > Chrysanthemum > Chrysanthemum seticuspe. The sequence continues at coordinate 213,459,153 of BPTQ01000009.1, read as the reverse complement.
TTGGACAACATCATTGGAAACCTTTCTCGTCCATTATCCACTAGGAAACAACTTGCAACCGATGCCTTATGGTGCTTCTTCAGCTCCGTACTCTCTAAGATCGAACCAAAAGATGTTAAAACTGCCATGAATTGTGACAACTCGTAATTTCAGGTCATTTCTCAAAACAATTCATGTTTCACTATTTCATCATTTATCGTAAACTAGATTTACGTGTTCCAAATTCGCGTAACCTTAATGGTTTAGCGGCGAATTCATGATCATATCATCACGAACATTTCATATAGACTAAGTTTAGTCTACACTTCATTAGCATCATTTGCATCATGTTAGTTCATTCATGACTTTGCATTTCACATTAAACGCGTAAATTTTATATTAAATAAACGTTATCGCGTAAGTTATTATTTTGAACATTTAATCCGATACTTCCAAAAATGATCCCGATATATTTTTATACTTACATTTAGTTTATAAAAATAATATTTTGAGTTTACCTATTGTTTTAAATTTATTTTGTATATAAATCGTTAAATTTATATTATTACGACGCTTTTCTTAAAAACTACACGATAATTATTATATCACTCAAATTTTACAAGAAATGTATTTTTACAATTTATATGACCTCAATATATTTTACTATGATCCGTTAAAAAATATTTCTAGCTAACGCTACCCTAAATGCTCAAATGTGTATACAAGTTACAACTTATATTTATATAACTTACATCTACTTTACTTACACATTTTTTTTACACATGATAACAAAATAAAATAAATAAATAAATAAATAAATGAACTAGACAAGATCCATCAACTCCACTTGAATTGTGGATCTTGTCTTGCAAAGAAGTCTTATTACATTCAATGTATAATTCAACACATAGAGACATCATTTTCAAAGTGAAAAATAAAAATCTCTCCTCTTGTTTTCCTTCTCTCTAAAACCGGCCAACATAAGGGGTGAAGAAGAGTTTATCAAAAATCTTCAAATCAAGTATTTTACAATCTAGTTACACTCTTAATCAAGGTTTTGAAATAAAAACCTAGGGTGTTTAGGTTTAATCCTTTGTTCTAATCACCTCATCAAGTAACTAGTAACCATATCACTTTCATTTTACATCTTTCATTTTCATTTCATATTTATTTCTTCATTTTTGAGCAAGCATGCAAGACTTATGGTTATTTATACCATTTTTAACATTGTTTTTAGAGTTTTATACATATAAGTCATCCTATAATTTATCCCTTGTTATACATTGGTCTTGATGATGTTTAGGAACCCATGACACCCTAAGAAGGTGTATGGTAGGATTAGAATAGCTTTGGAGTTGTTTTGAAGGGATTGGAATAGGTTTAGTACGAGAAAAACTCTTTTCGACAAGTCTAAAAAGTGGTCTGATCTTATTTTGTATTTCTGGAAAATCCGACAGTAGACATGAATTTTTGGCCTAGATAATTAGAAAATATACTTTAAAACGAATCCGTGGCCGCTTGAACGGATTAAAACGGAGCTATAAGGAAGAAGTTATGAATTTTTCAAGTTTGACGACGAAATATATATTTCCTGAAATTTCAGCACACTATTTTTGTTTTGTACGAGTCAAAAACGAGTCTTAAGCTTTATAAATTATTTCGACTTATCAAAAATATATTAGTATACTTTGATACGAAGCTAAGGACGTATAATACGTAGAAAACGGATTTGTAACGACTAAAATATACACGTTTTTACAAAATTGCCGTAACTTTATTAGTAAGAAAAACTATATTATTTTTAGTTGACAAGTGTTACGGATAAACAAAACGACCATATTGAAGGCTATTTTTAACGTTGATGTAGAACTTTTTGTAACGAAATGTCTTCTAATAAAATCGAGATCACCAAGCATATTTTCCAAAACGACCAACCGTTTGTATAGCGGAGTTGTAATGAATTATTTACGGTTGCTTAAACTTTGCCGAAACTCACTTTTAAACAACATTTTGGACAAAATCACCCTACTTAACCTATGTTTTTCTTTATGAACGAGACCTCTAGGATAAAAACTTAAATGACAAAACTTCGAGATTTTGATACAAGCTTCCAAAACCGTTGAGTTCGTTTCCTAACGTTCGACGTACACCATTTTACGACTAGCTTTTCGAGGCCATTTTAGTCACTTTCATGAAATTTCCAACGACATTATTTTACGACGAAAAGTTATAATTTCACAATAAACCATTAAGAAACTATTGTAGGATGACATTTTGACGTAAATATTTGTAAAGTAATTTAAGAATGGTCAAGACGTCAAAAGGAGTATTTTTCGACGAAGAGTGTTATTTTCAAAATTCACAAGTGGTATAAATAACATACGAATTGCATGCATAACATTACATCATAACTCATTGCGTATCATAACATTCACAATAGGTCAAGGTTAAAGCATCACACTACATCTCGGTGTACTCACTTTTGTCATCGCCTCATTTTACCAAGTGAGTCATAGCCCCACTTTTTCTCGTTTTAATTATTTATGAAACTCTTTGGGGGAGATGCATGCTCAATAATTTTTATTACATTCATGACTATTTGCAAATTATATGTTTATCCGATCTGAATGTTTAGTCATGCGAAGTAACAGTATTGCCATACTTAGAATTTCCATATCATAATCATTGGACTGATGGTCTTGGTATAATCATTGAACTGATGGTCTTGGTATAATCATTGGACTGATGGTCTTGGTATAATCATTGAACTGATGGTCTTGGTATAATCAGTGAACTAATGGTCTTGGTAGAATCATTGAACTAATGGTCTTGGTACAATCCTGAACTAATGGTCATGGAACAATTTGAAACCATACGAATTATGTGTTATATTAAGTAACTGTGGATACATTAAGTTATGCACTATTTTGTGAATTCATTTGACATCATGCGCTTGAGCATAAACTATATCACATTTTAGCAATGGGTTGTGAATACACAGGTTGCAAGTTTTGTATGGGCGGAACTTGGAACTGAGTGGATTTACAATGCCTTTGCTGCATAAACGATTTTAAAAGGCTTTACATTTCAACACAAACTCTATGAACTCACTCAACCTTTGTGTTGAAACTTTTAGCATGTTTTTATCTCAGGTATCTAAGGCATTCACTTCATGGCATGCATTTGGACACATCATAGAGTCGCGGTGACGACGCGTCTCACTTGAGTTTTACGTACTTTAAAACATCGTTTGAATTGTAACAAACTTATTTCCGCACAAGTTGATTTTCTTTTGGGACCTATACTTTGTAAACTCTGATTGTTTAATTAAATCAAACGATGTTCTTTTCAAACGACACTTTAGGTCGTTCAATATAACTGTGATTGTGATGCTATGACAGTCAATCCCCAGGAAATCCATTCCGCTGCAAAACAGGTAAATTGGGGGTGTGACAGATTGGCATCAGAGCTTCGGTTATAGAGAACTAGGTTGCATCATTGACCCTAGACTATAACTACATCATCATAGCATCTCATCATTTCATCATAAGTGCATGTTCACTTTGCATGCGATTTATACGTACATTTCTCGAGTTATTTACTTTCATTTCAAATCGATTGTCACATGGATGCCCTTAAATACACATCCCATCATACTCACATCAGACTCCAATGTGGTGAATGCCTTGTCATTCCCTATCACAATTTTTTTCACCAAGTTGACTTAACACCAAACATCATATGAGTCGATTAGTCCAAGCATTGCATAGTTACTCCTAAATTATACATAGCCTGATCACCTATGTCTAATTCAGGAAGAATCATGCAATGAAGGGAGTAGTAGGCTTATATGTGTAAGCAATTCTATGACCGAGCCAAATTTTCAAAAGACCCGTTACTCGAACCGATTTAGCCTAATCTCATGACAGTTCTTGTTTGATGAGTTGTGAGATTAAGTAAAAATCGGTTACCAAAAAGTCTTTTGAGGGTTTTGCTCGAGAATGGGAAGGCTTGCCTCATCAAACCCTAACCCCGAGAGACCAACACGAACTGAATTCAGGGACTGAATTCCTTTTTGGTTGGGCGAATGTGACAACTCGTAATTTCAGGTCATTTCTCAAAACAATTCATGTTTCACTATTTCATCATTTATCGTAAACTAGATTTACGTGTTCCAAATTCGCGTAACCTTAATGGTTTAGCGGCGAATTCATGATCATATCATCACGAACATTTCATATAGACTAAGTTTAGTCTACACTTCATTAGCATCATTTGCATCATGTTAGTTCATTCATGACTTTGCATTTCACATTAAACGCGTAAATTTTATATTAAATAAACGTTATCGCGTAAGTTATTATTTTGAACATTTAATCCGATACTTCCAAAAATGATCCCGATATATTTTTATACTTACATTTAGTTTATAAAAATAATATTTTGAGTTTACCTAGTGTTTTAAATTTATTTTGTATATAAATCGTTAAATTTATATTATTACGACGCTTTTATTAAAAACTACACGATAATTATTATATCACTCAAATTTTACAAGAAATGTATTTTTACAATTTATATGACCTCAATATATTTTACTATGATCCGTTAAAAATTATTTCTAGCTAACGCTACCCTAAATGCTCAAATGTGTATACAAGTTACAACTTATATTTATATAACTTACATCTACTTTACTTACACATTTTTTTTACACATGATAACAAAATAAAAGAAATAAATAAATTAATGAACTAGACAAGATCCATCAACTCCACTTGAATTGTGGATCTTGTCTTGCAAAGAAGTCTTATTACATTCAATGTATAATTCAACACATAGAGACATCATTTTCAAAGTGAAAAATAAAAATCTCTCCTCTTGTTTTCCTTCTCTCTAAAACCGGCCAACATAAGGGGTGAAGAAGAGTTTATCAAAAATCTTCAAATCAAGTATTTTACAATCTAGTTACACTCTTAATCAAGGTTTTGAAATAAAAACCTAGGGTGTTTAGGTTTAATCCCTTGTTCTAATCACCTCATCAAGTAACTAGTAACCATATCACTTTCATTTTACATCTTTCATTTTCATTTCATATTTATTTCTTCATTTTTGAGCAAGCATGCAAGACTTATGGTTATTTATACCATTTTTAACATTGTTTTTAGAGTTTTATACATATAAGTCATCCTATAATTTATCCCTTGTTATACATTGGTCTTGATGATGTTTAGGAACCCATGACACCCTAAGAAGGTGTATGGTAGGATTAGAATAGCTTTGGAGTTGTTTTGAAGGGATTGGAATAGGTTTAGTACGAGAAAAACTCTTTTCGACAAGTCTAAAAAGTGGTCTGATCTTATTTTGTATTTCTGGAAAATCCGACAGTAGACATGAATTTTTGGCCTAGATAATTAGAAAATATACTTTAAAACGAATCCGTGGCCGCTTGAACGGATTAAAACGGAGCTATAACGAAGAAGTTATGAATTTTTCAAGTTTGACGACGAAATATATATTTCCTGAAATTTCAGCACACTATTTTTGTTTTGTACGAGTCAAAAACGAGTCTTAAGCTTTATAAATTATTTCGACTTATCAAAAATATATTAGTATACTTTGATACGAAGCTAAGGACGTATAATACGTAGAAAACGGATTTGTAACGACTAAAATATACACGTTTTTACAAAATTGCCGTAACTTTATTAGTAAGAAAAACTATATTATTTTTAGTTGACAAGTGTTACGGATAAACAAAACGACCATATTGAAGGCTATTTTTAACGTTGATGTAGAACTTTTTGTAACGAGATGTCTTCTAATAAAATCGAGATCACCAAGCATATTTTCCAAAACGACCAACCGTTTGTATAGCGGAGTTGTAATGAATTATTTACGGTTGCTTAAACTTTGCCGAAACTCACTTTTAAACAACATTTTGGACAAAATCACCCTACTTAACCTATGTTTTTCTTTATGAACGAGACCTCTAGGATAAAAACTTAAATGACAAAACTTCGAGATTTTGATACAAGCTTTCCAAAACCGTTGAGTTCGTTTCCTAACGTTCGACGTACACCATTTTACGACTAGCTTTTCGAGGCCATTTTAGTCACTTTCATGAAATTTCCAACGACATTATTTTACGACGAAAAGTTATAATTTCACAATAAATCATTAAGAAACTATTGTAGGATGACATTTTGACGTAAATATTTGTAAAGTAATTTAAGAATGGTCAAGACGTCAAAAGGAGTATTTTTCGACGAAGAGTGTTATTTTCAAAATTCACAAGTGGTATAAATAACATACGAATTGCATGCATAACATTACATCATAACTCATTGCGTATCATAACATTCACAATAGGTCAAGGTTAAAGCATCACACTACATCTCGGTGTACTCACTTTTGTCATCGCCTCATTTTACCAAGTGAGTCATAGCCCCACTTTTTCTCGTTTTAATTATTTATGAAACTCTTTGGGGGAGATGCATGCTCAATAATTTTTATTACATTCATGACTATTTGCAAATTATATGTTTATCAGATCTGAATGTTTAGTCATGCGAAGTAACAGTATTGCCATACTTAGAATTTCCATATCATAATCATTGGACTGATGGTCTTGGTATAATCATTGAACTGATGGTCTTGGTATAATCATTGGACTGATGGTCTTGGTATAATCATTGAACTGATGGTCTTGGTATAATCAGTGAACTAATGGTCTTGGTAGAATCATAGAACTAATGGTCTTGGTACAATCCTGAACTAATGGTCATGGAACAATTTGAAACCATACGAATTATGTGTTATATTAAGTAACTGTGGATACATTAAGTTATGCACTATTTTGTGAATTCATTTGACATCATGCGCTTGAGCATAAACTATATCACATTTTAGCAATGGGTTGTGAATACATAGGTTGCAAGTTTTGTATGGGCGGAACTTGGAACTGAGTGGATTTACAATGCCTTTGCTGCATAAATGATTTTAAAAGGCTTTACATTTCAACACAAACTCTATGAACTCACTCAACCTTTGTGGTGACACTTTTAGCATGTTTTTATCTCAGGTATCTAAGGCATTCACTTCATGGCATGCATTTGGACACATCATAGAGTCGCGGTGACGACGCGTCTCACTTGAGTTTCTGTACTTTAAAACATCGTTTGAATTGTAACAAACTTATTTTCGCACAAGTTGATTTTCTTTTGGGACCTATACTTTGTAAACTCTGATTGTTTTATTAAATCAAACGATGTTCTTTTCAAACGACACTTTAGGTCGTTCAATATAACTGTGATTGTGATGCTATGACAGTCAATCCCCAGGAATTCCATTCCGCTGCAAAACAGGTAAATTGGGGGTGTGACATGAATGAAGATAGCTGGTACAATGCCATGCAAGAATAAATTCATGAGTTTGATCGACTTGATGTATGGGAATTAGTACCTGCTCCAGATTGTGCTATGAGCATTGCTCTAAAGTGGATCTTCAAAGTGAAGCTTGATGAGCATGGCGATGTATTAAAGAATAAGGCTAGATTGGTTGCAAAAGGATACCGTCAGGAGGAAGGTATTGATTTTGAAGAATCATTTGCTCCTGTTGCTCGTATCGAGGCAATCAGAATCTTCTTGGCTAATGCTGCAAGTAAGAACATGGTAGTCTATCAGATGGATGTAAAGACGGCGTTTCTTAACGGAGATCTTAAAGAATTCGTCTACGTCAGCCAACCTGAAGGCTTTGTGAATCCAGAGCATCCTACTCACGTTTATCGTTTGAAGAAGGCTCTTTATGTTTTAAAGCAAGCTCCAAGGTCATGGTATGATACGCTGTCAAAGTTTCTTCTGTCTACCGGCTTCAGCAAAGGAGCGGTTGATCCAACATTGTTCACCAGGAAGTCAGGAAAACACTTAATTCACGTTCAAATTTATGTTGATGATATCATCTTTGCCTCAACTGACCCCAATGAATGTGACCGTTTTTCAAATGAAATGGGTTCTAAATTTCAAATGTCAATGATGGGACAAATGTCATTTTTCTTGGGATTACAAATTTCACAAAGTCCCGGAGGCATTTTTTATAAATCAATCTAAATATGCGAATGAGATGTTAAAGAAATTTGGATTTGATTCTAGTGACCCTGTTGACACCCCCATGATTGAGCGTACTAAACTGGATGAGGACCACTCAGGGATCATGGTAGACCAAACGAAATATCGTAGCATGATCGGATCCCTGATGTACCTCATAGCCAGTAGACCTGATATTCTGTTCGATGTATGCATGTGTGCTAGATACCAGGCTAAGCCTACCAAAAATCACCTTGAAGCGGTTAAACGGGTCTTTCGGTACCTCCAAGGAACCATCAACATGGGACTTTGGTACCCGAAGGACACCGGTATGTCACTAACAACATATGCAGATGCAGATCATGCAGGGTGTCAAGATACTCGTCGAAGTACATCTGGAGGTGCTCAGTTTTTGGGTGATAAGCTTGTGAGCTAGTCGTCAAAGAAGCAAATGAGTACTTCTATTTCCTCTACAGAGGCTGAATACATAGCCATGTCGTCATGTTGTGCTCAAATCCTTTGGATGAGATCTCAATTAACTGACTATGGCCTTGAATTCAACAAAATCCCTCTGTATTGTGATAATAAAAGTGCTATTGCTCTCTCATGCAACAATGTTCAGCACTCAAGAGCCAAGCATATCGACATTCGACATCATTTCATCAGGGAACAAGTAGAAAAAGGTGTGGTGGAACTCTACTTTGTGAGAACTGAATAGCAATTAGCAGACATCTTCACCAAAGCTCTTCCTAGAGAACGTTTTGAGTTTATCCTTCCACGTCTTGGTCTAAAGAGTCTACAACCGGAAACACTCAAGCGTCTTCAAGAGGAAGACGAGGAGTAAAGGTCTTTATTCATCTATCTCTTGTATATATTTATTCAAAAAGCAAAATACAAAACTTGAAAAACCCTCAAAAAGAATATATAAAAATATAAAATTTTCAAAATCCATAAAAATTAGAAAATCTTGAAAAAAAAAAGAAAAAGAAAAAAAAATCCAAAAATATTATTATTTTGTCATGTTTTTCCTTATTTCGATATCATCTACGGACTTTGTGTTGACATTCAAAGAATGTCACGGGTTTTTAGATGTTCTTCGAATGCACATAGTTTTAAAAAAAATGAGGCGGAGAAAAATGGTGGTTTATTTTCATTTCAGGCAGTAACCCGTTTTATAAAGAAAGAACAGAGCCATGCTTTATCTTGTTTTTCAAATCTCAGGCTCTGATTCTATAAAAAACAATTTATCACTATCTAATGAAAACTAAATGCTTTGAAAAATTACTCGGAATCAATTTTTGAAAATAATCTGTACTTAACGGTTGTCAAAAATATCTATCTCTCAATCAACAACTTATGTCATTGATTGAGGGGGAGAATGATTTTAAAAAAATAATAATAAAGTGTATTTTTCAAACAATGGTACCAGACCGTGGTTATTATTAAGTTTTCAGAAGATATTCAAGCATGTTTAATGTTAATCGTTGGAGTATAAAGTCTCAAAATTCGATCCTTATCAGTTAAAACGTTTTCATAATCAAGTCACAATTCTCCTTAAAAGCTTTCAAAATCAATTTAAATCTACAAGAGATCACAAATCTCAAATGAGTTGAAAATTGTGATCGGGGGAGAATTTGTGATTTAAATTAGATTTAAACTGATAATTCGATAAATGGTTTTATAAGGGTGTACAATCTCTCCTCCCCACATGTGACAAACGATTTCAAATTTTTCCATGCACATGTTGAGGGGGAGCATTTCTAAAATATCAAAACAATTAACATACAAAATGCTTTGATTCTATATCACAAGTATCTTGATTGATTTTTTTTTCAAATGGTTTTCCATTGGTTCCAATGGCAGATGAACGATACCAAAAAGACCGACCAACTTTACTTTATGTATGGTGATATAAGGATGATAAGGTTAGGTTATGGTCCCATGATCCGCCAGAACCGGAGGGATCTACCCAGGGACAATCCACTAGTTAGTGTAGAAGTCCTTAGGTATGATGATAAAAGGAGAAAAATGAGATATGGGAAGAGTGCGGACTGAGACAGAGCTAGTACTGGAATAAACCCAACAATGTTCTAGCTATGAAGTCTCGGTAAGCACTGAAGGGGTTGAAGAATGAAAAAGAATTAAATGTGAAAAGGGTGAAAAGAAATAGCCCTCCATTTATTCAACCATAGGGCAGAAACCGGGTACAATTCATATGCTACTGATGGTAACATCGGTATTGAAGACAAGACGTCATGGACCCAGTGACGCTCTGCACTACAACTTCACAAACAACTCAAGTTCCTCTTAAAAGGGCTTGTTTCATTCTCACGGGGAACCTACATAATCTCTCAACTTTCTCTTAGAGATTGTTGATATTGAAGAAGGAGACCCTCTCCCTAGTCTACGGCACAGGAACCAAATATGCACAAATTGAGTCTAGAGCCTCGAGATCGTCAATAAATCTCTTTAGGACACTGTCAATGAAGACTCTCTGTTTCACACAATGTGGATAGAGATATTATATCTTATGAGTCCTACGCATTATCCTTGTGGTATTGCCAGAACATCTGAGTGGTATGCTAACATATTCACAATGAAGATGGAAAGCCTTATGGAGCCAACATCAAACAAGCTCCTGGTGGGTGGCATGTGAGATCTATCCAATAGATCAACAATGTGACAACTGAACAGAATCAATGGGGCGATTCAATCTTTTGAATCAATCCTGGTTCAGGTTATGGATTGACGGATACCTTTGAAAAACCGGTCATTGTCCTTAAAAACTCTTTTCTTTAGCACATCGACCGTGTACGAATATTTCAAATCAAAAGGTGTTTTATGATTGATAATTGATTTTCATTAAAACCTTCGTTGTATTGCAAAAACAATTTCTATTGAGAAATACATGATTGTTTTTCAAATCTCTTTTCATCAATCAGTGAATCCCTATTCGCTGGTTCACTCACTCCGTGTTGTCTTCTTTGAGACGTTCCGGTTTGAGAACAGCTAGAGCAGCTGCGAAACCCTGTCAAGGAAATTCTTCGGAATTATACCTGATCACAGGCAGTACTTGTACTGATCAACGGGGAACCGTGGGTCGTGTACCTCAATTCAACGAAAGTGATCAAAGATACTTTCGTGAGATTTATTGCTAACTGTTGTATGCAGGTACACCCTACGTTTGCAGCTGATCAGAATGAAGCGGTCAATCCATAGCCGCATGCTCACTCAACATATTCATCTCAAAAGAATTCATGATTAGTGCATCAATGACTCTGATATTTTCACTCCATGACTCTGCTACGCCGCTGCCAATATCATGAATCAACGAAAGCTTCCGCTATTCTGATAAGAAGAAATCATGGTCCAGAATGTGAGCATGTCGGTCCAAAAGTTACAACATCACATAATACCAACATCACAAAGGAAGAGTCAGAGATTTAATATGACTGATGATCTCAAAGCAGGCTCAACAATCATTCTCACGTGGATCAGTTAAAGACCTCCACTTGGAATTCCCAAACATGCAATAATGAAGATTCAAAGACTACGAGCTACTGAGCAAAGGACTTAATCAAGAATCCTAGAACAATCTAATGTAATATCTGTTTGTAATCATTATAAATTGAGGTGACCTCCCTTAGGGGGAGATTGTTAGGAATTAGAAAATTCAGTCGTTAAAGATTCGGTCACCTCAAGTATAAGCATTCAATAGAAAGCTCGTAGTCGTAGTTATGATATGTTAGTTAGTAGTTTGTTAAGTAACACCGTGGAGGACGGACGGGTCTTTACCCACTGTATGCCTGATCCACAGCCCGTAGGTGGCGTTTATTTGTAAGACACTATAAATACCCTCTACCTCCCAAGGTAGAGGGTTGGAGCTTCAATTCCATTTTTCTTTGTTTCACATAGTTCCCAACTCTCTTCCATATCTCTTTCTAGAACTTTCTCTCTCTAAACTATTGTGAACGCCCCATATGTTATTGATATGATGTGTTAGTGAAATCCTATATCTTTCAATATATGCAATCAAGCTTGTAATGTTAGGGCAGGTAGTCCTTACTCAGTTGCAGATACTTCGATCCTTCACTACATGGACTGGCTTAAAGTATGGATAACAAAAGGATTGATATCTCATGACTTACGGGTTCAAGTAACTCAACCTTGATATTCAATCGGCAATGACATATGTTCACATCAGTTCAGGCCTCGTTCTTCAACACAATGGCGTCTGTAGATAACACTTCAGGCCCCGTTCCTCAAAGAAAAGAAAGGTGTACGCTTCAGTGCGCTTTATCTTCAGAAGAAGAGAAATCTTCATGTTTATGACCATTCTCATCTACATTCTCCATCAACAAGCTTCATGTTTTTCACATGCTCATTCAATCATCAAGTGGGTCTACGTTCATTGGTGCATATTCTTATTCACTTGCTTAATCAAAAATGGCAAACTTCATTTGCAATTTTTGAGGGGGAGAAGTGTGCATATTCTACATATTGATGGATGCTTGAATAATGGTCATATAACTTTCATCAAACGCCTAATGTTTCACTTACTAAGGATAACTGGGATTTATTGTTTGGGATTCATTGTTTCAAGATATGTTTGATGAATACTTCCAACTTCCAACGAATGTTGATCATCTAGTTCCTGAAGCTCCTGCTCCGATTCCTGCTGACTCAACTGGTACACCTTCTAAGAAGTACAACTCAAACTACTCAAGAAACCCAATCTCCAGTTAGTCCTTAAGGCATTGATAATGACTACCAAAATATTGCAGTTGCACTCATGAATAATGATCCGCTCTTTGGTATTCCTTTGCCAAATCTTCACGGGTTATTGTTCCTTCCAATGTGCACTCTATAAATCAACCACATGAGCATTAAGGAAAATGACTTCCTCATCCGCTTGAAGTCATTATTGATGAATCTTCCAGATCAGTCTCTACACGCCTTCATCTACCCACTCAAGCAATGTTTGTGTTACCATGATGCTCTCATATCCTCAACTGAACCTAATACTTACAAAGAACCATTGACTGAATCCTGCTAGATTGTAGCTATGCAAGAAAAGTTCAATGACCTTAAATACTTGAAGTTTGGGAGCTCGTTTCTCGTCCAGATCACGCAATGATCATCACTGTAAAGTGGATACTTAACGTCAAAATTGATGATCTGGGAGGAAGGTTGAAAAACAAAACTAATTTGGTAGCATGATACCTTTAGGAAGAAGACATCGATGTTGAGGAATCATTTGCTCCGGTTCATTCAGTGGATTGACGTACATCATATTGTATGTATATTCACATGTTGGGCATTTGACATAAATTGATCACTTCAAAGTTAATCATTTATCACTTATTTGAATTTGAAGTTGACTTTCACAAAGGAATGTTCTTATTTTATCTTGAAGTCGGGGTAGGTTGGTTGCATGATTTTCAATGATATCTTGCTCGTGCTTAAGAGTTAAGTTGAAGATTTAGATTATCTATTTACCAGTAGTCGGGATGGAAGTTTGAAGACCTGGTTAACTATCACTAAAAGGAGTTACGTTTCAGTACTTAGTGTCACACGTATAGGTCGTTGTGGATAATCGCAAGAGGTGTTATTCTCTCATACTTTGGTTGAGTATTGAGTACTTAGAGGTTCGCTCGAAGCATAAATTCTCGACATCGTTCTTCCATCATTAGTGCAAGCTTAGGATACAAATACGGGGAATTCATCTTTAGTTTCAAGTTTGGTATATCGGGTTTGCTTCTTCAGTGGTCATGTCAAATTTTCTACGTCTAGGTTGGTTAAGATAGTCAGAGAGAGTTTCTGTAGCAGTTGATTCTAACAAGATTCATTTGAGCTTATTGTGTTCTTCTGAAAATATTTCATGGATATGAGTGTATTATGTTTAGCTGATTCTGAGGTATCAAAACCAGCAAGGGGGAAGGAGACACACATCTAAATGCGAGTAAACTTGATGAACTGAATACTTCTAAGTGACTGAAGATATCCCGGGAAGACAAATGTCATTATCGCATAGAAACTCAAGGTTTGACTCATGGCGTTTAGTGTTCTTACTCCAACTATGTGGGGGAAGAGATGGAAGAGTTAGTTTAGGTACACAAGTGTGTGATGATTTCAATGTTATCGCAATCATCAGGGGAGAGAGATTGTGTACATTGGGGAAGCTCAGTTGTTTCACTTGAGAGCTTAATTAGTGATTATGTGATAATCACTTATTCCAAAGTTGACATCCGCAGAGATAATCAGTGATTCAGCATGCTACTTCAATGTTATCGGTTATTCTTTCTTTGGACATTTGGGTACTTCGGGTTCTTGAGCTTCATACACTTTCTTCAGGGGAGAGAAAAGTATACTTCGGGGTTATTCTTTGCTTATCAGACTTAATCTGCTACTTCGATGTTATAAGTTTCTCTATCTTTGGGTATATGTGTATTCGGGTTCTTGAGCTTTATTCCAAGAGACTGACTGCATCAATTCAACTACTTGGGGGAATTGGTCTCTTGACAACTTCTGGTATTCTTCGCTTCAGACTTTAGTGGAAAGAAATATGAGAAGATTCTACTCAAGTGTGGGATGAAACGTTGATGTTCTTCTATCATGATGATATAACCCCGAACGGAGAATCGATGATCGTTCTTAAAAGGAGTAGCAATGTTCATGATAATGGTGTGCTCCTCGGTGCATCTGGCTAAGGAAAGCTTGAAAGAGAGCTTTGAATCTGCTCAGCTAAAGGATTTTCGGTTAAGGGGGAAGCTGCCAAAGTCTCACTTTCAGATGGTTCAATTTCTCTCAATCCAGGAGCGTCGAAAACTTTGGTGGTGAATGTTTAAGAGATGATGACTTCTATCTTCTACAACGGGGCTGTTCGATATCCTTATGTCACACCCCCAATTTACCTGTTTTGCAGCGGAATGGAATTCCTGGGGATTGACTGTCATAGCACCACATCACAGTTATATTGAACGACCTAAAGTGTCGTTTTAAAAACACATCGTTGGATATTTCATAAAAACAATCAGAGTACAACATCGGTCCCAAAAGGTTTACAACGTTTGCGGAAATACAAATATGTTACAAATCCAAACGATGTTTTTGAAATAAAGTGCCATAATGTACATAATGTAAGTCGACGCCGCGACTCAAGATGTAGGTCCCTAAACCATGTCATGATGATAAAGCCTCAGTTACCTGAAAATACATTGCTAAAAACGGTCAACAATAATGTTGGTGAGAAATCATAGGTTTATGTAAATGTTTTATACGACTACACAAGTATAGACCATGCATGACAATCCAGTCACGTAAAAATAATGTTACAATTGCTCTAAGCCCATGACCCCGAAACTAGACTGTTCAATAATGTATACCCCTGCAGAGTGTTTGCCAGACAACTCCGTAATGTTATCAAATGAAATGCATCCGTTTGCCTGGTTGGGATTCACCAACCCGGATGGAGGCGTCACCCTCGATAGATCTATCCACTCATCCTCGCTTCAAAGATTAACGGTTCATGTTCAGGTAATGGGGACTTTCAAATTGGCAAATGCGGTAACTTAAGCAATGTAATGAATTTAACATACTTGGTATCGTACAAAAAAATGTAGTGCAATGTATTCTCCCCCGTGGGTTTGAAAATAATCAAAAGCATGTAAAACGGGGCTATGAAAACTCACTTGGATAAACTGGAATAACGGCAAAAGTGAGTACACTGAGGTTTAATGTGATGCGTCAGCCGGGACCTATTACGAATGATATGATATGTCATGAGTTGCAATGTAATGTTATGCATGCATTTCGTATGTTATTTATACCATTTGCGGGTTTTGAAAATATTACTTTTCGTCGAAAAATACTCGTTTGACGTCTTGACCAATCAAAAATCACTTTACAAGTTTTTACGTCAAAATGTCATCCTACAATGGTTTTATAAAGATTTTTGGTGAAATTTTCACTTTTCGTCGCAAAACAATGTCGTCGGAATTTTTATAAAAGTAACAAAAATGGCTTTGGAAAACGAGTCGTAAAATGGTGTACGTCGATCGTTAGAGAACGAACTCGACTGTTTTGGAAAGTTTGTATCGATCTCTAGAAGTTTCAGTTCAGGAGTTTTCGTCCAAAAGGTCTCGATCATAAAGATAATAAAGGTTAAAGTTGGTGGTTTTGGCTAATTGTTGTGCAGAAAATGAGTTTCGGCCAAGTTTGAACATCCGTAATTAATTTACTACAACTCCGCTATACAAACGGCTTGTCGTTTTGAAAAATATGGCCGATGAACTTGATTTTACTAGAAGACAATTCGTTCCAAAAAGTTTCACATCATGGTTAAAAACAGCCGCAAACATGGACGTTACAGCTACTAAAATACTTGTATCGTAAAAATAATATAGATTTTCAGAAAATAATAGTTACGGCAACTTTATAAAAACGTGCATATCTTTGTCGTTTCAAATCCGTTTTCTACGTATAATATGTCCTTAGCTTCGTATCGAAGTAAACTAATATATTTTTGACTAGTCGAAATAATTTGTGAAGCTTAAGGCTCGTTTTTGACCCGAACAAACTAAAAACTGCATGCTGAAATTTCAGAAAACTATTTATTTCGTCGTCAAACTTTAAAAATTCATAACTTCTTCGTTATAACTCCGTTTTTATCCGTTCAAAAGGCCACGGATTCGTTTTAAAGTATATTTTCTAAATATCAAGGCCAAAGTTTCGTACCAACTGTCGGTTTTTCCAGAAAATCGAATCAAGGACAGAACCTATTTTATAGTTATCGAAAATAGTTTTTCTCGGACAAAACCTATTCTAATCCCTTCAAATCAACTCCAAAGCTAATCTAATCCTACCATACACCTTCTTAGGGTGTCATGGGTTCCTAATCACCATCAAGACCAAAGAATACCATGGGAATATTTATAGGATGACCATTATGTATATATATAACTCAATAAATCATGAAAAATGGTATAAATCACATATCATGCATATTATCTCCAAAAATGAAAAGGAACATATGAAAATGAAAAGGAAACATGAAAATGATAAAAACAAGCTTACTAGTGAAAATGATGAGGTGAAAGTAACAAGGATTAAACTTAAATACCCTTGGTTTTTATTTCAAAACCATATAAAGGATATAACTAGATTGTAAAGCACTCGATTGATAAAAATTTTGATCCCTTGATCTCTTGAAGGTGGTGACCGGTTTTGGAGAAGCCAAAAGGAAGAGAGAAAATAAAATTTTACTAACACTTTGAAGAGATGAAATGTATGAGAAATAATAATAGAGTTGCAAGACTTTATGTTGAATGAAATAATTGAGAAAACACTAACCATGCCAACATTTATGAGACCCTTCCCCCTTGGTCGGCCAAGGGGGGGGTACTAAGATATTTTCATTTTTTTTTTTTTTAAACATTTACTTGCATGTATTTTGTATAAACTTGTATAAATTGTAAAGAAAGTGTAAGAGATTTGTAGCAATTTGTAACTTGTAGGATAAATGGAAATTTTGGTACAAGTAAGTTTTTAATAGGTCAAAATAGAATGTAATGAGGTGATAAAAATTGTAAAAATACATTCCTTGTGAAATTTGGGTGATAAAATAATTATCGTAAAATTTTTAAGAAACACAACGTAATAATTAAACTTTAACTATTTAAGTACCAAATAAATTTGAAACACTAGGAAAACTAAAAATATAGTTTTTATAAACTAAATGTAAGTTTAAAAATACCTCGGGATCATTTTTGAAAGTAACGGATTAAATATTCAAAATAATAACTCACGCGATAAAGATTATTAAATATAAAAATTACGCGTATAAAGTGAAATGAAATGTCGTGAATGAATTGATATGATGCAAATGATGTCAATGGAATGTAGACTAATCTTAGTCCATATGAAATGTACGTGATGTTATGATCATGAATTCGCCGCTAAACCTTTAAGGTTACGCGAATTTGAAACACGTAAACCAAGTTTACGATAAATGTTGAAATAATGAGACATGAATTGTGTCGAGAAATGACCTGAAAGTACGGGTTGTCACATTCGCCCATCCAAAAAGGAATTCAGTCCCTGAATTCAGTTCGTGTTAGTCTATCGGGTTTAGGGTTTGATGTGGCAAACTTTCCCATTCCCGAGCAAAACCCTCAAAAGACTTTTTACCAACCAATTTTCACTTAATCTCACAACTCATCAAACAAGAATTGTCATGAGATTAGGCTAAATTGGTTTGAAGGAGGACTTTTGAAAATTTGGCTCGATTACGGGATTGCTTACACATATAAGCCTACTACTCCCTTCATTGCATGATTCTTCCTGAATTAGACATAGGTGATCAGGCTATGTATAATTTAGGAGTAACTATGCAATGCTTGGACTAATCGACTCATAAGTTGTTTGGTGTTGAGTCAACTGATGTTAAAATTGTGATGAACATCGAGGAGAGAAGACATGGAGAAGTGTCGTTAAAATGATAGTTAAAGTAAAAAGAATTAAAATCCTCGTAAATGATAACAAATCGGAAAGAAAATAAAGTACGATAGATGAGAATATTTTACAACAAGTGGTTTAGCAAAAGTAGTACATCTTTAAGTTATAAAGTTTAGAATACGATGAAAGACATAAACTTAGTACGACATGGTACATAAAGCAAAACAAGACTGTTAGTTTCCGAACTTCTTCAGTTTTCCGCGTCATTGATACTTTGACGAGCTTCTCCTCCTCCTAACATGTATGCATTCCCATGAGCACCTTCAACTTGTTGTCCTTGGTTTTGGGGACATTGGCTCCGATAGTGTCCTAGCTCCCCACATTCGAAACATGTCATTATAGTTTTGCCTCTACAATCCCTGGCGAGGTGTCCTAATTTTTGGCACTGGCGGCACTTGGCAGGGCAAAGACCTGAGTGATGAAACTTACATCTAGTACATAATGGGTGTGTTCCAGCATATCCTTTTCCTTTGCAGTCCTTAGCAAGGTGTCCCACTTTTTGACAGATAAAGCATATACCACATGGACCATCATGATGTAACGTGCATTGATGACATCGTGGTAAGTTTCCAGTATAAGTTCTTTCCTTTGTTGGTGCAGCAACATAAACCCTGGCGGCTTCTTGTCTTCTATTCTGTTGTTGGTGATGGTTAGTGTTACGGTTTTGGTTGTTGTTATTATAACCTCCTTGGTCATTTTCCCATTTCCTTTTGTTATTGTTGATTTGGTTATCATCGTTGTTGTTGTTGTTTTGGTTATTGTGGTAGTTGGTGCGGTTGTTGGGGTTGTTGTTACGGTTGGTGTTGGTGATATTGCCTCTCTTTACTACTTGTGCCATGAGTACTTGAGTAATACGGGTAGATTCTTCAATTGTTTGTGGATCGAAAGAAGTTACATCTCCTTGGATATTTTGTGAAAGTCCTCCAATGAAATTTTTCAATAGTTTCTCCTCGTCCGAAACCATAGCTGGACAAAGAACAGTCAACTCTTGAAACCTTTTGATGTAAGCAAGTCTCGCAGTTTCAGCAGCAGTTGCGGCCTCGGTAATAGCAGCTACGGTCGCTCGTTCTTTTTCAATCCTTAATGCCTCTGCTACACTATCCTTTACCAACTTTTGAATAGCCGCTTGAGTCATTTCAGGTGTAGCTTTCTTCGGTGCCATATCTTCTTCAAAACAAGAGGAAATGTGAGACGTAGCAAAATCCGATGTTAATAATAAACGCTCCAATGAAATGTGATAAGAATGATAAGTTTGAGGTTATTTTTCAAAATGATCGACGGTTTCCGAAAAGATGGGTTATGAGGTGTTGTAAATGTTTCAACTGTATAATGGTTTAGTGACTTAGTGTGTGAATAACGTGTAACTCGACATGTTAGTGGTGAAACAAAAGAGTGAGAGTGACTTCGCCCTATTTAAAGGTTCATCTCGGCATTCGACGTTATCGGTGATGAGTCGATTGATGTGAAAATTGTGATAGGGAATGACAAGGAATTCTCCACGTTAGAGTATGAGGAAAAGATAATGGGATGGGTATATAAGGGCATCCATGTGACAATCGTTTTGAAATGAATTTAAATAACTCGAAAAATGTACGTATAAATCGCATACAAAGTGAACATGCACTTATGATGAAATGATGACATGCTATGATAATGTAGTTATAGTCTAGGGTCAATGATGCAACCTAGTTCTCTATAACTGAAGCTCTGATGCCAATCTGTCACACCCCCAATTTACCTGTTTTGCAGCGGAATGGAATTCCTGGGGATTGACTGTCATAGCACCACATCACAGTTATATTGAACGACCTAAAGTGTCGTTTTAAAAACACATCGTTGGATATTTCATAAAAACAATCAGAGTACAACA
Organism: Chrysanthemum seticuspe; assembly: GCA_019973895.1. NCBI lineage: Eukaryota > Viridiplantae > Streptophyta > Magnoliopsida > Asterales > Asteraceae > Chrysanthemum > Chrysanthemum seticuspe. Next base: position 213,438,705 of record BPTQ01000009.1, on the reverse strand, counting down.
TCGGTCCCAAAAGGTTTACAACGTTTGCGGAAATACAAATATGTTACAAATCCAAACGATGTTTTTGAAATAAAGTGCCATAATGTACATAATGTAAGTCGACGCCGCGACTCAAAATGTAGGTCCCTAAACCATGTCATGATGATAAAGCCTCAGTTACCTGAAAATACATTGCTAAAAACGGTCAACAATAATGTTGGTGAGAAATCATAGGTTTATGTAAATGTTTTATACGACTACACAAGTATAGACCATGCATGACAATCCAGTCACGTAAAAATAATGTTACAATTGCTCTAAGCCTATGACCCCGAAACTAGACTGTTCAATAATGTATACCCCTGCAGAGTGTTTGCCAGACAACTCCGTAATGTTATCAAATGAAATGCATCCGTTTGCCTGGTTGGGATTCACCAACCCGGATGGAGGCGTCACCCTCGATAGATCTATCCACTCATCCTCGCTTCAAAGATTAACGGTTCATGTTCAGGTAATGGGGACTTTCAAATTGGCAAATGCGGTAACTTAAGCAATGTAATGAATTTAACATACTTGGTATCGTACAAAAAAATGTAGTGCAATGTATTCTCCCCCGTGGGTTTGAAAATAATCAAAAGCATGTAAAACGGGGCTATGAAAACTCACTTGGATAAACTGGAATAACGGCAAAAGTGAGTACACTGAGGTTTAATGTGATGCGTCAGCCGGGACCTATTACGAATGATATGATATGTCATGAGTTGCAATGTAATGTTATGCATGCATTTCGTATGTTATTTATACCATTTGCGGGTTTTGAAAATATTACTTTTCGTCGAAAAATACTCGTTTGACGTCTTGACCAATCAAAAATCACTTTACAAGTTTTTACGTCAAAATGTCATCCTACAATGGTTTTATAAAGATTTTTGGTGAAATTTTCACTTTTCGTCGCAAAACAATGTCGTCGGAATTTTTATAAAAGTAACAAAAATGGCTTTGGAAAACGAGTCGTAAAATGGTGTACGTCGATCGTTAGAGAACGAACTCGACTGTTTTGGAAAGTTTGTATCGATCTCTAGAAGTTTCAGTTCAGGAGTTTTCGTCCAAAAGGTCTCGATCATAAAGATAATAAAGGTTAAAGTTGGTGGTTTTGGCTAATTGTTGTGCAGAAAATGAGTTTCGGCCAAGTTTGAACATCCGTAATTAATTTACTACAACTCCGCTATACAAACGGCTTGTCGTTTTGAAAAATATGGCCGATGAACTTGATTTTACTAGAAGACAATTCGTTCCAAAAAGTTTCACATCATGGTTAAAAACAGCCGCAAACATGGACGTTACAGCTACTAAAATACTTGTATCGTAAAAATAATATAGATTTTCAGAAAATAATAGTTACGGCAACTTTATAAAAACGTGCATATCTTTGTCGTTTCAAATCCGTTTTCTACGTATAATATGTCCTTAGCTTCGTATCGAAGTAAACTAATATATTTTTGACTAGTCGAAATAATTTGTGAAGCTTAAGGCTCGTTTTTGACCCGAACAAACTAAAAACTGCATGCTGAAATTTCAGAAAACTATTTATTTCGTCGTCAAACTTTAAAAATTCATAACTTCTTCGTTATAACTCCGTTTTTATCCGTTCAAAAGGCCACGGATTCGTTTTAAAGTATATTTTCTAAATATCAAGGCCAAAGTTTCGTACCAACTGTCGGTTTTTCCAGAAAATCGAATCAAGGACAGAACCTATTTTATAGTTATCGAAAATAGTTTTTCTCGGACAAAACCTATTCTAATCCCTTCAAATCAACTCCAAAGCTAATCTAATCCTACCATACACCTTCTTAGGGTGTCATGGGTTCCTAATCACCATCAAGACCAAAGAATACCATGGGAATATTTATAGGATGACCATTATGTATATATATAACTCAATAAATCATGAAAAATGGTATAAATCACATATCATGCATATTATCTCCAAAAATGAAAAGGAACATATGAAAATGAAAAGGAAACATGAAAATGATAAAAACAAGCTTACTAGTGAAAATGATGAGGTGAAAGTAACAAGGATTAAACTTAAATACCCTTGGTTTTTATTTCAAAACCATATAAAGGATATAACTAGATTGTAAAGCACTTGATTGATAAAAATTTTGATCCCTTGATCTCTTGAAGGTGGTGACCGGTTTTGGAGAAGCCAAAAGGAAGAGAGAAAATAAAATTTTACTAACACTTTGAAGAGATGAAATGTATGAGAAATAATAATAGAGTTGCAAGACTTTATGTTGAATGAAATAATTGAGAAAACACTAACCATGCCAACATTTATGAGACCCTTCCCCCTTGGTCGGCCAAGGGGGGGGGTACTAAGATATTTTCATTTTTTTTTTTTTTTAAACATTTACTTGCATGTATTTTGTATAAACTTGTATAAATTGTAAAGAAAGTGTAAGAGATTTGTAGCAATTTGTAACTTGTAGGATAAATGGAAATTTTGGTACAAGTAAGTTTTTAATAGGTCAAAATAGAATGTAATGAGGTGATAAAAATTGTAAAAATACATTCCTTGTGAAATTTGGGTGATAAAATAATTATCGTAAAATTTTTAAGAAACACAACGTAATAATTAAACTTTAACTATTTAAGTACCAAATAAATTTGAAACACTAGGAAAACTAAAAATATAGTTTTTATAAACTAAATGTAAGTTTAAAAATACCTCGGGATCATTTTTGAAAGTAACGGATTAAATATTCAAAATAATAACTCACGCGATAAAGATTATTAAATATAAAAATTACGCGTATAAAGTGAAATGAAATGTCGTGAATGAATTGATATGATGCAAATGATGTCAATGGAATGTAGACTAATCTTAGTCCATATGAAATGTACGTGATGTTATGATCATGAATTCGCCGCTAAACCTTTAAGGTTACGCGAATTTGAAACACGTAAACCAAGTTTACGATAAATGTTGAAATAATGAGACATGAATTGTGTCGAGAAATGACCTGAAAGTACGGGTTGTCACACCTTATCTCGGTACTCGTATCATCATCTTTCTTAAACTATATCATCTACTCTATCTTTGTAAATATTTATCAAAAACCAAAATACAAAAATATAAAACCCACAAAAAGAAAATAGAAAAATATAAAACCAACAAAAACCCATAAAAATAAAAAAAACATGAAAAATACCAAAAATATTGTTTTCTCAAGACATGTCTCCTGGTATCAATAACATCTACGGTCTTAGAAATGTCATTCAACAATGGCACGGGACCATAGATGAAGTTCGAGCAGGAGGTGTAAATATTTTTTTTTTTCAAAACATGTCAAAAAATATGGCTTGCAGTTACTTCAGACTGTAACCCGTGCTTAAACAAATGGTTTGCTATTATTTCTAACAGCAACACGCTCTTTTCAAGAAAGGAAAGTGTTGCGCTAAACCAATTTTCATAAATTTCATGCATTTATCCTAAAACAAAATCGAGGAAAGCATGTCGCCAAAAGGACTGCTGTTCCTACACAAATGTTTTTCTTTCTAAAAATTCTTCAGAAAAATATTTGTTGTTTCAAAAATGGTGGAAAATGAGTTGCTAGAAAATCAATCAAAATCAAAGGTTTGTAAATTTTGAAAACCCAATCAATGACTTCAGCTTATTTAAAACTCTTTATAGAAAGAGTCATTGATTGAGGGTGAGAAGTTTTTCAAATTTATATCATCTAACGGGCTTATATAATCATCCTATGTGCTTAATTGAAAAAATATGTTTGCCTAAGTTGAAGGACTAGGAGTCTAGGATATGATTGTTAGGTTTAGATGATTATAGTTTGATGAACACATTATTCCCATGCCTTATATGATCTGATTGATATGTTGGATTGACTTGTATTAGTCGATTGCGGTATTGGGTGATGTCGACCACCATATATCTGTATGTATGTCCACTAACGTATGCAGGTATATTGGTATATAAGAATGTTCCCGGTCCGGATCTCACAAAAGAATATGATTGGATGCCGAAAGGAAAGGGTAACTATTTCTTGGGTCGACAAAAGAAGAAACGGAGCTTAATTGGCCTCTATGGAGAGTTGGCATGAAATATGAAATGTCAGAGGTCTCACTGCATCAGCAGACGGTTTTCTTCCAGCCTTACAGCAACAACAGAAGCAACTTAACCACCTAACGTATCTTTGTGCAGGACAAGTAGTGAATAATACCATTTTTTAACAATTTTGAAAATATTGTTTTAAAAATGGAAAAATATTGTTTTGAAAATAAATTGGAATTAAATTTTTGAAATCAACCGGACTTCATTTTGATAAAACATAAGTCACTCAATCATCGACTACGGTCTTCGATTGAGGGGGAGACTGATTTCAATCTAAAATATTTTCAAACGATATTTCATCTATCAAGTCCGTTAGTACAAAATAAGTGGTGATCTAAAGATTTAATGTTATGCCATGGTATGATTTTCTTTAAAACACAAAGATCTTACAAAATGAAATTTTTTCTGTTCTTGTTTGATTGTAAAATTGTTTTATTTTACTTAAAGATCTCTTAAAAACTATCATACCTGACAGTAACAATCTTTAATGTCTATAATTGGTCCCCATCACTCAATTTCAAAATTAAATCAAACCACGTCTTTCCCCAAAATTTTCTAAAAGATCTAAATCAATTGGGATCACAAATCTCAAAAGGTTTGAAATTTTTGTTCGGGGGAAAGATCGTGCTTTAAATCTCAAATCGGTTTTAAAGGGTGATTGTTTCAAAAACACTCCTTCCTTCATGTGCCAAACGATTTCAAATACATAATGCACATGATTGAGGAGGAGCATTTAAACAAAAACCAGAAGAGAATTTAAACCATACATATTTTCTCCCATGTTTTCTAAACCTATTTAAATCACTTGGGAGAAAATGTGATTTAAACATGAAATCTGATAACAAATGATCATTTTGACTCGAAGTGCAGGCTGCTCTCCCATATGTGCTAAATGCTTTCGAATCTCGAAGCACATATTGAGGGGGAGCATTTAAAAAGAAAATAAACTTTCAAGGTACAAAGATTTCTATGTTTCAACATAAGTACCTTGATTGATTTTCTAATGGTTTCTTAATGGCAAATGTGATCGTGGAAGTTCTTCAAAAACCACTTACCTCTATGTGCAAAATGATTTTCAAATATCCAACGCACATTTTGAGGGGGATAATTTACCAAGAAAAATCAAAAGGCCTTTTTCTAAGGAAATTGTGATCAAGCATATATTTCAAAGAACTCTTGCCTCCATGTGCTAAACAATTTCAAAATCATATGCACATGTTGAGGGGGACCATTTCTAAATGATCAAAACAATTAAGGTACAAAATGCTTTGATATTATATCAAAAGTACCTTGATTTATTTTCCAAATGATTTTTCAAGTGGTTTCATGAAGGAATGAACTGTACCAAAAAGACTGACAAATTTACTTTATGCATGGTGTTATAAGGATGGTTAGGCTAGGTATTCGTTCCCACGATCCCGCCAGAGCCGGAGGGATCTAGCCAGGGACAATCCACTAGATAGTGTAGAAGGCCTTAGGTATGATGAAAAAAGAAGAAAAATGAGAATACGGGAAGAGTGCGGATTGAGATAGAGCTAGTACTGGAATTAACCCAACAAGGTTCTAGTTATGAAGTCTCGGTAAGCACTGAAGGGGTTGAAGAATGAAAAATAATTGAATGTGAAAAGGGTGAAAAGAAATAGCCCTCCATTAATTCAACCTTAGGGCAGAAACTGGGTTCAATACATATGCTACTGGTGTCTACTAAGGTAACACTGGTATTAAAGACAAGACGTCATGGACCCAGTGACGCACTGCACCTAACTTCTCAAGCTACTCAAGTTCCTCTTAAAGGACTTGTTTCATTCTCACGGGGAACCTACATAATCTATCGACTTTCTCTTAGAGATTGTTGATTTTGAAGAAGGAGACCCTCTCCCTAGTCTCCAAATAGGAAACCAAAGTGCACTATTGAGTCTAGAGCCAAGACATCATCCACAATATCTCATTAGGACACAAAATTAATGAAGACTTGCTGTTTCACACAATGTGGAAAGTAAGTATATATATTGAGAGTCCTACGCATTATCCTTGTGGTATTGCCAGAACATCCGAGTGATATGTAAAAGTATTCATGATGAAGATGGAAATCCTTCTGAAGCCAACATCTAACAAGCTCTTGGTGGGTGACATGTGAGATCTTTTCCAAAGATCAAGCTTGTGACAACTGGATAGAAACAATGGGGCAATTCATTCTGGAATCAACATTGGTCCAGGAAATGAATTGACGAATACTTTTGGAAAAACCGTTCGATGTGCAAATCTTCTTTTCTCTAGTACATCGAATGTGTATTCATGTTTTCAAACACAAAAAAGTATCTCTGATTGAAAAAAAAATACTTTTGGAAAAACCGTTCGATGTGCAAATCTATTCTTTTCTCTAGCACATCGAATCTGTATTCTTTTTCACATACAAAAAGTATTTCTGATTGAAAATTGATCTTTCTCATAAAACCTTCGTCGTATTACAAAAATCTTTCTTCAAGCAATACGCGATTGTTTTTCAAATAAATTTTTCTTCAATAAGTGAATCTCAATTCGCTGGTTCACTCACTTCGTGTTGTCTACTTTGGGACGCTCCGGTTTGAGAACGGCTAGATCAAGCTGCGAAACCCTGTCAAGGAGATTCTTCGGAACTCTACCTGATCACAGGCAGTATTTATATTGATCAACGGGGAACCGTGGTTCTTGCAACTATATTCAATGAAAGTGAACAAAGACACTTTCGTGTGTTTTAGTGCTAACTGTTGTTTGCAGGAACATTTGGACGGTTGCAGCTGATCGATATTGAGGAGTCAATTCACAACCGCATGCTCACAGCATTCACACTTAATTAAAAAAATCATGAACATCAAAGACATACTACAAAGATGCTTCCGCTACTCTGATGAAATGATGTCATGATCCAGAAAATGTGAGCATGTCGGTCCAAAAGTCACAACATCACATGAAGGCAACACAAAAAGGGTGATCCAGAGATTTATTGTGGCTGATGATCTCAAAGAAAGCTCGAAGATTATCAAAGATGTAGATCAGTTAAAGGCCTCCACTAAAAGTACAAAATAATTGGACTATGAAGAGTCATTAGTCAAGCACAATGAATGCGGAAATTGAAGAATTAAAGTCTACAAGCTCAGAACAGAAAACAAAATAGAATGCTAGATTCGAAATGTAAATCATGGGGTGACCTCCCTTAGGGGGAGATTGTTAGGAATTGGAAATTCCATAGTGAAGTGTCGGTCACCCCAACTATTGTCTAGAATATGTTAGCTCGTAGACATATCGTTATTTACTAATTTATTAGCTTAGTTTAGCTTAGAGTAACATCGTGGAGGAAGGACGGGTCTTTACCTATTGTATGCCTAATCCACAGTCCGACAGGAGGACGTATTAGTTGTAACTATAAATACCCCTTCCATCCTTGGAAGGGGTGGTGCTTCTCTTTCAATCTAACCTTTTCTCTTTTTGTTTACTTTCTCTCTCTAGAGAACACCCTCTATACTCTTTCTCTCTCTAAAACTCATCTTATTCGAACCTCTTGTGTGATTGATTGTGTGTTTGTGAAAACCAATATGTTACATATGCTGTGACAAGTACGGTAAAAATAGTTATAGTATATAGTGTAAGTCAAGTAGGGTGTAAATTATCAACCAGTGAAGAATATTATATAATTATGTCAAGTAAAAAAGTAATTAAGGCAAAAGGCTTGGCAGGTAGGCACGTGTCGGTCATAGGGTTTTGCTTTTGTAAAAGTAGTTATAGTCTAGGTTTTGAAAAAAATACCCAAATCTCTAAAACCAAGGCTTTGATACCAATCTGTAACACCCTAAAATGGCTCAGCGAAAGCACACAACCCTTGGGGTGCTACTAAATTGATATTACAACACAAGTATAAAATAACTGATGTATATTAAGAAAATTTTAGTTCATTGTTGAAAACAAGGTTTACATCATTGTTTAGTGCGGAAAACAGGTCCATAATAAAGCGGTCCCCATTCAAGTTTATAAGAGAAATCTATGACCATGCCATGCCTTTGCCTTGCGCCTCCAAAATTTAGCTATCGCCTTTAATCCTGAAACTACATGCTAAAAAGTGTTAACACGAGATTGGTGAGTTCATAGGTTTTAGTTTGTAAAAGCTGTGTAGACCACAAGATTTAATATTTTTTCATTCAGTTATGTGACCAGTTCACTCGATCATGTTACTAGTTCACTCGGTTATGTGACCAGTTCACTCGGTCATGTATGTACATAGCAGGTGTGACCAGTTCATTCGGTCATGCAACCATATGTACAAGTAAGCAATAAATTTACACTCGTATTCATTTGAAAGTAATCAAGTAGTTGGCAGGTAAACACATAATACATTCAAATAACCACAATTATATCAGTCAATCAGCACAGTTTGGGTAAGCAATTCACTTGTTCAAATAAAATAAACATTGAGTTTAAGTGAAAACAAGCATGTATTCTCTCCCAAAACAGTTATAAAATAGGTAAAGGTAGGGGCTATGAAACTCACCTCAGCAATTAGCAGTCTGAAGTAAACAATGCAAATAGTGATAGTGCACGGCTCTGACACGCAACCTAAATTAGTACAGTAAGTTTTAGTCTTTATTTCATGTTTAAGACTTGATAAAGTTCAACTGAACTTATACGTTTTAAATGTTTGTGTTGTTGTTGCTTGTGTGGCGTTGTTTAAGTTTGGAAACAGTTTTTCATAAGTTTGGATGTATATTGGCTTATGAAAGTGTAGAAATGGAAATATATTGAGGATACACGAGACCTTGGCTAGATGATGACCGAAAGATGATATATGTACAATGCGACGTTTGCGTGAACGAACAAAAGTACATATAGATTATATATATGTACAGGTGTTTATGACATTTTTGTATAATTGTATTTATTAAGTTTTAGCTTGATTTTATGTGTAACTTGCTTTAATCAAATACAATGTAGTTTTCAAACATAATTAGTTAATAATATGCTTCGAAATGTTATATATACATATAAGATCCGGTTTATATTTATATGCTTGAAACATATAATTTCGAGACGTATATCTTGTTGGTAAGTTGTAAAAGTAATTTATATAGTTATAGAAAATTTGTATGACTCGCATGAAACTTTCTATTTACTCGGTTAGTCACCAGTTTCATAATTAATTTTATCAAGTTTTACTACCCGGTTTAATAATTGTGAACATATGTAGTTACAAGTTTGCGCCATTAATAAATAGATATGTATCAAGTCTCCAGTTTAAGTTATGAGTAATAATAATAAACTTGTTTATAGTAATATGCTTTCCAATTGTATAGTTTACATCTTCATTAATTGAATTATGTGACTTGTGTTTTCTAAAATATTAACGATGTAATGCTAGACGTGCCGTCATTTGTGATATGCGGACGAGTATCAACGAGTCGTATGCTTACGGTATATGATGTAAGTCGAGATAGGATGGAGATGGGTCGAGACAAAACGTGAACGACTCGAAATGATTAAAACAACCAAACGTACCCGTAGTGGGCGGACAAAACCAAACGGATCTCTTTCAATTTTATATGGGCTTTGCAGCCCATTCATAGCTAACCAAGGAAATACATTGACACCCCTATTGGGCTTGAGCCCAACACCCACATACTGCATACTTTTGGATATTACTGCTTTGTAGCAGTTTTGACGCAAAGGAGAGAAAAACGCAACACAAACGAATTTAAATGCAACAAAAAAATATTGATGAAGAATTGACTAGGGATTAGCAACGTCGGGTACAACTCGTGACTTTCACCCTTGTGGTTACGGGGTTACACAAGTCGACATAAAACAATCAAAACGACCCCTTGAGTGTCTCAACTTCTACCCGAAACACAATGACCAAAAATAACACCCTCGGGTGTGTGCTCATTCTTAGTCGCGACCAAGTCACAAGAACATGGAATGACAACTATATTTTACTCCTAATCACGCAACTTTTAAATTATGCCGAAAGCCAATATAGCCAAAAATCATAGCGAGCCGTATAAGATGGAAGTTAGACCAGATTACAATAAGCTATAAGTCAAAAGCAAGTTAGGAAAATAAGCCTTTTCATAAGACGAAAATCATTTAAAATAGTTTCAAGGTTAGGTTTTGTTGAAACGTTAGACCTTGATAGATCTTGAGCACTCGCAGATCGTTAGTATTGCTTATGTAATCACAAACAAACTAATAGACAATCTCTACGACTTATATTCTTTAGCGGAAATCAAATATAAGCACAAACACAAATAACTAAGAACACGTTGATCCTCTATGGATCTTTATATTACTAAAACTTTGTTTTTCAACTCGTCCATAATTCATACTATTGTGTTCCTTTTATAGACAAGGAACCCTAACTTGTTTCCTAAGAAACGTATAAACATATAACTAAATAAGATATACACAATAACTTCCTAATAAAGCTCATGCATATCCTAACTAACTATTGAAAACACGGAATAACTATTTCCGCAGAAACAAACTGCGTACTATATAACTTCAGTAGATTCTGTTCTTCAGCATAAACATTGAACTTCAGCAGAATCCTTCGGTAGAAACTTCAGCAGAATTCTAACTTAGTAGAATTCCCAACAATCCTCCCCTAAACTGGAATTTGACATGGTTAACTTCCAGTTTCTTGATAGATCTTCAACGCTTCAGAGGATTGTACACAAATATCAGCAACAAAGAAACATAACAATGACACCTCGATGATGACAAATCTTTAAAGCACTAGTTCTTTGCAGCAACAAATGACATAATGTACATCAAACTAGTTTAGTTTCATACTATTCTCATCACATCCAGGTGTCTTAACTCCTGTGAGAGGTGAATCATTGAAAATAATGGATTTGATGTCTCTTTACCAATAGCCATTACTACTGGATTAGCCAAATGTTTAAGTTCGAAAACCATGGTACACTGATAACCATCTAATTTATTAGCAAATCAGTAACCATGAACGGATTTGAAATGTCTTTACCTGTAGCCGTTTGCTCAGGACTAGTCAATTCTTAGGATTGGTGAACTGATTACCAAATATGGTTTTCCACTGCCTTTACCACAAGCCATATACATGTGGGCTAGTCAATTCTTGGATTCCAAAAAGGAATAAACCATGGTGAATTGATGACCATACAACCCTCAGCAATTAAGCATGGGTGGTTGCAAACCCTATGATTTTGAGCAAACCATTACAGCTATCAACAGATTTGATGTGTCTTTACCAAAGCTGTACCCTTTGGACAAGCCAACTCTTTGATATACACAAGGCACATCTGGTGAGTTAAAAACCATCAATAGTATACAACAAACCTGCAATAAAAGTTAGACAAACCAAACATATACAATTTTTTTTTAACTAAGAAAGAAATAACACAAAACAAATATATTACAAACTATACACAATACCATAATCAAGATGATGCTTTATGTTGCAGAAGCTGAGTCTTAATAATTCCAACACATTGTTCAACATGCAACTTATCATTACCAACTGGATTTGGAGGAACTTCCAACTTCTGTCTAAGCATTCTTTCCATCAGCCTCAAAGGCAAGGGATAAATCTTATCAGCAAACATACAAACAGTAATCCCACCCTTTGTCTCCACCACATGCACACAAGGCAAAGGATAAAATATCCAAGTCTCAACCTTCCGTTGATGTGAATTCTTCCAAATATGATACCCTTTACCATTTGGAGATTGAGAATCAAACAACACTTGAAGATCACCCAACAAAAATAAACCAGAACCCTGGGGTGAATGTATAGCATAATGCTTAGAAACAATACCATACAGAGTATTCAAATCATGCCTATCCACCAGATGAAGTATTTCCTTCAAAAAGTTGAACTTCATAGTAGTATAATCCAGACGATAAATAGTATTAAGCTCCCCATCAGTCAATGTCCAATTAATCAACACATCATGAGATCCTTCAGGAAAAACAGCAACATATCCTTCTTGAATAAAAGTTGAATCAGCAGCTTTTAGGTCCAAAGAACTACCTCTGAGAGACTTATGAATCCTAGAAGTGTATGTCCCATCTGATCTCACAGATCGCCTTAGAGTAGTGTGACTTCTTTTAGACATTCTTTTCTTCCTCCTACCAGGTATATAAATCCCCATAGATGGTACATCCTCAGATTCTTCAGAGACATCTGTAGCATGAGTGGAAGAAGTAGAAGTAGACTTAACTGGTGCAATACCTCTCAATTCATACATTCTCTCAAGGATCACTCTGGCCTGCTTAGCTTTCCGAAGAAACAATCTTTTAAGCTTACTTGACCATTCTCCAATGAACCAAACTTGATAAACTTGAACTGAAATATGCAATCTGCAAAATAGTCACAGAGAAACACACAAACCAAACCAAAACAAACTAAACTCACAAAACATTAGCTGGTTAGTGTTAGCAAATATAAACTAATATACAAAGTTTACAACATAAATCCTCCCCTGAGGCCTATGCCTCCCCTTAAACTTTGCAGTTAAGGGTTAAGCATACCAATATGGACCACAAGGTGTTGAAACCTTGGTCCATCAAAAGCCTTTGTTAACAAATCTGCCACATTATCATCAGTGTGAATTTTAACCACTTTTATCACATGTTTTTCTTATGCATCTCTTATAAAGTGGTGCCTGATTTCAATATGCTTAGTTCTACTGTGAAAAACTGGATTTTTAACAATGCATATGGTACTTTGATTATCAATAAAAATTGTTGTGTTCATGAAGTTATACCCATAATCCAACAATTGATTTTGTATCCAAAGAACCTGTCCACAGCAATTTGCAGCAGCAACATACTCTGCTTCAGTAGATGAGGTAGCCACAATAGTTTGTTTCTTGCATTGCCAAGAAATCAATCTCTTTCCAAGGAATTGGCAACCTCCAGTTGTGGATCTCCTATCCAGATTTGCACCAGCATAATCACTGTCACTATATGCTTCTAGCTTAAAAGGAGACTCTTTTGGGTACCAAAGGCCTAAATGGGGTTGGCCTTTCAAATACTTAAAGATCTTCTTGACTGCATTCAGATGGGAAGCAAGTGGAGTGACTTGATGTCTAGAGCAAGTACTCACAGCAAATGTAATATTAGGCCTAGAAGTGGTTAGATACATCAATGAACCAATCATAGATCTGTATAAATGAACATTCACAGGTAGATCTGGTTCATTGTTTGTCTTTGACTTTGGAGCTTCATAAGGTGTTGTGGCAATCCTGACACTCTCCATACCAAACTTCTTCAAGATGTCCCTCACATATTTGTCCTGACTGATAAAGATACCATCAGGTTTCTGTTGAACTTGGAGACCCAAAAAGAAAGTAAGCTCCCCCATAGCACTCATCTGAAACTCTCCCTTCATCAGCTCCTCAAACTTCCTGCACCAAGCTTCTTTAGTGGATCCAAATATGATATCATCCACATAAACTTGCACAAGAATAATGTCTGTGGAATTCTTCTTCAGGAAAAGTGTTTTATCAATAGCACCTCTTTTATAGCCATGCTTCAGCAGAAATGATGAAAGCCTAGCATACCATGCTCTAGGTGCCTGATGTAGTCCATAGAGAGCTTTAACTACCTTATAAACATGATTTGGGTGATCTGGATCTTCAAATCCTTTAGGTTGAGTGACATAAATCTCCTCTTCTATTTCACCATACAGAAATGCACCTTTAACATCCATTTGATACACCATGAAACCCATGTAAGATGCATAGACCAAGAAAATACGAATGGCCTCAACTCTAGCAATAGGTGCAACCACTTCATCATAATCAATCCCCTCCTCTTGTCTGAACCCCTGAGCCACTAATCTTGCTTTATTTTTAATCACAACACCCCTTGCATCTCTTTTATTTTTCAATATCCATTTGGTCCCAATTGCATACTTCCCATCAGGTAGTGGGACCAATATCCAAACCTGCTGATTTTGGAACTGTTGCATCTCTTCTTGCATTGCTTCAAGCCAACTTGAATCATCCAGGGCCTGAGTAACACTGGTTGGTTCCACTTGAGATAGAAAACAGGCAAACAAACAATGCTGAAAATCTGTGTGATTATCCCTTTGCTGGTTTGAAACATAAGAGATAAAAGCTACTTGACCATATTAAGAACTTGTTACAGTGCCCCTAGTTCTAACAGGTGCATTAGGATCACCAATAATATTGGACTGTGGATGAGTAATGTTGATCCTTTTAGTAGCAGTGGTGTTGACATCAATGGAGGTATCAAGATTAGTCACAGTTGGCTCAAAATTACTGTCATAGGAAGGTGAGGTGAAGACTCCAGCTTTGGGTTGATGATTACCAAGATCTGAAGGTCTTGGAAAATGTGTATAAGGTTCCCCAAAGTCTTTGGACACTCTAGTAGAAATGGGAGTAGAAACATCATAACCTTCAGCAGAATTGGTGATGATAGGATAAACAGGATCACTTTCAGCAGAAGTGTGATGTCGACTGATTGCTTTTCTTGCAACCTCCTCAGCATTCCTCTCAGCTTCTAGATTAGCTGCATACTCTTGTTTCTTAAGCCTAGCAAGGTCCTCTGCATAGTTGGACTCATCTTCACTCTCAACAGTAGTAACTTTGGAAGTGTCACCTGAAAAATAATTAGGGGAGAAAGAAGGTGCAATTATATGATGTTCATCATCCTCAAACTCACTATCAGAATCAGCATTCATGGTAGCAGCACTGTCAGTGGGTGACTCTTGTGAACCTGCATTTTAGTTAGCCACATGTCTAGAATAACCCAAATAATCAGTTAAGTAATCAAGGTCAAAAGACCAAACATGACCTTGTCCTTGAACATTAGGCTTGTCTTCTAGAAATCTCAGGTTCAAAGTCTCCTCAATCTTCTTAACATTCAAATTGTATACCCTATACGTTTTTCTATGAGCCGAATAACCCACAATATAACCCTCATCATCCTTCTCATCAAATTTACCCAGTGGATCACTAGTATTCAAAATAGTCACTTGACATCCAAAAGGTTTAAGATAGTGAATAGCAGGAACTTTCCCATAGAGAAGTTCATAAGGTGTCTTAAAGTGAGGTCTAGTGATAGATACCTTGTTCAGAACATAACAAGTTGTGCCAACTGCTTCAGTCCAAAACATAGTGGGTAACTTAGAGTCTGCAAGCATAGATCTTGCTGCCTCCATAAGGGTCCTATTCTTTCTTTCAGCTACCCCATTTTGTTGAGAGGTTCTTGGAGTGCTATATTCCCTTTTGATTCCTTTAGACTTACAGAGTTCTATCAATACTGCATTCTTGAACTCTGTCCCATTATCACACCTGATGCCTTTAACCTTTTTATTCAGCTGATTTTCAACAAGGGTAATAAACTCTCTTAAAACTGGAGATGTTTCATCTTTGGTTCTCAGAAAGAACACCCAACAAAACCTGCTAAATCCATCAGTGATTACCAGACAAAAGTACTTGTGATCAATACTGTGGACTTGAGCTGTACCAAAAAGATCCATGTGAAGCAACTGAATAGGTTCTGAAATAAGGCTCACTGCATTAATTGCTTTTTAAGAGGCTCTGTGTTGCTTTCCTTTGTTGCAGGCAACACAGTTATGTTCATTGGTGAAAACCTTTGAAGGAAGGCCTTCAACAAGACCTAGTTTGGAAAGCTTGTTAATGGTCTTGAAGTTCACATGAGCCATCCTTCTAGGCCATTTTGTAGACTCATCCAGGGATGCTTTAGCCACCAAGCAAGTTAAGTCACCTTTTGGTTGAACAACATTAAAGTTGAATGTGTATAGATTGTGAGTACGAGGAACTCTCAGCAAAATTGATGTATCTTTTGGGAGTTTGAAGTCTTTAGACAGCACAAGACATTCATCCTCAGAGAAGAGTACTTTGTTCTTTGTGTCACAGATTTGTGAGACTGAGACCAAGTTGAAGTGTTGTAGTTCCTTGACATAGTACACATTATCAAAGTCCAGTTGAGGTGTTTTGATGGTCCCTTTCCCAGTGATTCTACCATCACTTCCACCAAAAGTCACATTGCCTCCTCCTTCTATGGGTACGAAATTATGCATCATATCTCTATTTCCTGACATGCTTCTGGAGCAACCACTATCAACAATGCCAACATCCTTGTGCTTGAGAGGATGATCCCACAACAACAACAAAAAAATATATACAAAATATTAGTACACTATTGAGGCCCAAGTCATCACTGACTTGAACCTGCCTTGTGGATCTTTAGATTGAGGCCACGTAGATTTATAAGATCCACTATTTTTCTTGGGTTTCCATTGAAATTTGGGTCCCCTTTGTGGCCAAGAACAACCTGCTGAGGGCTTCACAGCAGTATCCCTATAACCCTTCCCAGCATTCATTGAGTTAACATATCTAGGCCAATAACCATTTTTAAAATATGAACTTGTTGGTTGCACAGATGGTCTAGCAACAGAGCTTCTCCAAGAAAGAGGAGATGCATAGGTTGCTTGTGGAACATAAGGTGGTATATTATTAACATTAGTCCACATTGGTCTAGATTTCCCAGCACATACACCCATTCTTTGTTCATGAAAATCACAATCCTTAATTAAATGAAATTTACTTCCACACACAAAACATGTCTTCTGTTTAGAAGATTTATTCAAACCAAAAGATGTTCTATTACAAGCAGAAGTATTCAAACCAAAACCATGAAAAGAATTGTTTTTAACAGAATTATTATTCAAAGAATGAAAAGACAAGTCTTCAGAGGAAACTGTCTTGGAAGAGGATTCCTTAGCAGCAACTCTAATAGGCTTGTAGGTAGGCTTGGGTGCAGGCTTGGGTGAGGTCTTGGGTAGGTCTGACTTATCACTTGAATCACAGCTGGCATAAGAAGTAGACCCTTGATCAGTAGATTTGTCACTGTCAGAGCAAGAGACAAAATCATTAGATGAAGAATCAGGGTCAGGCAAGTCTTTTGACTTTTTGCCATATAGATGATGTGATCCATCAAATTCAACAGTAAGGGAAAGGTCAACAGGTATAGGTATTACTCTAATAGATCCACGTACTGCATGTAAATCACCTTCTTTTACAACGTTAGCTAATCCTGTTGGTGTTGATTTACGTGTGTCCTCTCTAGCTTCTAGTCCTACATATTTCTTAAAGCCTAAACCTATTGAAGTATTAGGAGTTTGACTAGCATAGAGCTCTTTAGCTAGATTTAGACCAGATTTTAGCCAAGAATTATGTCTAGCTATATCTTCATCTAATTTTTCTTTCAACACACTGTTTTCAGACACCACATCAGCTTTCAATTTCTCAGACCTTTTTAAGTCATATTTAGTACATTCTAGATCACTTTCTAACACTGTAATCTTTTCATCATAAGCTATTTGATTCTTCTGAACCCAAACCTTTTGTCTTTCTAATGTTTTTAATGCCTGTTTATAAGCTTCAACTTCAACATAGCATTCATTATATTTAGGTTTCAAAATATCATATGCTTCTTTAAGTTCATTATAACGTTCACTACAACCAAACAAACAATTTTGTACCTGAGAGAGACCCATCAAAATAATTTGATCATGCCTATCCTCTGAAGTACTGCATGCCAGCAACCCAATATTATCAGCACCAGAACTTTCATCATAATCCTGATCATGCAGCTTCCAGTCTACATTAGCATCCATAGTGACCATAGCAACTGAGGATCCAGTCTTCGAAGTGCCAGCATCCTTCTGATTCTGCTAATAGGAAGAATATCTCACCTCCTCACCAGACTTCCTATCTTTGCACTCTCTGGAGAAGTGACCCATCTGATGACATGTAAAGCACTTGACCTTCTTTTTGTCAAAACTTGCTGGATCTCTTCCCTGAAATCGAAACTTCCTCCCAGCCTTACGCTCAAATCTCTTGATGTCCATAGAGAGCATGGCCACTTGCCACTTCAACTTCATCTCCTCCATCTCCAGTGGGTCAATCTGTTCAAAATCCTCATATGCAAGTTCCTGCTGAGGATCATAATCAGCAAAGAAGGATCCAAGCACATCTTCCATTACACCACTAGATTTAGAGTGAGAGCTTGATGGAGTGGTAGTGTAAGATGATGATGAGTAAGTAGGACTTGGAGCATGAATCAACTTAGGGGTAGAGGCCCCAACAAATGCTGTGTGACTAGCAGTGGAGGATGTACGATAAGGACTTCTTACATCATGCTCAAGAGCTTTAAGTTTGTTGTACAACTCATCAAAAGTAAGCATATCCAGCCCACCTTTAGTTTTGAAAGCAATGCTCACTTGTAGCCAGGATTGAGGTAAAGATCTCAAGAACTTAGAATTACAATCATCATTATCTGGCTTTGCCTTAAGCTGATTCAACTGACTTAAAATCTTGTGAAACTTGTCATAGACCTTGTAAATTCCTTCCTCTTCAGAGATTTGAAAGTCTTCAAACTGTTGTCTCTGCATCGATTTTCTCATTCTCCTAGACTCCTCATTCCCTCCAAACTTGGCTTTAATAGCCAACCATATATCCTTAGCATCCTGCATGAAGTGAAAATCACTCAAGTGATCCTCAGGAATAGCTTGAAGAAGAATCGTTTTCTCTTTGGTTTCTCTCTGAACCACCAGTAACTCTTCAGCAGTTTTAGGAGGAACGAAAGTCATGTTACCATCAGCATCTGTGGTAGTCCTCTTCAAACTGTTTCCCTTCCTTACAATCTCCCACATATTCCAATCAATGTTGGAAATCCAGTTTTTCATCTTCTTTGCCCATAAATCATATTCTTCCTTCTTTAGGTAAGGAAACTTAGCGTTGCAGTTCGAGAGACTTAGTTGTTGCAGATGGGTGGTGTTTTGGTTGTTGGTGACATCCATACCGTCATCTGATCCAGGCATGGTGTATGTTGATTTGGTTGTATGGGTGATTAGAAAAGACTGTTCTTATTATCGTAGAGACTCTCTCGAGGCTCTGATACCACTTGTTGAAACGTTATACCTTGATAGATCTTGAGCACTCGCAGATCATTAGTATTGCTTATGTCGCAAACAAACTAATAGACAATCTCTACGACTTATATTCTTTAGCGGAAATCAAATATAAGCACAAACACAAATAACTAAGAACACGTTGATCCTCTATGGATCTTTATATTACTAAAACTTTGTTTTTCAACTAGTCCATAATTCATACTATTGTTTTCCTTTTATAGACAAGGATCCCTAACTTGTTTCCTAAGAAACGTATAAACATAAAACTGAATAAGATATACACAATAACTTCCTAATAAAGCTCATGCATATCCTAACTAACTATTGAAAACACGGAATAACTATTTCCGCAGAAACAAACTGCGTACTATATAACTTCAGCAGATTCTGTTCTTCAGCATAAACATTGAACTTCAGCAGAATCCTTCGGTAGAAACTTCAGCAGAATTCTAACTTAGTAGAATTCCCAACAGGTTTTGTAAATTCTTACCACATAATCACAACAACAACCTGTGACAACATTAGTTTATATTTTTTTATTAACAATTCAAACCCCAAATTGTTGTACACAGTCGAATATCCTCAAGAATCAAAAATATACATTAACAAATTAATTCTAAAATCTGAAAATAATAAAGATAATAATTTGTTGGAATTACTCCTAAACTAGATTACAAGTGTTAGTAATTAATATGTAATAGTTAGCTTAATTAGGCTTTTCTGTTAGTACTTAAGGCAAGGCTTACGTAGAAAGCCCATAAGCCTTGGCCCAAGCCCATAAGAAAGGAAGGGAGTTAGTAGTGTTTCCCTAGTTCCTTCCCCTATAAATAATCTTGTAAACCTTCCTTAGAAGGTTGGTTGTTCACTTTCACATTTATCATATGCATAAACTTACTCTCAGTTTATACGCATAAGTGTGTGTGTATGTTCATCTGATCTATTCTTTACCTCACTTCTTCATATTGATGCTTGTGTTACATAAATGGGAACCTAACAGTGGTATCATTCGCCAAATAGTTGGGTGAACGATTTTGTTTTTGAAGTTTAAGTGTGTTACGCGTAAGGTTCGGTGTTCAAATCTTCAAACGCTTCAAAACTTTAATTTTTTCACTTTAAAACTCAAGATTCTTGTACTTTAAAGGTTATTTGGTGATAAAGTTTCTGTTCTTGGAAAAAAAATTTCAAACTTTACGTGTATTTCACTCGTTTTAAGCTTGGTTTTATTTGTGTATTCTGTTCTACGCGTAAGGTGAGAAAGTGTGTTGGATCATCAAGTTTCACACTTTTGTGTTATTTTGATGATATTGAAGCTTTTTCATCATAAACATCAGGTTTCTAAACATCTTTGTGATTAAAAATCAGCCTCGGTAAATTTTGGAAATTCCTACGCATAAGCAAACCCTAGTTTTACGCGTAAGGTTTTCCTTGGTTTGATCTTCAGTGTTCTTGGTTTACTCAGTGTTTTCTTGCTTGGATAAGCTTGAAAACACTTCGACTTTGGATATCATTTACACTGGAATAAGTGTAAAGGACTTTTGGGCAAAACCCTAGTTTTACGCCTAAGTTAACACTTACGCGTAGAATCTTTATGCCTAAGCATTTTCTTACGCCTAAGGCTTGTCTTACGCATAAGCAAATCTTACGCATAAGCATTCTACTACTAAGTTTGTGGTTTACGCATAAGCTAAGGTCTCCTCAACCCTACGCGTAAGCTCTATTCTTACGCGTAAGTTGGTGTTTTTACGCATAAGGTTTCCTCTACGCTTAAGCTGTTTTCTACGCCTAAGGATACTTCATCAACAAAGTTTCATTTGACTACAAAGATCCATTTTTCAACACAAGTTTTCAAGATGTCTCAACCACCATACTCTTGCTACTTACCTCATGTGTATCCTCAACAACAACAACAACAACTCCATCAACAACAACATTTTTATCAACAACAACAACAACAACAATTTCCTCAAGGAGCAATTCAACCACAAATGATTCAACCACCACCTAGTCTTCAAGTACAACCTTACACAAACTTTCACTATCAACATTCATCCAGAAATACTATGAAGGAACCGTCTTGGTTTGCAAAGATGTGTGAAGCTTTAAGTAGCCAACAATCCTTTCATGAGGCTGGATCACTTGATAGACCTCCAATGCTCACTCCCGGAAACTACGATCAATGGGTGATAAGGTTCTTTAGGTTTTGTGATCTAAAGAAGCCACATGGAAAGTTCTTGAAAAAGGTCATCCTGGAAGGTCCGTTTCAGATGCCTACTGTCACTACACCCAGAGATCCAAATGCTAATCCACCAAGAGGTGATGTCACCAACATTGCCAATCTTAATGAACTTACTACCGATCAACTTCTACACTTTGAAGCCGATGAACTGGAAATGCAATACATCCTTTTGGGATTACCCAATCCGATACTTCGAAGTGTTGATGCTCAAAAGACTGCTAAAGCAATGTGGGAGCATATTCATCTTCTCATGGAAGGCACTTAACTCCATCAAGAAGACATGGAATCAAAATCTACTTAGCATATGAACACTTCATGATTGAACTAGGGGAGACATTAGAGTCATATCATCATTGATTTTCAGACATCATCAATGACTTGGACAAACATAACATTATTATGCAAAGAATTGCTGTCAACACTAAGTTCCTGAGTAGTCTTGGTCCTGATTGGGAAAAGTATGTCATTTTCATCCGTCAAGCAAAGAATCTTCATCATGCTACATACGGATTGTTGTACGACTATTTGAAGCCCCACCAAAAAGAAGTTGACAAAGAAAGGGTTATCCGTGGACTCCCTGTCTCACCTTCACTTCCGGATAATCAACAATTAGCTTTGTGGGCTCAAACTTGTTATCCTCAATTCCCGACATTACAAACTGTCTTCACAAATCCTCCACAACCAACTGCAACAATTACACCATATGATCCGTCACAGCACCAGTCTCAAGAAATTTAATTGGTTCCATACAACAACAACAATGATCAAGCACTTTACAGTGAATCTAATGAGGATACAGAAGCTTTTGATGCATTGCAACAAGGGTTTGTCATGATTGCTAGAGCTTTCGGCCGATATTCAAACAAATCCAACAATCGCATTCGTACCTCATCAAACACAAGGAATCAGGCTGTTGTTAACAATGGACGTGTTGAAGTTAAGAATTGTGGTAATGTTCTTCAGATGGGCGGTGGTCAAGGGTTTAATCCAATGGGAAGGAATAACATGGGTGCTCCACAACAACAAAGGGCTCAAGTGGTTGAACAGGGTAATGCTCAGACTGGGATTAATGGTCTTCGTTGTTATAACTGTAATGAGAAGGGTCATCTGGCTAATGCATGTCCAAAGCCGAGGACAAGAGGCAGCGCTTATCACAAAGAGGCTTTACTCTTGGCTCTTAAGGATGAAGCTGGTGGAACTCTTACCAACAAAGAACAGAGCTTCATGGCAAATGCAGATTCTGATGATGACCTGGAGGACTTGCAGGCTAATGTAGCAGTGATGCTAATGGCTAACATGCACGAACTCCACATGAGTGACACAGGCCCGGTGTATGACACTGATGGCTTGTCTCAGGTACCGGATCACACTTTAATTACTGATCTGATATCTCCACCAACATCTGCATCCGACAAGGATCAGAGTGTTCAACATGAGCCGTCTACATCTCATTACGATGATAATCAAATAGATCCAGTAGTTATATTTGATGATCAAGATGACCTTATGGGTAATATTGATAATCAAGTTGACTCCGTTGTTATATTTGAGGATCTAAATAATGATCATGTTGAGACTCACGTTGAACAAACTGAACTCTCGTCTAATCCAGAATTTGAGCTCATGACCTTAATTAATGACCAAAAATCTCAAATGGAAAAATGCCGTGACATCAATAAGCAATTAAAAGACAAATATGCCCTGCTGACTAAAGATAATGAATGCTTAAAATTTCAACTCAACAGTTTTCAAACACAAGAAAAACATGAAAAAGGTTTTGAAGTCGCTTTTGCTAAATCTTACCAAAACGAAAAATCATTAGAACAACAGATACGTGATCTAGTTGCATCTAAGAATGCTTTGCTGTCTCAAATAGAACAACTGAAATATGATCATAAACAACAACTTAACGCTCTCAATTTGGAAACTCAAAAAGCCTAGTCTTAGTTGTTAACTTGTCAAAAACAGTTATGTGAGTACAAAAAGCATTCAAAGAAACAAATAGATGACTATCTTGAAGAATATGTCGACTTACAAAACAAAATCAAAGAGTTTCAAAATGTTGTTTATAAACATGGTGAGTCAATCACAACTATTAAAAAGTTTACTTTTAAACCAAATCCAAATGGATATGGACCGACTCTTGCTGATTACAAACCAAAGTTTTCAAATAGAGCATTCAAACCAAATCCTGAAGTTTATAGTGCAGAACATAGAATTGATGATTCCATTATGAGTGTTGTTGAATATAATCATCAAGAGGAATTAGATGCAGAAGACGAGAGTCGGTCTAAATTAGAAAATGTTGTTTATAACAAACCATTTAACTATTCAAAAGCCGTTACTTTTGTCACACAACAGGATTTTTCTAACACACCTTGGGTTATCACACCTACTTTTGAGTCTTCTAATGAGAGTCCCCTTTCCAATACTGCACAAATTAATGGTCCTTTACCTTCAATCAGTTAAATAAAGCCATTAGCCGAACAATGTAAAGTTATAAAATATTTTGACATATTCTTATCGGACATCAGACTTTTGGAACGTGAAATTGAAATCAATTCTGAAATAAAAGTTGAACATTTTCAATCGCCTCAAGCGCGAGCTCAAAGAGATATTTTTCAGAAAAGAATTTTACCTCATGTCCGAAATTTGAAAAATTGTGCAATATATTGGGAAAGGGATTTTCACAAGGAACTTGGACTTATGAAAAGAGTTTTTGAGCAAACAGAAACATCGATTTCTAACACAAAACCTAAAAAGAAAATGTTAAGAAAAGATGTTGATCGACTCTTGGAAGATGTTATCTGTGCTGATATCCATAATGTTGTGTTATTACACTCTGTTGCATATGCATTTGAGTATATCTCTGCTGATTCTGTTGATTCCGTTGAAAATGTTGAGAATACTGATACTGTGTCACAAGTCAAGTCTTTAAAAGTTGAAAATAAACGTTTGTTAAACGAGCTTTCAAATGCAAAACGTCGTCTTCAATGGTGTCAAAAAGATTGTCATAATCGAGAACTCGCTTTGCAAAACAAAATCAACCAGTTGAATACAAAAACTCTTAATCCTAAAATTGAGCAACTGGATGATGAAAACGTGTGTCTGAAGTGTCAAATTTCAAAATATGAACAAGAAATTTCAAAAGTTAAAAAGGAATATGGTGTTATAGTTGATTTACTCAAAAAGACTCGTGCTCAAGCGTTAAAAGATATTGATGATCATCTTGCATATACCAAAGATGTTTTACGACAAAATGGAAATACTCGTTCTGAAAATCAAGATTTGTTACATATTATCCATGATCTAAAAGCAGAGTTGGTGAAACTTATGCATGATAGGAATAGTAACACATTAGTAACTACACCTAAACAGATTCAAAATGACTCTAGAACATCTAATGACAAACCACAAGAAACTAATGTGCTTCCCTCCACAAAAAGGAATAGCTGCCTCTTTTCCCAACGCCTGCACTTCAAAGCCTAGGAGCAATACAAGGAAGAATAGGAAGTTGCAACGTAAGAAAAGAACAATAAAGATCTCTGAAGTAGAAGAACACCTTAGGACTTTGAATAAGACTCAAGTTGCACCCACTTTAGATATTGTCTCTGAAAAATGTAATGGAAAAAGTGTTGTAACAAATGATGCACCTTTAAGTACTTTAAATGTTACGTTTGAAGATTCTTGTGTTGGTTGTCGTAAAAGTATGTTTTCTGGTTGTCATGCCAAATGTGTTGCTAAAACTATTTTATCTCAGAAGCGAAACATTAGAAAACGAAATACCTCTAGGCCCACTAAAGCTTCTAAGTCTGTGCTAGGTAAACCGCCTTCTAGTGCTCATGCTTTAATCATTGATGTACCCATAGAACCCACTTTACCTCATAGGAAGAAATTATCACCTAGTGCATTCACTAAGACCAAAGCTAAGACTAGTTGGAGATGGCAGAAATGGTTACATAATTGTAACATATTGGATTTCACATACACATCAAATCACTAACACAAGGGGCGTACAAGATGAGTTTTAGAGAGAGAAATTTAGAGGTTTGGGAACTTTAGTGAGAGAAAGAAAAATCTTATTATGAGCTCCAACTCTCTACCTTGGGAGGTAGAGAGTATTTATAGTCTTACAATAAAACGCCACCTGACGGGCTGTGGATCAGGCATACAGTGGGTAAAGACCCGTCCGTCCTCCACGGTGTTACTTAACTAAATACTACTTAACATAAAATAACTACGACTACGAGTTTTCTAACGAATACATAAACTTGAGGTGACCGACACTTTAATACTTGGATTTACCAAATCCTAACAATCTCCCCCTAAGGGAGGTCACCTCAAACACACATTAAAATTACATAGAATACAAATAGATATTACATTGAGATTGTTCTTGGATTCTTGTTCATGTTCTTTGTTCTGTAGCTCGTAGTCTTTGATTCTTCATTTTTGCATGTTTGGATAATCTGAGTGGAGGTCTTTAACTGATCCATGTGATAATGAGTTTTGAGTCAGCTTTGAGATCATCAGCCACATTAATCTCTTACTCATCCTTTGTGGTGTTGGTATTATGTGATGTTGTGACATTTGGACCGACATGCTCACATTCTGGATCATGATATATTCTTATCAGAGTAGCGGAAGCTTTCGTTGATTCATGATATTGGCAGCAGCGTAGCAGAAGCATGGAGTGATAATATTAGAGTCATCGATGCACTAATCATGATTTCTTTGGAAGTGAATGTGTTGTGTGAGCATGCGGCTATGGATTGACTGCTCCATTCTGATCAGCTGCAAACGTCGGGTGCTCCTACATAAAACAGTTAGCAATAAAGCGCACAAGAGTGTCTTTGATCACTTTTGTTGAATTGAGGTACACGGCCGACGGTTCCCCGTTGATCAGTACAAGTACTGCCTATGATCAGGTAAAGTTCCGAAGAATTTCCTTGACAGGGTTTCGCAGCTGTTCTAGCTGTTCTCAAATCGGAACATCTCAAAGAAGACAACACGGAGTGAGTGAACCAGCGAATTGAGATTCACTGATTGATAAGAAGATATTAGAAAAAAAAACAATCGTGTATCGCTCAATAGAAATTGTTTTTGCAATACAACGAAGGTTTTAATGAAAATCAATTATCAATCATAAACACCTTTTATTTTGAAATATTTGTACACAGTCAATGTGCTAAAGAAAAGAGTTTTTAAGCACAACGACTGGTTTTTCAAAGGTTTCCGTCAATCCATAACCTGAACCAGGATTGATTCAAAAGATTGAATCTCCCCATTGTTTCTATTCAGTTGTCACATGGTTGATCTATTGAATAGATCTCACATGCCACCCACCAGGAGCTTGTTTGATGTTGGCTCCAGAAGGCTTTCCATCTTCATTGTGAATATGTTTACATATCACTCAGATGTTCTGGCAATACCACAAGGATAATGCCTAGGACTCATAAGATATAATCTCTCTTTCCACATTGTGTGAATAAGATACTCTTCATTGGGAGTGTCCTAATGAGATTTGTAGATGATCTCGTGGCTCTAGACTCAATTGTGCATATTTGGTTCCTATGCCGGAGACTAGGGAGAGGGTCTCTTTCTTCAATATCAACAATCTCTAAGAGAAAGTCGATAGATTATGTCGGTTCCCCGTGAGAATGAAACAAGTCCTTTTAAGAGGAACTTGAGTGGCTTGGGAAGTTGTAGTGCAGTACGTCACTGGGTCCATGACGTCTTGTCTTCAATACCGATGTTACCTTGGTAACCACCAGTAGTATATGAATTGAACCCTGTTTCTGCCCTAAGGTTGAATAAATGGAGGGCTATTTCTTTTCACCCTTTTTCACATTCAATTCTTTTTCATTCTTCAACCCCTTCAGTGCTTACCGAAACTTCATAACTAGAACCTTGTTGGGTTTATTCCAGTACTAGCTCAGTTTCAGTCCGCACTCTTCCCATGTCTCATTTTTCTCCTTTTTTCAATATACCTAAGGACTCTACACTATCAAGTGATTTTATCCCTGGGTAGATCCCTCCGGTTCTGGCGGATCATTGGACCTCAACCTAACCTTATCATCCTTATATCACCATGCATAACGTAAAGTTGGTCGGTCTTTTGATACAGTTCTTCCGCCTTGAAACCAATTGAAAACCATTTGAAAATCAATCAAGATACTTGTGATATAAAATCAAAGTATTTTGTATCTTAATTGTTTTGATATTTTAGAAATGCTCCCCCTCAACATATGCATAAAATTCAGAAATTGTTTAGCACATGGAGGCAAGAGATCTTTGAAATCGCTATATTAAGAATGAAAGGTCCAATCTTTTGATTAACATTTTCTAAAATGATCATCATCACTTCCCAATCAATTTGAGTAGATAAAACATTTTGAGGAAGGATGAGGTTCTCAAAAGTTTGCTCCCCCTCAATATGTGCCTCGAAGTTTGAAAGCGTTTAGCACATATTAGAGGGAACCTGCACTTAGGGACAATTCAATCACGTTTCAATAATTTAAGGTTTAAAGTAGATGCTCCCCTTTACATGTGCATGGAAAATTTGAAATCGTTTGTCACATGCGGGGAGGAAAACTTGCTAAACACTTATGAACCCATTTATCGAATTATCAGTTTAAATCCAATTTAAATCACAAATTCTCCCCCGATCACAATTTTCAAAACATTTAAGATTTGAGATCTCTTGTTGATTTAAATTTATTTTGAAAGCTTTTGAGGAGAACTGTGACTTTCTTATGATAACATTTAGCCGATAAGGATCAAGTTTGAAACATAAGACTATAAAGATTAAACATGCTTGAGTATCTTTTTAGAAAACATTATAATAATCAAGGTCTTGTACCAATTGTATATAAACTTATTATAAAACATTTAGAGTAGACCTTGCTCATTTACGTACCAATTGATTGAAAAATACACTTTGATTTAATTGAAAAATCATTCTCCCCCTCAATCAATGACGAAAGTTGTTGATTGAAGGAATGAGATTTTGACATCTGAAAGCTCTGATAATTTTCAAAAATAGAGTCTGGAGTGTTTTCAAAACAATTGGGTTTTCATTAGATGACGAATATTTTTCAGAAGAATCATTAGAAAGAAAAAATATTTGAAAGAAAACATTTGTCTTGTTAATGACAAACATTTGTTTTTAGAATCAGAGCATGAGATTTGAAAAGCAAGATAAAGCATGGCTCTGTTCTTTCTTTGAAAAGCGGGTTACTGCCTGAAATGACAATAAACCATATATTTCACTTTCTCCCAATATATATATATATATATATATATATATATATATATATATATATATATATATATATATCTTTTGTTGAAATTTTAAAAGATTTTTCAAATTTTTATGGATTTTTTTAAAGTTTTATATTTTTTCTATTTGCTTTTTGAATAAATATTTACAAGAGATGGATGAAGAAAGACCTTTACTCCTCGTTTTCCTATTGAAGACGTTTGAGTGTTTCCATTTGTAGACTTTTAAGACCAAGTCGTGGAAGAATAAACTCAAAACGTTCTCTAGGAAGAGCTTTGGTGAAGATGTTTGCTAACTGGTATTCAGTCCTCACAAAGTATAGTTCCACCACACCATTTTCTACTTGATCCCTGATGAAATGATGTCGAATGTCGATGTGCTTTGCTCTTGAGTGTTGTACGTTGTTGCATGAGAGAGCAATAGCACTTTTATTATCACAGTATAGAGGGATTTTGTTGAATTCAAAGCCATAGTCAGATAATTGAGATCTCATCCATAGGATTTGAGCACAACAGGATCACATGGCTATGTATTCAGCTTCCGTAGAGGAAATAGAAGTACTCGTTTGCTTCTTTGAAGACCAGCTCACAAGCTTATCACCCAAAAACTGAGCACCTCCAGACGTGCTTTGACGAGTATCTTGACATCCTGCATGATCAGCATCTGCATAGGTCGTTAGTGACATACCGGTGTCCTTCGGGTGCTTGGAGATACCGAAAGACCCGTTTAACCGCTTCAAGGTGCTTTTTGGTAGGCTTAGCCTGATATCTAGCACACATGCACACAGCGAACAAGATGTCTGGTCTACTAGCTGTGAGGTACATCAGGGATCCAATCATACTACGATATTTTGTTTGGTCTACCATGATCCCTGAGTGGTCCTCATCTAGTTTAGTACGCTTTATCATGGGGGTGTCAACAGGGTCACTAGAATCAAATCCAAATTTCTTTAAGATCTCATTTGTATATTTAGATTGATTTATAAAAATGCCTCCGGGACTTTGTGAAATTTGTAATCCTAAGAAAAATGACATTTGTCCCATCATTGACATTTGAAATTTAGAACCCATTTCATTAGAAAAACGGTCACATTCATTGGGGTCAGTCAAGGCAAAGATAATATCATCTAAATATATTTGAACGTGAATTAAATGTTTGCCTGACTTTCTGGTGAACAATGTTGGATCAACTGCTCCTTTGCTGAATCCAGTAGATAGAAGAAACTTTGACAGCGTATCATACCATGCTCTAGGAGTTTGCTTCAAACCGTAAAGGGCCTTTTTCAAGCGATAGACATGAGTAGGATGCTCTGGATTTACAAACCCTCTGGCAGGCTGACGTAAACCACCTCTTTCAAATCACCATTAAGAAAGGCAGTTTTCACATCCATCTGATATACGACCATGTTCTTACTAGCCGCATTTGCCAAGAAGATTCTGATAGCTTCGATACGAGCAACAGGAGCAAAAGATTCCTCAAAGTCAATACCTTCTTCTTGATGATATCCTTTAGCCACTAACCTAGCCTTATTTTTCAACACATCACCATGCTCATCAAGCTTCACTTTGAAGATCCACTTTAGAGCAATGATCATAGCACAGTCTGGAGCAGGTACTAATTCCCATACATCTAATCGATCAAGATCATGAATTTCTTCTTGCATGGCATTGAACCAGCTGTCTTCATTCATCATAGTTTTAACATCTTTAGGATCAATCTTAGAGAGTACGGAGTTGAAGAAGCACCATAAGGCATCAGTAGCAAGTTGTTTACGAGTGGATACAGGAAGAGAAGGGTTTCCAATGATGTTGTCCAATGGGTGATCATGTGTCCATTTTCTAAGGTGTTCATGTGGTTGTTGTTGTGGAAATGAAGTAGCAGAGTCGATGTCTCCTGATGAAGATGGTTCAGATGATGAATCAGGAGCAAATATACTTTCAAATAGAGCATCTTCAGGAGTAGCAAAGGGATTAACTTCATCTTGTGAATCAGAAGCAATTCCTTGATGTATACTCGGTGATTGAAGGTTTGTTGATGAGACTGATTGATCAGCAGCAGGCGATTCCTGACTTAATGACATAGAAACTAAAGGATTGACTTCATTGACAGGGATAGAAGCAGCCTCTGATGATGGGATTGACAGATCATTAGCAGTTGGTTCATAGTGTTCATCAAACATTGGATCAAATAGTTTCTTCAAGTCATCTTCTGAAGGAGGTACATAAGGAGTTGCTGGCGAGGAGCCTTAAACAAGAGTAGAACTGATGGGACTACATGATGATGCGGGTCCAAAACTGGGTTGTCCTGGAGCCATTGGACCAGTCAGCTCATCGAACGTAACGTGAATTGTTTCCATGATATTTCGGGTTCTTTTGTTGTAGATTCGGTATCCCTTTTTGTTTGGTGCATATCCTACAAACACTCTAATGTCCGCTTTAGCTTTAAGTTTGCCTAAGTCTTGACCCTCATTAGTTGGATAACACAATGCACAAAACACACGAAGGAATGATAAATTAGGTTTTCTATTGTGGACAAGTTCATATGGAGTTTTTCCATGAGCAGTGTGAATTAGGGATTGATTTTGAGTGTAGCATGCAGTGGCAATGGCTTCAGCCCAGAGAAACATTGGAACCTTTGAGTAAATCATCATTGTTCTTGCGGCTTCCACAAGAGTTTAATTTCGTCTTTCAACTACACCGTTCTGTTGAGGAGTTCGTGGAACACTTCTTTAATGACTGATTCCAACACTTTCATAAAACTCACTAAGTTGTTTATTAACAAACTCAGTTCCATTGTCTGTTGGGATGATTCTGACAGTTTTGTTAAGTCGAACCTGCAGCTGTTTGATAAGTTTGATGATGATATCTGGTGGTTCATCCTTTGTCCTTAAGAACTTAACCCAGGTGAATCGAGAGTAATCATCAACCACAACTAATACATATTTCTTCCCAAAGATATTCTGCACTCTTATGGGTCCACATAAATCCATGTGAATTGTATGAAGAACTTCTGTAACTGAGTTTGTAGGCTTGGGTTTGTGGGTATATTTCTTGCTTTTTCCCAATTGGTAAGCTGAACAAAGATGATCCTTTTCATACTTTAGTCTAGGTAGACCTACAACTAAGTCCTTTCTGGAGAGATCATTGATGGTGCCGAAGTTCAAGTGATTGAGATGACGATGCCATAACCATGACTTTGTTTTCGAAGCCTTTGACAACAAGCAAATTGGAGAAGACTTCATCATATCTTCGATAGAGATGGTGTATAGATTTGAACCACGAGTTCCTCTTAAAAGTTCCTTACCATCACGTTCTCTAACGAAACAAGTATGTTTTCTGAATGACACTTCTAGATCAGAATCACAGAATTGACCGACAGAAAATAAGTTATGACCAAGACCTTCTACGTAGTATACCCTGGAGATAACACTATCACCGACAACATAATCTCCATAACCCATAACTGCACCAAAATGATCATTCCCGAATCTAACTGTCCCGATGAATTTACTCACGAAGTTCATGAGCCGCGACCGGTCTCCAGTCATATGCTTGGAACAGCCTGAGTCCAGGTACCACTGAACGATTTGAACGATCTGCAGTTGAACATAGACAAGAATGGATAACTGGATAATTGGGATGCCCATGCAAGAATGGGTTCCATTTGGTTAGTAACAGTAATTGGAACACTCACATCAGAAATAGAAACACCCATATCAGAAATAGAAGTAATGGAATCATTAGGAATAGATGCAGTGATAGTGTCCGTATTTGACCTATTCAAAGTATGTTCACTTCTTAAAGGAATAGTTCTACCAGTAGGCATCCATTTTCTAGTGGGCATTGTCTTAGTAAATTGAGGGTAAAACTCATTAACCTTACGGCCAGTAGGTATCCATTGATAACATATATTACTAAATTTTCTTCCTGTGGGTTTCCACTGTTTTCTAACTTTCTTTCGCCTTTGCCTTTTAGCCTTCTTAGCTTGATTTTTAGACCAGCAGTTCTAACTGGGCAATTGATAGCATTAGACAACCCATTCACAACACATTCATGATTAGTACCAGAAATCAAGCATTCATTACATGTTTTGCAAGTAGTAGCAGAATTCGAATTAATTACAGTACGCTTAAAGCTAATACTAGAATCAACACGATTCGTTTTATTCCCTTGTACGTACAACTTATTTTCGAGCTTGTTTTTCAAGGTTTTTAGATTAGAAAAATCATTCAAAAGTTTTGATTCCTTAGCACTGAATTCTTGCTTAAGCATTTTAACATTTTCTTGAAGTTCTTGTTTTTGCTTAGAAGTTTTAGAAAGCTTTTCTTGTAAGGAGTTTAACTCTTGTTTTAATACCTCTTCTCTAACCTTACTTTTTCTAATAGTTGTACGCATTTGATCATCCATTTCCTGCTCACGGGTGGTTAACTCAAACTTAGCACGTTGTTCATAAATGGCAACTCGTTCTTTATAGGAATTAAGTTCAGAGATAACAGAATCATCAGGGGCACATGCAGTGTATTCATCAAAAACATAGTCATCATTGACTGCCGAAGATGCATCACTTGGTACAATCTCACTTTCACTTTGTTTCACATATTGATCATATGAGACAACATTGATATTACCCATATTTTCAATATCTGACTCAATAGTTTCAGTTGATTGTACTTTGTCATGCATCTTTTGCACATCAGCATCATCCTATAGTTTTAATACCTCAGAAATGATTTTGTCTTTGGATGGACCAGCTTGTGGTGATGAAGAGACTTTATAAGGGACCATCGGAGAAATGCTAGCCATGAAAATTGTTTGTGCAGTAGGTTCATCATCAACGTCAGAGTCGTATGCATCACAATCAGCGACTTGAAAGGCATTATGATGATTGTGGCCTATCTCCTGAATTGGCTGTTCATCCACATCTGCATCATATGTCTTGGCATTTCCCTCAGCAAGAAACAACAACTCCTCTTCATCCAAAGCTGCACCATTATCCTGAGCTTGCACAAGCAACATCTTATCCCTGAAGTACTCTGCATTCTGAGGGCGTTTTGGCGATGTATAGTTCCTTGCAATATGTCCCTCACCACCACAGTTGTAACACTTGATCAGCTTTGCTTGTCCGTGATTTACATTCCTTCCCCTAT
The DNA here is from genome assembly GCA_019973895.1 of Chrysanthemum seticuspe. Taxonomy (NCBI): domain Eukaryota; kingdom Viridiplantae; phylum Streptophyta; class Magnoliopsida; order Asterales; family Asteraceae; genus Chrysanthemum; species Chrysanthemum seticuspe. The sequence continues at coordinate 213,404,953 of BPTQ01000009.1, read as the reverse complement.
TCTGATTTGCCACATATCCTCTACCAACTCCACCTCTTCCTTGTTCATACTGCCTTTTTTTGAACTGGTTGTACCATAACCTTCCCATCTCTGACAGTGGCTTGATTGTGTTGATTTGATGTTGTTCTGAGGTTGTTGTTGGTGTGTGGGAGAGTGTTCATGTTTTGACTAACCATGAGAGACAGTTGGTTAATGAAGTTTTCCATGAGTGTGTTAGAGTCTGGAGGCTTATATGATGGATCGGGAATGAGCTTGTAATTACCATTACCAGTGGGTATGACTTGTGAAGCTTTGGTTGTAATCCCAACATTGGTGTAAAATGTTGTTGAATCATTTGATGAACTTGTTTCTCCCTGTTTTGATTTGAACTGATTAAGAATCATTTTTTCAAACATGGCATGTCTCTCATTCTGAAGCAGGAAGGCATATAGTTGTTCATAGTTGGTGTTCTTCAAACCTTTGGTTAGCTTAACAGAGGTGACAAACTTATGCCATTCGGGATTCATGTTGTTCACAAATTTTGAGTTCAACTGAATGTTTGGCATGGTCATTTTGATATTCCTCATATCATTAACAAGCTTGTGGAATCTCACGTAATACTCATAGACACTCTCATCTGGTTTCATCTTGAAGTGCTCAAATTCATCATAGAGTTGTGATTCTCTGTCTTCCATAGTTAATTCAGAACCTGAGAGAACATCTTGACATTATCCCACACTGCCTTGGCTTCGGTGTTGTGATTGATAAGCTTGTAGATATCCTTTGGAAGTCCTTGAAGTATGATGTTAGAGCTCTGATATCAGCATCGAATCTCTTTTTCTCCTTATCATTGAGCTCATCATATGTCTTTGGTCTGTCTATTCCATAGATCATTGTTCCATCTGCAGTTGTATCAATTAAGTCTCTTGTAGTCTCAATCTGATAAGGTCCTTCATCAATCGATTTGAGAATGTTGACCCCATTTTCCTTTCCAAGACAGTACAATCTGATTCTTTGAGCCCAAGAGTCGTAGTCAGTTCAGTCAAGCATGGGTGGACGAGTATCTGAACCAGTTGCTTGAACATCCTCGGCAACAATGGAGATGATTGTAGGTACGTTGGTAGACATGTTTAAAGATTACACGGGATTTTATAACTCAATGATTAAACCGGGAAATAGATTCTTTCACGGGATTTTACTAAATCAAGAGAAAACCATATTACACACAAGAGTCAACCAAGTCGCTAAGAATCCTTGAACCAAGTCGATAAGCACCAAGTTGCTAAGTAATTAGAAGACAAGTCGCTAAGTTCCAAATCGCTACAAATTTTGACAGCAAGTCGCTATGCACCAAATCGCTAAGACGTCAACTCGCTAAATAGCAACTCGCTAAGGTCCAAATCGCTAACACCAAGTTGCTAAAGAACAAGTCGCTATCAAAATTAAAAGCAAGTCGCTACCTTACCAAGTCGCTACCCGTAGTGGAGAATCCACTAAGTGTACTGTTTGTCGGCTTGTCTCAAAAGACAAGTCGCTAGGACCAAGTCGCTACCAAAACTCACTACAACTCGCTATCTTTTACTGAAGCAAGTCGCTAGGATGAAATTCACTCTGAGAGCCAAGTCGCTACCAAGAAAAACTTTAAAAACATACTTTTCAATCCAAAACAAGCTCAACCACAGTGATTCAAGCTTACCAAATCAAAACCCAAGCACATACAATGATTCTAAACACAAAAGTACACCCAAAATTCAAAGTTTAACACAAGAAATGAAACAAATGATGCAAAAACTACTAAACTTTTTCAAACTCAAAAACCATCTAAAAACCACTAGAAATCCAAGGATATGTAAGAGATGATCTAACCATGGCTCTTGATACCATTTGTAACATATTGGATTTCACATACACATCAAATCACTAACACAAGGGGCGTACAAGATGAGTTTTAGAGAGAGAAAGTTAGAGGTTTGGGAACTTTAGTGAGAGAAAGAAAAAATCTTATTATGAGCTCCAACTCTCTACCTTGGGAGGTAGAGAGTATTTATAGTCTTACAATAAAACGCCACCTGACGGGCTGTGGATCAGGCATACAGTGGGTAAAGACCCGTCCGTCCTCCACGGTGTTACTTAACTAAATACTACTTAACATAAAATAACTACGACTACGAGCTTTCTAACGAATACATATACTTGAGGTGACCGACACTTTAACTACTGGATTTTCCAAATCCTAACAATATTGATGAACGTGCTCCAGATGTATCAAATGTTTCCGCTGCTCAACCTGATCATAATCCAATACCTAATACACCGGCTACAACAACTACTGTTAAGGAAGCACCACCAGTTGATTCTGCAACAACAGTCGAACAAACCGCATCCAATGACGCTGAACCAGCTGATGATCTTCTGAACAATGAAGTACCCCCACCTGCAGATTATGATCCAAATGCGTTCTTCAACCCTTTTGCAAATGCTTCTGCCACCTCTGATGTTGCGGAATCATCTACAAGTCATTTGAATCCTCCTAATCTGCATAATGTATATCAACATCAACCCTCCACACATCGTTGGACGAAAGACCATCCTCTTGTGAACATTATAGGAAACCCGAATCAACTAGTCGTAACTAGACAACGCCTTCAGACTGACGGTGAACATTGCATTTATGCACTTACCGTTTGTCAATCGGAACCCAAAAACATTAAAGAATCAATGACCTAAGACAACTGGATTGAATCCATGCAAGAAGAACTTAATCAGTTTAAACGTCTTGAAGTATGGGAACTGGTTCAAAAACCAATAGGGTTCTATGTTATTGGTTTGAAATGGATTTGGAAAAACAAGTTAGATGCTGAAGGTACGGTTATCAGAAATAAGTCACGTCTGGTGGCTAAGGGTTATAGACAAGAAGAGGGGATTGATTACGAGGAATCATTCGCACCGGTTGCTAGAATTAAGGATGTTCGGATTTTTCTGGCCTTCACAGCTCACATGAACATAACGGTCTTTCAGATGGACGTCAAAACTGCTTTTCTGAATGGAAAACTGAAAGAAACGGTCTATGTCAGCCAGCCAGAAGGATTCGTGGATCCAGAGTTCCCTAATCACGTCTACAAACTGAACAAGGCTCTCTACGGTCTCAAACAAGCGCCTCAGGCGTGGTATGATAAGTTATCATCCTTTCTTATTACCAATAATTTCACTAAAGGATCGGTCGACCCAACACTTTTCATACAATATCACGGGGAACACATTTTAATCGTTCAAGTTTATGTGGATGACATCATTTTTGGGTCAACACATCTAAAGTACTCAAACGCTTTTTCAAAACTTATGAAAAAACATTTTGAAATGTCCATGATGGGTGAACTTACATTCTTTCTTGGATTGCAAGTTCATAAATCACCCCGTGGTATATTCTTGAGTCAGTCCAAATATGCCCTTGAAATTTTAAACAAACATGGAATGCAAACCTGTGACACTTATGCCCCTCCAATGGCACATACCAAGAAACTGGACGCTGATTTGCATGGGAAATTGGTTGACCCTACCAAATACCGAAGTATCATTGGGTCTCTCATGTATCTAACATCCAGTAGACCTGATATTGTCTTTGCTATATATCTTTGCTCCCGTTATCAGTCAAGACCAACTAAAACTCACCTCTCTGAGGCTAAAAGAATCCTCCAATACATCCAGGGAACCATTAACTTGGGGATCTGGTATCCGAAGGATTCTGGTTTTGAACTAATAGCTTTTTCAGACGCTGATCACGCAGGTTGCTTAGATTCTCGGAAAAGTACTTCACGAGCATTACAATTTCTTGGTGATAAACTGGTGTCATGGCAATCGAAGAAGCAGGATTGTACATCGCTGTCTTCAACAAAAGCAGAATATGTAGCCATGTCGGCGTGTTGTGCTCAAGTCATTTGGATGAGAACACAACTCAAAGACTATGGTTATGTATTTGACAGAATCCCGATGTACTGCGACAATCGAAGTGCTATTGCGATCTCATGCAACTCTGTTCAACATTCGAAATCAAAGCACATCGATCTTCGATATCATTTCATCAAGGAGCATGTAGAAAAGGGTACCGTTGAATTATACTTTGTGGGTACTGAATACCAACTGGCAGATCTTCTCACCAAAGCCTTGGCTCCTGCTAGGTTTACTGAGTTGGTCCACCGGATTGGTATGAGGTGTTTGACTCCAGAGGAACTGGATGAACTTTTAAAACAATCTTAAAAACCAGTCAAACACCAAAACCTCTTTTGTAAATATTTTTTCAAAAAACAAAATACAAAAATATAAAATTTCACAAAATTCAAAAATACTCTCCTATCTAATTTCTTTTAACATGGAAAGTACAAATCTTCCGTCAACACTTTACTATTTCAAAAATATCAGTATTTTTACAGTCAAGTGTTGAGGGGGAGAAAGTAAATATTTTTCGGTTTCATAAAACCTTGTACTTGCATGTTACCTCATCCCGGTTGTTTCTTTGATAAAGGTGGTCACATTTCTGGTTTATTGACACTCCCCAGACTCAAATTTATAAAATTTCATTATTTCTTAAGTCGAGGGGGAGTGTCGTCAAGTTTCTTTCCAAATATCATTCTTTACGTAACCAAAATGGAAGTTATGGGCGTTGGATGAAAATGTTTGAGGTGGAGGGACCAATGTTGCCAAAAGTTCAAACTTATTTTTACATATCTACTCCACCTAATTTTTTTATAACATTAAATTCATACATTTACTTCTCCAACTACCCTAATCCACGGATAAGAATCAATATTCAAATCCGTGTTATAAACCTCCAATCTGTAAGTGTTTTTTGTAACACCCCCAAATTCGGTATACGCAGCGGAATTAAGGTTGGGGTATTACTTCATGGAGCACAGTCATAATAATAGATAAACGGCTCAAAAGAGACGTTTTAGATAAAACAGTTATCATTCATTTATTTAAATCAGAGTTTTACAAAATAAAGGTCCCAACGGAAATACGGAAATACATAGTTTTATTCTTATGAATGATAACAAAATGGACGCCCTTTTTATAAGAAAGTCCATTGCCACTCCGTGCCAGATCGTGCTCTAATTTCCTGAGATAAAACATGCTAAAAAGTCAACACAAAGGTTGAGTGAATCCATAGTGTTTGAATAATAATCAGTTGAACACAAGATAGGCAGTAATAAAATCAGTAATATTGCAGTACAGTATATTCAGTAGTTGCAGCATTTGTATCATTGCAACATAGTGTATATTGCCTTAAGTCTCATGAACGCAAACATTAACACAAACGCGTCATAATAATGACGTAAGTTACAAACATCATAGTGATGATGTGAGCAACAATGCCCTCCGGTAGGAGTTTGCCATTCTCCTAGTATTCTCAAATAACGTGCATTTGGTTACCTATCCGGCTAACACAAATGGGGCGTCAACTGCCAATAGATCTATTCACGATATTCACGTTCACTCGCAAGTGATTAATGGTTCATGATATGAGGGACTTTTAGTGGCAACAGTAGGTACTTAGGCAATATCAATCAGGATAGCATACAGAAAAATACTTGTGTTCGGTTTTTGTAGCATGTATCTCCCCACGAGTTTAGAAAACAAATATGTAAAAGTGGGACTATGAACTCACCTCGGTGTTATTGTATTCTGGATGGAAAAAAAACAAATTAGATAATACGAACAAACTGCTCCGACTCTTGACCTGAGTTGGTATATCATGTATTTAGTATTTGTATTCAAGTTTATGCGACGGAAATGTTCTATTGATAACATGAAGTCTCTTCAAAAATTAAATATACTTATCATACTTATTGTTATGGCTCAAATGATTATTAATAAATTTTTATCAAAACCAAAGTTGTTAAATAATTTATGTTTCCAAAATGTTATAATTTACAATTTTAAATATTTACAGTTTTTACCCTTGTACTTTCAAAAATGACACTTTAAACCCTCAACTATGGATTATTGACAAAATCAGTCCTTATATAGTTAACTTCACATAAATTACATTTTTAGTCCAAGGAAACTTTATTCTACAAAAATTACAATTTTTATGATTAAAATTTTATAAGAGAAATTTACTAGTTTTTTGCCTAAGTGGATAAAAGTACAGGTGGATAAAAGCAAGGCCTTGATAGGTTTTTACTACGTTCTTGATCCTTTCAAGATTTTTTCTGGTGGTCTTTCTAATGGCTCAAACTAGAGGTCTTAAGCTTTTACAGTTTGGTCACAATGATTTTCCAAAGTAGGGGGGTTATGTGCTTTTTGTTGTTTTTGGGCGATAACGGGGCTAAAAGAGAGCAGATTTTACATGAGGCAAGCTAGGGTTTCTACAGCGCATTTGATACTTCAAACACTTTGCTGTAAGCTCTCTTAGATGGCATAAGTCTCATGTCCTAGTCGTCTTTGATTAGAAAGATACAAGTCCACGAACATGGCTACTTGGCCACGACGCGTTTTGTGAAAATTTCAGTTTTAAACTATACCTTTTGCATGCGACCTTGTGAAATATTCTTTCACCCATTTCTAATGTTTCTAATACAGTTCCTAACCAAATGTATCAAAAATCCCATGTTTTCCCATATATTTATTGTAAAAAGCTTTTTGGCGTTTATGACTTTTGACCAAAATGATGGCTGTTTTTAAAGATAACGACTAGGCTTTTTAACCGAGTTATGAGAGCTTTTTGTAGTATCCCAGGTGGTGTTTACAACGGTACCTTGGTTGACCCTAGTGCCTCTATCATTAAATAGATAAATGAGGGGCAAGTAGGGGGGTAAGGCCTGTTTTGGCGCAATTTCAAGTAGGGGAAAACTAAAACATGCAATTTGTTTAGTATAAACCTATAGGGTGTTGGTAATTAGATTAGATGTTTATTTTGCTTGTTAAATGGACTCCTAACATGTTCTAACTTTTAAGTAAAACGCATTACATATATGTGTTTGTCTATGGGGGCGCACAGTTACAGAAAGATTACAGAAAGTTTATAAAAAATATTTTTGACCTTGTTTTTCCACATGACACAAGTCTATAGCTACTTATATGTTTTATTGAATGTTTAAAATGACTAAAGAAAAGAGTGTGAGTGTACTTACAAGCTTGTGAGTTGTGTGTCTCAAGTAAACGCCTATATGGCTGCCAAAGGTCACCAAGTTACTTCACACCTTCCAAGCTCTAGCTTAACACTAACTAGGGTCTTAACTTCAGAATATTTTTGAGTATTGGAGAGGTTATATGGGGCGTATAATATGTAAGTAATATGGTATCATGTGTGTGTTTGCATAGGACTCAAAGAAGAGATATATGGGGCGTTATATATATGCATGGAAGTGCATGGTTTTTCCATGTGCTAGGTCACCATGTCTCACAAGAGAAGAGACATGGTGATGTGTTCCATTACACATGGATGGTATAAATGGATGCTAAGAGACATGATGAGGTGTGCATGGAAGTTAACAAAGTTGCATGTGGTGAAGCTAAAGATGGCGTGGGGTGGCATATTTTACAACCATGAACTATGTCCCTAATGTTTGACCATGGTAAGTCTTCAAGGTAAAAAAATGATGTGTAAAAATTATATTCAAGTAAGTAGTTTGTGGCTAGGGTTTATACAAGTAACATTAAGTAACTAAAGTGTAACTAGTTAGTTTCATTTTAACTAGGGTAATTAGGGGGGGCGTTAGGCATAAAGGGTAGTACTTAGGGCTTTTATTGTTGTACTTAATGTGTAAATGGTAAGTACATGGTTAAAGTTTCTAATTTACTTTAAGTAAAGTATAATTTAGGTTAATTTATATGTAAATAATAAAAGTAAGGGAAAATGACAAAAAAATACACCAAACTTGACACTTCTTGTGATTGTGTGTAGCCAACTATTTTTTTTCTTATTGTGTGTACTGAACTTTCAATTTCCAATCATTGTGTGTAATTTGTGACCATTTTACCCTTCATTTTTTAAAATTTTGAAGGGTAAAATGGTCATTTTACATGGCAAAAAAGTTACAAAATACATACAATGATCGAAAATTGAATGTTCAGTACACACAATAAGAAAAAAAATAGTTGGCTACATACAATCACAAAAAGTGTCAAGTTCGATACATTTTTTTGTCATTTGCCCTAAAAGTAATTACTTAAGTTTGGTGCTTTATTAAAATATTTGTACATTAACATTATTTTATTGTAATTTACTAAAAAAATATATATATTTAAGACTTGTGCTTGAAAGGTTTGTACAATGTGCTTAAAATTAAGTACACCAAGGTTTATAATGAATTTTATATTAAATGAATACTCTTATGCATTAATGACTTGTACATTGGTTTAATAAACTTGTACCTTGGAAGTTGGTAAATATTTCGTATATATCTTTAATTTTTAATTTGTGATTTTATTTACATAAAATCATAAGATTTGCATATTAGGGTTTTAATCGGGAAATGCCCTAGAGTTAAGGTTTTATGCTTTAAACTTGTATATTAAGTTTAATGTTTTGTACATTAGGGTTTATGACGTAGTATCGAAATTGTTATAAAACTTTAAGAAAACCCTAATTTACTTGTGACATTATATTTGAAATGACGCTAATAATATAAGGATTACTTTATACCGGACGTCCCGTATGTTATGTGAGGGCACAACTTGGCATGGGTGACCATGCCTGGAAATTTCCAGTATGACATTATTGTGAGACTTCCATTGTCACTTAAGAGTGTGTATATCAAAGGCATTAACTATGAGAGTGAGCAGTTTGTGAGTGTGGCTTATTATCTAGTTATAGGAAGAAAAAAAATGTACGTAGAAAAATGGATTACTATTAGTATAAAGATGGATTTTTACCGATGGTTAAAGTCTCTCCTCCTTAAATGGAATCTCGTCCTCGAGATTCACTCCGTTGTTGGTTATGGTGTGGGAAAAAGTGTGGATATTCATGGAGCGTTGATTAGAAGGATATGTTTGAATAGTTTTCTAGTTACGAAGTTTTGCTTTTGAAAGATTATTATTAGGAAATCTGTGAAGATGATTGTTTCCTTCATGACATGATTCTTCCTAAATTAGACATAGGTGATCAGGCTATGTATAATTGAGGAAAAATAATGTGATGCTTGATTCAGTCAAAGTAGTATCATATTTCTCAAAAGTTTTAGATGGTGTTCAACATTTTGCTTTTCTAAAATGGAATCCTAGACAACTTTTCAAGGTGGCAAGAAAGATTGTTTCGCCTAGCGGTAGTAAATAGTTGGTAGAATAACATATTACCAATTTCCCGGGGTGATAACGGAATAGCTCGGAACAAAGTTTATAGATTAGATTATAGGATACGTGGAAGAAACTTAGGGTATGGTAATAGTCTAGGGCAGTCGGGTGAGTTTAAGTAAGGAAGCGAAAGTACTATAAAGCTTTTATCGGCTACAGTATCACATAATACTTTAGCTAAATGTCGATAGAGAGAAAAAGTACCCGTGACCACATCCGGGTTGTGCTGAGGGTTTGCATCTCCTAGCACGTAAACTCTTGCACGGGTCGTGTTGTTCTGATTGCCATTCTGTTTGGGACATCGATTCTTGTAATTTCCTTTCTCACCACACCCGTGACATATCACTTCTACAGGCTGCAAATTAGCACCTGTGGCCCTACAGTCTTTGGTTTTGTGGCCGGTTTTGTGACACTTTCCACACTTAACAAAGCATGGTCCATTGTGGTGCATCTTGCATCGGTTTCATAATGGCAGATTTCCAGCGTAGCCACCGCCTCCAGCAGGTGCGGCTACATAAGCTTTGGCAACTTCCTGCCTTCGGTTCTGTTGGTAATGATGGTTGTTTTTTCGGTTGTGGTTGTTGTAATAGGTGTTATTTGTGTGATGGTGGGTGGTCCTTTTGTCATCCAGCTTCCTTTTGTGATCATTACCCCGTTGGGTGAAACCACGCTTGACTTCCCGATCCATTAATGTCTGAGCAATAGAAATTGCTTCCTCTAGTGACTGTGGTTTTGATGAGGTGACATTACCCTTGATACTGCGGGGTAAGCCTTCAGTGTACTTCTCCAATGTCTTCTCGAGATCAGGCACTACACTTGGGCATAACATTGCCAGTTCCTGAAACCTCCGGTTGTAGGTCTTGAGATCAGTTCCTATCACCACCAGCTGGTGAAACTCATCCTCCAACTTCTTAATCTCGGTGCGAGGACAATACTTCTTTAGCATCATCTTCTTGAAGTCAGCCCAGGTGAGTTGATAGGCTGCTTCAACACCCATAGTTTGGGCAGAAACATTCCACCAAGATAGGGCATCGTCCAATAGAGTTCATGTAGCAAAAGTGACCTTGCAGTCATCAGAACAACCGCTTCTCATGAATACTGTCTCTGTTCGCTCAAACCAGCGAGCCAACTCAGTTGCTCCTTCTGCTCCTTTGAAAAAGGTGGGTTTACAGTTCATAAAATCTTTGTAAGTACACTTGCGAGATATAGCTGCCTCACTTTCTCCGTTAGGCCTGCTAGTGCTTCCAGAGCGGGCCATGGTTGTTGCTTGCCTCTCAAGTGCTGCAGCAACACTGTCTACAACTAGATTTTGGATATCAGCTTGGGACATGGCGGGTGCTGGTGTTTCTGTTTTGGTAGTATTTCTTGTTCGAGCCATAATTCTATTAATGCCACAAGAAATATATTTTTAGAATGACCATGTTATGTTATCATAACCAATAACAAGGTATACGCATTAAAATCATAATAATATAAGAATCATATGATCATATCATGCTCGAATATTATCACACGGTAAAGTGATTCACCCTGGTTCACATCAATCGATATCATAACACATCGTAATATCAAAACCATATATAGTCATAAACAACTCGCAAATTTTGTCATATAACAAAATATTACAAGTGTCATATTTATGCCATATGCCGTGGCTAGGATATCATACCAAAAACTGTTAGATAATGACCTACTCTAATGGCTACCAGGGGCTTCTTCACGGCAACTCTTCAGCTCTATGATCATGCTGAGAAGGACTTGTATATACTCTTGGTATCGGGCCTGGATATCTACCACTACTGCCTCTAACGTGGTAATCCTAGAGTAAGCCATCACTAAGTCATCACTTTGCATCAGCATTGCTTCTGACATCATCACGTCATTGTCATATAGTAGCGGTATGTGTTGACTGGTTCGCCCGTGATGTTCCTCCAGATTATTTGCCCTTTCACGAGTCTCCTGCATTTCGGTGCTCAAAATATCTATCTCCTGCTGCATAGTTGCTTTCTTAGAAACTAACTCCTCCACCGAATTCTCAAGTGACTTGATGCGCTCCAGAGATAACTTATCTAGATGGCCTAAGGCAGTATTAATCTGCTCCTCATGTCTTTCCAAGTGTGCCAATAGTGTGAGGATGGTGGGCGGTCTGTCCCTTGCTGCTTGCGAACTTTCTCCAATCTCGAATATCTGTGGTGGCGTAGGGATATCTGGAGTAGGTGATTGTAAGCCATTGTACCTAGAAATGATGGTCCTAGCCTCCTCTCCGAGTGCATATGGCTGTGACGGAGAAGTAAAGTCTGTAGCTGAAGGTGGAGGTGGTGTAGTTGAAGGTGGTACATACGTGGGTAACATGTATGGGTGTGGAGGTGGTGGTGAGTGTACGGGAAGTGTTGTCCTAGATGGCTCTTCTAAAGGATCAAACTCCATATCTTCCATAGCGCGGCTGGGTGCTGGAGAATGAACTAACGTATCCGTGGAAGGAATGGTCTCTTCGGACTCAGTATCAGATAAGATAATAATATAAGGGATAGGGGAAGACATAACTCTGTAACAACCCGATAATTGTAAATATCTCATTATATATGTAAATAATCAGTATAAACATGCATAAATAGTGTCTGAACAGTGTAGTGGCACGGAGGACTTTATTTAAGTGTGAAAAAGAGTTATAGTTTCGGTTTTGTATTCCGTTCTCTATAACTATGGCTCTGATACCAATCTGTAACACCCCCAAATTCGGTATACGCAGCGGAATTAAGGTTGGGGTATTACTTCATGGAGCACAGTCATAATAATAGATAAACGGCTCAAAAGAGACGTTTTAGATAAAATAGTTATCATTCATTTATTTAAATCAGAGTTTTACAAAATAAAGGTCCCAACGGAAATACGGAAATACATAGTTTTATTCTGATGAATGATAACAAAATGGACGCCCTTTTTATAAGAAAGTCCATTGCCACTCCGTGCCAGATAGTGCTCTAATTTCCTGAGATAAACCATGCTAAAAAGTCAACACAAAGGTTGAGTGAATCCATAGTGTTTGAATAATAATCAGTTGAACACAAGATAGCCAGTAATAAAATCAGTAATATTGCAGTACAGTATATTCAGTAGTTGCAGCATTTGTATCATTGCAACATAGTGTATATTGCCTTAAGTCTCATGAACGCAAACATTAACACGAACGTGTCATAATAATGACGTAAGTTACAAACATCATAGTGATGATGTGAGCAACAATGCCCTCCGGTAGGAGTTTGCCATTCTCCTAGTATTCTCAAATAACGTGCATTTGGTTACCTATCCGGCTAACACAAATGGGGCGTCAACTGCCAATAGATCTATTCACGATATTTGCGTTCACTCGCAAGTGATTAATGGTTCATGATATGAGGGACTTTTAGTGGCAACAGTAGGTACTTAGGAAATATCAATCAGGATAGCATACAGAAAAATACTTGTGTTCGGTTTTTGTAGCATGTATCTCCCCACGAGTTTAAAAAACAAATATGTAAAAGTGGGACTATGAACTCACCTCGGTGTTATTGTATTCTGGATGGAAAAAAAACAAATTAGATAATACGAACAAACTGCTCCGACTCTCGACCTGAGTTGGTATATCATGTATTTAGTATTTGTATTCAAGTTTATACGACGGAAATGTTCTATTGATAACATGAAGTCTCTTCAAAAATTAAATATACTTATCATACTTATTGTTATGGCTCAAATGATTATTAATAAATTTTTATCAAAACCAAAGTTTTTAAATAATGTATGTTTCCAAAATGTTATAATTTACAATTTTAAATATTTACAGTTTTTACCCTTGTACTTTCAAAAATGACACTTTAAACCCTCAACTATGGATTATTGACAAAATCAGTCCTTATATAGTTAAATTCACATAAATTACATTTTTAGTCCAAGGAAACTTTATTCTACAAAAATTACAATTTTTATGATTAAAATTTTATAAGAGAAATTTACTAGTTTTTGGCCTAAGTGGATAAAAGTACGGGTGGATAAAATCAAGGCCTTGATAGGTTTTTACTACGTTCTTGATCCTTTCAAGAGTTTTTCTGGTGGTCTTTCTAATGGCTCAAACTAGAGGTCTTAAGCTCTTACAGTTTCGTCACAATGATTTTCCAAAGTAGGGGGGTTATGTGCTTTTTGTTGTTTTTGGGCGATAACGGGGCTAAAAGAGAGCAGATTTTACACGAGGAAAGCTAGGGTTTCTACAGCGCGTTTGATCCTTCAAACACTTTGCTGTAAGCTCCCTTAGATGGCATAAGTCTCATGTCCTAGTCGTCTTTTATTAGAAAGATACAAGTCCACGAACATGGCTACTTGGCCACGACGCGTTTTGTGAAAATTTCAGTTTTAAACTATACCTTTTGCATGCGACCTTGTGAAATATTGTTTCACCCATTTCTAATGTTTCTAATACATTTTCTAACCAAATGTATCAAAAATCCCATGTTTTCCCATATATTTATTGTAAAAAGCTTTTTGGCGTTTTTGACTTTTGACCAAAATGATGGCTGTTTTTAAAGATAACGACTAGGCTTTTTAACCGAGTTATGGGAGCTTTTTGTAGTATCCCAGGTGGTGTTTACAACGGTACCTTGGTTGACCCTAGTGCCTCTATCATGAAGTAGATAAATGAGGGGCAAGTAGGGGGTAAGGCCTGTTTTGGAGCAATTTCCAGTAGGGGAAAACTAAAACATGCAATTTGTTTAGTATAAACCTATAGGGTGTTGGTAATTAGATTAGATGTTTATTTTGCTTGTTAAATGGACTCCTAACATGTTCTAACTTTTAAGTAAAACGCATTACATATATGTGTTTGTCTATGGGGGCGCACAGTTACAGAAAGATTACAGAAAGTTTATAAAAAATATTTTTGACTTTGTTTTTCCACATGACACAAGTCTATAGCTACTTATATGTTTTATTGAATGTTTAAAATGACTAAAGAAAAGAGTGTGAGTGTACTTACAAGCTTGTGAGTTGTGTGTCTCAAGTAAACGCCTATATGGCTGCTAAAGGTCACCAAGTTACTTCACACCTTCCAAGCTCTAGCTTAACACTAACTAGGGTCTTAACTTCAGAATATTTGTGAGTATTGGAGAGGTTATATGGGGCGTATAATATGTAGGTAATATGGTATCATGTGTGTGTTTGCATGGGACTCAAAGAAGAGATATATGGGGCGTTATATATAGGCATGGAAGTGCATGGTTTTTCCATGTGCTAGGTCACCATGTCTCACAAGAGAAGAGACATGGTGATGTGTTCCATTACACATGGATGGTATAAATGGATGCTAAGAGACATGATGAGGTGTGCATGGAAGTTAACAAAGTTGCATGTGGTGAAGCTAAAGATGGCGTGGGGTGGCATATTTTACAACCATGAACTATGCCCCTAATGTTTGACCATGGTAAGTCTTCAAGGTAAAAAAAATGATGTTTAAAAATTATATTCAAGTAAGTAGTTTGTGGCTAGGGTTTATACAAGTAACATTAAGTAACTAAAGTGTAACTAGTTAGTTTCATTTTAACTATGGTAATTAGGGGGGCGTTAGGCATAAGGGGTAGTACTTAGGGCTTTTATTGTTGTACTTAATGTGTAAATGGTTAGTACATGGTTAAAGTTTCTAATTTACTTTAAGTAAAGTATAATTTAGGTTAATTTATATGTAAATAATAAAAGTAATTACTTAAGTTTGGTGCTTTATTATTTGTACATTAACATTGTTTTATTGTAATTTACTAAAAATAAAATATATATTTAAGACTTGTGCTTGAAAGGTTTGTACAATGTGCTTAAAATTAAGTACACCAAGGTTTATAATGAATTTTATATTAAATGAATACTCTTATGCATTAATGACTTGTACATTGGTTTAATAAACTTTTACCTTGGAAGTTGGTAAATGTTTCGTATATATCTTTAATTTTTAATTTGTGATTTTATTTACATAAAATCATAAGATTTGCATATTAGGGTTTTAATCGGGAAATGCCCTAGAGTTAAGGTTTTATGCTTTAAACTTGTACATTAAGTTTAATGTTTTGTACATTAGGGTTTATGACGTAGTATCGAAATTGTTATAAAACTTTAAGAAAACCCTAATTTACTTGTGACATTTTATTGGAAATGACGCTAATAATATAAGGATTACTTTATACCGGACGTCCCGTATGTTATGTTAGGGCACAACTTGGCATGGGTGACCATGCCTGGAAATTGCCAGTATGACATTATTGTGAGACTTCCATTGTCACTTAAGAGTGTGTATATCAAAGGCATTAACTATGAGAGTGAGCAGTTTGTGAGTGTGGCTTATTATCTAGTTATAGGAAGAAAAAAAATATACGTAGAAAAATGGATTACTATTAGTATAAAGATGGATTTTTACCGGTGGTTACATTTTTAGCATCATTTAGTGATTATAAACAATGGTTTTGATTTGTTTGAAAATCCAACGGTTAAATTTTACCCTAGGATTGATTTCATGTTTTACGCATATGCGTATAAACATGGAATCATGTTTTGGGAATTTGTTGTTGAAATGAGTGTGTCAAAATATTTATATAATCATACTAAAACCATTTCTTTCAACTAAATCCACCCAGAAACACAAATCAATCAACTTCAAAAATTAGGGTTTATGCGTGGATTTGGGCGTTTTCTTATAAGAGTGTTTTTGGTCAATTAGATGGTTGTGTGATGTTGTATACATGTTTAATTGAACAAATCCATACCTAAATCATGCCCAGAAACATGAAATGTTGAGTAATTGAAATTTAGGGTTTATGCTAATAATAAATGGGTATTTTTGATTCATAAAGGTTTTAATGTTAAAACTTGTTGGAAACATATCATTAGGCCTCTAAGTTATCCCAGAAACATTTCGGTGCCATTTCCATGGCTAGAATTCTTATTCGTAAGAATTAAACCCTAGGGTTTAACTCTTACGCATAAGCAATTCTTACGCGTAAACTGTTTAGGAATATAAGTTCATGAGAAAAGTGAAAGAGATTCGATAAATATGTTAATGATGATGTTATGACTAATTTATTTCAAGTTTTACGCTTGCAAAATTCAGAATCAAGGTTAACTGGATTCCTACGCATAAGGATTACCTTACGCGTAGAATGTTATGCGTAAGAGAAATCTTACGCGTAACCTTTACGCGTAAGGTTCTACAAAGGGGACTACGCGTATCTTGTGAAGGATATGCGTAAACATTAAGTCTTACGCATAAGGTTAACTCTTACGCGTAAGCTCCCACATACGCTTACGCGTAAGCTCTATGCCTAAGGCTCTCTTTTCCTACGCATAACATTTCTTACGCGTAAGTCAAGATCCTACGCATAAGCTTATGCCTACGTGTATTGTCTACTGTTTACGCATAAGCTTGCAAATCCTACGCCTAAGCCTAATTTTTAACCAAAATTATGAATTGTTACGCGTACAAACTTGTGAATAAATAAATCATAACATCACGAAACCAAAATGTCACCAATAAGCTTTAATGGTTAATATGTTGTGTAAATGTGTGAAAATTTGGACTTTAAAACTCAAAGTTAATAAATTCACAAAACTTATCACGACTACTTTGGACTATTTGACAAACAAGTGACATTGGACTCGTAACATTCATCAACATAACACATTCAATAATTGGACAATAAAATCAACTTTTGACTAACATAATGTCTTTCGATATGTTGGTTCTTTTGGCTCAATATCTTTCAGATCATAATATGGACGTCCAAATAGAATACATTGTTGCACCAAATGTTCTTACATTGGAAGACATCTTCCCCAACGGTTACACAATGAAGATTGGGAAGAACAATCTCAGAGTCGATTTTGATAACTTCACATGCTCTGAGTCTTCTTGTCAAATCGCTATAGATATTCTGAAGACTCATCCATACAAGAATATGCTTACTAATTCTGCAATGGTGCCAGAGATTTATCTTCACCAATTCTGGCACACCATGCAGAAGGTTAAAGGTCATGATGCTGTGACAGTGACACTTAATGACAAACAAGTCACTATCACTCCAGCAGACTTAAGGGTTGTTCTTCTTCTTCCTAACATCCAACCTGCTGATTACACTGCTACTCCTACTGAAGATGTCTCTCTCCAGTTCATGGTCGACATCGGCTATGACGAAGCTGCTGGGATCATCACAAAACACTCATCTGTTGATTTTAAGAACATTCCTCAACCATGGAGAACCCTCTACATCATGATTGCAAAATCAGTTTCTAGACGTGACAGTGGTTTTGAGCATCCGAAGCTCATGGAACTACAAATATTTTGGGGCATGGTCAACATGAAACACATCGAATTTGCAGCTCTGATATGGGATGACATGATGTCTTATCTTAAAAAGCCTGGCACCAAGATCCCTTATATCAGATACACAAAACAGTTGATCCAAAGGATTCTAGGGAATAATCCAGATATTCCTTTGAGACTTGATGACCCCAACCATCACTCTGTACTGCTTGAGCCCACACTCAACATGGTAAGATTCAAAGAATCAACAACGAAGAAACAAGGTGCTGTATTTCCAGATTGTCTACTTACTGATGCTATCAAGGGACTTCAATCGTACAAACGGTATCTGTTTGCAGTTGAATCAGGCAAAGTGGGGTTCATTGATGAAAAGTATTCTGGTACACCTACTAGGAAGACCAGGAGAGGCAGTGCAGGAAGTGTTACAAGCACTGGAAGTCCCCTAAAGTATCCAAAGAGAAATCCATCCAGAAAAAGGAAAGTACCATCAACGGTTGCTATTCCTAATCCTAAACCAGAACCCAAACTGAAGGACGGGGACTCCGAGGATACTGAAACAGATGAAGAGGTTACCTAGTCAGAAACTGCAACAGATGATACGCTAGCAGTTGCAAAACCTCTCAGTCCCAAGTCTGATAAAGGGAAAACTCCAGTGCAAGAGCAAGAAGAAGAGAGCTCCGATGATGAGCCGCAGGATGAAGACAAAGACTACAGAAAAAAGTTGAAGAATCTCAGACTCCAACATGTTGCTAAAGAGTTCAATCTGCAACAATCTCGTGGCCCCGGAGGGTCAAGTGGTGGTGAACTAATCACACCAGTTTCCGATGCGGTTAATCAACCCGATAAGGGAACTGGTACCACCACCCACGAACAACAACAAAAGTAACTAGAGGATTCTATCATCTATGACTTTGAGGAAACGGAAATGGAGAAGAATGAAAAGATTACTGATGAAGATGTTGAGGCTGCGGCTAAAGAAAAAGCAGAAAAAGAAGCTCAAGCTCAAGCAGATGAAGATGCTAGGGTTAAGGCAGAAGAAAAGGCTCAAGCGGAAAAGGAAGCCAGTGATTACATTCTTGATAGTCCCGCACGTAGCAAGGAACAAACTTCTGAGCCACCAAAGGACCCTAAGCCTCCCCATGTCTCATCTTCGTCTGACTCATCATCTCATTCTTCACCACCACCATCCAAAGGCACGACCAGATCCGCATCCAGATCGATAAAGAAGCCAACCGACACTTGGATATCACGAGCTAAGACAAAGATTGTCAAAGCTGTCAAGCAAGTCAGGAAGAAAGACGTGACCAACAAGAAACTGAATCAACTAGCTGACAGAGTCAATCTTCTTCAAAAAGTGATAAACGAGATGTTGGGAGAACGAGAACAGATCCAGAAGTTTCTCAATCGATACATACAGGGTGAAATGAACAAGACGATTAAAGAATACACTCATAAGTTCCTTCTCGACACTGTTCCTGGTATAACAAGAGAGATGTTCACCAGATAACTCTATCCGAATCTCATGCAGTTGGTCAAGCAAACAATAAAAGCAAAGCCTTTAACAATAACAATCAACCCAACTGAGCCTGCAGTTGCCTCCGATGCAGAAATGGTTTCCAAGCTTGTACTACAAATGTCTCAAAAATCTGCAACGTTTACTTCTGACGAAGCTAAACTGTTTGACACATTGCTGGAATACCAACTTAAAACTTCATGCAAAGCGGCAGCTGAAAGGCCAAAGCATCCAAGAGACGATGATGATCAGGATAAGGTTAAAGAGTCCAAACGCAAGAAGAAGTCTGGTGAATCCTCCTCCATGCCTCCACCACACCCAAGGACCACCGAAAGAAGATCTCTTCCACGTTCTGCTGCTACTGAGAAACCTCAGGACTCTGGGTTACCACCACAAACAGAGAAAACCGGTGATTATTTCGAATACACTGGTGGTGACGATGAAGAGATCCCTGAGCCCCAACAACAACCCACCTCTTCTGCCACAACAAAGAAACCAGAGTCATCATCAAAGCCAAAGAAAAAGAAGACAAAGACCCGTGTTGTCTCACGGCTAGATGATGATACAACTGAAGAAAATGACTGGTTTTCTAGACTTGTTGATGCTACCCCCTCATTACCAGAAGGTCAAGAAATGGTAGATGGCCGTACCATGGAGCATGTGAAGCTGATTCAAGAAAAGTTCAAAGTGAAGAAGATGACAAAGGCAGAGCTAAGGCGAATAAAGAATGATGCTTTCCAACTACTTAAAGACAGCTCAGAGAGTGCAATTGAAGTCGAATATCATCTCGACAACATTGCACGAGCCATGTCAAACAACATCGATTGGCTCAACCCTGAAGCAAACATCGACTTCACAAGACAAGACAAGGCTCCATATTACACTGACTGGACCAAACCTCTAACTACAATTGGCCGACTGGATCAACCCAAGATTCCATACCTCTATTTCTTCAACAACGACCTCGAGTTTCTTCTACACGGTAGCGATGTCTCCAAGAAATACGCTACATCACTCACACTCCCTTTCCCGGCAGCAATCTACTCTAACAATCTAGCCATCGAGGAAGAAGCTACACACATGTTTGCTGACAAAGTGGAAAAGTATGACCTCGATGCATTGTATGGGATTCACCATTGGCCTGAACGCCGAAGAATCTACTACAAAAGCTGCCAGGTTCTAAAGTCGAAAAAGGAAGTGTTTAGTGATCAACGGATCGTTGCTATTCAGCATGTTTCCTTGTCGTCGAAGTGGGACTACACATTCCTTAAGAAAATTGTGGTCAAACGACAAGACGAAGAGGAATACGACTTTGGTGAAGTGGATTTTTCGAGATTGTCTCTTAACGACATTGAAGATATGTATCTTGCAAAGGTACAAGGACGAATGCGACAATTCTCTACAACTATCCAACGCGAGTACATCAAGTCACTGCTTATCTTCATCAGAAGCATCGTGATCCAAGAACATATAGAAGACATTCAACTTGCCGTGGAATCTTATCAGAACCGTGTAAACCTCACAAAACCTCAACTAGACCTTCCCGACATAAACCAACTTGCTCAGTACACCCTTATCAAGAAACCATTCGGGGTAGTCTACAGAAGTGAACTACACCACAATTGCTTCATGGCGTGTAAAGAGCTACACAAGTTTGGGGATCACACATTGAAGAAAGTCAGGGACGGTTTAGCTTATCGGTTAAAGGAGATACATGACGGCATAGGGTCACCGAAGAGATGGAATTCGAGGGATAGAATGGATGTTAAGAAGATCATCACGCGGATTGATGAAAGGTTGTTCAGAAGGGATCAGATCAGAACTTTGGAGAGTTTCGTAGGCGGTCGTCCAAGCATATCTCTCACGGGCTACCAACATCCAGAACGCACTCCTGGAGTTATTGCTGGACTATCTGAGACTCATGGTACCCCTTGATTTTTTCCTTATCATTATTTGGATGTGTGATTTATAACTAACTTTGGCTTGTGCACACATAACAGTGTACAACCCCGTACTTGTAATGAAAGGACCCTGTGGTACGCTTCAGTGCCACAATCCTTATAAAAGGAGCGAAAGCTTCTTACTTTTGAGTAAAACTAATCAAAACTTTCAATTTTCAAAGTTTTGCTCAAAAGAACAAGTACTTCCCCTTATGATTTTCAAAACCTCAAAAGTTAATATCACTTGTTGAGGGGGAGTATTTGCTTAAAAACTTTGTTCACAAAATTGTTCTTCGTGGTAATCTTCCCACAAAACTCAAAATGGACATATTCGATCTCAAATTTCGTCAAAAATAACATTTATATGCCATTTTTTAGGGGAAGAAAAATTATGTGATAAGAAATATGTTGTGAATTGCTATTGAATCTTCGTGATAAAAGACTTAACCAATGAATTGAGGAGCTCTAAAACGTTAGTAACTCGAAAAGACTTGTCCGGGATGGGTAATAATTTCAAACTAGTTCGCTAGTGATGTAAACGTGTCTCGCAAAGGACTTGTCCTAGTAGAATGTACCATTCGAGAAACTCTTGGTAGACATGAACCTTGACGGGTCAAACCTCCTCACCAAGGAGTGTTTACAACTTCAATCTGACCTAGTCAGTGATGTAACCGTGTCTCGCGGGGAATTGTCTATCTTGAGTCGATCAATTCAAAAGTGCGCGCTCTTCTATCACCGTGCAGATTTCTGTCAAAATAATTAAGCACGTGTGGAGGGGGAGTATTTCTGCAAAATATAAAAACACTTTCATGGGTACAAAATGTTTTTAATCATAACCACTTTGAGAGATTTTTCATGATAATGGTTTTATGGCGACATAGGTTAGTCATGGAGTTATAAGGTGACTAAGGTTAGGAATAACCGTCCTATGATCCGCCAGAGCCGGAGGGATCTACCCAAGGACACCACCAATAGTTAGAATTAGAAGTCCTTAGGTATGATTATAAAAAGGAGAAAATGAGAATCAGAGAAAGAAGGAGTTGAAGAATTAAAAAGAAAAGTAAAGAAAAGGGTAAAAAGAAATAGCCCTCCAGATTATTCAACTTAGGGCAGACACCGGGTTCAATTCATATGCTACTGGTTGTCACTTGATGACACCGGTATTGAAGATCAAAGTCGTCATGGACCCAGTGACGCATGCACTAAACCTTCTTAGCCACTCAAGTTTCTCTCAACAGAAGCTTGTTTCATTCTCACAGGGAACCCTACGTAAACTATCGGCTTTCTCTTAGAGATTGCTGGTATTGAAGAAGGAGACCCTCTCCCTAGTCTTTGCTCAGAAAAACCAAAGCGCACTATTGAGTCTAGAGCCACGAGATTCACCAAAAGATCTCTTAGGTACACTTGACAATTCATTGCTTGTCGTTCAACAATAAGAACACAAGTAATACATTATCGAGTCCTTCACAGATCTTAGCAATCTGTCGAGAACATTTATGAGGGGTTCACAACTGTGATCCTCAGTGATTGAATGGAAACTCCTGCCAGGGTCAACATCAAACAGCCCTGACAGCAGGTCACTTCGATAACTACTTGTGAGTTACGCTTAGTGTGTCTCAAATGGTCTACAGTCGTGGGGTGATGCTTCGGTGTACCTCAGCGACTCACCTGAACTGTAGATGTACTTCGGTACATCGCGTTATCTCACTTGTGGGGATCCAGTTCAGGAACAGCCTTTGTGAGAATTAGAGACGTGTTTTCACACTATGCTGTTAACACACTCGAAGTTCAAACTTGTAAGTGCTGGATTATTTCTAACCCATGTTTTATGTTTTCTTCTTATGGATGCTCACGGGTGGAAAAGATCGTGCAGATTCTTCACATGCTCATACCAACAACAACACTAATTGAAGTTCTCTCAAAAGGAAACACAAAGTCAGAATGATTCTTCGTCAAAATCAAAGAATCTACAAAGTTTAAAGACTAAGAAAACTACATCAGCACTGAAATCCAACGATAAAGAGTGTGTGAGCATGTTGGAGAAAGATGTGGAGACACTGGAGCAACGAAGCAGACCTGATGCAGATAACCACAACATACTATCACTACTACCACAAAGAACAAAGATCAAAGAACAAAGATTAATGAAGACGTCAAAGCTGAAAACTTCAAAGTAAACAAGATCCTCACACTAGGGAGATTGTTAGAATCAAGACACTTCTTCTCACAATAAAGAAGAATGTCAAAAGACGTCAAAGCTACTATTACATCAGCACCTACAACGTTTTTCACTCCTATCATTAATCACCAACACTTAGGGGGAGATTGTTGGAATCACTCCTAAAACTAGATTACAAGTGTTAGTAATTAATATGTAATTGTTAGCTTAATTAGGCTTTTATGTTAGTACTTAAGGCAAGGCTTATGTAGAAAGCCCATAAGCCTTGGCCCAAGCCCATAAGAAAGGAAGGGAGTTAGTAGTGTTGCCCTAGCTCTTTCCCCTATAAATAATCTTGTAAACCTTCCTTAGAAGGTTGGTTGTTCACTTTCACATTTATCATATGCATAAACTTTCTCTCATTTTATACGCATAAGTGTCTGTGTGTTCATCCGATCTATTCTTTACCTCACTTCTTCATATTCATGCTTGTGTTACATAAATGGGAACCTAACATAATTTTACAAAAGAATCAGTCGTGTGGGTTGAGGACCGAACCCTAAACGCTCAAATTGAAGGGACTTCAGACGACCTGAAACAATTAACAACTTGGAATAGCTTCCATGTACACCCAATCACAAAACCCCTAAATCAAATTTGGAAAACCCATTGATTTGAAGAGCCCTAATTTGTGTGATATTGAGTGAAAAGTGAGAAATTTTGAGGCAAAACCGTCCCTATTTATAGGGAAGTGAATGGAAAGCTTGGACGTTTTGTAAGATTTATGTCTATTCTTTTCATAGTATTCAATATGGTTGTATAGTTAGTGATATTTGATGTATTTTCATGATGTAAGTATGTTTATATATGTATTTGACATTGTACATGTGATGTATGACATGAAAATAAGCTAAGACAAGCCTTAAGTATGATTTATAAAACTTAAAATGCAAACAGGCCCAAAGAGTTGATAAACGAATCTAATAAGTAGGTTTTGGACATTAGATGATTATATAGGATTTTAGAGCTATGTCTTACGGTCTTTTCGTCAGGTGGTGGACTCCGTATCTCATCCGGATGATTAAACTAGAGCCAAAATGGCGAAACATGTCCAAAACTGCCTAGAATAATTCAAATGGAAAAAACCTATAGCTATGGTCCTTTCTGGTAGTCGGCCCAGTTTTATCAAATGTAGCCAACACATAAACTTAAACGTAGCCAGAAACCTCACATTAATCGGAGTTGTAGAACTCAACTTATGATCATTTCCGCGGGACTGCAGTGAGCTGCCAAAATTTCTGTAATGAATTATAAGTTTGTAATTGTGATTTGACTTATGTTATGAGATACTTGTGACCATAAGACATCTAGAAATTTTTAAACACATTAGATACTTTGTTAAGAACATAAAAACCAAGTCAAAATAGCTTACGGGATTGAAATAACGTAGACACAAAGACGGAATAACTGTATATCTAAAAACCGAACCACGACCATAAAGTATCATTAGAAAATCATTTGACCACGTTTAGAGGCGGACCTACACTATATTAAGGTGGTTCCTGGGAACCACCTTAGAAATCGACACCCTTTATAAGGTATATACGCATATAATTTGGAACTTACCTTATGTTTAGATCGGGAACCACCTTACATCTTGAAAGGATAAAAGGGTGAAAAAAATAGAGAAGGAGATAACCGAAAATAGATCTCGGCGTCTTACTTTAATGGAGGTTTTATGGTTTTATGTCTTCTGCAGAGAAGATGACTCAGTAATAAATGTTTATTTATTTTTTTCTTATAACCTTATTCTTATTTAATGTTCTGTTTTAATCCTTAGACTATATAGTGTACCATTTTACTCTAACCCTCATTCTTATTTAAAGTGTTGTTTTAACCCTTATAGTTAAAAGTTCTAAACTGCAGATAAATGGAATACGAATATAACAGTGTGTAATATTTTTGAACTTTTTGACACGCTACGTATTGTTTTAGGATAAATTAACAAATGTTGCAGCTGAATATGTTACAAAAGTTAATAATGGTATCAAGTTAATCTTGATTTTTCGTTTTAATGATGTAGTTGGGTTAAACTGGACTTGTCCCGTCCCGACCCGATCCGTCCCAACACATCGCCCGTGTAATTGGTTAACATGTTGATCTTTCCGCCTTTAATATATTAAGGAACCTGATAAGGTTTTAAAAGGTACCTTTTTGAGGGGTCGTTTAAGCCCTTATTTGATCGCTTTTGTATCCGTTATTGCTTAATATCGTTCCTTTTCACTTTTTAGGTCTCTTGAAGGCAAAATGCTGGAATGGCACTTATTTGGACGAAAAGGCGCGAATATACGAAGAAAATGGCCAAAGTCAGAATCGAGACACTCAAAGTTGCTGAAAACATAAGGTGACGGCGTCAGGTGTTAAATTGCAACGCCGTCGGAGGATTTTGTGACGGGACAGAAGCCAAAACTCCTATTGTCAAGTGACGACGTCAAGTTATAAAAGAGTAGGCCATCGCAACTCAGACGGCCTAGATGCAACCCAGACGGTGTCAGAAGCTGAAGAGGACGGCGTCACAAGCATAAGGTGACGCCGTCGCAAGTCTAACGTGGCCAAGACGAAACCCTAATGACGGCGACCCGACGGCGTCACAAAACATAAGGTGACGCCGTCGCAGATGTAATCTTATATATAGAATCCGAATTTTTCAGTTTTAGTGTGTATTCTTTTGGAGTAAAAACCTAAACCGAACCAAGGCTGTCTTGTACAGTATTTTAGGGTTCCAAACCCTATCTTACACCAAGATAAGTGTTTTACTTCATTAATACAATTATTTCTTTGATTATTTGTGTGTATGCTTGCATGTTTTCCATGTCCGGCTAATTTACTTGTGTGTTTGCTTAGGGAATATGAAACTTAATTATTGAATATTGATTGGTTGTCTCTTATCTTAGTTTATTAATGATCTAGTAATGCGATAGGTCATTCGTTGTGTACTTAATGCTTGATTAAATCTTTGTGAACCTTAGAATATGACTCCTTGAGTAGTTGTAAGCTAAACCATCCAAAGAGTGCCTTAGAGTAAGAGTTTATTATCCCTAGTGGGTTTTGTAGACGAGACCCTTTGGTAAGTTCAAAGAGTTAGGGAGAAACGCATACCCTACAACTTTAGACACACAACGCAACTAGGAATAAGGACGTGACAATTCAACCACCAATAGGAGATAATTAAGGAGTAGTAAAACCTAAGTAAACACATCTTTAAACTATCATACGAGCACACATTAATTAGACATAGACTACATACACCTTAGATTAGACAATTAGATAAGTAGAGTAATCGGTAGAAATACCAACCCCCCAAATTCAAACCCCGAGATTCGTACCTTTCCATTTCGTAAAACATACAAAATACAAAAATAATCTTCCTCAACCCCAACCTTAGCGTAGTAACTTCTCACTAGCATTCCTATTCCCCTAGAGAACGATATCAATACCCGTGGCTTACCCTAATACTACACTACAACGGTTAGGTTCACTGCCTAGGGTGTTGAAAAACTTGCTCGACGAAAAGGAAGTTCCTTTGACCCCGAACAACGCGTGTAGCGTTATCAAGTTTTTGGCGCCGCTGCCGGGGAATAGAATAGCTAGTTAGTAGTCCACCTCGTTTAAGTTTCTTTGCTTGATTCCTATCAAGTAAATTTTTCTCATTTTTAACTTTCTCGTAGTCTATCCCCCTTCTTTGTGTTTGTGTTCGTAAAACCCCTTTCATTTGTCGCTATGGCAAGTGAAATTGCATTTGAATCATTAACAAATGAGGAACAATTGAATTTCGCAGATTGGATTGTTTTTTATTGTTCTAATGAATTTGTGAGTGAACTTAGAGATATCCAAAAGGAGAAGGGTGTAAGGTTGGATGGGTTTGATAAATTTTGTGCTTGTGTGGCTTCTATTAAACGATCATTGTTAGAATCAACTCCTTCTAGTGAGACCCTCTGGAAAAAATTTAAGAAAAGCGTCCTAAGTATAAACCGTCAGTTGTTACAACTTGAGGAAATGGATAAGGAGGATTTATCTAACCTTAGGCATCATGATCAAAAAGACCTAGTTTTTAAGAACATGGAACCTAAACCCGAACAAGATTGTGAGACGGTTGAAGCTAAAATACTTAGTTGCATGTGTGGGACAGATTTCAAAACATATGACACACGTGAGGAATCCTTTAGGCAAATAGAACATAGTAGTCAAGTTTTTTAGAACAATTCTTATGAATCGGACCAAGAATTTGAAATGGCCAAAGAAGGATTTGAGATGCTTAGGAGTGTATTTGGGTCAGATCATACTAAACATTCAGGAGATTTAGATATAATGGAAAATGAGGTGGAAACTCCAAGCCCTACCATCACTTGGGGAACACAGATTGCCTATAACTTACCCGGAAGAAGTAGAAGAGACTATAGGAACCCCGATTGATATAGAACCTTTGGACCAAACGCCGCTAGAGAATGTAGGTTTAGATGCTTGTTGTCGTGACCTCTCTCTTAGTCCTAGGGAATTTCCTAATTTTGATGAACCAGAGCCTCAACCAAAAACCTTACCCAATTTTCCGTCTTTAGATGTGAATCTTGGAATTGAATTAGGCCCCAATCCACTCATCAAAATAAATAATCCGGGTAGTTGCTTGATAAAGGTGGTAGATTCTAGGCCATGTAGAATGGAAGCTAATATAGGAGTAACCCATGACCTTACACACTTATATCACCCATTCATGGTTGATAACAAGAAACATTATGGGTTTAAACCGGGTTTATTAGGTCAAGATGGATCCTTAACTAAGAATCTTTTGAAGTTGATAGAAGATGATCCATTTTTAGGAGAGAGATTTGATTCACCCGCTACACTAATTGAATTAGGTAAGGTTATAATGAATGGAGCACACTCCTTTGAGCATATAAATCACCCATCACCCTCTCCCCACGTAGCAAATTTCCACCCTAAGGGTGTGTATTGCTACTATCACCCGCACTTAAACTTAAGTGTAGGGAAAACTTCCCCTTTATCTGTTAAATAAGGGTAGAGTCAGGCTCGTGACTCGAACAAAAACAAGCGCTTCTTGGGAGGCAACCCATGTGTATTTTTTTTTCATTTTCATTTGTGTGTCGTATATCTTTTATTAATTGTTTATTCTCATGTTTGAATTTGTAAAAATGCTTTATTTTGTGTTTAACCTCGTCGTAATTACATATAAAGGTATTTTACATAAAGGATAAGTGTAGGGAGGATTACACACGTTTTCAAAAGTAACGTAAACATGAGAATAGCAATTCACTAAAAGATATATATGTGTGTTTGTTCGAGTCAAATTCTTGTATCGAGTCATAATGGATGTTTTGCAGAAATTTTTCCAGATTCTAAAGATGTAAATTTTCCAGAATTTTTTCCAGAAAATCGCAGACCAGTTTTTGTCAGGATAACCTGACGGCGTCAGGATCGCAACCTGACGGCGTCAGGAAGGAGTAAAAACAACTGATTACTTTTTTCTCGTTTTCTGAGCTACTTAAATTTTTTTTGGAATTTTCCAGGTCTTAATTTTCCAGAAATTCTGTAAACATCCATTCCACAAGCATTATATCCTAGTTTAAATCGAGTATTACATATATTATTACCGCCGATTTTACGCGAAGGTTTTGTTTGTTTTCTTCAAGTGTGCAGGTTTAATTTATCAAGAAGAAGTTACATAAGATTGGAAGGAGCTTTTCACGCATAAATTCTTCTTGGAAAGGATTTAACCACTACTTCACACACGGATCCTACCTAGCTAATCAGGGGAGTACTAGTTTCTTTCGTTTTTAATTACCTTCCATTATCATAACTTTGATACTTTCGGGGAACATTGGGGACAATGTTCAGTTTAAGTGTAGGGATGGAAAATAAAACGGGAACTTTGAAACTATGCTTATCCTTGATTATTTGCTTTGTCCAATTGTATTTATGTAATAAACCATGAGAAAATGTCGGTTAGGGTAATTTTGGCACCAAATTTAAAAAATTTCATGACATATAGGAGTGGGCCATTAGTCTTAACAAAAGCGTCTCACGGATAGGAAGTTGCATGACTAGCACAAAAACCCTTTAGCACCTAAATTCCACCCAAAATGTGAGGATCGCCCTTAGATTAGTAGGAATTAAAGCATTCATCTTCAATGCTTAGAGTGTGAACCGGTAGTAGGAATAACTAAATGATAAGAGGCATTAGGATAACCCTTGTTTGATACCCGTAATATAATTACTTCTTCCACATTGGTTGAGTAATTCCCCCACACCCTTTGCGTTGTACTCATCTTTAGTACACGATACCCCTAGTTAACCCCTCAGAGCCTATCCTTTTTGCGGTTCTCGTGATGTTTCGGTTTTTCCAGAATATCAATGAAGAGCATTGTTTACACCCCACCCCCAAATATACACCCAAATCGCCTTAGCCTACCTTGTATGCACTCACTTTTAGTGCATTATTGTTATCACCCTAAACCCTTAGTTCAATTATCTGGTTGCTTGCATGAGTTGCTAAGTCGAGTCATATCCTTTGTATGCAGTTTTGGGACGATTGGGATTCATGGGAAAAGTTAAAGTTTATGAAATGACGGGAAGGGAACGTTAAATTCAAATTCCCTTTGTTTACGTAATAATGTACCCCAAGTGTTTTGATCTTTTCAATTCAGGTCAAATTAGTGTTAGAGTAATAAAAACTCAAGTGTAGGGATGTGCCTATAAATTCCCTATCATTTTGATGTTACCGTAGAGGATGGTAGAGTAAAAGTGTATGAAGAAAAAAAAAATCGAAAACAAAATAGAAAAAGAGAAAAGAAAAAAATAGAGTGATAAAAAAAAAAAAATAAATAAAAAAAAAAAAAAATAAAAAATAAAATAAACGGGCTACTATCCTACATCTATCCTTTAAATTTATGTTTGTTTATTTCAGTTAGCTAGAGTCTAGAGTGTCGAGTCTTGGCTTAGCAACGGCCATTCTTCGTATGCATTTAACATAGAGATTTTTGACTTACCACCACTATATAGCCTATCCCACCAAACCCTTTGTTTCCCTACCGTAAGCCTAATGTTACAACCCTTTAAAGACCTCTTTGATAGTCTTTCCTAGGTGCTTACGCCAAAGCGATGGAGGTTTGATCTATTCTCAAGCCTATGGTAATCTATGACTAGGACCGGTTAATGAGTGTTTATCTTCCATTTTCAATTTGTTATATTTCATATACACCCGAGAGAGATGTGAGTATCCAAACACCCCATGTAAGGTGCTAGTATGTAATTTCCGTGCTTGTTATGACTTTTGCGGGGCTTATATGTGTTGTGGACTGTTTTAAACCAATGCTTCAAGACCTCTAACTTATAAATTAATTGGCTAAAAGCACATTTGCTTGAGGACAAGCAAATACCAAGTGTAGGGATATTTGATAAGGTTTTAAAAGGTACCTTTTTGAGGGGTCGTTTAAGCCCTTATTTGATCACTTGTGTATCCGTTATTGCTTAATATCGTTCATTTTCACTTTTTAGGTCTCTTGAAGGCAAAATGCTCGAATGGCACTTATTTGTACGAAAAGGCGCGAATATACGAAGAAAATGGCCAAAGTCAGAATCGAGACACTCAAAGCTGCTGAAAACATAAGGTGACGGCGTCAGGTGTTAAATTGCAACGCCGTCGGAGGATTTTGTGACGGGACAGAAGCCAAAACTCCTATTGTCAAGTGACGACGTCAAGTTATAAAAGAGTAGGCCATCGCAACTCAGACGGCCTAGATGCAACCCAGACGGTGTCAGAAGCTGAAGAGGATGGCGTCACAAGCATAAGGTGACGCCGTCGCAAGTCTAACGTGGCCAAGATGAAACCCTAATGACGGCGACCCGACGGCGTCACAAAACATAAGGTGACGCCGTCGCAGATGTAATCTTATATATAGAATCCGAATTTTTCAGTTTTAGTTTGTAGTCTTTTGGAGTAAAAACCTAAACCGAACCAAGGCTGTCTTGTACAGTATTTACCCTATCTTACACCAAGTAAGTGTTTTACTTCATTAATACAATTATGTCTTTGATTATTTGTGTGTATGCTTGCATGTTTTCCATGTCCGGCTAATTTACTTGTGTGTTTGCTTAGGGAATATGAAACTTAATTATTGAATATTGATTGGTTGTCTCTTATCTTAGTTGATTAATGATCTAGTAATGCGATAGGTCATTCGTTATGTACTTAATGCTTGATTAAATCTTTGTGAACCTTAGAATATGACTCCTTGAGTAGTTGTAAGTTAAACCATCCAAAGAGTGCCTTAGAGTAAGAGTTTATTATCCCTAGTGGGTTTTGTAGACGAGACCCTTTGTTAAGTTCAAAGAGTTAGGGAGAAACGCATACCCTACAACTTTAGACACACAACGCAACTAGGAATAAGGACGTGACAATTCAACCACCAATAGGAGATAATTAAGGAGTAGTAAAACCTAAGTAAACACATCTTTAAACTATCATACGAGCACACATTAATTAGACATAGACTACATACAACTTAGATTAGACAATTAGATAAGTAGAGTAATCGGTAGAAATACCAACCCCCCAAATTCAAACCCCGAGATTCGTACCTTTCCATTTCGTAAAACATACAAAATACAAAAATAATCTTCCTCAACCCCAACCTTAGCGTAGTAACTTCTCACTAGCATTCCTATTCCCCTAGAGAACGATATCAATACCCGTGGCTTACCCTAATACTACACTACAACGATTAGGTTCACTGCCTAGGGTGTTGAAAAACTTGCTCGACGAGAAGGAAGTTCCTTTGACCCCGAACGATGCGTGTAGCGTTATCAGATCCACCTTGGTTTTGTGGCTAGGTCCGCCACTGACCACGTTTATCTAAAAACCGAACCTAAGGAAATTTGCAATAAGGGTTTGTTAACACTTGTAATACTTGATAAATAAACTAAACTTTTACATTTTTTTGTAAACTTACAAAGATGTGTACAATGTCAAAGGTATATATATACTTATATATAACTTATTTCGTACTTTCTCGTTACATATATATATATATATATATATATATATATATATATATATATATATATATATATATATATATATATATATATATATATATATATATATATATATATAAAGGGAATTGATACTTACACCACATCTTTTGATGCATGCACCACAATTTGTGCATTACAGTTTATACCGTACAATACTATAATACACAAATTGTAGTGCATGCAACAAAAGATGTGGTGTGAGTATCACCCCCTATGACTATTATATTTTAGGTTGTCGTTAAAGCTCGCATTTCCTTGATGCACGTTGCATCGTTGTGATCTATCGCTTATCATTCGGTGAGTTTCATATCCCCATTTTCTATTGTTCAACTATTTTGTAAACTCTTTGGGGGAGATACATGCTCAACTACTTTTATTAACAATAATGATTATTTGCAAACTGTACGATTATCTAAACTAAATGTCGTATTTTCACTAAGTAACACTATTGCCACACTTAAGTCCCTATATCACGAACAACTAATCACTAGGTCTATCTCATCTGTGTTGACTCAGTTAGGGCAAACAAACGTACCATATTTGAGTGCACTGGGTAATAACAGCAAATCATGAATCATAATATTGATCTAACGGACAGGGATAATATCGATCTAATGAACTTGGTATATTATTGATCTAACGGACTTGGATAATATCGAACTAATGGACTTGGATAAAAACAATTACTATTGACTGTACTGATGAAATTAGTTACTACCGACTGTACTGGTGAAATCAATTACTACCGACTGTACTGGTGAAATCAAGTACTACCGACTATACTGGTGAAATCAATCAAATGACCAAATATACTAGGCACATCAATACAACCAGATATATTGGCGAAACAAACACTAAAGTCTTGTGATTATATTTAATGTTTACATATACTTGTTATGAGAATTCACTTATAAAGGTTTTCATAATCATTTTCAATAAACCTATGAACTCACAAACTTTTGTGTTAACACTTTTTAGCATGTTTATATTAGGTCCATAAGGCACGAGGCTGGCAAGAAGGGGCATAGATACTCAAGAAGGCTATAAATTATTTTATCATTCGAAAAACATCAAATTTTTTTAATGTATTATGTAATCATGGAACCACTGGGACCTCATTTTTGTAAACTCTGATATTTAAATAAGTCGAATGATAATCCTTTTAAAACGACTAATTTGAGTTCGTTTTCTATTGTTATAACTGTCATACCATCGAGTAACACCCAGTTTGAATTCCGCCGCGTTCACGAAATTGGGGGGTGTTACAAATTTCGCACCAATCTAAGCGTCTGGTGTCTTCCCGCTCTAGCTGTGAGGGATTGTTAGCCCGTACTGTTTGATGTATATTTGTATTGGGCTCAAGCCCTTTTTTAAAATTCTCTATGTATCTCTATTTATTATACTAAATATTCTCGAAATGAAGGCAATCAAATCAATCATTCATTTATACTGCTCACAGTTCTAAGTTTTACATGAGAGAAGAGAAGTCGTTCTACAAATTTTTCTCATAAATTAAAAAGATTTGGAGAGCAAGTTAAATTATCTATATATTTCCTTTCAAAAAAATTATCTATATATAACATATTTTTTGGTTTTTCTTCTTTCTTATTCTTTCCTACTTGGAAATCAGTACTAATTCCATACTGACATATCATATAGATTAAAGTCGAATAATAATTAAGGTAGAATTTGTACTCTATATCCTTATGGTAAGGATTACGCACAAGTCAGGACAAACCACTAAGTGGACATATTCACGCCATTTTTAACGACATGTTTGTGTTTCTATCTAAATAATCATTATTACTATTCGTTATTCGTTATCATGTATGTGACCTCGTCAGAGTTATGACCGAAATTGTTTTTCTATATCCTATTGTCCTATCCATCTTTTGCAATAGCTAGTTTTATAAATTCTTTGTCCCTTTTGCCATTGAAAAACATCATATTTAACAAGGTTATATATAAATACAATAATTAGTAGAAAGCTACTCCCATGAATCTTTTATGAGAGATGCCTTATTGAGTTTGTCTATAGGCGTGATCGATAATTGTTAATTGAAGTCAATGTTCATTGAAACGATACCCGAAACTAACAGTTCAGTGTCATATTGTCTATTGTGACAGGCAATTGCAGCTCTTAATGTATCCCCTTCGCGTGGACTAACATTTAGGTTTCCTTGAGAAATTGAGCTCAAGATCGATCTAAACATATACCTTGTATTATCGATGCCTACTGTCTGGTTTCAACTTTCAAATTAAATTCAAAGCGTTGTAACATTATATATATACATATATATATATATATATATATATATATATATATATATATATATATATATATATATATATATATATATATATATATATATATATATATATATATATGGTAAGATTAAAATAAAAAGACAAATATCCGTAATAAAAATAAAAATATTTTTTTTTTTTAATTCTCCAAAAATTCCAAAATAATTCCACAAGATCGGTACGTTCGTGCATAAAACTTTTGTGAAAACATTTTCTATAATTTAGCGTTTTGATACGTTTTTTTTAATGCATAAAAAACAAATTTTGATGCACAAAATTTTCAACTTATTTTAGTTAGATGTGCAATGTTATTTTGATGAAAAAAGTCAAAAGAAGTTGGGTGCAAAAACCAATTTTTGATGCAGAAAAAAACGATTTAATGTGTAAAGGTATTTTTTTCTAATTTTTTTCCGAAAAAATATCCACTTTTAGAAAGAAAAAAAATTCACAACTTTTTCATGCACCATTATACCCGATCTTGTGGATTTTTTGGGAATTTTTCGAGAACTTTTTTTGAAAAAAAAAATATTTTTATCTTTTTACGGATATTTTTGAAAAATAAAGTTTCACTATATATATATATATATATATATATATATATATATATATATATATATATATATATATATAGTGAAACTTTATTTTCAGAACTCTTCTTAACCGCGAGAACTGCGAGAACTCCTTCCAACCAATCAGAATTTAGGAAACTTATTTTCTTTTATTTTATTTATTATAAATCGTGGGGGCCTTATAGTAATTTAACATTCCTTTGAATTATCCAGGATTTTATTTCAGTTTCAAATTATGCTACAAACATGGAAATAATTTTATTATCTTTTAATTATTTTTTTTCCAGATCCTGTGAAAGTAGTTTTACGTGTTGTGTTCTTCATTCTCATAAACCCTAATTCAATTTCAATACCTCCTTAAACAAAAAATAACCTATATACTTCCCATCAATCATCATGGTTAATATTGTCGACCAAGAACACGTGGGTTCTAACGATAATCAACACCATAACGAACGTGATATTATGTTATCTGAGGATCTAATTGATATAGAGGATATAGACCTGGATCAAGACGCAAACATTGGTATCTTTAATTGTTTTATACGCAACTTCTACGTTTACATCTTTATCAGATTCATTTTTTTGCATGTTAATTAATATCATGTAATTTATTTTATTTATTTATTTATTTATTTTTTATTTTTTTAATCAGATTCATTGCGTTTAAATTGTTAGTGTTAGGTTATTCATCCCATATTTCATGGTTAAACATGCATGTTTTTGTTACATGTTACCAGATTCATTGCGTTTAAAGTGTTAGTTGTTAGGTTATTGATCTAATCTTTCCTTGTTATACATGCATGTTTTGGGTGTTAGGTATTCATTTTTTATTGTTTAGCTTACACATCCAATTTCATACATTTGTTCATGTATAGAGATTGAAAGGTTCTTAAATTTGGACAGTTATGTTTTCGTATATGTAAATTTGGTTTTTTTATAGTATGTGCATACATGGTAAACTGACATATTTGTTTGTTTTTTTGTAGATGCTAATGAGATCGATTTGTATGAAATTGACACAGAGTGTATTCCATCACCCCATGGGACCAAATATTATGTGCCAAACGTTCCTGCTAATGAGAAGCCTAAAAAGGGTCATATATTTGAAACTTTTGATGAAGCATTGAAAGCGTACACGGTGTACGCCGCTAAGGCTAGGTTTGGCGTTCGTAAATCAGGAACAAAAAAAACAAACATGGTGTTGTAACACACAGATACTTGGTATGCCATAGGCATGGTAAACCGAGGAAGCCTGTTGAAACTAATACTCTAATTGAAGTCCCTAATCCAGTTGTTGAAGAGGGTGGTGATCGAGATGGTAAAAAAAAAGAAAGCGGAGATCGACAACTCAAGTAACTAATTGTAAAGCAAAGTAAAGTTTAAAACACATTATAGGAACAAATTCATACAAGTTAATAAAGTTTACAGAGAACTATAACCATAAATTAATTGACCAGTCTAATATGGATCTTAGCAAAGCTAGACAACAGTTGGAACTTGGTGATCATATGTTCATTCACCGTGCTTCTTTAATTTGTCTAATATTGGTCCACAGAAGGCCCATAGGCTGCGAGTAGCACTGTTGGGTGGATTTGATCTAGTACGTGGGATGCCCGTCGACTAGAACAATTTTAGACGTGGGATGAATTTGTTCATTGGAGAAAGGGATGCTCAAATGTTGGTCGACAAGATGCTAAAAAGACAGGAGTATGTCCCTGAGTTTTCATTCATTCATCACACTGTAAAAGATGAGTTGTGTCGTATGTTTTGGGCGGATGAGACGATGAAGTGCAACTACGTTGCTTTTGGTGACGTTGTTTCTTTTGATGCTACATTCGAAACTAATAAGTAAGTTCTAAACCATATTTTTTGTTTGGAAAAAAAATCATATGAAAACATATATGTTTTATACTATAACTTTTCTTTCCGCCGTTATACAGGTATGACATGATTTTTGTTCCCTTTACCGGTGTAGACCACCACCAAAAATGCGTTACGTTTGGTGCTGCTCTATTGTCCGATGAAAAATATGAATCTTATTGTTGGATGCTCGGATCATTTTTGAAGGTTCACAAAAAACAACCACCTTTGGCTCTTACTGACCAAGATGATGCATTGCGCAAGGCTGTTGTTAAGATGTTACCAGATTCACATCATAGATTATGCATGTGGCACATCACTCAGAAGCTTCCCGGCAAGGTATATTTATTCTGGTTAAATAGTTTACATTAACAAATATTTACTAAAACCAATTAAATACCATTTACAGGTGTTGGGTGACCTTGAAGACGACTCTGAATTTAGGAAAGAGTTTCACAAACTTGTCTGGAATATGTACATTGGTCTGCAAGTTTTTGAAGAAAGATTGAATGATTTGATTGAAAAGTACAATCTTGGTCAGAACAAGTGGCTAACTGACATGTATGCAATAAGGGACAGATGGGTTCCAGGTTATTTTGACAAAATTCCAATGTGTGGTTTGATGAAGACAACTTCATGTTCCGAAAGTTCAAACGCCTTTTTTCAGGTTTATTCTAATCCAGGGAACTCGCTTGTTCATTTTATGTTGTGTTTTGAATCAGCTATGGAAAAGCAGAGGTACACCCAACGTGTGTTAGACAACACAACGGTTGAAAAGACTCCTGTAATGTTGACGCAATTAGCTATTGAGCGTCATGCATGTCAGGTTTACCCGCACGCTGCTTTTAGGGATGTGCAACATGAAATACGTAAAGCGTTGTATGCATGTGCACAAATTGGTGCCTAGACGGAAGGGGATGTTGATTATTGTGTCATACGCCATAGGGACAAGAGAAACAATACGGTCGTAGATGCAACGGTATGTTTCTTTTTCTGAGATTACATAACTTAAAATTTTATTGTTCAGTGTAACATGCATGCACATTCGTAACACGTTACTTAAACATTTATGCACATACGAATACATCCATAAAAACAACTTAAATTTATGGTTCATATACGAAAACATAACATAAACATTTATGTTCATATACGTAAACATTTATGGTTCAGTTTAACGTGCATGCACATCCTATCAAACCGACCAATGTGCATGCATGTTAAATATTTATAGTTCATTATTCTTGTATTTATCTCGTTTCCATCATTTATGCAAAGTATCTTAGTTGATCATATTTCTTGTTACAGGTTTCGGTTAATAAGTTGGATGGTACTGTAGAATGCTCGTGTGGTCATTTCAATCGACATGGAATTTTGTGCAGACATGTTTTCTGTGTTTTTAACATTAATGGGGTAACCACAATTCCATCCAGATACATAGCTAATCGTTGGCTTTAAAATGTCCTACCCGCGCATTTACGTGAAAAGAGACATCGTTATGGACCGTGTATTGAAGAAACTAAGATTATTGCATCAAAAATTCTTTCCACGGTTGAGGAATCTATAAATCTTATTAGAACTGACCCTGACTTGCTATCTGATTTGCTTTCAAAGGTCCAAGGGTTGAAGCTAGATATTGAGGCTAATGTACCCTCACCAGCTGGCCATCAAAACAAAGATGCACTGTATGAAGATCTTTTGGGTGTACTGTTCCTCCCAAAGTCAATATCAAGAATCCGAAAAAGTGTAGTGTAAAGGGCTCTGGCAGAATTAAAGCTTCGCGTGAAAAAGGAATAGCGCAAAAGAAAGCAAGAATGAACAGGAAACGAGCTTTCAAACAACGTACATGTACTGCGTGTGGTAAATTAGGTCATAATCGACGATAAAAAAATGCAAGAAGTACAAGGCAGCCGAAGTATCTTCTGCCGACGAGCAAGATGAAGCGGATAGTGATTCTGTTGAACTTGATGAAGACAACCAATCTCAACAATCAGAAGAGTCTTACCAATCACATGAATCTGAAGATTTCGAAGATACTGATGAAGAGGCGGACGACTAGTGCTTTTATAGGGGATTATTATTCGTTTTTTATCAAATAAATTTACTATGCACAATTGTTTACTATCTTTTGTTGGTTCTTAGTATTTGAGGTTTAATTTTTGGAACATTTATCTTTAGGTTATTTCATTTTTTTGGAACATTTATTTTATTGAAGATTTCGAAGGTATTTTATTTGATTGAACAAGCACGTTTAATTTATTTTATTCAACATTCATCTTTAAACATGTATCTTTATGTAACAAACAGGTTTAATTTATTTTATAGCACAAGCATGTTTACTTTAATACATGGAACATCCATGTTTAAACATGTATGTTTATTGGAACATTCATTGTTAAACATGTATGTTTTTACAAGAACATTCATGTTTAGGCATGCATGTTTATTAGATCAGTCAACATACATTTATGTTTTTCTGGAACATACATGTTTACCATGCACGTTTATTAGATTATAACACATGTTGCATTATCAAGTATGTTAACATACATGTTTTTTGGGTTTAACATACATGTTTTTGACATACACAACTTTTATATCATAAATCAAGTTCCTTTTTTACATTGTGTCAAGTTTGTTAACATACATGTTTTTTTGAATAACACAATTTTTTATACTAAACAAGTGTGTTAACATACATGTGTCAAGTGTGTTAACATACAAGTGTGTTAACATACATGTGTCAAGTTTGTTAACATACATGTTTTTTTGCATACATACATGTTTTTTAACATACATCTTTTTACAAGTATGACTTAATAAACAACAAACAGAATGCAACTTAAAGAAAAATCCAAACAAACACAAGATTGCTTTTACCATTTTCAGTTAACAAGTTTGTTCCTAATTCAAATAAAAAGCTTCAAGTTCCCATCAACAAAACACAAAACAAACCATACGATCATGTTCCGATCAGGAATCCCTAAGTCCAAGCCCAAAACATACCATAACACATTGTCGATATGCTAAACAAGATAAAAAAAGATGAAATACTAATGTTCAGATATGATTTCATTCATTTACGTGGACGTGGTACTTTCCTAGCTTTCATGCCAACACTTGGGGCCTGCATATCCGCCAACTCTGTCTTGATTTTGTCCTTCTGCGTGTTGCATTCTGCTAGGAGTACACGAGCAGCGTACTTTCTTCGAAGCTTGGACAATTGTGATGTCTGCTTTTTTCCCTCTTCTACAATCCCGCACTTCCAATAAATCATTTGCCCACCCATATAATGTTCCATGTGACGCATAGCAAATATACCACTGTTGTTAGGTCTGTTATCAGTCTCCCACTCAAACTCAGGCCTACGAACTTCAACTTTATAAATTGCTCCTGCATTCATATGTTTCACATACTGCATGTATTCAGCACAGTTCTTGCGCTGCATTCATAGATGTTTACAATAAATATACCATATAATCAATACTTACTATTATATTTCCTTAAAACAAGTACGTACCAGGATTTCAGCAACTCTCAGGTCTGTTGTATTTGTCAAATAAACAACTTTGGCAGTCCCGTTTTTATTTCTCATCGGACTGTTGTCAAACACATTCATTTCCGGGTACTTCAAATTAAGGCACAACACATACTTGTGGGAACCATTACTTATTGGTATGAAAGCCTGCAATTTTTTAATATATACCATACAAACTAATCAGCCATCATTTTTCCCGGATACATTCAAACACCCTTGTTCCTCAATAAATCCCAACAGATACTAGATTCTACAAACCTACAAACACCCAATATATAGTATATAGATCCTATATTATACCCATTCACATACATACCAATACATACATAAAATATCAAACACATTAACTGTGGGTTTCTTCAAATTCATCCATCCTTTTACCGGAATACATACAAACACCCGTGTTCATAAATAAAGCCCAAAACATCCTTGATTCTGCAATACCATAAACACAGAATATATACTATCTACATCTTAGATTCTACCCATACACATACTGGTCAGCATCCTTTATTAAACATAAAAACACCCTTGTTACTGAATAAATCCCAACAGAATACATACAACCTAGATAACGCCCAACACAACCTTAGATTCTACAATACATACATAAAATATCAAACACATACATAAAATATCAAACACATTAACTTCCGGTTTCTTCAAATTTAACCATCATTTTACCAGAATACATACAAACACCTTTGTTCCTAAATAACGGCCAACACAACCTAGATTCTACAATAATACAAACACAGCATACATACTATATACATCCTACATTCGTGGATTAAACTTAGTACGCATACTCAATAGTTATATTATTAGTCTAACTAAGCAGAATACTAGAAATGATAATTACAACTTACAATGTCAACATCAGAAAGTAGTTTCTTTCCTCCACGTGCAGCCCACATCTCCGCATACAGTAGAAAACCCTTCACACAAGCATCTACCTTTGTGTCGCTTGTATTGAATTTCTTTTTATCCTGTGCAGATGTGTTTATTAGCTTACCACTGTATATTTTAATATTCAAAACAACAAAAGTCTCACAGTATAGAACTTACAACAACAAATGTCGGAAAGTAAAACCGGGAATATGAGCAACTGTCTTTATATTTCTCTAGTGAATTCAGAAATACAGACCACTCGTTGATGACCTCATCATCAATGTTTTCACCATCCACTAGAGTGTACATTTGTTGCATTTTTGCTTTTACCATTTCCTCCTCAAACATAACCTCACTGTAAGTAAAATTTTCAGTTAATGTCACTCTTATATTATAAATCTAATTTATTTAAAACAAACTTGATTACCTTAGATCTCCGCCACTCTTCTTAATCAGATATATATCAACTTGTTTCTCTTCCGCTGTTAGCGCATTATCGATTCCCAGCACTCTCGGAAAGTATGGTGAAACCATACGGTCAGATTTTGTTACCCTACGCTTCACGCGACCCTCCTCCGGTTTCAACACACTTATCAGGACTGCATTCATCGCTTCACTCCTGTCAAAAGGCTTTTTTACCCTTTTCGCTTGCATTTTATTTCCGATTTCAGCTACTCCAGATTCTCTAGCTTCTACATATACTTCATCTTCTTTCTGTTCCTTTCTTGACCCACTTCCTTCCACGCTTTCCTGCATTGCAAAAACCGGATCCTGTGTCAAGCCAATACTGAAACTCGGTGCATCAAAGTCCCCTGCATCTTCATTGCCATAAAATTCTACGCATACCTTATCCGATGATCTAAAAACTTGCACCTATGTTTCCTGACCCATCATGAATGCAGGCGAATCAAAGGGATCTTTGTTCGTTTCAACTATGCCTTCCTTAGACTTCAAACCATCGTCCGCTGATTTGTCAACGCTATCCGGTATTGCACCCTCCTTGCCGGATTGTGTAATAAGAAACACTTGACGGTATTGTTGATTTAAATCCGATATCAACAAGCTACCATGGAACATTGCAAGACCCGCATCCAAAGTTTTTTCAAAACAGGTACG
This sequence comes from Chrysanthemum seticuspe, assembly GCA_019973895.1. Taxonomy (NCBI): domain Eukaryota; kingdom Viridiplantae; phylum Streptophyta; class Magnoliopsida; order Asterales; family Asteraceae; genus Chrysanthemum; species Chrysanthemum seticuspe. The sequence goes on along the minus strand of BPTQ01000009.1, from coordinate 213,362,351 downwards.
CTCACGCCTTATAGCTTCTATAACTTTCGACAAATTCCATACGAATCCCTACATAAATGCATACAATATGTTTCAATAACACATACGCACAACAAATAGTACATAATTTGATTAACTATCATATATTACCTCCTCATCATCAGGCATTGTGTCCGCATCTACTTCAACATATGGACCTGCTAGTTCACACATGCCCAGTCCTTCCCCATCAGTTTCTGATTTTTCCCTCGCTTTCAACAATTCAATAGTCCAAAAATTTGTAGGCGGTCTAATGCGAGGAACACTGAAGCCTTCACAAACTGTTCCATCCCGTACGCCATCTGTTTCATACATAATTCTCAATTAAAACACAGTTATGATACAAAAAATAATAATTCATACTTTCAATTGTTCTAAACTAAAAAACAGTACTGAACTTACAGTTAGAATCGAAATTGGTCCCAAAAAATAACTGTTCGAGTTGTCTCGCTTCCACCCTTCCTTGCATGTTTGGAGACCTCTCCAAACATACTCACACCAGTTAATTTTGAACAACTCCGAATCACTTCTTAAATGGTCCAGGACACTTAAATCACAAACTCCTTTTCCCCTTAACACCACCCATAACATTGGCAAACAGGACAATGAAATTTAGCTTAAAGTTCATGTCCGCATATTTCGACATACTAATCATATCTTAAAAGTTCCCTGTTAAAATTTCCTTTTTTCCTCCAAATTGATCATTCCAGTTACGTACCATCTCAATATCCCTTTCGACCTCAGTGGCCATGATATCATAACCCTCGTTCCTAATTCCCAGCAACTCTCCAATCAACTCCCTAGTTATCGGAATAGAAGATTTACCCACCTTAATTTCCATCCTATCTGGATTGAAATTGTCAGCAACATAAAATCCTATCCTATTCGGAATACCATCTAACTTAAATTCCAACAACGCTCCAAACCCCATTCTCTCCAGACATGCCTTCTGTTTTGGCGATAGGTTTTGTATAACATTGAAAAGTTTTTTCGGACTTGCTCGGGTCTGGAACTGATATGTTTTACTGACATCGCCTTTTGAACTTTCACCCTTCGTCCTCTTCTGTTTGGGAACATTCTCAATTTCATCATCTTTTGAACTTTCAACCTTCTTCCTCATAGGCTTCTGAACCCTTTCCTGCTTGACGCTTTTCCGTCCATCTTCACATATGTCATACAAAACATGCAAAATACATATAAAATTAGTTACCTTTAACCCAAATAAATTAATACATTGCCTTGTACAGCCACGCGTATTAAAGAACACTTATGTACCTTTGGTAACCGAAGTTTCATTCCCATCTTGACCGACATCAGTGTCTGCCGTTCCTTTATTTCGTCCACTTCTTTTTAAACCTGCAACATATACATTCAAAGATTGTTAATCAGTCTTATTCCAAACACCCATGCTGACAACATCTGTGTTTCATCAATATATCGCAACAATGTCAGCAAATTACCTGAGTTGTTCCATTGTTCATCAACAAAGTCGTCATCGGTCTCCTCTTCTGAACATCTCATTAATTCCGGTGATTATTATATAACAAAAAACACACATTAACTTCACCTACAACACATCAAACCCCCAAATCCTCTCAAATAACGGCGATTATCGCAACAAAAAAATCAATCCGATAGTCATTTTTTTCAAAGAAAAACAACGTTCAGTTGAAGGTATGATCATCAATGTTATTTAATTGTATTGTAATTATTTATTTTTTTGTTTATCTTGGTGTTTTATGGTGCGATTGAAAAATGTAATTGCATGTCTGTTTATATGAATTTTAATGATAATATGCTTTAAATGCATGTTTTTTGCTTATTGTTGTGATCAGTAATGTTAATCATCATAAATCTATTTTTTTTAATCAATGAAACTGTATGCATAAGTGTTTAACTTGATTGTTTGTTATAGTTTTGACTAGTATCAGGGGTTTTTTTTTTTTTTTAATGATAATATGCTTTAAATGCATGTTTTTTGCTTATTGTTGTGATCAGTAATGTTAATCATCATAAATATATATTTTTTTATCAATGAAACTGTATGCATAAGTGTTTGACTTGATTGTTTGTTATAGTTTTGACTAGTATCAGGGGTCATTTTTTTTGTTTGTTTGTTTGATGCGTGTTTGATAATGTATTATCAGGGGTGTCTGATAATGTAGTATCAGGGGTTTTTGTTGATGTACTAGATGTGTGGGTGAAAAACATGTATGTGTGGGTGAGTTACAAAGCACTTTTATTTGTGAACTAGTATCAGGGGTGTTTGTAACATGGGTCATTTACATGTATGTGTGGGTGAGTTACAGAGATGTTTGGGTGAAAAACAATGGTTTTTATCAAGGGTGTTTGCTAATGTAGTCGATCTGTGGTTGAGTAACAAGGGTGATTTACATAAGTGTGAGTTACATATATGGGTGATTTACATAAGTACATAAGTAACATGGGTTGAGTAACATGGGTGATTTACATAAGTGTGGTTGAGTAACATGGGTGGTTTACATAAGTGTGAGTTACATAAGTGAAAAACATGTATGTGTGGTTGAGTTTCATATAAAAAGTAACAATTTAGATATATGGTGTGAGTTACAGGTTAAAGATATGTGAACACAGGTGTTATGATTCTTACATTTATTTTTGAATAGTAGGTCCGAAAAAAATGGTGAATACAAAAAGAAGGGAAAAAGGCAAAGAGGCGGTTAATGTTGCAGAGGAGGAGATAAATGTTGAAGAAGAGGAGACCGGTGACGACTTTGTTGATGAACAATGGAACAACTCAGGTAATTTGCTGACATTGTTGCGATATATTGATGAAACACAGATGTTGTCAGCATGGGTGTTTGGAATAAGACTGATTAACAATCTTTGAATGTATATGTTGCAGGTTTAAAAAGAAGTGGACGAAATAAAGGAACGGCAGACACTGATGTCGGTCAAGATGGGAATGAAACTTCGGTTACCAAAGGTACATAAGTGTTCTTTAATACGCGTGGCTGTACAAGGCAATGTATTAATTTATTTGGGTTAAAGGTAACTAATTTTATATGTATTTTTCATGTTTTGTATGACATATGTGAAGATGGACGGAAAAGCGTCAAGCAGGAAAGGGTTCAGAAGCCTGTGAGGAAGAAGGTTGAAAGTTCAAAAGATGATGAAATTGAGAATGTTCCCAAACAGAAGAGGACGAAGGGTGAAAGTTCAAAAGGCGATGTCAGTAAAACATATCAGTTCCAGACCCGAGCAAGTCCGAAAAAACTTTTCAATGTTATACAAAACCTATCGCCAAAACAGAAGGCATGTCTGGAGAGAATGGGGTTTGGAGCGTTGTTGGAATTTAAGTTAGATGGTATTCCAAATAGGATAGGATTTTATGTTGCTGACAATTTCAATCCAGATAGGATGGAAATTAAGGTGGGTAAATCTTCTATTCCGATAACTAGGGAGTTGATTGGAGAGTTGTTGGGAATTAGGAACGAGGGTTATGATATCATGGCTACTGTGGTCGAAAGGGATATTGAGATGGTACGTAACTGGAATGATCAATTTGGAGGAAAAAATAAAATTTTAACAGGGAACTTTTAAGATATGATTAGTATGTCGAAATATGCGGACATGAACTTTAAGCTAAATTTCATTGTCCTGTTTGCCAATGTTATGGGTGGTGTTAGGGGAAAAGGAGTTTGTGATTTAAGTGTCCTGGACCATTTAAGAAGTGATTCGGAGTTGTTCAAAATTAACTGGTGTGAGTATGTTTGGAGAGGTCTCCAAACATGCAAGGAAGGGTGGAAGCGAGACAACTCGAACAGTTATTTTTTGGGACCAATTTCGATTCTAACTGTAAGTTCAGTACTGTTTTTTAGTTTAGAACAATTGAAAGTATGAATTATTATTTTTTGTATCATAATTGTGTTTTAATTGAGAATTATGTATGAAACAGATGGCGTACGTAGATGGAACAGTTTGTGAAGGCTTCAGTGTTCCTCGCATTAGACCGCCTACAAATTTTTGGACTATTGAATTGTTGAAAGCGAGGGAAAATTCAGAAACTGATGGGGAAGGACTGGGCATGTGTGAACTAGCAGGTCCATATGTTGAAGTAGATGCGGACACAATGCCTGATGATGAGGAGGTAATATATGATAGTTAATCAAATTATGTACTATTTGTTATGCGTATGTGTTATTGAAACATATTGTATGCATTTATGTAGGGATTCGTATGGAATTTGTCGAAAGTTATAGAAGCTATAAGGCGTGAGCGTACCTGTTTTGAAAAAACTTTGGATGCGGGTCTTGCAATGTTCCATGGTAGCTTGTTGATATCGGATTTAAATCAACAATACCGTCAAGTGTTGCTTATTACACAATCCGGCGAGGAGGGTGCAATACCGGATAGCGTTGACAAATCAGCGGACGATGGTTTGAAGTCTAAGGAAGGCATAGTTGAAACGAACAAAGATCCCTTTGATTCGCCTGCATTCATGATGGGTCAGGAAACACAGGTGCAAGTTTTTAGATCATCGGATAAGGTATGCGCAGAATTTTATGGCAATGAAGATGCAGGGGACTTTGATGCACCAAGTTTCAGTATTGGCTTGACACAGGATCCGGTTTTTGCAATGCAAGAAAGCGTGGAAGGAAGTGGGTCAAGAAAGGAACAGAAAGAAGATGAAGTATATGTAGAAGCTAGAGAATCTGGAGTAGCTGAAATCGGAAATAAAATGCAAGCGAAAAGGGTAAACAAGCCTGTTGACAGGAGTGAAGCGATGAATGCAGTCCTGATAAGTGTGTTGAAACCGGAGGAGGGTCGCGTGAAGCGTAGGGTAACAAAATCTGACCGTATGGTTTCACCATACTTTCCGAGAGTGCTTGGAATCGATAATGCGCTAACAGCGGAAGAGAAACAAGTTGATATATATCTGATTAAGAAGAGTGGCGGAGATCTAAGGTAATCAAGTTTGTTTTAAATAAATTAGATTTATAATATAAGAGTGATATTAACTGAAAATTTTGCTTACAGTGAGGTTATGTTTGAGGCGGAAATGGTAAAAGCAACAATGCAACAAATGTACACTCTAGTGGATGGTGAAAACATTGATGATGAGGTCATCAACGCGTGGTCTGTATTTCTGAATTCACTAGAGAAATATAAAGACAGTTGCTCATATTCCCGGTTTTACTTTCCGACATTTGTTGTTGTAAGTTCTATACTGTGAGACTTTTGTTGTTTTGAATATTAAAATATACAGTGGTAAGCTAATAAACACATGTGCACAAGATAAAAAGAAATTCAATACAAGCGACACAAAGGCAGATGCTTGTGTGAAGGATTTTCTACTGTATGCGGAGATGTGTGGCTGCACGTGGAGGAAAGAAACTACTTTCTGATGTTGACATTGTAAGTTGTAATTATCTTTTCTAGTATTCTGCTTAGTTAGACTAATAATATAACTATTGAGTATGCGTACTAAGTTTAATCCACGAATGTAGGATGTATATAGTATGTATGCTGTGTTTGTATTATTGTAGAATCTAGGTTGTGTTGGCCGTTATTTAGGAACAAAGGTGTTTGTATGTATTCTGGTAAAATGATGGTTAAATTTGAAGAAACCGGAAGTTAATGTGTTTGATATTTTATGTATGTGTTTGATATTTTATGTATGTATTGTAGAATCTAAGGTTGTGTTGGGCGTTATCTAGGTTGTATGTATTCTGTTGGGATTTATTCAGTAACAAGGGTGTTTTTATGTTTAATAAAGGATGCTGACCAGTATGTGTATGGGTAGAATCTAAGATGTAGATAGTATATATTCTGTGTTTATAGTATTGTAGAATCTAGGATGTTTTGGGCTTTATTTATGAACAAGGGTGTTTGTATGTATTCCGGTAAAAGGATGGATGAATTTGAAGAAACCCACAGTTAATGTGCTTGATATTTTATGTATGTATTGGTATGTATGTGAATGGGTATAATCTAGGATCTATATACTATATATTGGGTGTTTGTAGGTTTGTAGAATCTAGTATCTGTTGGGATTTATTGAGGAACAAGGGTGTTTGAATGTATCCGGGAAAATGATGGCTGACTAGTTTGTATGGTATATATTAAAAAATTGCAGGCTTTCATACCAATCAGTAATGGTTCCCACAAGTATGTGTTGTGCCTTAATTTGAAGTACCCGGAAATGAATGTGTTTGACAACAGTCCGATGAGAAATAAAAACGGGACTGCCAAAGTTGTTTATTTGACAAATACAACAGACCTGGGAGTTGCTGAAATCCTGGTACGTACTTGTTTTAAGGAAATATAATAGTAAGTATTGATTATACGGTATATTTATTGAAAACATCTATGAATGCAGCGCAAGAACTGTGCTGAATACATGCAGTATGTGAAACATGTGAATGCAGGAGCAATTTATAAAGTTGAAGTTCGTAGGCCTGAGTTTGAGTGGGAGACTGATAACAGACCTAACAACTGTGGTATATTTGCTATGCGTCACATGGAACATTATATGGGTGGGCAAATGATTTATTGGAAGTGCGGGATTGTAGAAGAGGGAAAAAAGCAGACATCACAATTTTCCAAGCTTCGAAGAAAGTACGCTGCTCGTCTACTCCTAGCAGAATGCAACACGCAGAAGGACAAAATCAAGACAGAGTTGGCGGATATGCAGGCCCCAAGTGTTGGCATGAAAGCTAGGAAAGTACCACGTCCACGTAAATGAATGAAATCATATCTGAACATTAGTATTTCATCTTTTTTATCTTGTTTAGCATATCGACAATGTGTTATGGTATGTTTTGGGCTTGGACTTAGGGATTCCTGATCGGAACATGATCGTATGGTTTGTTTTGTGTTTTGTTGATGGGAACTTGAAGCTTTTTATTTGAATTAGGAACAAACTTGTTAACTAAAAATGGTAAAAACAATCTTGTGTTTGTTTGGATTTTTCTTTAAGTTGCATTCTGTTTGTTGTTTATTAAGTCATACTTGTAAAAAGATGTATGTTAAAAAACATGTATGTATGCAAAAAAAACATGTATGTTAACAAACTTGACACATGTATGTTAACACACTTGTATGTTAACACACTTGACACATGTATGTTAACACACTTGTTTAGTATAAAAAATTGTTTGGAGACCTCTCCAAACATACTCACACCAGTTAATTTTGAACACCTCCGAATCACTTCTTAAATATTCCAGGACACTTAAATCACAAACTCCTTTTCCCCTAACACCACCCATAACATTGGCAAACAGGACAATGAAATTTAGCTTAAAGTTCATGTCCGCATATTTCGACATACTAATCATATCTTAAAAGTTCCCTGTTAAAATTTCCTTTTTTCCTCCAAATTGATCATTCCAGTTACGTACCATCTCAATATCCCTTTCGACCTCAGTGGCCATGATATCATAACCCTCGTTCCTAATTCCCAGCAACTCTCCAATCAACTCCCTAGTTATCGGAATAGAAGATTTACCCACCTTAATTTCCATCCTATCTGGATTGAAATTGTCAGCAACATAAAATCCTATCCTATTCGGAATACCATCTAACTTAAATTCCAACAACGCTCCAAACCCCATTCTCTCCAGACATGCCTTCTGTTTTGGCGATAGGTTTTGTATAACATTGAAAAGTTTTTTCGGACTTGCTCGGGTCTGGAACTGATATGTTTTACTGACATCGCCTTTTGAACTTTCACCCTTCGTCCTCTTCTGTTTGGGAACATTCTCAATTTCATCATCTTTTGAACTTTCAACCTTCTTCCTCATAGGCTTCTGAACCCTTTCGTGCTTGACGCTTTTCCGTCCATCTTCACATATGTCATACAAAACATGCAAAATACATATAAAATTAGTTACCTTTAACCCAAATAAATTAATACATTGCCTTGTACAGCCACGCGTATTAAAGAACACTTATGTACCTTTGGTAACCGAAGTTTCATTCCCATCTTGACCGACATCAGTGTCTGCCGTTCCTTTATTTCGTCCACTTCTTTTTAAACCTACAACATATACATTCAAAGATTGTTAATCAGTCTTATTCCAAACACCCATGCTGACAACATCTGTGTTTCATCAATATATCGCAACAATGTCAGCAAATTACCTGAGTTGTTCCATTGTTCATCAACAAAGTCGTCATCGGTCTCCTCTTCTGAACATCTCATTAATTCCGGTGATTATTATATAACAAAAAACACACATTAACTTCACCTACAACACATCAAACCCCCAAATCCTCTCAAATAACGGCGATTATCGCAACAAAAAAATCAATCCGATAGTCATTTTTTTCAAAGAAAAACAACGTTCAGTTGAAGGTATGATCATCAATGTTATTTAATTGTATTGTAATTATTTATTTTTTTGTTTATCTTGGTGTTTTATGGTGCGATTGAAAAATGTAATTGCATGTCTGTTTATATGAATTTTAATGATAATATGCTTTAAATGCATGTTTTTTGCTTATTGTTGTGATCAGTAATGTTAATCATCATAAATCTATTTTTTTTAATCAATGAAACTGTATGCATAAGTGTTTAACTTGATTGTTTGTTATAGTTTTGATTAGAATCAGGGGTTTTTTTTTTTTTTTTTTTTTTTAATGATAATATGCTTTAAATGCATGTTTTTTGTTTATTGTTGTGATCAGTAATGTTAATCATCATAAATATATATTTTTTTATCAATGAAACTGTATGCATAAGTGTTTGACTTGATTGTTTGTTATAGTTTTGACTAGTATCAGGGGTCGTTTTTTTTGTTTGTTTGTTTGATGCGTGTTTGATAATGTATTATCAGGGGTGTCTGATAATGTAGTATCAGGGGTTTTTGTTGATGTACTAGATGTGTGGGTGAAAAACATGTATGTGTGGGTGAGTTACAAAGCACTTTTATTTGTGAACTAGTATCAGGGGTGTTTGTAACATGGGTCATTTACATGTATGTGTGGGTGAGTTACAGAGATGTTTGGGTGAAAAACAATGGTTTTTATCAGGGGTGTTTGCTAATGTAGTCGATCTGTGGTTGAGTAACAAGGGTGATTTACATAAGTGTGAGTTACATATATGGGTGATTTACATAAGTACATAAGTAACATGGGTTGAGTAACATGGGTGATTTACATAAGTGTGGTTGAGTAACATGGGTGGTTTACATAAGTGTGAGTTACATAAGTGAAAAACATGTATGTGTGGTTGAGTTTCATATAAAAAGTAACAATTTAGATATATGGTGTGAGTTACAGGTGAAAGATATGTGAACACAGGTGTTATGATTCTTACATTTATTTTTGAATAGTAGGTCCGAAAAAAATGGTGAATACAAAAAGAAGGGAAAAAGGCAAAGAGGCGGTTAATGTTGCAGAGGAGGAGATAAATGTTGAAGAAGAGGAGACCGGTGACGACTTTGTTGATGAACAATGGAACAACTCAGGTAATTTGCTGACATTGTTGCGATATATTGATGAAACACAGATGTTGTCAGCATGGGTGTTTGGAATAAGACTGATTAACAATCTTTGAATGTATATGTTGCAGGTTTAAAAAGAAGTGGACGAAATAAAGGAACGGCAGACACTGATGTCGGTCAAGATGGGAATGAAACTTCGGTTACCAAAGGTACATAAGTGTTCTTTAATACGCGTGGCTGTACAAGGCAATGTATTAATTTATTTGGGTTAAAGGTAACTAATTTTATATGTATTTTTCATGTTTTGTATGACATATGTGAAGATGGACGGAAAAGCGTCAAGCAGGAAAGGGTTCAGAAGCCTGTGAGGAAGAAGGTTGAAAGTTCAAAAGATGATGAAATTGAGAATGTTCCCAAACAGAAGAGGACGAAGGGTGAAAGTTCAAAAGGCGATGTCAGTAAAACATATCAGTTCCAGACCCGAGCAAGTCCGAAAAAACTTTTCAATGTTATACAAAACCTATCGCCAAAACAGAAGGCATGTCTGGAGAGAATGGGGTTTGGAGCGTTGTTGGAATTTAAGTTAGATGGTATTCCAAATAGGATAGGATTTTATGTTGCTGACAATTTCAATCCAGATAGGATGGAAATTAAGGTGGGTAAATCTTCTATTCCGATAACTAGGGAGTTGATTGGAGAGTTGTTGGGAATTAGGAACGAGGGTTATGATATCATGGCTACTGAGGTCGAAAGGGATATTGAGATGGTACGTAACTGGAATGATCAATTTGGAGGAAAAAAGGAAATTTTAACAGGGAACTTTTAAGATATGATTAGTATGTCGAAATATGCGGACATGAACTTTAAGCTAAATTTCATTGTCCTGTTTGCCAATGTTATGGGTGGTGTTAGGGGAAAAGGAGTTTGTGATTTAAGTGTCCTGGACCATTTAAGAAGTGATTCGGAGTTGTTCAAAATTAACTGGTGTGAGTATGTTTGGAGAGGTCTCCAAACATGCAAGGAAGGGTGGAAGCGAGACAACTCGAACAGTTATTTTTTGGGACCAATTTCGATTCTAACTGTAAGTTCAGTACTGTTTTTTAGTTTAGAACAATTGAAAGTATGAATTATTATTTTTTGTATCATAACTGTGTTTTAATTGAGAATTATGTATGAAACAGATGGCGTACGTAGATGGAACAGTTTGTGAAGGCTTCAGTGTTCCTCGCATTAGACCGCCTACAAATTTTTGGACTATTGAATTGTTGAAAGCGAGGGAAAAATCAGAAACTGATGGGGAAGGACTGGGCATGTGTGAACTAGCAGGTCCATATGTTGAAGTAGATGCGGACACAATGCCTGATGATGAGGAGGTAATATATGATAGTTAATCAAATTATGTACTATTTGTTGTGCGTATGTGTTATTGAAACATATTGTATGCATTTATGTAGGGATTCGTATGGAATTTGTCGAAAGTTATAGAAGCTATAAGGCGTGAGCGTACCTGTTTTGAAAAAACTTTGGATGCGGGTCTTGCAATGTTCCATGGTAGCTTGTTGATATCGGATTTAAATCAACAATACCGTCAAGTGTTGCTTATTACACAATCCGGCGAGGAGGGTGCAATACCGGATAGCGTTGACAAATCAGCGGACGATGGTTTGAAGTCTAAGGAAGGCATAGTTGAAACGAACAAAGATCCCTTTGATTCGCCTGCATTCATGATGGGTCAGGAAACACAGGTGCAAGTTTTTAGATCATCGGATAAGGTATGCGCAGAATTTTATGGCAATGAAGATGCAGGGGACTTTGATGCACCGAGTTTCAGTATTGGCTTGACACAGGATCCGGTTTTTGCAATGCAAGAAAGCGTGGAAGGAAGTGGGTCAAGAAAGGAACAGAAAGAAGATGAAGTATATGTAGAAGCTAGAGAATCTGGAGTAGCTGAAATCGGAAATAAAATGCAAGCGAAAAGGGTAAACAAGCCTGTTGACAGGAGTGAAGCGATGAATGCAGTCCTGATAAGTTTGTTGAAACCGGAGGAGGGTCGCGTGAAGCGTAGGGTAACAAAATCTGACCGTATGGTTTCACCATACTTTCCGAGAGTGCTTGGAATCGATAATGCGCTAACAGCGGAAGAGAAACAAGTTGATATATATCTGATTAAGAAGAGTGGCGGAGATCTAAGGTAATCAAGTTTGTTTTAAATAAATTAGATTTATAATATAAGAGTGATATTAACTGAAAATTTTGCTTACAGTGAGGTTATGTTTGAGGCGGAAATGGTAAAAGCAACAATGCAACAAATGTACACTCTAGTGGATGGTGAAAACATTGATGATGAGGTCATCAACGCGTGGTCTGTATTTCTGAATTCACTAGAGAAATATAAAGACAGTTGCTCATATTCCCGGTTTTACTTTCCGACATTTGTTGTTGTAAGTTCTATACTGTGAGACTTTTGTTGTTTTGAATATTAAAATATACAGTGGTAAGATAATAAACACATGTGCACAAGATAAAAAGAAATTCAATACAAGCGACACAAAGGCAGATGCTTGTGTGAAGGATTTTCTACTGTATGCGGAGATGTGTGGCTGCACGTGGAGGAAAGAAACTACTTTCTGATGTTGACATTGTAAGTTGTAATTATCTTTTCTAGTATTCTGCTTAGTTAGACTAATAATATAACTATTGAGTATGCGTACTAAGTTTAATCCACGAATGTAGGATGTATATAGTATGTATGCTGTGTTTGTATTATTGTAGAATCTAGGTTGTGTTGGCCGTTATTTAGGAACAAAGGTGTTTGTATGTATTCTGGTAAAATGATGGTTAAATTTGAAGAAACCGGAAGTTAATGTGTTTGATATTTTATGTATGTGTTTGATATTTTATGTATGTATTGTAGAATCTAAGGTTGTGTTGGGCGTTATCTAGGTTGTATGTATTCTGTTGGGATTTATTCAGTAACAAGGGTGTTTTTATGTTTAATAAAGGATGCTGACCAGTATGTGTATGGGTAGAATCTAAGATGTAGATAGTATATATTCTGTGTTTATAGTATTGTAGAATCTAGGATGTTTTGGGCTTTATTTATGAACAAGGGTGTTTGTATGTATTCCGGTAAAAGGATGGATGAATTTGAAGAAACCCACAGTTAATGTGCTTGATATTTTATGTATGTATTGGTATGTATGTGAATGGGTATAATCTAGGATCTATATACTATATATTGGGTGTTTGTAGGTTTGTAGAATCTAGTATCTGTTGGGATTTATTGAGGAACAAGGGTGTTTGAATGTATCCGGGAAAATGATGGCTGACTAGTTTGTATGGTATATATTAAAAAACTGCAGGCTTTCATACCAATCAGTAATGGTTCCCACAAGTATGTGTTGTGCCTTAATTTGAAGTACCCGGAAATGAATGTGTTTGACAACAGTCCGATGAGAAATAAAAACGGGACTGCCAAAGTTGTTTATTTGACAAATACAACAGACCTGAGAGTTGCTGAAATCCTGGTACGTACTTGTTTTAAGGAAATATAATAGTAAGTATTGATTATACGGTATATTTATTGAAAACATCTATGAATGCAGCGCAAGAACTGTGCTGAATACATGCAGTATGTGAAACATGTGAATGCAGGAGCAATTTATAAAGTTGAAGTTCGTAGGCCTGAGTTTGAGTGGGAGACTGATAACAGACCTAACAACTGTGGTATATTTGCTATGCGTCACATGGAACATTATATGGGTGGGCAAATGATTTATTGGAAGTGCGGGATTGTAGAAGAGGGAAAAAAGCAGACATCACAATTTTCCAAGCTTCGAAGAAAGTACGCTGCTCGTCTACTCCTAGCAGAATGCAACACGCAGAAGGACAAAATCAAGACAGAGTTGGCGGATATGCAGGCCCCAAGTGTTGGCATGAAAGCTAGGAAAGTACCACGTCCACGTAAATGAATGAAATCATATCTGAACATTAGTATTTCATCTTTTTTATCTTGTTTAGCATATCGACAATGTGTTATGGTATGTTTTGGGCTTGGACTTAGGGATTCCTGATCGGAACATGATCGTATGGTTTGTTTTGTGTTTTGTTGATGGGAACTTGAAGCTTTTTATTTGAATTAGGAACAAACTTGTTAACTAAAAATGGTAAAAACAATCTTGTGTTTGTTTGGATTTTTCTTTAAGTTGCATTCTGTTTGTTGTTTATTAAGTCATACTTGTAAAAAGATGTATGTTAAAAAACATGTATGTATGCAAAAAAAACATGTATGTTAACAAACTTGACACATGTATGTTAACACACTTGTATGTTAACACACTTGACACATGTATGTTAACACACTTGTTTAGTATAAAAAATTGTTTGGAGACCTCTCCAAACATACTCACACCAGTTAATTTTGAACAACTCCGAATCACTTCTTAAATATTCCAGGACACTTAAATCACAAACTCCTTTTCCCCTAACACCACCCATAACATTGGCAAACAGGACAATGAAATTTAGCTTAAAGTTCATGTCCGCATATTTCGATATACTAATCATATCTTAAAAGTTCCCTGTTAAAATTTCCTTTTTTCCTCCAAATTGATCATTCCAGTTACGTACCATCTCAATATCCCTTTCGACCTCAGTGGCCATGATATCATAACCCTCGTTCCTAATTCCCAGCAACTCTCCAATCAACTCCCTAGTTATCGGAATAGAAGATTTACCCACCTTAATTTCCATCCTATCTGGATTGAAATTGTCAGCAACATAAAATCCTATCCTATTCGGAATACCATCTAACTTAAATTCCAACAACGCTCCAAACCCCATTCTCTCCAGACATGCCTTCTGTTTTGGCGATAGGTTTTGTATAACATTGAAAAGTTTTTTCGGACTTGCTCGGGTCTGGAACTGATATGTTTTACTGACATCGCCTTTTGAACTTTCACCCTTCGTCCTCTTCTGTTTGGGAACATTCTCAATTTCATCATCTTTTGAACTTTCAACCTTCTTCCTCATAGGCTTCTGAACCCTTTCGTGCTTGACGCTTTTCCGTCCATCTTCACATATGTCATACAAAACATGCAAAATACATATAAAATTAGTTACCTTTAACCCAAATAAATTAATACATTGCCTTGTACAGCCACGCGTATTAAAGAACACTTATGTACCTTTGGTAACCGAAGTTTCATTCCCATCTTGACCGACATCAGTGTCTGCCGTTCCTTTATTTCGTCCACTTCTTTTTAAACCTGCAACATATACATTCAAAGATTGTTAATCAGTCTTATTCCAAACACCCATGCTGACAACATCTGTGTTTCATCAATATATCGCAACAATGTCAGCAAATTACCTGAGTTGTTCCATTGTTCATCAACAAAGTCGTCATCGGTCTCCTCTTCTGAACATCTCATTAATTCCGGTGATTATTATATAACAAAAAACACACATTAACTTCACCTACAACACATCAAACCCCCAAATCCTCTCAAATAACGGCGATTATCGCAACAAAAAAATCAATCCGATAGTCATTTTTTTCAAAGAAAAACAACGTTCAGTTGAAGGTATGATCATCAATGTTATTTAATTGTATTGTAATTATTTATTTTTTTGTTTATCTTGGTGTTTTATGGTGCGATTGAAAAATGTAATTGCATGTCTGTTTATATGAATTTTAATGATAATATGCTTTAAATGCATGTTTTTTGCTTATTGTTGTGATCAGTAATGTTAATCATCATAAATCTATTTTTTTTAATCAATGAAACTGTATGCATAAGTGTTTAACTTGATTGTTTGTTATAGTTTTGATTAGAATCAGGGGTTTTTTTTTTTTTTTTTTTTTTAATGATAATATGCTTTAAATGCATGTTTTTTGTTTATTGTTGTGATCAGTAATGTTAATCATCATAAATATATATTTTTTTATCAATGAAACTGTATGCATAAGTGTTTGACTTGATTGTTTGTTATAGTTTTGACTAGTATCAGGGGTCGTTTTTTTTGTTTGTTTGTTTGATGCGTGTTTGATAATGTATTATCAGGGGTGTCTGATAATGTAGTATCAGGGGTTTTTGTTGATGTACTAGATGTGTGGGTGAAAAACATGTATGTGTGGGTGAGTTACAAAGCACTTTTATTTGTGAACTAGTATCAGGGGTGTTTGTAACATGGGTCATTTACATGTATGTGTGGGTGAGTTACAGAGATGTTTGGGTGAAAAACAATGGTTTTTATCAGGGGTGTTTGCTAATGTAGTCGATCTGTGGTTGAGTAACAAGGGTGATTTACATAAGTGTGAGTTACATATATGGGTGATTTACATAAGTACATAAGTAACATGGGTTGAGTAACATGGGTGATTTACATAAGTGTGGTTGAGTAACATGGGTGGTTTACATAAGTGTGAGTTACATAAGTGAAAAACATGTATGTGTGGTTGAGTTTCATATAAAAAGTAACAATTTAGATATATGGTGTGAGTTACAGGTGAAAGATATGTGAACACAGGTGTTATGATTCTTACATTTATTTTTGAATAGTAGGTCCGAAAAAAATGGTGAATACAAAAAGAAGGGAAAAAGGCAAAGAGGCGGTTAATGTTGCAGAGGAGGAGATAAATGTTGAAGAAGAGGAGACCGGTGACGACTTTGTTGATGAACAATGGAACAACTCAGGTAATTTGCTGACATTGTTGCGATATATTGATGAAACACAGATGTTGTCAGCATGGGTGTTTGGAATAAGACTGATTAACAATCTTTGAATGTATATGTTGCAGGTTTAAAAAGAAGTGGACGAAATAAAGGAACGGCAGACACTGATGTCGGTCAAGATGGGAATGAAACTTCGGTTACCAAAGGTACATAAGTGTTCTTTAATACGCGTGGCTGTACAAGGCAATGTATTAATTTATTTGGGTTAAAGGTAACTAATTTTATATGTATTTTTCATGTTTTGTATGACATATGTGAAGATGGACGGAAAAGCGTCAAGCAGGAAAGGGTTCAGAAGCCTGTGAGGAAGAAGGTTGAAAGTTCAAAAGATGATGAAATTGAGAATGTTCCCAAACAGAAGAGGACGAAGGGTGAAAGTTCAAAAGGCGATGTCAGTAAAACATATCAGTTCCAGACCCGAGCAAGTCCGAAAAAACTTTTCAATGTTATACAAAACCTATCGCCAAAACAGAAGGCATGTCTGGAGAGAATGGGGTTTGGAGCGTTGTTGGAATTTAAGTTAGATGGTATTCCAAATAGGATAGGATTTTATGTTGCTGACAATTTCAATCCAGATAGGATGGAAATTAAGGTGGGTAAATCTTCTATTCCGATAACTAGGGAGTTGATTGGAGAGTTGTTGGGAATTAGGAACGAGGGTTATGATATCATGGCTACTGTGGTCGAAAGGGATATTGAGATGGTACGTAACTGGAATGATCAATTTGGAGGAAAAAAGGAAATTTTAACAGGGAACTTTTAAGATATGATTAGTATGTCGAAATATGCGGACATGAACTTTAAGCTAAATTTCATTGTCCTGTTTGCCAATGTTATGGGTGGTGTTAGGGGAAAAGGAGTTTGTGATTTAAGTGTCCTGGACCATTTAAGAAGTGATTCGGAGTTGTTCAAAATTAACTGGTGTGAGTATGTTTGGAGAGGTCTCCAAACATGCAAGGAAGGGTGGAAGCGAGACAACTCGAACAGTTATTTTTTGGGACCAATTTCGATTCTAACTGTAAGTTCAGTACTGTTTTTTAGTTTAGAACAATTGAAAGTATGAATTATTATTTTTTGTATCATAACTGTGTTTTAATTGAGAATTATGTATGAAACAGATGGCGTACGTAGATGGAACAGTTTGTGAAGGCTTCAGTGTTCCTCGCATTAGACCGCCTACAAATTTTTGGACTATTGAATTGTTGAAAGCGAGGGAAAAATCAGAAACTTATGGGGAAGGACTGGGCATGTGTGAACTAGCAGGTCCATATGTTGAAGTAGATGCGGACACAATGCCTGATGATGAGGAGGTAATATATGATAGTTAATCAAATTATGTACTATTTGTTGTGCGTATGTGTTATTGAAACATATTGTATGCATTTATGTAGGGATTCGTATGGAATTTGTCGAAAGTTATAGAAGCTATAAGGCGTGAGCGTACCTGTTTTGAAAAAACTTTGGATGCGGGTCTTGCAATGTTCCATGGTAGCTTGTTGATATCGGATTTAAATCAACAATACCGTCAAGTGTTGCTTATTACACAATCCGGCGAGGAGGGTGCAATACCGGATAGCGTTGACAAATCAGCGGACGATGGTTTGAAGTCTAAGGAAGGCATAGTTGAAACGAACAAAGATCCCTTTGATTCGCCTGCATTCATGATGGGTCAGGAAACACAGGTGCAAGTTTTTAGATCATCGGATAAGGTATGCGCAGAATTTTATGGCAATGAAGATGCAGGGGACTTTGATGCACCGAGTTTCAGTATTGGCTTGACACAGGATCCGGTTTTTGCAATGCAAGAAAGCGTGGAAGGAAGTGGGTCAAGAAAGGAACAGAAAGAAGATGAAGTATATGTAGAAGCTAGAGAATCTGGAGTAGCTGAAATCGGAAATAAAATGCAAGCGAAAAGGGTAAACAAGCCTGTTGACAGGAGTGAAGCGATGAATGCAGTCCTGATAAGTTTGTTGAAACCGGAGGAGGGTCGCGTGAAGCGCAGGGTAACAAAATCTGACCGTATGGTTTCACCATACTTTCCGAGAGTGCTTGGAATCGATAATGCGCTAACAGCGGAAGAGAAACAAGTTGATATATATCTGATTAAGAAGAGTGGCGGAGATCTAAGGTAATCAAGTTTGTTTTAAATAAATTAGATTTATAATATAAGAGTGATATTAACTGAAAATTTTGCTTACAGTGAGGTTATGTTTGAGGCGGAAATGGTAAAAGCAACAATGCAACAAATGTACACTCTAGTGGATGGTGAAAACATTGATGATGAGGTCATCAACGCGTGGTCTGTATTTCTGAATTCACTAGAGAAATATAAAGACAGTTGCTCATATTCCCGGTTTTACTTTCCGACATTTGTTGTTGTAAGTTCTATACTGTGAGACTTTTGTTGTTTTGAATATTAAAATATACAGTGGTAAGCTAATAAACACATGTGCACAAGATAAAAAGAAATTCAATACAAGCGACACAAAGGCAGATGCTTGTGTGAAGGATTTTCTACTGTATGCGGAGATGTGTGGCTGCACGTGGAGGAAAGAAACTACTTTCTGATGTTGACATTGTAAGTTGTAATTATCTTTTCTAGTATTCTGCTTAGTTAGACTAATAATATAACTATTGAGTATGCGTACTAAGTTTAATCCACGAATGTAGGATGTATATAGTATGTATGCTGTGTTTGTATTATTGTAGAATCTAGGTTGTGTTGGCCGTTATTTAGGAACAAAGGTGTTTGTATGTATTCTGGTAAAATGATGGTTAAATTTGTAGAAACCGGAAGTTAATGTGTTTGATATTTTATGTATGTGTTTGATATTTTATGTATGTGTTTGATATTTTATGTATGTATTGTAGAATCTAAGGTTGTGTTGGGCGTTATCTAGGTTGTATGTATTCTGTTGGGATTTATTCAGTAACAAGGGTGTTTTTATGTTTAATAAAGGATGCTGACCAGTATGTGTATGGGTAGAATCTAAGATGTAGATAGTATATATTCTGTGTTTATAGTATTGTAGAATCTAGGATGTTTTGGGCTTTATTTATGAACAATGGTGTTTGTATGTATTCCGGTAAAAGGATGGATGAATTTGAAGAAACCCACAGTTAATGTGCTTGATATTTTATGTATGTATTGGTATGTATGTGAATGGGTATAATCTAGGATCTATATACTATATATTGGGTGTTTGTAGGTTTGTAGAATCTAGTATCTGTTGGGATTTATTGAGGAACAAGGGTGTTTGAATGTATCCGGGAAAAATGATGGCTGACTAGTTTGTATGGTATATATTAAAAAATTGCAGGCTTTCATACCAATAAGTAATGGTTCCCACAAGTATGTGTTGTGCCTTAATTTGAAGTACCCGGAAATGAATGTGTTTGACAACAGTCCGATGAGAAATAAAAACGGGACTGCCAAAGTTGTTTATTTGACAAATACAACAGACCTGAGAGTTGCTGAAATCCTGGTACGTACTTGTTTTAAGGAAATATAATAGTAAGTATTGATTATATGTTATATTTATTGTAAACATCTATGAATGCAGCGCAAGAACTGTGCTGAATACATGCAGTATGTGAAACATGTGAATGCAGGAGCAATTTATAAAGTTGAAGTTCGTAGGCCTGAGTTTGAGTGGGAGACTGATAACAGACCTAACAACTGTGGTATATTTGCTATGCGTCACATGGAACATTATATGGGTGGGCAAATGATTTATTGGAAGTGCGGGATTGTAGAAGAGGGAAAAAAGCAGACATCACAATTTTCCAAGCTTCGAAGAAAGTACGCTGCTCGTCTACTCCTAGCAGAATGCAACACGCAGAAGGACAAAATCAAGACAGAGTTGGCGGATATGCAGGCCCCAAGTGTTGGCATGAAAGCTAGGAAAGTACCACGTCCACGTAAATGAATGAAATCATATCTGAACATTAGTATTTCATCCTTTTTATCTTGTTTAGCATATCGACAATGTGTTATGGTATGTTTTGGGCTTGGACTTAGGGATTCATGATCGGAACATGATCGTATGGTTTGTTTTGTGTTTTGTTGATGGGAACTTGAAGCTTTTTATTTGAATTAGGAACAAACTTGTTAACTGAAAATGGTAAAAACAATCTTGTGTTTGTTTGGATTTTTCTTTAAGTTGCATTCTGTTTGTTGTTTATTAAGTCATACTTGTAAAAAGATGTATGTTAAAAAACATGTATGTATGCAAAAAAACATGTATGTTAACAAACTTGACACATGTATGTTAACACACTTGTATGTTAACACACTTGACACATGTATGTTAACACACTTGTTTAGTATAAAAAGTTGTGTTATTCAAAAAAACATGTACGTTAACAAACTTGACACAATGTAAAAAAGGAACTTGATTTATGATATAAAAGTTGTGTATGTCAAAAACATGTATGTTAAACCCAAAAAACATGTATGTTAACATACTTGATAATGCAACATGTGTTGTAATCTAATAAACGTGCATGGTTAAACATGTATGTTTCAGAAAAACATAAATGTATGTTGACTGATCTAATAAACATGCATGCCTAAACATGAATGTTCTGGTAAAAACATACATGTTTAACAATGAATGTTCCAATAAACATACATGTTTAAACATGGATGTTCCATGTATTAAAGTAAACATGCTTGTGCTATAAAATAAATTAAACCTGTTTGTTACAT
Organism: Chrysanthemum seticuspe; assembly: GCA_019973895.1. Lineage (NCBI taxonomy): Eukaryota > Viridiplantae > Streptophyta > Magnoliopsida > Asterales > Asteraceae > Chrysanthemum > Chrysanthemum seticuspe. The sequence goes on along the minus strand of BPTQ01000009.1, from coordinate 213,341,454 downwards.
AAAGATACATGTTTAAAGATGAATGTTGAATAAAATAAATTAAACGTGCTTGTTCAATCAAATAAAATACCTTCGAAATCTTCAATAAAATAAATGTTCCAAAAAAATAAAATAACCTAAAGATAAATGTTCCAAAAATTAAACCTCAAATACTAAGAACCAACAAAAGATAGTAAACAATTGTGCATAGTAAATTTATTTGATAAAAAACGAATAATAATCCCCTATAAAAGCACTAGTCGTCCGCCTCTTCATCAGTATCTTCGAAATCTTCAGATTCATGTGATTGGTAAGAATCTTCTGATTGTTGAGATTGGTTGTCTTCATCAAGTTCAACAGAATCACTATCCGCTTCATCTTGCTCGTCGGCAGAAGATACTTCGGCTGCCTTGTACTTCTCGCATTTTTTTCATCGTCGATTATGACCCAATTTACCACACGCAGTACATGTACGTTGTTTGAAAGCTCGTTTCCTGTTCATTCTTGCTTTCTTTTGCGCTATTCCTTTTTCACGCGAAGCTTTAATTCTGCCAGAGCCATTTACACTACACTTTTTCGGATTCTTGATATTGACTTTGGGAGGAACAGTAACACCCAAAAGATCTTCATACAGTGCATCTTTGTTTTGATGGCCAGCTGGTGAGGGTACATTAGCCTCAATATCTAGCTTCAACCCTTGGACCTTTGAAAGCAAATCAGATAGCAAGTCAGGGTCAGTTCTAATAAGATTTATAGATTCCTCAACCGTGGAAAGAATTTTAGATGCAATAATCTCAATTTCTTCAATACACGGTCCATAACGATGTCTCTTTTCACGTAAATGCGCGGGTAGGACATTTTAACGCCAACGATTAGCTATGTATCTGGATGGAATTGTGGTTACCCCATTAATGTTAAAAACACAGAAAACATGTCTGCACAAAATTCCATGTCGATTGAAATGACCACACGAGCATTCTACGGTACCATCCAACTTATTAACCGAAACCTGTAACAAGAAATATGATCAACTAAGATACTTTGCATAAATGATGGAAACGAGATAAATACAAGAATAATGAACTATAAATGGTTAACATGCATGCACATTGGTCGGTTTGATAGGATGTGCATGCACGTTAAACTGAACCATAAATGTTTACGTATATGAAACATAAATGTTTATGTTATGTTTTCGTATATGAACCATAAATTTAAGTTGTTTTTATGGATGTATTCGTATGTTCATAAATGTTTAAGTAATGTGTTACGAATGTGCATGCATGTTACACTAAACAATAAAATTTTAAGTTATGTAATCTGAAAAAAAATAAACATACCGTTGCATCCACGACCGTATTGTTTCTCTTGTCCCTATGGCGTATGACACAATAATCAACATCCCCTTCCGTCTAGGCACCAATTTGTGCACATGCATACAACGCTTTACGTATTTCATGTTGCACATCCCTAAAAACAGCGTGCGGGTAAACCTGACATGCATGACGCTCAATAGCTAATTGCGTCAACATTACAGGAGTCTTTTCAACCGTTGTGTTGTCTAACACACGTTGGGTGTACCTCTGCTTTTCCATAGCTGATTCAAAACACAGCATAAAATGAACAAATGAGTTCCCTGGATTAGAATAAACCTGAAAAAAGGCGTTTGAACTTTCGGAACATGAAGTTGTCTTCATCAAACCACACATTGGAATTTTGTCAAAATAACCTGGAACCCATCTGTCCCTTATTGCATACATGTCAGTTAGCCACTTGTTCTGACCAAGATTGTACTTTGCAATAAAATCATTCCATCTTTCTTCAAAAACTTGCAGACCAATGTACATATTCCAGACAAGTTTGTGAAACTCTTTCCTAAATTCAGAGTCGTCTTCAAGGTCACCCAACACCTGTAAATGGTATTTACTTGGTTTTAGTAAATTTTTGTTAATGTAAACTATTTAACCAGAATAAATATACCTTGCCGGGAAGCTTCTGAGTGATGTGCCACATGCATAATCTATGATGTGAATCTGGTAACATCTTAACAACAGCCTTGCGCAATGCATCATCTTGGTCAGTAAGAGCCAAAGGTGGTTGTCTTTTGTGAACCTTCAAAAATGATTCGAGCATCCAACAATAAGATTCATATTTTTCATCGGACAATAGAGCAGCACCAAACGTAACGCATTTTTGGTGGTGGTCTACACCGGTAAAGGGAACAAAAATCATGCCATACCTGTATAACGGCGGAAAGAAAAGTTATAGTATAAAACATATATGTTTTCATATGATTTTTTTTTCCAAACAAAAAATATGGTTTAAAACTTACTTATTAGTTTCGAATGTAGCATCAAAAGAAACAACTTCACCAAAAGCAACGTAGTTGCACTTCATCGTCTCATCCGCCCAAAACATACGACACAACTCATCTTTTACAGTGTGATGAATGAATGAAAACTCAGGGACATACTCCTGTCTTTTTAGCATCTTGTCGACCAACATTTGAGCATCCCTTTCTCCAATGAACAAATTCATCCCACGTCTAAAATTGTTCCAGTCGACATGCATCCCACGTACTAGATCAAATCCACCCAACAGTGCTACTCGCAGCCTATGGGCCTTCTGTGGACCAATATTAGACAAATTAAAGAAGCACGGTGAATGAACATATGATCACCAAATTCCAACTATTGTCTAGCTTTGCTAAGATCCATATTAGACTGGTCAATTAATTTATGGTTATGATTCTCTGTAAACTTTATTAACTTGTATGAATTTGTTCCTATAATGTGTTTTAAACTTTACTTTGCTTTACAATTAGTTACTTGAGTTGTCGATCTCCGCTTTCTTTTTTTTTTTACCATCTCGATCACCACCCTCTTCAACAACTGGATTAGGGACTTCAATTAGAGTATTAGTTTCAACAGGCTTCCTCGGTTTACCATGCCTATGGCATACCAAGTATCTGTGTGTTACAACACCATGTTTGTTTTTTTTTTGTTCCTGATTTACGAACGCCAAACCTTGCCTTAGCAGCGTACACAGTGTACGCTTTCAATGCTTCATCAAAAGTTTCAAATATATGACCCTTTTTAGGCTTCTCATTAGCAGGAACGTTTGGCACATAATATTTGGTCCCATGGGGTGATGGAATACACTTTGGGTCAATTTCATACAAATCGATCTCATTAGCATCTACAAAAAAACAAACAAATATATCAGTTTACCATGCATGCACATACTATAAAAAAAACCAAATTTACATATACGAAAACATAACTGTCCAAATTTAAGAACCTTTCAATCTCTATACATGAACAGATGTATGAAATTGGATGTGTAAGCTAAACAATAAAAAATGAATACCTAACATCCAAAACATGCATGTATAACAAGGAAAGATTAGATCAATAACCTAACAACTAACACTTTAAACGCAATGAATCTGGTAACATGTAACAAAAACATGCATGTTTAACCATGAAATATGGGATGAATAACCTAACACTAACAATTTAAACGCAATGAATCTGATAAAAAATAAATAAATAAAATAAATTACATGATATTAAATAACATGCAAAAAAATGAATCTGATAAAGATGTAAACGTAGAAGTTGCGTATAAAACAATTAAAGATACCAATGTTTGCGTCTTGATCCAGGTCTATATCCTGTATATCAATTAGATCCTCAGATAACATAATATCACGTTCGTTATGGTGTTGATTATCGTTAGAACCTACGTGTTCTTGGTCGATAATATTAACCATGATGATTGATGGGAAGTATATAGGTTATTTTTTGTTTAAGGAGGTATTGAAATTGAATTAGGGTTTATGAGAATGAAGAACACAACACGTAAAACTACTTTCACAGGATCTGGAAAAAAAATAATTAAAAGATAATAAAATTATTTCCATGTTTGTAGCATAATTTGAAACTGAAATAAAATCCTGGATAATTCAAAGGAATGTTAAATTATTAGAAGGCCCCCACGATTTATAATTAATAAAATAAAAGAAAATAAGTTTCCTAAATTCTGATTGGTTGGAAAGAGTTCTCGCAGTTCTCGCGGTTAAGAAGAGTTCTGAAAATAAAGTTTCACTATATATATATATATATATATATATATATATATATATATATATATATATATATATATATATATATATTATTTAGAACGACAATTTTTTCACACATATACCACATATCTCACAAATACTTCCAGCTATGTTTGAACCAACAACTTTTAGTTTGGTGAGCAACTCACATACCACTATACTAAAGACCTTGAGTATTTGTGTAACTTTATTATTTAAACTGAAACGATGATCGGACACCAACACAGTATAGATATATGACTTAGGATCAAATGAGAAGAAATCTTAAAATAAGAATGATGAAAAATAACTATAATCACACATTAGAGATGCATTTCTAATATTTTAGATGCATCATAATATATTTTTTTAGCTAAAAATGAAACGCATGCACATATATTAGATGCATTTTAGCAAGTTAGGCAAATCCTATTTATTTTTCGTCATCTGCGAGTCAAACTTGTTGCAAGTACTACTTTGCATCATTTTCATTTCAAAATTACTTTCGAAACTAATTGAGATGCATCTAAATGAATAAAGATGTATCTAATTAAAGTCGACGCATCTCAAATATGTAATTATAGTTGTTTCTCATCATTTTCATTATAAGTTTTATTCTCACCGGATTCCTACTTATATACCTTTTACTTATGAATTATGATACTCCCTTCATCTCATAGTATTTATTGTTCATATTTTCTTTTTGATTGTCTTAAATTAATTATCTACTTTCAAAAATAAATAAAGAATATAGATCAAGTTTAGTATATTAATCTCGTTTGAGGTTTATTATTACAAGTTTTAAAGAGGTTTATTATCAAGTTTACTATATTAATCTCGTTTGAGGTTTATTATAAGAAAGTTATAATGATGGTATTTTTTTAAACTATGTATTTATTTGGACAATTATTTTAGAAAGAATAAAGTAATATACAAGGGGTTGGTTATCGATAAGTCAACCTTTTGATTCACATTTCTCCGGTGATCACATTAAAAGCACGTCATTACCATCCATCATTTGCCAAGTGTTAGACCACTAGAGAGTTCCAATGATAGGGAGTATCTAATATCTTGTTAAATTTTCTACATTTCAGATGTTGACTAAATTGTATTAGTATTAGACACAAGTTTAAATAACATGCCACGTTTCGTTACTGGAATAATCATACAATTTCAGATATCCAGTTGTTATCTAACAACCATTTTATTGAATAATTTTTCATATATACTTTGTTTAGTTTAGCTTAGTTGAAACATGTATATGAAATGTCGGTTTGTAAAGAATACGTGTAAAAAATACTAGGCTTAATTATGCAACACTAAAAAAATTATTAAATGTATTACAAACTTAGAGATACCTAACAACAAAAGAATTTTCAATTTATACTAGAAACTAAAATTTGTAAGCCATTTGAGTTGATCTTAATATTTATTGTAATCGCAAGTTAATCTAGAAGTTATCTTTAGATAAAAAGACAAAGGATGCTCAAATGAACTTGAACTTGTATCTTATACTTGGCTAAAAACTTTTACTACAATTAGCTATTAGATAAAGTTGGAAGCTAAGTGACTTAAGGTTAGTCAAACAAAAGGGAAAAATAAAAGAAAAGAAAAGTATCATCGCTAATCGAGATTTATGTTATGTGTTGTTTTTGGCTTGTCAATTATAAAATCCGTCCTTCGTGAACTCATTTGATCGACTTTTTAATCTGTACTTTCACATTTTGTTTGTTTTTTTGGTCTGATTGAGCTTTTTCTGGCACGGTTCCGTTTAGAAGCCATGAGAGTTCGCACTATCATACAATTACTTTATCCATCCAACTCTTATTGTCAAAAAAAAAAAAAGATCTTGTTTAGTACTGTATTTTATATGTGCAATGAATACATGTTTTCATTAAAAAAAACTGAAAACAATAATGTAGATAATTTTTTTCTTAAAGATAAGGGTATAATTTTTCCAAAAACAACCATCTAAATTCTAATGCTTGCCTCTAGGTCTAATTGACATTTTAACCCTTACTGTTTGGATCCATTCAAGGGTCCCAAAAATGGTTTAAGTTTGACAAACTGAAGCTGAAATTGAGGCTAAAGCTATATTAAAAGTCAAAAGTTGGAGTTTGTATTTTTATAAAGTTGTTTGAAGAATTAGTTCAAGTAAATATAAAATCTCATAAAAATATATCAAATTAAATTAAAATACATTTTTATTTTTGCATAATAATTTATTATATTTTAAAAAATATTTAAATAATTTGAGTAACTGTAAGCTTTATAAACACCTTTTAATAGGTTTGAGCTTACGGATATTTATGACTTATAAAAGCTTTTATAAACCTGTGATAAATAAAATTTATTTTATAAATTAAACCAGATAATTTTAAAAACTTAAACCCTTTATAATCCTCTTGCCAAATATAGCGTAAAATGAGTGGTTCCATTTTATTAATCAAACAAGAACATTTATTGGATAATGGAACTGCTTATTTTTGTACAGTTGAGATTTGAGATTGAGATTGAGATTGTTTTAGAGATTGATGTGTTTGAACTTACTTTGAGAAATTTGTATTTGTGCAATAATTTTTTATTTTTGAGAAATGCAGAATAGTGAGCAAAATAAATGTTTCACCAACCGTTAACTTTTAGTGCAAAATTTTATTATTGTATTTGTCTCATTATCGGAGATTTTGTTCAAAACCACATGTTTAACTTTGAAAGCATTTTGTTGCATGTGCTTTAATAAAGACAAGGTGATTAGACTCTAGTCATGGCTAAAAGTTACTTTGTCAAAAGATTTCAAAATTTAAGTAATTTTAATATAGTAATGTTAAACTTTTAGCCACAATTTTTATCGTGGCTAAAAATTTCGACAATTTTTATTAATATTGATTAAATACTGAACACAAATAAAAATTATTAAAAACTTTTAGCAACGGCTAAAGTCATGGCTAAAAGTATTTACAATTTTTTATCTGTTTTTTAAATTTTACTGATGCTGAAAATAATGTTAAATACTTTTAGCGACGACTACCGTCGTGACTAAGGGTTACAGCTTATTTTTTGACAAAAAAAAGTCAAGGTTTAAAAACCTTTGAAGCCGCGACAGTTACTCTTTAGCGACGATTTCCCGTGGCTAAAAGTTGTCTCCCAAGTTAAACGTTAAAAACCGACTATTGGTTGTGGCTAAAAGTGTTCCGTGACTAAAAGCCCCAAGTATACTATAATCGTAAGCAATTTATGAAAGATATAATAAAAATAGATAATGCACAAAAAAAAAGTTAACTTCTCTCAAACGGTCCTATATAATTTACTTGATTTAGTCAATGGGTAAATGGATATCACGTTCGATACTTCTTATATAAATTATCAACACCTAGTAAACAAATATACCCACACCCTTCATCTCTCTATCTATACACCTCACAAACATCATCAATAACAACCACTTACATAAAAATTCAAACCCCAAAACATCAAATACTTTACAAAAAAACACAAATCAAGATCCTAATCTTATTTGTAAGGAAACGTTGATAACTAGCAACACTGAGCAACGCACGCGGGTCAATCTCAGTTTCTAGATCTTCAACATCTAAGGAACTTTGCTACTATGGAACCAAACTCACCTACAAGCACAAGGAAAGAAGCTCAAGCACTCGTGCTAGGCCGATACGAGATTGGAAGGTTACTTGGTCATGGCACCTTTAGCAAAGTATACTTGGCTCGCAACGTCAAAACAAATGAATTCGTGGCAATCAAAGTCATCGACAAAGAGCAAATCTTAAAAGGTGGATTGATCTCACACATCAAGCGTGAAATCTCGATCCTAAGACGCGTTCGCCACCCGAATATCGTGCAACTATTTGAGGTAATGGCCACAAAAACTAAAATCTTTTTCGTTATGGAATACGTTAAAGGAGGTGAATTATTCAATAAAGTTGCTAAAGGTAGATTAAAAGAAGAAAACGCTAGAATGTATTTCCAACAACTCATTTCTGCTGTAGGGTTTTGTCATGCACGTGGCGTATATCATAGAGATTTAAAGCCGGAAAACATATTACTCGATGAAGATGGTAACTTAAAGGTATCTGATTTCGGGCTTAGCGCGATTTCTGACCAAATTCGAGGCGATGGTTTGTTTCATACGTTTTGTGGGACGCCTGCCTATGTTGCTCCTGAGGTTTTACGGCGAAAAGGGTACGAAGCTGCCAAGGTTGATGTTTGGTCTTGTGGAGTGATTTTATTTGTACTAATGGCTGGTTATTTGCCATTTAATGATCATAATATTAATACAATGTATTTAAAGATTTATAGAGGTGAATTCCGTTGTCCACGTTGGTTTTCACCCGAGTTAAAACAATTACTAAAACGTCTTCTTCAAACAAATCCTAAAACAAGGATTACCATACCCGAAATTATGGAAAATCGTTGGTTTAAAAAGGGTTTTCGCCATATTAAATTTTATTTTGAGGACGATAAATTGTTTAGTGTGAAAGATGGAGATATCGAAGCTGATGATATTGATTATTCCTCGGATCACTCTTCGTGTCCCGAATCTCCAACCGAGGCCAAAAGGCGGCTCGCCAACATGCCTAGACCTGCAAGCTTAAATGCATTTGACTTAATTTCGTTCTCTCGAGGGTATAATTTATCCGGGCTGTTTGAGGACGGTGGGGAGGAGTCACGGTTCGTGTCAAGTGCATCAGTTCCGAACATTATTTCAAAGCTCGAGGAGATTGCGAAAGAGGTTAGTTTTAATGTACGTAAGAAGGATTTTCGGGTTAGTTTGGAAGGGTCAAGAGAAGGAGTGAAAGGTCCTTTGACTATTGGAGCCGAGATATTCGAACTAACACCAAATATAAGAATGGTCGAAGTAAAAAAGAAAGCCGGAGACAAAGGTGAGTACGACGAGTTTTTTAATCGTGAACTCAGGCCCGGACTGCGAACACTGATGTTACCCGAATCCGTATCTAGTGGACTGAATAAAGAGTTGTCATCTCATACCGAATAATCAAATAAATATTGATTTTGTTTGCTTGACCGCATCTAAAGATCGTGTCTAATGACCTTGGGTGCATACGGGTGACCTTAACTTGATTAGAGTTTGGGTATATATGTTGATGATTAGGAGATAATGTAGTATATGATTTGAGCTTGATTTTTCTCACATCAAATGTAAAAATAAATAAATAACGATTTCCCCCTTGAGGAATTTCATGTAATTGTTAGCTTTACTATTTACGTGACTTGTAACATTTCTTTCATTATTACTTGAAGTTTGAAGTTGCTTGAAATGTCGTGTGCTATCTGACGACGTATGTGGTTCATCGGCTCGATAACTGGAGGACCTAATGCTCTATCGAATGGCGTACCAAAAAGTCAATATCCGAATGAATCGTTGACCTGACGGTACCTTTGGCATTTAGCCTGGATACAATTCGTCTTATTCTTCTGGGTGTCAGAGATGACGCCAGAGACAATGTCAGTGACATTGTCAGCCCTGACAATACCAACGGTCCCAGAGAAAATGACAGGTCCAGGGACCAGATAGCGACATCAAGGAGTATAAATACACATACAATAATTGGTAAAAATGTATCATTTCTTACACACACACATTTACACTATACCTTTCGGTTTAACCCCTACTTACTCTCACGCCTGAGTCTGGTCCTGGGATAACACCCGGGGCGAGACTAACGCGTTGTTTCATCTTCGCAGGTATCCAGAAGGCTTACTTGACAAGACTCACTACTACAAAAATGGACATAGAGCCCCCTTAATAGAGCCCGGTTTTAGTAAAAAACGGGCTCTAAAAAAAATCCTTGTTATAAAAAATGGTATAGAGCCATGTTTTCATTTATAAAACCGGGCTCTATGTCTAAAAACATTAAAGTCCCGTTTTCTTCCTCAAAACCGAGCTCTATTCCTCATAAAGAGCCATATTTTTTCTTACAAAACCGGGCTTTATTTAAAAAACTATTAAAGCCCTTTTTCCGTTTACAAAACCGGGCATTATCAAATGTTGCTTTTTTATCTTCAAAATCAAAATGAACGAAAATACTTAAAATTTTTGGGCGGCTTATTTCCCTCCCCGATTTTCATTACTTTCACAAACCCTAATCTTTTCCCCCTCTTCACTTTCACAACCCCGAACCCTCTAACCTTTTATGCCTTAATTACAAAATGACTACCGGAGAGCTTCTTAGCGTTGAGCCACAAGAGCTTCAATTTCCTGATACTTTTATTTTATTATTTTATTAATTATATATACAGATCTGTTGTGGTTTTCTTATAATTGAGTATTATGTTATGAATAGTTGAATTTAAGAAGCAGATATCATGGTGTTGACCAATAAAACTAACAATCATGTTCCCTTCGAGGTATTCATTTCATATGAACTGAAAAAATATTAACTCTACAGATATAAGTTTCTGATTCTTTCATATTAGTTAGATAGATAGGTTGAAGGTTTATAAATTTTAAGATTCTGCATAAAATCCTCTGGTGTGAATTTGGTACTTGAAAGAAAGTCGGCAAGTGATCTACAAACTTTTTTACCTCATTTTGGAAAGTCAATTATCAAAAATGGTACATAAAAGAAAGTCCATGAGCTTGAAAACAAAATGGCTATCAGATTAGCCCAAATGAGTTTTAAGTCCTAAAAAATGTCAATACTAGTAACCAACTTGTAACACTAAATATCTTTCAAAATAAGTTAGCAGCTTGGAAATCCACTTACACCTGAATGTAAGGAGTGTTATTGCCTTTTGTTAGCGATTATCTGGTAATTGCAAGTTGTAGATGGTATTTATTTATAATAATTATTAGAGAGTGTTTGGGATTATTTGTTTTATATAACTTATGCTTATGCTTGCACCTTTAAGCCTATAAGCATATAATTAGCTTAGTGAATGCAGCTTATTTAATCCTAAGGGTAAAGCTGTTATTTGAGCTCATGAATAATAATAATAATAATCAGTTTGAATAAGAAATAGTTTTCTGTTTCAATAACAGGAACCAAAAGCACATTTCCTATTTTTATTTAGTTTACTTTTTAGCAGTTGCAACTTGGTGGATGCGAACAGAGAACTATACAATTTTATTGAGAGAGAGAGAGAGAGTGCATCAGCATGCGTTCCTGGAAATTCTTTTCATTTATGAGGTGGCAGTGATTACAACTTAATCATTTAGGAAGCAACAGAACTTGAAGAAAAAATAGCAGATAACTGAACTTCCCCAGGAAGAAACAAGTGGTTCAAAAGGAAGGAAATGGCGTGAAAACATCAAGACAAGTTGTGTACATTTACTGCATTGAATATGTGTTGGTTTGGGAATATGCACTCGTAAAACTCCATCAGGTGTGTGTTCTTTTACATCTTTGATTAGTGTAGCAACATGGTAATAATTTCTTGCATTTTGTATATGACAGATTATTTGACTTGTCAAAGAAACCGAGGAGCTGCTAGAAGTTTAATGACTAAGTTTCTTTACGAGAGACACTTTTAAAAAGCCTATTCTAAAAAATATCAATTTTTACTAATATAAGATTTCAACCATTTGACAAGAGTTTTCATGAGGAGAGCTGCCTGTTACCCCCTCGGAAGTCAACTGCTGAAGCTGATCCTACAGAGCTGGTAATTTTTTATTTTATTTTTATCTGTTATATATTCCCTGTAATGGTATGCCCTTCTTTTGAAATCTTCACATCTATACGGTAAAGTATGGCAGTTTCCACTTTAGAATTGTATTCAAAAGTAGCTTTGAAATGCTTATAAGCCTAAATCACTTATAGACTGCGACGCTGCGTAACATTAAAGCTTCCAAAGTAGTTTTATCCAAGTCCAAACAAACTGATGATGATTCATGTTTGTTGTTCGATACTTAGTTTGACTTTCATGGTGTAGCCTTGGTTTCAGTTATTTTAGAACTTGTTATTCGATAAACATCTCGAGTTAACTTAAAACCTGTAATTTGAGGACAAGACTGGTCTTAAGGTACCAATTTTTTCCATTGTGATGGGTGAAGGTGAAGCAGGAGGTGCTTTGGCCATTAGTTGATGTGCATTTTCAAGATTCATAGCTTAATATGTCTTTTGCTGCTGTTTCCAGGGTGACAATCTGAAGTCCTACTATACTTTTGGGGTCCAAAGATGTCTTCGGTATCCGAGTCGTCTTCACTCATGTTTTGGGGTGACAATCATGTTCCCTTCGAGGTATTCATTTTTTAAGTTGTACGGCACTCGATAAAGTAGTCGATTTCATGTAATTTTTAGCTGTAATTTGAATTTAAGGATTTACAGGTAATTATTGAAAAGTTACTTTTTGTGTGTTTATAAGGGTGTTTGCTTTTAGAAGATATTATCTAATTATTGTGCAGATACTCAGAAAATAGTGTTTGGCAAATCATTTGAATATACCAAACACTTTGAGCACTTGTTACCGTGATAGGTTCATTTATTCTAGTTATTTTGAAATTGAATTCTTACCAATTTTAGTTTTACATGGCTTTAAGTTGAAATATCATATTGAATCAGCCCTTGGTTGACAAACTGCCATGTTTTATCACCTATTGAAAGAGGTTAGTATTTGACTATTTTGTTGTTTTTTACAAGATAATTGAAATTTTCTATTAAGCCATATGTTATACGCAAACTAATTTATGGGATACAGAATTGATCTCTTATGCAGATTCGGATTATTACAGGTGACATCCAACAGCCCAAGTCATTGACAACATTACTGACGAATACGAGCAAGAACTCCAAAGGGAATTACCGCAAATTAAGTTTAGTGGAGAGGTTAGTCGCTCTTTCTGTTTCTCTCATAGAATTTCTAGTCGCATACTTACATATTTTATTTTGTTTACGATTAAATTATGACACATTCTTTATATCACATGCTCGGTGACTTTATATCTACTGTTGCGTAGAAGATGTACTTTAGTGAGTTTCTTAATACGCACAGAGCCCCTACAAGACGTTGACAGATTATTCACAAAGATAGACATCAGTAAAACTCCATCTTCCCTTTTTGTTTCATATATTGTATATTGATGTTTCCTAACCACACGTAATATTAATACCTTTGTTCATTTAACGATTGTTTACGAATGTGTTTCCCAGGATATTTCGGATTATGATGATGCCCAATATTGCTGCTGTGGAGCAGTTGTTTGCTTAGACTGCTGGCCTTTGATGACCATTGCCATCTTAAAGTGGTTGATACTGCTCTACGAGGAAAAAATTTAGCTCGTGGCAAGTTGATTGTAACTACATTAATATTCATAATAATTCAAACATCTTATAAATTTACATGTATCATTGTTTACAATGTTGATTTTGCCAAAAGGAATTTGATTTCATGTCCGGAAGGATTTTTTTTTTAATTATTTTTGTTCACATAGAGCAATGTTCTTTGATATAAAACCGGGCTCTATAACAAGTAATAGAGCCCGTTTTTAAAACCGAGCTCTATTTGCCTTTCGAATAGAGTCCCTCCCCCTTTGTGCCCTCATGGAAAACCGGGCACTTTGCACTTTTTCAACCGGGCTCTATGCCCTTTTTTGTAGTAGTGGCTAAGGGATATCTGAAGAACCTTACAAAAAAATACTTCGACATTGGCGCCATCCGTGGGACCCGCATTCAATCTGCTAAAGCTATAGGATGACGGGTTCAACACCTCCGGTAACTTCTGGAGGAGGGGAAGCTAACTCCCCCCAGTGACGAAAGAGCAGTTGGAAGAGTTGGAAGGATATGTAACTGCACTCAAGTCCATGATAAAAGAGCATAATATCCGAAGGGATACCATCGATCCGATACGGTTGGATTTTGAAGACGAAACAGCCCCTGACAAAGATGAACCGGCGGACAAGAAGAAGGAGATCGTGACCGAAAGTAAAATAAAGGATGATGGTCTGGGGAAACCCTTCAAGGAAGTCTCAAGGTCTCCCTTCACTCGGAGAATCATCGAATTCTCAGCACCTGAACACAAGATGCCCACCCACATCAAGTTGTACGATGGGTCGACGGATCCTCAAGACCATCTTAATAGGTTCACAGGAGTCGCAGGACATAGAGAGTGGCCAATGCCGGTATGATGCCGGATGTTCCAACAGACTCTAGACGGAAAGGCCAAAGGATGGTTTGATCGCCTTCCTCCGGGAAGCATTGACGAATGGGCTGACTTTAAGGAGCAGTTCGAAGCTCGTTTCTCCCTGCACAAGGCTTGTCTCAAGGACTCAACGAAAATAGCTAAGATAGTGAGAAAGGCTAATGAAACACTACCTGAGTTTAAAGAAAGATGGACCGTCGAGACAAGGTTCATACAAGGTGTCATGAAAATTTCCTCATTCATGAGTGGATGCAAATGCCCCGAGTTGGCCAAACGGTTTGCCGATAAGGTGCCGAAGACGGTAGATGAGATGATGGTTCGGGTGGATGACTTTGTGAGATCGGAGGAGGCTTTCGCTAGCACAGAGTTACCCCGGGGAGAACATTATGACACGACCAGGAGAGCCTCAACCGGCCCCTTCCGGAAGGATGAAAGGGTCGCTAGGGGACATTATGGAGGGGATAAGAGAAACGATGGGCGACATGGGTATTCAAGCAAAGATCGTGGAAGTTCCTATCGTCACGGGGACAGGTCGCAAAGCTTGTGGCAGGGAATTCTTATGATTAGATGGATGCTTCATGTCAGGTCCTTTTTCAGGTCAATTACTAACAACCGTTGGGATTGATGCAATCAATAGTATTTATCCAGTAGCATATGTTGTAGTTGATGCACAAAATAAGGCATCTTGGTGTTGGTTTTGAAACTACTTGGAGAGGATCTTTGTATAGAAACCAACTGCAAGTTCACTTTCATTTCGAATAGGCAAAAGGTACACATTTCTATTATATAATTAATCATGTGTTTTATGCAAAATGAGAACATGTACAGTTTTAACACCATCCTTAACCTTAACTATTCACATGTTCTGTGTTAAGCATATTCATGAGGATATGAAGTCATATTTTAAAGGAGGTGTTTACAAGGACATGCTTTAGAAGGCAACTAGAGCCACTACTTTTGTTGAATTTAACAAAGAGATGGCACATCTCAAGTATTAAAATTTGCTGCTTATGATTAGTTGATCAAGATTCCAGCTGAACAATGGAGCAGATCACCTTTTTTCAAGTAATTCATTAACTTGCACTGGACAAAAGCATACCGATAATTGATCATATACTTATATAGTGTGTGATTTGTTTAACAGCCAGAGCCCAATCTGGTCTACTCTTAAACAACATATGTGAGGTGTTCAATAGGCAGCTATATGATGTCAGATATCGACTCATCATTACTTGTCTTAAATGTATCAAAGAGTACTTGATGAAGAGGATTGTAGTAGTTCAGCAACTGATTGATCAGACTGTTGGACAACTTACTGCTATGGTGACAGCCATTGATCAGTAACTGTGCTTTACGAGGATCAGTGTGTTGTTAACATGGATACAAAGGAGTGTTGTTGTAGGAAGTGTAAACATGATGTGGCTGGAATAAACAACATGATCGACAATGAAACATGGTTTGGTATACCTGAAGAGTGGGTTCATGAGGCTTACAGACTAGAAACAGGGGCACGTATATACTCATTCAAGATCAATGGTTGTAGTGGCAGCGACTTCTGGCCAAGAGTTGAGTTTACATCAATAATACTACCACTCATTCACAAACCTCAAGTTGACAGGCCACCAAAGAAGAGGAAGTAGTCAGTTGATGAGCTTGCAAGTCAAAGTTGTTCAGTTGTTATGTAGTGATCTTTGAACAATAGAAATTCTGTTAACTTTCATGTTTTTTGGATTATATGTTTGAACTATATGTTTGTCTTTAATGTCTTTAGAATAATGTTATGTGTCTATCTTTGTTTAATCATGTTATGTATTCAGAAGTTGGGATGAAACAGTTACATTGAATTAAAATGAAATGAATGGTTACAAATAGTACTTTTAGTACAATGGGTCAAAATCCAAACTGACCCAAACATTGACATTCTAAAGTCAACTGTCATGTAGTGTATCTAATGTCTGTATTTGGCTTGAAATCTTGCAAATGTTAATGGATACACTCATGCCAAACACCCCCTTTATCTAATGTAGTCAAAACTCTGGACTCCCATTTAGCAATTGCATTTTGACTTTACAAAGTCAAACTACACATGTTAAATGGGAATTATGTATACATTCATGCAACATTTGTCAATTTCATTTGACTTTCCAAAGTGAAAATGCACATGTTAAATGGGAGATATGTATACACTCATGCCAAACACCCCCTTTTTAATAGTTTTTGCATTTGCAGACTATCTGAATTCGTCACTTTAGCAATTTACAACAAAAATAGATCAATAACATAAACAACCAACATTTTATTTTTGATAATACGATTTCACAACCATTACAAATTTGCATATCATCTAAACACACAGTTAGTTAGAAGTTAGAACCGCTACTTTCCGCATCACCCCTTTTCTTCCTTTCCTTCCTTTCCTTCATATCCTTTAGATACTTAAACACAACTTCAACATTTTAAATCCTCCTTTCCAAAGTATCAACCTCCGGTAACTCGGTATCCGCAGCCTATTCCTTCTCCTTCGTAACACCCAAAAGCTCTTCATAGTAGAAGTCATGTTTCCTCAGCCAAATCAGAATCCTTTCTCTCAACTCCTTAGGTATCTTCTTATACAAATCATACTCACTAATTGGTTCTTCGCCAAATCCCTCAAGAACTAAATCAGAGAGTAAATAGTTTTTTTTAACACTTTTGCCCACTCCTCTTCATCGGACCTAGTGAAGATAGCCTTCCCTTTATTATTTTTTGCTATCGTTAGTGGTTTGGTTCTTTGGGATTATGTGTGTTTTGGGGAAAAAAAGGGTTGTGATATGCGTGTTTTGTTTGGTTCGTTTAAATAAGCAGGATACATACGGAAATGAATAGTCCTGAGGCAATCTCTTCGGTTGCCATGTGTTTTAGGCGGCAAACATAAGTTAAGCCGTTGCAAATTTGGGCCTTTAAATAAAGTATTGCTAGTCAATGGCGGGAAATGAGTGAAATGGCGATAATACCCTTGACTAACGAGATAACTAACGGGCGTTAGCAAATAGTAGCTCTCGATGGCTGTATTGCAAAAAAATAAAGCATTAAGGTCGTTTTTGCAACACTTTTTGTCTCGGTGTCATCCTGGCGCATTTGGGCTACTTTAGGGACCATTTTTGCAAATTACCCATTATTTTTTTATTGGGATACTCAATTATACATATTATACTGTTTTACTTTAAATATACATTGTTTTAATCGGTTATGCATATGAGTGTGCAAATCCAAACATAATGTGTGCAAATCATCTCCAATTGCAAAAGGTCATTAAAAATCCTAATGATTTCATAGTTGTCGTAACATGCAAGGCCAAGGATTATATGTGATTGATGGAAAGTGTAGTTAATAGAAAATTCTACAACTTTTGTGCAAAATAAACGTTGATATTTAGGATATGTTTAGTAAAACGAGTAGTAGTAGTTAGCAGTAGCAGTTAGCAATAATAGTTACCAGAGGTTGTTTGTTTGAGTGTGTTTATTAAAAGTAGCAGTGAACAGTAACTGTTTTTTTAAATAAAATTATTTAGTAACATATGTAAATGTAATTATAAATGAGTAAAATGATATATACATATTTAAATAGAACATGGTTATATGTGTAAGATAGCCGGGTGTTACTTACGTACAAAACAACAACATAATTATATTCAACCTTCATTTGTGACCAAATAACTATGATACATGCATCTATTGATGCATCCATAGCAAGATAACAAAGAAACACAAAGTAAACTGTTACAAATCACCGCTCCTTTGCCATAGCTTCTTAAACAAGTATTAGAGAATTAATCTTTCTAAAAAATAGCCACAACTAATCTGCTTTTTTGTCAAATGATCACAAAAATTCAAAATGTTCACCACTCTTTTGCCAAACGACCACTAAAAGTTAAATTGCTTATTGCCTACTGCCTTCAAAAACTATACACCACTCCGTGCCAAACAAAAATGATAAATAATAGTGAATGAGTTTGATAAGATGGAGAAACATATATGTAATGTTTGATTTAGCCATCATCCGATATGTAATGAAGAAACTAAAATTCAAGATGAAATGCGAAATTAAACAGATTCACCTATAAGCAAATGTAGTTACTACCAAAGAAATTTAAATCTAAATCTTATTCAGACTAAAAACGTTCATTGGGTTTGGTAAGTGAAGGGATAATTAGTGACTTAGTATCGGAGTCCATGTCCTCGTCCGTTTAGATTTCAACAAGGTTTAGATTAACCGCGTGTTCATCAGAAATATTGGATTGCGAAATCATTCAGAAAAAGTAGTAGTGAAAAACTAATGGTAAGTGTCTCGAAAAAAAAACCCCTCCACGCCCATTTTTTTTTAAGGTGGTTGATCCTCACATCATTTTTTATTATACATACACCACACTGTACAACATTTTAATGTGAGTATCAACACTATTTTTTTAATGATTGAGGCATGCATTTAGATGACCAGACATGCCATATATACATAGAATTGATTTTTTTTTTCTTTTTTCTATGAGCCTTGTGAACTACCAACAACAGGGTTATCATCATGTGCAAGAGGTAACTTGATGAGGAAAAGTTATTAGTGTATCTTCAAGAGGTTTTGGAGGTTTGCAGGTTTGATCAGTTTTTACAGTTATAAATTTTATGACAGCTTTATATGGTGAAACATGTTTAATTGGCTGAACTAACCAAATCACGCTAAAGTTGGCTATTGTGATCCGATCACAACAATAAAAACATATACGTCACAATGTGTATTAGTACTGAAAAACAAAAATATATCTATCAAACAGAATCATAAAGTTTTTACGATTGCATCATTTTCAATAAGAATTCCACATTTGCCACACGTATAACTCAAGTGGATGTGTTTTTTGGAAAAAAGGTAAAGGTGAAACTTATTTTTATCATGAATGGTCTGTGGCACTTGTTGTGGCTTGTTGATCACCATGCCATGTCCAAACTATGTCTTTTAAAGAAGGCTTCAATCCTTGATCACAAAATGCTTCGTACTCGATGGTGTCGCCAGCCAACTTCTTCATCTCTACCATATGAAAGGACGGAGTTACCTCAAATATCTCTGTATCTATGGCTAGCTGCCCCTTTCTCCCTTCTTTGCAGCCTTGCATCCTTACTGTCCCGTCTGGCATGTGCATTATCTGAAACTGCTCCGTGGAAGCCACTTCTTCAAGTTTTGACATAATGTCTGAAGCTGATTTTTTGGTCGAGAAACGGGACTCGGGTTTCTTATTTGGAACTTCGTTCTCGAATAAACCAGAAAGATTGAACCCTTGAGAAAGTGATATGATGTCAAATGCGTTCATGCTAGTCGGCTTCAAAGTACTCATGGAGGAACTTTTTTTAAGTGTTTTCTCTTCAAGTCCTTTAAGATCATTAGTACTCCCCCTTGGGCTTTCTGTAAATTTGAACACATTTTCAACATCGACAACACTTCGTGGCTGATAACGGGTCTCAATATTTTTGAATCCTTTTCTAAACCAAGAATTTTCCATGATTTTAACTAGTGATATCCTTGTGTTTGGATTGGGATGAAGAATTTTTGAAAGCAATTTCCGTACCTCGGGCGGGAACCAGTGTGGGCATCTGAATTCCCCTTTACTGATTTTTCGGTACATTCCCATCAAATTAGCATCACTAAAGGGAAGATAGCCCGCAAGCAAAACAAACAAGATCACCCCACACGACCAAATATCTGCCTTTTCGCCATCATAACCTTTCTTGTTTATTACCTCAGGTGAAACATAAGCTGGTGTTCCACATGTTGTGTGCAAAAGACCATCATGCCTTTTAGTATCAACCAAAGCACTTAGTCCGAAATCTGTAACTTTAAGGTTTCCAAATTCATCTAGGAGGAGGTTTTCTGGCTTTAGATCCCGATGGTAGACACCACGACTATGGCAAAAATCAACAGCTGCAACTAATTGTTGAAAATATTTTCTAGCAGCGTCCTCTTTCAACCTTCCTTTTGCAACCTTATTAAAAAGCTCGCCACCTTTAACAAATTCCATGGCAAAATAAATCTTAGTTTTACTAGCCATAACCTCATAAAGTTGAACCACATTCGGATGCCTAACCAACTTCATCACAGATATTTCCCGTTTGATTTGGTCAATCAAACCATTCTGCATCACCTTCGCTTTGTCAATCATCTTCACAGCAACACTTTTACCTGTTTTCAGGTTTCGGGCATGGTATACCTTGGCAAATGTACCCTGACCGAGCAACTTTCCTAGCTCATATCGTTGCATCAAAATGTTCCCTTTCTTGTTTTCCATATTAAGAACTTAAATTTCCCCTTTTCAAATTTATAAGAAACCAAAAGATTGTTTATAAAACAACAACGTAGATATATCAAAGAATAAATAGGATCAAGGAGCTACAAGAATTTAGGACCTTGCTTCCAATGGAAGAGGTGCTAAAGAATATATTTCCCCTTGAGAGAAGCACAAGGAAAGAAGAAGAATTAATGCAATTCAATGAAAAAAAAACAGAGGTCACAAGATCATCTCATTAAACCAAAACAAAATTGTGTGGCAAAAATGAAAATGATTTGCTGAGATTGTGGCCATCAAAGCTGATTTTGAAATTGGTTACTATATATGGTTAGTTTCATTCCACAGTGGAAGAAACAAACAACTCATGCTAGTGATGAGAAATTGAGAATTAATAAGTGGTTGCGAGTGTAACGATTAACTAAAACGTATTGATGAGAACAATGTTCCTCATATATTTTTTTTAATTTTTTTTTTATTATTTTTTATTAAAGAATCGCATCACACTTGAAATTCTACCTTCGAGTTAAACCATCCAAACAGGCAGGCCCCGGGACCCGAACCACTAGGAGAGACCGGCAAAGGGAAACCTTTGAATTTACGGCTTCGCACTAAGAGGAAGATCAGGATTTTCTTTGTCTTTGTCATTTGCGAGACTAGAACTCGGGTAAAACCACTCCCCAAGCTCCAGGAGGAACTCAGGTGGCCAAGTGACTAAGTCAGTTGGTTTTCCTCATATTTGATAATCTGGTAAATGTAACCATCTTTGTTTTCACTGATTATGATGGAAAAAATTGGACAAAAATCGATCCGGTTTAAAAATTCATAATGTTTAGCATCACAACAATTATGCAGTTTAAATCATGAGGACAAAAACTCATCTAACTGGTTAGCCCAAATAAATATTTTCCGAATTAACAAATGAGTTACGTTTATAATATGAATTAAGCAGAACATAATCAAACTTAGAGTTACATTTCAATTCATGCCGAAACTGACATTTTTTAGTTTTATTAAATCATCCAATCAAATTCCAAATTTCATGGCAAAAAATGCAGCTCAAGTAGAGATATGTGAACCACTCATTTGTTAACCAATATTTTTGTGACATCTCAATTCTGGGGTCCAGACTATGTAGAAATAGTGTGGTTATGCTAGTTCCATATGTTGATATGAAGATGATCCATGCATTGATGCATCAGATCATATGATCCTATATCAATACTTTTGTTGTGCTCAAAAGTGATGGACTTGACTCGCTTTAGAAATAGTGGTGGTCGAAGGTTCATGTATCAATTTTAAGACTATGCACAGTAGTGACAATAGGCGACTTCTATTTTGGCTATCACATCAGCTTTATTTTTTCGGCAATCTACAGAGAACTTTTTATCATGCCAAGACAACCTTCATTTTATTTTTATTTTCTTTTATTTTTATTTTTTTTTCAACTTTTCTCAAGTAACAAAATTTAACTTCATTACATGCTTTTTTTTTCCTTCTTTTATAAAAGACCAACTTTACAAATAATGTTGAAAAAAAAAACTGTCACAAACAAAAAAAATTACAACACACATTTACCAAAAAAAAAAAAAAAAAAAAAAAACTTAACTTCATCTTCAACCGTTCAACACACACCGAAAACACATATACTACACATACCAAAAAGAGACACACTAAACACAAAAAACAAAAAAAAAGTGGGAAAGTTTGTTGCTTTGTTCTTGCTTCAATCGGTTGGACAGACGATCAAAACAAAACAAAAAAAAGCACCCCTGACCGATTGCGACCGATTGATCACATCAACCATGATCGAAAATTGATTCGATCGACCTACACTAGGACCGAACTGCTGTGCATAGCCTAATGTCTGTTTGTCATTGAATGTGGTCCTACAAAACTACAAATATAGCTTACAAGTTAGCAAACGTAGATTAGGTGTTTTTCCTATGTCAGTTTTGGGTTATCTAGAATCCACAAGTAGCAAAATATATGATTGATGAAGGAGTTTGAATAGTTTCTTTGAAAAAATTCGGTGACACTATTATTCAGCTTGCGAATTGTTTCTAATGTATCAAAATATTGTTAGGCTTATAGTTCATTGATTTCAATAATTTGACGTTTTATATTATAAGTTTTATACTTCATTCGTTTCAAAATAATTGTCCTCTTTTAATTTTTTAATGTTATCCTTTATTAACTTTAATATTTAATATTTTTGTTTGTATTATATAATAATTGATGAAAATTATATTAATAAAAAATACATTTTAAAACCAAATCATTCATATATTTTACCTTAACTATTGGGTTTTCCTAATGGCAGCCTTAAGGGCTATCGTTAATATAAATATTTTTATTACAATTATTTGTAAGAAACTAATTCATCCAATAAGAATGAAGTGTTTGTTGTGTATCCGAATTTTTAGGGATTTCATTCACTTTATCGAAAATGTCATCCAATAAGAATCACTTATTAGTTCATATGTAATAAAATCAAGCTCTTAACAACAACCTTTAGGGCTGCCATTAGCAAAACCCTTAACGCGATTATATAAAAAAAACCAAAAATATTTAAGATCAAAGTTGAAATGATAAAACTTCAAAAAGTCAAAAAAGGACAATTAATTTGAGACGGAGAGAGTACATATCTCTAAACAAAGTTAAACCCTTTTTTACTCAAAAGATTGTTTGGTAAATTTGATAATTTGTGTGATTTGTGTAAAAGTTTGGTTAGATTTAGAAAACTATTATGTGACGGTTAGGTTAGCCTAAAAATAGGGTTTGATAGCATTAGAATTTTTTGTATCTTTCCAATTAGAATTTGATTCATTTGGTTTGTATTGGTACCTTTGTATTTGGTTTGGTAATTGAGTTTAGGTTGTTTGAATAAAGCTTCCGTTTCATTTGTTAAATTTGTTATATGTTTCATATTTTGAATTATCAACAAGTAGTATCAGATAGTTTCATTTAGTTATGAAGAAGACGGAAAAAAAATTATTTACGTTTTGAATTGAGAACCGCTGGCTTTTGAGATTGTGATTTGTTTTGTTCGATTTATTGAATTCAGGATTTGTTTGTCGACAGTTTGATACTTGGGCTATTTGTTAGTTTTGGGCCCATTGGTTTTTGACTATTTAGTAAATGAATTGGGTGTTGGTCCGCTGCGTTGCGGCGCGGCATTGTATATTTGCGATTTTGGATATTTTCATATCTTTCGGGAGAATTTTTGTCTAGTGGTTTTGTTAAGGTTTTATATTGTTACGATCATAATAGTGTTACGATGTTTGGCTACGCAATGATATTTAATACTACAAAACTTATTAGCTACTAATAGATCAACTTAAAAATGATATACCATTGAATCTCCAATATACAAAAACCTTGATCTGTGCAAAACCGTCAAGTTATCTCACGCAAGCTAACCACTTGTGAATGACCAACCGTAAGAAACTCAAAACAGTTCACACACAAATACAATGAAGATCAAAGGAATATAGTGGATTCCTGGGTCGTTAAGTCCCACGGAGGATGAATTGGTGTTAAACAACTTCAGATGATAGAATGATCACTAAGGATAGTGATCAATAGGGATTTTGATGAATAATTACACTACTGATTGATTGATATGATATTTAGATACAGAATTGATAAGCACAACAATCAGATATAACAAACGTAAATACGTACGTATATTAAAAACGTAACGTATTAAATAAAACGTGAGTTTTAAAGAAATAAAAGTCCTAAAAATATAAAAATTATATTTTTGGAATCCTAAAAACAAAATAAAATCCTTGGAAAAAGAAAATTATTTTTACAACTATTTTTCTAATTATTATTAATTAAAAACTATTTTTAACTATTTTATATTAACCTAAAATATGATAAAATAGGAAATAAAGCTAGAAAAATCAAATTATGATTTAGAAAAATCTAAAATACTATAAAACTTATTTTAAAATTGAAAATATATTTTACACTTTTTATCTATTTATTATTAATTAATTACTAATTATAATACACTTAAATAAAAGAAAATATAAAATAAACCTGGAAAAATAAAATATTAACTTGGAAAAATCTAAAATATTATAAAACTAATTTTAAAACTGAAAAGATATTTTTTTTGTTTTTATTTAATTTTTTTTTATTAATTATCTAATACTTATTAACTATTTCTAATTTTAATAAATACTAAATAAACAGAGAAAATTATGAAACTTTTTCTAAACATACTATATGATGACAGAATACTAGGAAAATTATAAAAACAAGGATTGCTTATTAATAATGCTAAAAAGAAAAATCTAAAAAGTTAAATTCTATTAAATAAACGCTATCACTATATTTATAATGATGTTTTTGTTGTTTTTATTTTTGAAAACTACTTAAATACTTAAAATATGAAACTTTTATAAAAACAAAAATTTTACAAACTACAAATAAGCTGTTTTACAAGCTTATTATCCCAACAGTTTTGAAAATGAGCTTATTATGAGATTTTAAGCTCAAACAAGCTTACAGATTAGAACCAAAGCTGAAATAAGTTATAAATAAGTTAAAGAAACTAATATTAATCTAGAAAACACAATTAAGCACACTGATAAGCTATAACTATGCAAATAAGCACTATGACAAACTAGAAAACCAAACAGACTGCAGTGAACTTCCAAAGCAGTTTAAGCTAGGGGCAAAAGCTCCTAAGCTCAAAACAAGCAATGAGTCAACAATCTGGGCTGGTGAGGTATCCAAAAAGCCAAAGCTCATGCACTGTGGTGCACTGATGAGCTTATGAGGGGCTTATGAAAAAGCTTATGAACCACTGATTAGTATTGAAACACATAAATGGGACAACAAACAAGTCACTTGCAGCCCTAGCAAACAAGCTTCAAAGTGAAAATTTAAGCTTGGGACTTCAAGAAGGCTTGTTTAGCTTCTCAAAAAGCTAAAAATCACAGGCTGATGTTAACTAGTGAGCTTGTGACAAGCTTATGAAAAAGCCAGAAACCTGTGCACAGGGCACATTTTGAACAGGGGTCTCAAAAGAAGCAGAGAAATAAGCTAGTGAATAAGCTGACTAGAAAATATGAAATACACTAAGGTACAGATAAGCAACTATATTTTAATATCCTATAAGCTCAAGTATAGAATACTAATATTAAGCCCTATGTAAATTAATCTATTTAATTCAAAAACTGTAACTAAGAGACTTTTGACTTTTTAAGATGAACTACAAGGTTGACTTTAATGAACTTTGAATTGAATCTATTAACTGATTAAGTAGTGTTAAGCTAAAATGATATGGAATTAAGCTAAAGTAACAAGCTATGAACTACTGTGATGGGTTTTACACTTTAAAATCCAACAGTGAGCTTATGAGGTGAGATTAAAAGAGTATTTTGACTTTTCACCAAATAAGGTCTGGATTTTATTGTTGAACTGAGTTCTTAGGACCTAATGTGACAGATAATAACAACAAGCAACCACACTAATACCCTTTAACACAGTAAACTGAGCAAATCCAAACAGTCTTGTATGAGACTGTTTTGGTGATTTTCAAAGAGTTTTACAGATTCAGATCACGCAAATCATTACAGACTTAAGATTATCACTAAACAAGACTAAATAATCATAGAACAACATCAATAGCAACATAAGACAGTGAAATACCAAGATTGAGTAAAATGCTTACAAATTGGTTTCCAATGTAAAACTGAGAACCATGGTCTGAAACAACTTCCTATAGCTTCCCAAGAAGCACTAAACCAAAGAAAGTCCAAAAGCTACCCTGCTCCAGCTTTGTTCTTCATTTCTTCATGGACTTTTTTATTTTTCAACAATTTTTTGGTATTTTTTGGTATTTTTCTCTTTTTATAACTAGAACTGATTTTAAGATATCTAATAGCTTTTATAAGCTATATGGGAGCTTATGTGTGCCTACTCAGTCCTTAATAACATCTATTAACAACATTCGAATCATTTTGAGATTTTGAACAAGAAAATATGCATAAACTTGAAAAGTAACTTAAAACTGAAATTGAAACTGAAAAAGGTTCTCAAATACTTTAAATAACTTAAACAAAATACTTGGAAAGATTAAATTACGCTGGAATTCTGAAATTAACTAAAACGACATAGAAATTAAAAAGTTACACTAGATAGATTGATACAATGCTTCTCTTTTGCTTTATAATCACTCTGAAACTTCAGTCAACATCTCTGAATCTTTCCCACCTCAATCCAACCATTGGATTGGTCAAATTCATCTTAATCGTCCACATGGCTTTTTTGGCGCCAAAAGTCTATTTGACTGAAACGGGTAGTTTGAATCTAATTAAAGAATCTTGGGGTGTTGTGGAGGTGTAGGGGACACAAAAGAAGCAATTTGGTGGGTTCAGATGTCAAGTAGGGCAAAAATAGAGTTTTGTGAGTATAGATGGAGTGTTGAATGGTGGAGAAGCATTAACTGCTTGTGAGCTGTGATGATAGGAGGGGGGGGGGTGAGCTGGAAAGTTGAATGAGGTGGAAAGGGTGAGGTGGTGGTGAGAAAAACAGGCTGGTTTTTGGTTTACAGGGGTGGAGGAGACGATGCTACAGTGTAGCTGGTATTTAGGCGGGTTTTATTTTAAAACTGGTATTGGGTTTGGGCTTGGGTAGGTTGGGCCTGGCTGGGTTTAGTGGATTGGATTTGGTTTTAACTAATAATAGGGTCCGTTTGGTTATTAGTGTAATAAAGCCCAAGGACCAAATGTGTAATTCCACCAAACATGAAGGGTTGAAACTGTAGCTTTTCCAAGGCTATCATAAGGACCATTCCTGCCATATAAGAATAGAACAAGGACCATTATGCATAAAATGTCATTCTTTATAAATTCAAGGACTAATTATGACATTTTTCAAACTTAAAGGACCTAACATGTAATTTCTCCAAAATTCACCATAAGGACCAATTTTGCCATTTAAGAATAGAACAAGGTTAATATTTGATAATTTTCACTTTTTAAATTAACCAAGGACTCTATTTGACAATTTTCAAAGTTTAGGGACTAAAGTTGTCAATTTGTGATTTTTAAACTTTAAAGGGTTTGTTTTGACAACTTTTGAATCTCATGGACCTTAAATGACATTTTTCTTTATTTTGATTTACCAGGGACTAATTTTGACAACTTTTGTAACTTGGGGGACTAAAACTGCCAATTATGCAAACTTGATACGTTTTTTACCAGATTTTGATGTTTTTGTATTTAAAACATATAAAACACTTGTTTGTGATATTTTTATCATTTTAAAGCATTTCTGAGTGTTTTCAGATGTTTTTGCAGTCTAGACAGTATAAAAATGATGAGTATTTAGACACTCATCAATCCCCCACACTAAGATATTGCTAGTCCCTAGCAATGATTTGAGAAAATTTAATGGATTTTATCTCTTTACCAAAAGCCATTACTTCTGGAGTAGCCAATTTTTTTGATTCAAGTAAGAACCTTGGCACAACGATAACCAAATGATTTTAAGTAAATCATAAGCTGTGAACGGATTTGATTTGTCTTTACCAGAAGCCGTTTGCTTCTGGACTAGCCAACTCTTAGATAAATTATCAATATTATCTTTGGTGAGTCGATTACAATTTATGGTTTTCCAACTGCCTTTACCACAAGCCATAAACTTGCGGGCTAGCCAACTTTTCACTAGTTTAAAGATATGGTGAGTTGAACACCATACAATTTTGGGCAAATTGCAAGCCATAAACGGATTTGAGATATCTTTACCAAGAGCCGTTTGCTCCTGGATTAGCCAATCCTTATGTGGGTTAGACATGGTGGACTGATTACCATTTGAGTAAGTGTAAAACACTTACTCCAAAAAAAATTTTTTTTTGCCAAAAACGGGGGAATTGGGTGAAATAATTACATAATGAAATTCGTGAGAATTCCCCCCCACACTAAAAAATGAATATTGCCCTCAATATTCAAAGTACCGGCGGTTATGCCGAAACATAGAACATAAAAGGAAAATACTACAGCCATTATTTTGTTTTTGATATATACACCATTTTTTTTTTTTTTTTTTTTTTGAACATATACACAACAGTGTGGGGAAACTCCCCCACACTAGGGTGGTAGAAAGGGGATAAGAAGACAGAAACATGGGTGAAAACCCATATGGTGTGTGCTACTATTTTTGATTCCCGAGTCACTAGCTTGACTCGATCCCCGCATTCATTGGTTCATGGGGAAAGTTTGTAGATCCGGGACAACCACAGAGGGAATGTCCTCTCCAAAGTAATGCTTCACTCGATGACCATTTACTTTAAAATTTGGACCATCGGGCTGAGATAACTCAATGGTACCATAAGGATAAACCTTAGTGATAGTAAATGGACCAGACCAACGGGACTTGAGCTTTCCCGAGAAAATCTTTAATCTTGAATTGAAAAGAAGGACTCGATCACCAACGTTAAAAACGCGGTTCTTGATTTTAGAGTCATGAATCTTCTTTGTCTTTTGTTTATAGATCAAAGAGTTCTCGTATGCTTGATCACGGAGTTCATTTAGTTCATTCATTTGAACTTTTCTGTGATCACCGGCTGTCTGTATATCGAAGTTTGCATGTTTTAAGGGCCAGTAAGCCTTGTGCTCTAGCTCAATCGGAAGATGACATGCCTTTCCGTACACTAGCTTGTATGGAGTACACCCAATTGGTGTTTTGTAAGCTGTACGAAAGGCCCAGAGTGCGTCATCTAGCTTATCCGACCAGGATGCACGATTTTCTCCTACTGTCCTTTCAATGATTCTTTTAATACCACGATTTGAAACTTCCACCTGCCCACTTGTTTGGGGGTGGTATGCAGTAGATAGACGGTGGGTAACACCATACTTTTGCATGACACGATCAAATTGGTCATTACAAAAATGTGTACCACGATCACTGATTATTGCACGAGGAGTTCCAAACCTGGCAAAAAGAGATTTCAAAAATTTCACAACAACTCGGGCATCATTTGTAGGTAAAGCTTTTGCTTCAACCCATTTTGACAAATAGTCAACAGCCACGAGTATGTACTTGTTACCACGAGACGAAGGAAATGGCCCCATAAAGTCAATACCCCATATGTCAAATATCTCACAAACTTGAATGGCATTTTGTGGCATTTCATTTCTTTGAGATATATTTCCATGACGTTGACAAGCGTCACAGGTTTTGACAAAATCGTGGGCATCCTTATAAATTGTGGGCCAATAAAACCCGGAATCAAACACCTTTTTGGCGGTGTAGTTTGGACTATGATGGCCCCCGGTGGGTCCAGCATGGCAAGCTTTGAGAATGTCAAGAGCTTCTTGTCCATAAACACACCGTCGGATGACTTGATCCGCACAGATTTTGAATAAGAAGGGGTCGTCCCAGAAGTAATGTTTAACATCTTTGAAGAATTTGTTCTTCTGCTGGGTTGACATCCCTTTCACAATGAAGTTACCCGCATGGTAATTTGCGAAGTCAGCAAACCATGGGGTAGAAGAGTTTCCACGAAAAGAAACCGCATTGAGTGTCTCGAGAGGAAATGTTTCATTTATTTCCTTTTTCTCGAAAACATCTTGGTGAGGGTTCTCTAATCGGGACAGATGATCAGCAGCCAGGTTCTCAGCTCCTTTTTTATCACGTATGATGATATCAAATTCCTGGAGGAGGAGAACCCAACGGAGCAATCTCGGCTTTGCATCTTGTTTTGCAAAGAGATATTTGAGAGCCGAGTGATCCGTATACACTACACATTTGGTCAAGATTAAGTACGGCCGAAACTTTTCAAATGCATACACCACAGCTAATAGCTCTTTTTCTGTGGTGGTGTAATGAGTTTGAGCTTCAGTCATAGTCTTACTTGCGTAGTGGATAGGCTGAAAATGCTTGTTTCTACGTTGCCCTAGGACTGCACCTATAGCAAAATCACTTGCATCGCACATGAGCTCAAAAGGCAAGTCCCAGTCGGGAGCAACGAGAATGGGTGCTTCAGTAAGCTTTTTCTTCAATGTTTCAAAAGCTTCTATGCACTCAGGTGAGAAGATAAAAGGAGCATCCTTTTCAAGAAGATGGGTCATTGGCCGGGCGATTTTAGAAAAATCTTGTATGAATCTACGATAGAAACCGGCATGACCTAAAAAACTCCTAATATCTTTGACGGTAGTAGGATGAGGCAATTTAGCAATAACATCGACTTTTGCTCTATCTACCTCAATCCCGTTTTTTGAAATTTTATGGCCAAGGACTATGCCTTCTTTGACCATAAAGTGGCTTTTCTTCCAGTTTAGACAAAGATTGGTGTCTTCGCACCTTTGAAGCATTTTTTCTAAATGGAAGAGACAAGTTTGAAAAGAATCCCCAATGACCGAGAAGTCATCCATAAACACCTCCATTGTTTCCCCGATCACGTCGTGGAAAATGGCCATCATACATCGTTGGAACGTGCCAGGAGCATTACATAAGCCAAAAGGCATACGTTTGTAGGCAAAAGTCCCGTATGGGCAGGTGAATGTAGTCTTCTCTTGATCCTGTGGATCAATGGGAAT
Organism: Chrysanthemum seticuspe; assembly: GCA_019973895.1. Classification (NCBI taxonomy): domain Eukaryota; kingdom Viridiplantae; phylum Streptophyta; class Magnoliopsida; order Asterales; family Asteraceae; genus Chrysanthemum; species Chrysanthemum seticuspe. The sequence continues at coordinate 213,310,394 of BPTQ01000009.1, read as the reverse complement.
CTGAAAGTAACCCGAGAAACCATCAAGGAAACAATAGTACTCGTTCCCTGCTAATCTCTCAAGCATTTGATCCATGAAGGGTAGAGGAAAATGGTCTTTACGAGTGGCGTCATTTAACTTACGATAGTCAATGCAAAAACGCCATCCCGTAACCAATCGAGTTGGAATTAACTCGTTATCTTCATTTGTGACAACAGTTATGCCACCCTTTTTAGGAACACAATGAATTGGGCTAACCCAAGGACTATCCGAGATCGGGTAAATCAATCCTGCATCAAGAAGTTTGATAACCTCCTGTTTGATAACATCATGGATTTTTGGATTTACTCTTCTCTGATGTTGAACTGCTGGCTTAAAGTCATCCTCCATCAAGATTTTGTGAGTACAAAATTCAGGGTTGATACCCTTAATGTCGGAGAGTTTCCAAGCAATTGCTTGCTTGTGTGACTTCAAGATTTTTATAAGAGCAGACTTTTCATCTTTACTCAAATCTCTAGCAATAATGACTGGTAATTTATCATCACCTTCAAGAAATGCATACTCGAGATGAGGTGGTAAGTCCTTAAGTTCGACTTCAGGAAATTCTTCAGTTTTCTCAACTGACTTGACTTCCTTGTTATGAAGTTCGACGGGAGGGAGTGAAAATGATGATGGATCATCATTAAGCAGCTTCTCAATGAGAAGTATGTCCCCCTCAATGTCGATGGGAGCGTGATCAATTTCCCATGGAACAGAATCACTAGACAAGTAAGCTTCAATCTCTTCCAAGATGAAGTCACTTTCCTCAAATGGGGTGAGAGAAGGAGTAGAATTAGCAATGATGGGTTGAGATGAATGAGTGAGATTATCACTCGAAGAATTATGATCATAACCAAGAACTTCTTGAGAGTACTCTTCAGAAGCAACATCAATGATATCTATTCGGTTAACCGACTCAGAATCATAATTTGCGGAGTACCTCGAAGTTTGATCAAGGTTAAAAGTGACAGCTTCATTACCAACACGTAATGTGATTTCTTGCTCAAATACATCAATGAGAGCACGGCCCGTTCTCAGGAATCCTCGACCAACAATGAGAGGAACCCGATGATCGGCATCAAAATCGACAACCACGAAGTCAGCCGGAAAATGGAACTTTCCTACTTTCACAAATACGTCCTCGGCAATGCCAAGAGGACGGGATATTGTACGATCTGCAAGCTCGAGAGTCATGCATGTAGGAGTAAGTTCCGGAAGAGAAAGTTTCTTCCATACTGAATAAGGCATAAGATTGATGCTTGCACCAAGATCGGCTAAGGCAAAGCATTCAACCATTCCTGGAAATACACAAGGTAAGAGAAATTTTCCAGGATCTCCAAGATTTTCTGGAAGCTTTTTCAGGATAACTGCAGAGCAGTTCTCGTTAAGAGGAGTTTTAGCCATTTCAAACAGCTTTTCCTTGTTGCTTAACATGTGTTTGAGAGTTGATGCAAACTTGGGCATCAGCATGATAGCATCCGCAAAGCTTATGTCAAAATGTAATTCTTGGAAAATTTGAAAAAATTTGTCCATTTGATGACTGGCTTTTTCACGGAGCTTTTGCTCATTCAAACGTGATGGATAAGGAATAGAAGATTTGGATTTGGTATTTTCAACGGGAGCAACATGTGGTTCAAAAACAACTCCTGGATTAGACTTAGGTTTCTGGACAACTTGAGGTTGGACTACCGAAGGTAGGACGTGTGTGGTACTTCCATTATCAATAGGAAGTTCTTTGTCCTTTGTCGCCTTGGTAACTTGACTCATTTCTCCTAGTGGAGGAGGCATTGGAGTCGTAGGTCCATTGTGTGTCCTAGGTTCACTTTCCACTACCTTCGGGAGAGAAGAAGAAGAAGAGGTAGTAGGAATAGCGGGTCCATTGTATGAAACACCACTTCTGGTCGTGATCGCCTTGGCATCGCCCCTCGGGTTAGCGATCGTGTTGCTCGGAAGTTTTCCTGAGCCCGAGGGTTGATCATTTAAAGACTTCTTGAGATCAGCAATTTGGCTGACCAACAACCTGTTCATTTCATCTTGGGATTTCATGAACTGCTTCAATAGCTCATCAGATGATGGTACTGGAGGATGTGGAGGGAAATTCTGAGGTCGGATGTTTTGATTAGGATCTTGTTGTTGAAAATTCCCTTGATTAGGATTCACATTCCCATGAAATTGATTCCCACGATTGAAATTGTTTTGATGAAGGTTCCCTTGTTGTTGGAAACCTTGATTGGGTCCAGGATAGAAATTACCTTGGTTTTGATAACCTTGGTTCATTCTAGGTTGATTCTGATTCCGGTTAGGATTCTGGTTAAAACCGGGTGATGCCTGATAAGTATTAGTACGGTAACTTGGATCATTTTGAGGACGGTATTGATTACCTCCTTGATTTGAAGTACCGGCTATAGCATTGGCTTCAAATGGACTACCATCGGTGGCAGTACAGTTGTAGTATGCATGAGGACCACCACAAGTAACACAAACTTCAACTTTCTTCACTTCACCATGTGATGGTGTTTGAGTGAAGGTGACTTTCTTTTGGTTAGCAAGAACCAAAGCCTGAACAGCATCAGTGAGTTTATCAATCTTAGCATCTGTGCTAGATGTACTCACTGGAGATGAAGTAGAAGGTCCGACATTAGACTGAGTCTGATATGTCTTTGTTCGGAAAGGGCGGACCTGGGACTTGTTTTCAATGATTTGTAAGGCTTCTTTTGTGGTTTTGCTAAGGAAATTACCTCCCGCGGAGGCATTCAAAGAGTCTTGGTCAGCTTGTCTCAGACCATTATAGAAAGTATCCATTTGCATTAACTCGGTAAAACCATGATCTGGACACTTGCGGAGCAATTCTTTGTAACGATCCCATGCCTCCCCGAATGATTCATCAAATCTCTGAGAAAATTTCATTATCTCATTCTTAAGACTTGTGGTTCGGGATGGAGGATAGAATTCGTTAACGAACTTGGTAACTAGATCCTCCCATGTCTCAATGGAACGAGGGGGTTGTTTCTCAAGCCAATTCCGGGCTTGTCCCTCTAGAGAGAATGGGAACAGAAGAAGCTTGATAGCTTAATGTGGGACATTCTTGTACTTGATGGTAGATGCAATCTTGTTAAACCATCGAATGTGTGCATGAGGATCATCCCGCTCAAAACCATAGAATTGGCTTTGGGTTACCAGATTAAGTAACCCGGTTTTGAGCTCGAAGGTATCAGCCACAATGGCTGGGACAACAATGGCATCTCCGTAACCCTCGATGGGTGCTTGGAGAAGCTCATTCATGGGTTTGTCTTCTGCCATTTCGACAGGTGGTGGTGGTGGTAGACGTTCCTCAGTCACGGCTGAAGGAGCTGAACGTCCTCTACGTCTACGAGGAATCTTTCCAAGTTCTGAAAGTGGACTTGTAGAACTGGAAGAACGAGTGCGCATGCACTAAGTATAAAAATCAATTTTTCAAAACAAATGCGAGGCAAAACGACAAGTGAACTTAACCAATAATCACAAATGAAGTGGCTTCTTTGAAAAAGGTACACCAAATCACAAGGACACAAAGGCAAGTTTTAAATCTGATGTTCGGGAACTTATTATGGTCGCACCCCCAGTTAGGTAGTGCACTGCCTTGATTTGCGGTGGTTGATTTTTATGTATAAATTAAGTACCACTGAAAAGACGTAGGTATGATTTGTGCAAAGGGGTTTAAAAACTTTTGGAAAATATTTTTGGTATCGTCTCGTTTAACCAAATCGTATTTCTTTAAGAATCACCTTAAAAGAAACACAAGCTAGAAAACGCTACGATTGTTTTGTTGTTTTATATTGTTTTTGGGTTTTTAACACTTTAGGAAAAGTGTTAATGAACTTTTTGATTTATATTTAACTTTACAGAAAACTTTTTACAAACTGTGGTATATATGCAAGTACGGGTCTGAAAATGTTAAAAACACGCTTACAGCCTCCCCGGCAGCGGCGCCAAAATTTGATTGGTGCTAAACCGTCAAGTTATCTCACTCAAGCTAGCCACTTGTGAATGGCTAACCGTAAGAAACTCAAAACAGGTCAAACACTAATGCAATTAAGATCAGAGGAAAACAATGGATTCCTGGGTCGTTAAGTCCCACGGAGGATGAATTGGTGTTAAACAACTTCAGATGATAGAATGATCACTAAGGATAGTGATCAATAGGGATTTTGATGAATAATTACACTACTGATTGATTGATATGATATTTAGATACAGAATTGATAAGCACAACAATCAGATATAACAAACGTAAATACGTACGTATATTAAAAACGTAACGTATTAAATAAAATGTGAGTTTTAAAGAAATAAAAGTCCTAAAAATATAAAAATTATATTTTTGGAATCCTAAAAACAAAATAAAATCCTTGGAAAAAGAAAATTATTTTTACAACTATTTTTCTAATTATTATTAATTAAAAACTATTTTTAACTATTTTATATTAACCTAAAATATGATAAAATAGGAAATAAAGCTAGAAAAATCAAATTATGATTTAGAAATATCTAAAATACTATAAAACTTATTTTAAAATTGAAAATATATTTTTTTACACTTTTTATCTATTTATTATTAATTAATTACTAATTATAATACACTTAAATAAAAGAAAATATAAAATAAACCTGGAAAAATAAAATATTAACTTGGAAAAATCTAAAATATTATAAAACTAATTTTAAAACTGAAAAGATATTTTTTTTGTTTTTATTTAATTTTTTTTATTAATTATCTAATACTTATTAACTATTTCTAATTTTAATAAATACTAAATAAACAGAGAAAATTATGAAACTTTTTCTAAAAATAGTATATGATGACAGAATACTAGGAAAATTATAAAAACAAGGATTGCTTATTAATAATGCTAAAAAGAAAAATCTAAAAAGTTAAATTCTATTAAATAAACGCTATCACTATATTTATAATGATGTTTTTGTTGTTTTTATTTTTGAAAACTACATAAATACTTAAAATATGAAACTTTTATAAAAACAAAAATTTTACAAACTACAAATAAGCTGTTTTACAAGCTTATTATCCCAACAGTTTTGAAAATGAGCTTATTATGAGATTTTAAGCTCAAACAAGCTTACAGATTAGAACCAAAGCTGAAATAAGTTATAAATAAGTTAAAGAAACTAATATTAATCTAGAAAACACAATTAAGCACACTGATAAGCTATAACTATGCAAATAAGCACTATGACAAACTAGAAAACCAAACAGACTGCAGTGAACTTCCAAAGTAGTTTTAGCTAGGGGCAAAAGCTCCTAAGCTCAAAACAAGCAATGAGTCAACAATCTGGGCTGGTGAGGTATCCAAAAAGCCAAAGCTCATGCACTGTGGTGCACTGATGAGCTTATGAGGGGCTTATGAAAAAGCTTATGAACCACTGATTAGTATTGAAACACAGAAATGGGACAACAAACAAGTCACTTGCAGCCCTAGCAAACAAGCTTCAAAGTGAAAATTTAAGCTTGGGACTTCAAGAAGGCTTGTTTAGCTTCTCAAAAAGCTAAAAATCACAGGCTGATGTTAACTAGTGAGCTTGTGACAAGCTTATGAAAAAAGCCAGAAACCTGTGCACAGGGCACATTTTGAACAGGGGTCTCAAAAGAAGCAGAGAAATAAGCTAGTGAATAAGCTGACTAGAAAATATGAAATACACTAAGGTACAGATAAGCAACTATATTTTAATATCCTATAAGCTCAAGTATAGAATACTAATATTAAGCCCTATGTAAATTAATCTATTTAATTCAAAAACTGTAACTAAGAGACTTTTGACTTTTTAAGATGAACTACAAGGTTGACTTTAATGAACTTTGAATTGAATCTATTAACTGATTAAGTAGTGTTAAGCTAAAATGATATGGAATTAAGCTAAAGTAACAAGCTATGAACTACTGTGATGGGTTTTACACTTTAAAATCCAACAGTGAGCTTATGAGGTGAGATTAAAAGAGTATTTTGACTTTTCACCAAATAAGGTCTAGATTTTATTGTTGAACTGAGTTCTTAGGACCTAATGTGACAGATAATAACAACAAGCAACCACACTAATACCCTTTAACACAGTAAACTGAGCAAATCCAAACAGTCTTGTATGAGACTGTTTTGGTGATTTTCAAAGAGTTTTACAGATTCAGATCACGCAAATCATTACAGACTTAAGATTATCACTAAACAAGACTAAATAATCATAGAACAACAGCAATAGCAACATAAGACAGTGAAATACCAAGATTGAGTAAAATGCTTACAAATTGGTTTCCAATGTAAAACTGAGAACCATGGTCTGAAACAACTTCCTATAGCTTCCCAAGAAGCACTAAACCAAAGAAAGTCCAAAAGCTACCCTGCTCCAGCTTTGTTCTTCATTTCTTCATGAACTTTTTTATTTTTCAACAATTTTTTGGTATTTTTTGGTATTTTTCTCTTTTTATAACTAGAACTGATTTTAAGATATCTAATAGCTTTTATAAGCTATATGGGAGCTTATGTGTGCCTACTCAGTCCTTAATAACATCTATTAACAACATTCGAATCATTTTGAGATTTTGAACAAGAAAATATGCATAAACTTGAAAAGTAACTTAAAACTGAAATTGAAACTGAAAAAGGTTCTCAAATACTTTAAAGAACTTAAACAAAATACTTGGAAAGATTAAATTACACTGGAATTCTGAAATTAACTAAAACGACATAGAAATTAAAAAGTTACACTAGATAGATTGATACAATGCTTCTCTCTTGCTTTATAATCACTCTGAAACTTCAGTCAACATCTCTGAATCTTTCCCACCTCAATCCAACCATTGGATTGGTCAAATTCATCTTAATCGTCCACATGGCTTTTTTGGCGCCAAAAGTCTATTTGACTGAAACGGGTAGTTTGAATCTAATTAAAGAATCTTGGGGTGTTGTGGAGGTGTAGGGGACACAAAAGAAGCAATTTGGTGGGTTCAGATGTCAAGTAGGGCAAAAACAGAGTTTTGTGAGTATAGATGGAGTGTTGAATGGTGGAGAAGCATTAACTGCTTGTGGGCTGTGATGATAGGAGGGGGGGGGGGGTGAGCTGGAAAGTTGAATGAGGTGGAAAGGGTGAGGTGGTGGTGAGAAAAACAGGCTGGTTTTTGGTTTACAGGGGTGGAGGAGACGATGCTACAGTGTAGCTGGTATTTAGGCGGGTTTTATTTTAAAACTGGTATTGGGTTTGGGCTTGGGTAGGTTGGGCCTGGCTGGGTTTAGTGGATTGGATTTGGTTTTAACTAATAATAGGGTCCGTTTGGTTATTAGTGTAATAAAGCCCAAGGACCAAATGTGTAATTCCACCAAACATGAAGGGTTGAAACTGTAGCTTTTCCAAGGCTATCATAAGGACCATTCCTGCCATATAAGAATAGAACAAGGACCATTATGCATAAAATGTCATTCTTTATAAATTCAAGGACTAATTATGACATTTTTCAAACTTAAAGGACCTAACATGTAATTTCTCCAAAATTCACCATAAGGACCAATTTTGCCATTTAAGAATAGAACAAGGTTAATATTTGATAATTTTCACTTTTTAAATTAACCAAGGACTCTATTTGACAATTTTCAAAGTTTAGGGACTAAAGTTGTCAATTTGTGATTTTTAAACTTTAAAGGGTTTGTTTTGACAACTTTTGAATCTCATGGACCTTAAATGACATTTTGCTTTATTTTGATTTACCAGGGACTAATTTTGACAACTTTTGTAACTTGGGGGACTAAAACTGCCAATTATGCAAACTTGATACGTTTTTTACCAGATTTTGATGTTTTTGTATTTAAAACATATAAAACACTTGTTTGTGATATTTTTATCATTTTAAAGCATTTCTGAGTGTTTTCAGATGTTTTTGCAGTCTAGACAGTATAAAAATGATGAGTATTTAGACACTCATCAAACCTCCTGTCAATACTTCACATACATATATGAGTAAAAAATATAACAACTGAAGATTATAAACTAAACTATTGTCAATAGCATCCGGTATATTTCTCTGAAACTTGACATGTCGCCTTGAATCCAAGTCATATATCCAGGAACACCACTAACTTGCAAAACAAATATCTAATTAAACATGTATGATGTTTTCACTAGCAGTGTACCTGCGCAATGCGGCGACGGATACTCTGTGACTAAATATTACTACACTCGGCCTTATTGCTGATGTTTTAGATGTGTGTGAGAGATAAGACATGGTTTGTGTGTATTTATATAGTGGATGCGGTTATATGTTTTTAATAATCATTATTGATAATAGATCTTTAGCGGTTACACATTTTTAATAATGGGTTATAAATGATTTGAAAACTGTATTTAAGTTAATTGAAACGTCTGCATTTGAATTTTAATAATGGGATGCGTTGAATTTTAAGCCATCCTTTTAGAGTAAGTGTCTAGGCTTATTTTTTTTTAAAGACTTCGTTTTTAGGAATGACCTAAATGTATTATAATGTAGTTAAGATTATAAAGCAGTTCCTTTAGGAGTGTTTGCCATTGCTTTTACGTTCACGTAATCATAAACAAAGTGTATGTATAAAAAATGTTGGTCGGTTAATGGATTAAAACTGAACAATACCCGCTAGCCATTATATTTCTCTTAGTCACACTCAATATATGGCTCCCAATAGCCGTAATTACAATGACACGGAGCAAAATAACTGGGACTTAGACTGTTGATTACACATCCAGAAATGGAGATAAATGACATACATTTATATATCCAGTGACAGGAATCTGTAGAGTGCTTGCCTGAAGATTTTAAATAGTATCATGTACTGCCTTTGTTCTCTTTTTATTACAGACTATCGCCAATATTGCATCAGAAGTACCTGCATTTCCAACCATTGTTGGAACTATGGCGGCAACAGACGGTACACACAGAGTATGAGTTTTGGGAGTATTGAAGGTTTAGTCGCAACATATTATCCACAACATGTGATGAGTCAGTAGGTGCATTACCTCTCATCATTGAGTGTCCGTGGCCAGTATTGTCATATGAGGTGAAAGAACTCAAACGTTGTTGTGTCTCCACACCTACAATCATACCAGTTATGATTGAGTGTTAGAGGTCCTATAAAAAGGACAAAAATAAAATAAATATGATTAAGTAAATATATATTGTAGTAAATAGTAAAGGTAATTGCAGCGTAATATCCATAACATGTAATCAATCAGTAGGTGCATAACCTCCCGGGTTGAGCGTGTGCGGCTAGTATTGTCATATGAGGTGGTAGAACTCGACCATTGTTGTGTCTCCGTACCTAAAATCGTACCAATTATGATTGAGTTAGTATAAGGTATTCAAAAATGGTAATACGTTTTTAAGATATCTGAAGAGAAAAAGATAGGCGAGAAAGTACTGTCTTTATAAAGTAGATTTTGTCACTCTCAAAATCCAGGCCAACAAAAGCGACAAGACCGAAAACGGCTTATTCCATTTTTTTTCATTTTTTTTCTTCTATTATGTGTTTTGGCTTTTGTATTTAAACTTTCCCATGCGTATCACCAAAACCCTTTTTTGGTCCTTGATTAACACCTGTAACAATTCACAAATTTTACAACTAACAGTAACATGTATCTTCCACTTTTGCAATTTCAAAAAACAAATCTTAATCACTCAAAACCAATGAAAAGAACCTTACTGTTTTGAAATGAGATTCACAAAAGTGTTTCTGATATCATATGAGGACTATTCAATTGCTTATTTCTTTTGATACAATGTTCGTAAATTTAACGACAAAATATAAGCGTGGAGTTTGAATTTATTAAACGGGATTAAGAATAAAGAACAAAATTTTGACGTTTCTTTATTGATGAGTATCACGGACCTCACTGTTTGTGAACTTGCTCATATGTTTGCTCCTGCAACAACATAGTTTCACTATCATTTTCCACGGCTTTCATTTTCGTTTCATCAGGCTGCAAACCACTAGCTGCTGCACCACATTGTAATTTAAAGAATTAAGTGTATCGTATCTGCATTGATTCAGTAACATAAAAATTCATAAGTACATTTACCTCAAGCGGCTGAATGACAACGCCTATTACCAATATATTAGGAAAGCGAAACCTTTTTTGATATTTCATTAGTACCTGTAACAACAAACTGAGAAGAATTAATACAACCCGAACAATCTTTTATATCTTATATTAATTAAGGTATTTGTTTAAATTATATTAACCTTTTCTACACTAATAAAAAGCAACAACCACATCAATCCAATACATTGCCAATACCACTAATGGCAAGCACATTTTTACCCCTGTGTTAACTTACCTAAAATGTAACACCCCCAAAATATCGCAACGGGTGATTGTGTCACTGGGTATTACTTCTTAGTTCACAACACAAGTGATAGAAAACGAACTCTAAATGAGACGTTTTGAAAAATTACCATTCGATAAATAATATCAGAGTTATAACAAGAGTTCCCAAAGTATAGTATTACATAGATGATTTACAAAAATAATATCGAATGGTAAAGTATAATGCATCCACATCTTCGAATCATGTCATGCGACTCTAATGCTCCAATCAAATGCTAATACCTTACGAACTTGAGATAAACATGCTAAAAGTGTCACACAAAGTTTGGTGAGTTCATAGGTTTATTGTAAATAATATGAAAACCTTTATAAGTGAATCCTTGTTACAAGTGTGTGTAAATATTAAATGTAGATAGCAAGATTTCCGAGTGTATGACTATTGTACATAGATACAATATCAAAATAGAGATAGTGTTTTCATTGCCCTAAGTTCCTGACACTGAAGCCTTAAGTTTTCAAGTTTCTGGTTTCTAGTTTCTGCTTGGTTCACGATTGTACTAAGTCCATTAGTTTGTTAGTATACCAAGTCTATTAGTTTGAAATTGTACCAAGTCCGTTAGTTTGTTATTATACCAAGTCCATTAGTTTGAGATTGTACCAAGTCCGTTAGTTTGTTATTATACCAAGTCTATTAGTTTGAGATTGTACCAAGTCCGTTAGTTTGTTATTATACCAAGTCCATTAATTCGAGATTACAAGATTTCGGTGTTTAATATATCGTAGGTTATATTGGTATACACCCATAGTTCAAAAAAAAATTATATAGCACATAATTTCAAGTATCAATAATAATATTGATATAGCACATAATTTCAAGCACATAATTCCAACTATCAATAAAGATTGATATACCACATAGTTTCAAGCACATAATTCTAAGTATCAATGAAGATTGATATATCACATAGTTTCAAGCACATAATTCTAAATATGTAATTCCAAGTATCAATAAAAATTGATATAGTACATAATACAGTTTTCAAGCAATTGTGATCATAGAAAATTTTGCATGTATCTCACCCCAAGTAGTTTATAAAATAGTCAAAACGAGTAAAATTGGAGCTATGAACTCACCGTAAGTAAATGATGTCAAGTGTGTAGTGAAAACGATGGATATGCCGAGAAAACCTCTACAAGCAACATAAAATATTATGTCAAGTATTAGGTTCTATAATAACATTTGTATTTATGCTAACATGCTTTATATAGTTATTAAATTATTTATGCTTGGGTACTTAACGTTTGTAAAGTAAAATACATATTTAAATTTAGTTTTGTCACTTTAAAACTAGTTATGATTTCTAATTTACAAGTTATTCGGTAATTGAGTTTTATGCCATTTCTATGTGTCTATATGTTCGAATTTGTCGTTTCGAGACCAAGTAGTTTATGAAAGATTAAACGAGTCCATATTTCCGATTGTGGGTCCCACCACTTCGATTTGTAAGAAAAAGTGGTCAAGTAATACTAAACTTTACGTTAAGAGTTTCTATGTATTTTAGTTTTCTCGTCTTAATTTATATGTCATTTTTAAATCGTAAAGGTTTATGATTTGGTTCTTATGTTGTCGAAAATGTTTTTGAAAGAACTTTACATATTTGTGGGCCTCATGGTCTTAAAAGTTACCAACTAAAGTGGAATTACTAATTTCTTTTTAGATGTACATGCTGATTTCAATTAGCAGCTTACAGTCTCACGGTTTTGGCGATTACTTGAGTTCTACAACTCCGTTTCACATCTTGTTTCCTTCTTTGACCAACAGGTGGTTATATGCAAATTGTATGAGTTTTGCTCATTTGAAAGCTGTTACTCAGATTTTGACACTGCTCATGAAAACCTTCTATTTAATTCGTCGAGTATCGTTTTTACGACTTCTACCCATCGAAACGACCGAAAGACATAGACCTAACAAGATCACTAAACATCACTTAATCCTTTTAATTTTGAACCCTTGCTTCCAAATCATTAATCCTAGCTTATATTACCCTTATATAACCCTTGAAAAAACCATATAATCTCAGCCCTTAGACCCTTGTATAGCTCCTTATTCAACCATGGAATCACGAAATAAACTCAATATTTATGTAGAGGTTACTTAAGCCTTCAACTTTGGTATACAACTTGAAGCTAGAAAATCAAAGATGGATGTTGTTGGGGATTATATGATGGACGACACAAGAGAGAGAAGGAGGGAGTTGAGAGAGTCCTTGGTTTATTGATTGACTAGTTATGATGACATGTAACTTAAATATTTAGATATTATGAAGCTTAAGGCATAAGATTGTTAGTTGTTCAAATGACTCACCAAGACTTAAATGTCCTGGTGATTCACCCTATATGTCGAACATCAATATATATGAGGTGATAATTTGATGACTTTGTGATATAACTAAGTTACGGAGTGTCGTTTGATCCCGGTAATTATTATCATTAAGTATTTAAATCATGAAACTTAATATCGGGTATCGTAAAAGTATAAAACTTTGTAGAATTGTTAAAACTTATCAATATACTCTATCTAAGTATATTAAATGAGTGATAATTTTAACGCAACGTGTAAACGTTGTTAAAACCTAAAAACATAGGTTAAATACACGTAACGTGTAAAACGTACATGGTTTCCGTAAAATGGCAAAATAAAAATGTAACTTGTAAAATATATACGTAAAAAAATTAATTACATGAATCATGTAGACTAATAATAGTCTATGGTTGGTTACGAGTTGAGTGTGCATTTATCTTCGTACGTGATTAAACTAATCTTGTTTCTCGTAAAAGTAAATTTACTTGAAATGAAATATTTAAATAATGTAATAATTCAAATAATGACATTATAATTTGAGAAATGTTACATAAAACTTCCTCATGTTCTCATCTTTTATTTTTCTCAATTCATTGCCTCTTAAACTCATAAGTACTACTCCGTAACTGTTTAAAATCCGCTTTTGTTTTTTGGTTAGGCTCTTAACATGACATCAAACACATTATGCGCATCCTTTAACTCACCACCAAAGAACCCATATATGGTGGTTCAGTTTAAAAAGCGGTTCAGTTTAATAAGCGACACAGTAAAAAGGCACTTGCTATGGTGCCACCTATGTTTCCAACTCTAATCACAAAAGCATATTTTCACCTAGTGACGCTACAATTAAAGTGGGGAGTAAATTATTATTAGCAAAAACATTTGTGGCTGCTTAAGCTTACGACCTAATAAGGTGACTTATAGCTTTCTCATATCCACCATTATGTTTTCATCTTTTTTGATAGATTGTTTAAAAACTACAAATCATATGACTAATTGTAACATATTGGATTTCACATACACATCAAATCACTAACATATTAGGCGTACAAGATGATTTCTATAGAGAGAAAGAGTTAGAGGTTTGGAAACTTTAGTGAGAGAAAGAAAAATCTTATTATGAGCTCCAACTCTCTACCTTGGAAGGTAGAGAGTATTTATAGTCTTACAATAAAACGCCACCTGACGGGCTGTGGATCAGGCATACAGTGGGTAAAGACCCGTCCGTCCTCCACGGTGTTACTTAACTAAATACTACTTAACATTAAATAACTACGACTACGAGCTTTCTAACAGATACATATACTTGAGGTGACCGACACTTTAATACCTGGATTTTCTAAATCCTAACAATCTCCCCCTAAGGGAGGTCACCTCAAACACACATTAAAATTACATAGAATACAAACAGATATTACATTGAAATTGTTCTTGGATTCTTGTTCATGGTCTTTGTTCTGTAGCTCGTAGTCTTTGATTTTTTATTTTTGCATGTTTGGATAATCTGAGTGGAGGTCTTTAACTGATCCACATGATACTGAGTTTTGAGCCAGCTTTGAGATCATCAGCCACAGTAAATCTCCGACTCATCCATTGTGGTGTTGGTATTATGTGATGTTGTGACATTTGGACCGACATGCTCACATTCTAGATCATGATATGTTCTTATCAGAGTAGCGGAAGCTTTCGTTGATTCATGATATTGGCAGCTGCGTAGCAGAAGCATGGAATGATAATATCAGAGTCATTGATGCACCAATCATGATTTCTTTGGAAATGAATGTGTTGTGTGAGCATGCGGCTAGGGATTGACCGCTTCATTCTGATCAGCTGCAAACGTCGGGTGTTCCTGCATAAAACAGTTAGCAATAAAGCGCACAAGAGTGTCTTTGATCACTTTTTTAGAATTGAGGTACACGGCCCACGGTTCCCCGTTGATCAGTACAAGTACTGCCTGTGATCAGGTATAATTCTGAAGAATTTCCTTGACAGGGTTTCGCAGCTGGTCTAGCTGTTCTCAAACCGGAACGTCTCAAAGAAGACAACACGGAGTGAGTGAACCAGCGAATTGAGATTCACTGATTGATAAAAAGAGATTTGAAAAACAATCGTGTATCGCTCAATAGAAATTGTTTTTGCAATACAACGAATGTTTTAATGAAAATCAATTATCAATCATAAATACCTTTTATTTTGAAATATTTGTACACAGTCGATGTGCTAAAGAAAAGAGTTTTTAAGCACAACGACCGGTTTTTCAAATGTATCCGTCAATCCATAACCTGAACCAGGATTGATTCAGAAGATTGAATCGCCCCATTGTTTCTGTTCAGTTGTCACATGGTTGATCTATTGGATAGATCTCACATGCCACCTACCAGGAGCTTGTTTGATGTTGGCTCTAGAAGGCTTTCCATCTTCATTGTGAATATGTTTGCATATCACTAAGATGTTCTGGCAATACCACAAGGATAATGCGTAGGACTCTTAATATATTCTTACTTTCCACATTGTGTGAAACAGCAAGTCTTCACGAATAGTGTCCTAATGAGATTTGTAGATGATCTCTTGGCTCTAGACTCAATCGTGCATACTTGGTTTCTATGCCGGAGACTAGGGAGAGGGTCTCCTTCTTCAATATCAACAATCTCTAAGAGAAAGTCGATAGATAATGTCGGTTCCCCGTGAGAATGAAACAAGTCCTTTTAAGAGAAACTTGAGTGGTTTGGGAAGTTGTAGTGTAGTGCGTCACTGGGTCCATGACGTCTTGTCTTCAATACCGATGTTACCTTGGTAACCACCGGTAGCATATGAATTGAACTCGGTTTCTGCCCTAAGGTTGAATAAATGGAGGGCTATTTCTTTTCACCCTTTTTCACATTTAATTTCTTTTTCATTCTTCAACCCCTTCAGTGCTTACCGAAACTTCATAACTAGAACCTTGTTGGGTTTATTCCAGTACTAGCTCAGTTTCAGTCCGCACTCTTCCCATATCTCATTTTTCTCCTTTTTTTTCAATATACCTAAGGACTCTACACTATTAAGTGGTTTTGTCCCTGGGTAGATCCATCCGGTTCTGGCAGATCATTGGACCTCAACCTAACCTTATCATCCTTATATCACCATGCATTAAGAAAAGTTGGCCGGTCTTTTGAAATAGTTCTTCCGTCTTGAAACCAATTGAAAACCATTTGAAAATCAATCAAGATACTTGTGATATAAAATCAAAGTATTTTGTATCTTAATTGTTTTGATATTTTAGAAATGCTCCTCCCTCAACATATGCATAAAATTCAGAAATTGTTTAGCACATGGAGGCAAGAGATCTTTGAAATCGTTAGATTAAGAATAAAAGGTCCAATCTTTTGATTAACATTTTCTAAAATGATCATCATCACTTCCCAATCAATTTGAGTAGATAACACATTTTGAGGAAGGATGAGGTTTTCAAAAGTTTGCTCCCCCTTAATATGTGCCTCGAAGTTTGAAAGAGTTTTGCACATATTAGAGGGAACCTGCACTTAGAGACAATTCAATCATGTTTCAATGATTTAAGGTTTAAAGTAGATGCTCCCCCTCAACATGTGCATGGAAATTTTGAAATCGTTTGTCACATGCGGGGAGGAAAACTTGCTAAACACTTATGAACCCATTTGTCGAATTATCAGTTTAAATCCAATTTAAATCACAAATTCTCCCCCTGATCATAATTATCAAATCATTTGAGATTTGTGATCTCTGTAGATTTAAATTGATTTTGAAAGCTTTTAAGGAGAATTGTAACTTAATTATGAAAAAGTTTTAACGTATAAGGATTGGATTTTGAGACTTTAAACTCCATAGATTAAACATGCATGATTTTCTTTTGAAAACAATTGTATGACAAATAACCTTTTGATTTAATTGAAATCATTCTCCCCCTCAATCAATGACAGAAGTTGTTGTTTGAGAGATAGATATTTTAACAAAAGATAAGTCCAGATGATTTACAAAAATAGAGTACGAGTTATTTTTCAAAGCAATTAGTTTTCATTAGATTGAAAGCAATTGTTTATAGAATCAGAGCATGAGTTTTGAAAAAGCAAGATAAAGCATGGCTATGTTCCTTCATTGAAAAGCGGGTTACTGCCTGAAATGACAATAAACCATATATTTCACTTTCTCCCAAAAAAATATTTTTTGATTTTTTTGATTTTTTGAGACAAAGACCGTAGATATTAATCGAATCAAGAAAGATATGACAAAAAGACAATATTTTTTGAGATTTTATGAAAGATTTTATATTTTTCTATTTGCTTTTTGTAGGTTTTTTAATTTTGTATTTTGCTTTTTGAATAAATATGTACACAGAGATGGATGAAGAAAGACCTTTACTCCTCGACTTCCTCCTGAAGACGTTTGAGTGTTTCTGGTTGAAGGCTTTTCAAGCCAAGTCTAAACTCAAAACGTTCTCTTGGAAGAGCTTTGGTGAAGATGTCTGCTAACTGGTATTCTGACTTTACAAAATAGAGTTCCACCACACCGTTTTCCACTTGCTCCCGGATGAAATGATGTCGAATGTCGATGTGCTTTGCTCTTGAATGTTGAACATTGTTGCATGAGCGAGCGATAGCACTTTTATTATCACAGTACAGAGGGATTTTGTTGAATTCAAAGCCATAGTCAGATAATTGGGATCTCATCCAAAGGATTTGACTACAACACGATGACATGGCTATGTATTCAGCCTCTGTAGAGGAAATAGAAGTACTCATTTGCTTCTTTGACGACCAGCTCACAAGCTTATCACCCAAAAACTGAGCACCTCCTGATGTACTTCGACGTGTATCTTGACATCCTGCATGATCAGCATCTGCATAGGCTGTTAGTGACATACCGGTGTCCTTCGGGTACCATAGTCCCATATTGATGGTTCCTTAGAGATACCGAAAGACCCGTTTAACCGCTTCAAGGTGCTTTTTAGTAGGCTTAGCCTGATATCTAGCACACATGCACACAGCGAACAAGATGTCTGGTCTACTAGCTGTGAGGTACATCAGGGATCCAATCATACTACGATATTTCGTTTGATCTACCATGATCCCTGAGTGGTCCTCATCCAGCTTGGTACGCTCAATCATGGGAGTGTCAACAGTGTCACATGAAACAAATCCAAATTTCTTTAAGATCTCATTTGCATATTTAGATTGATTTATAAAAATGCCTCCGGGACTTTGTGAAATTTGTAATCCCAAGAAAAATGACATTTGTCCCATCATTGACATTTGAAATTTGGAACCCATTTCTTTTGAAAAACGATCACATTCATTGGGGTCAGTCGAGGCAAAGATAATATCATCAACATAAATCTGAACGTGAATTAAATGTTTGCCTGACTTTCTGGTGAACAATGTCGGATCAACTGCTCCCTTGCTGAATCCAGTCGATAGAAGAAACTTTGACAGCGTATCATACCATTCTCTAGAAGCTTGCTTTAAACCGTAAAGGGCCTTTTTCAAGAGATAGACATGAGTAGGATGCTCTGGATTCACAAAACCCTCTGGCTGGCTGACGTTAACCACCTCTTTCAAATCACCATTAAGAAAGGCAGTTTTCACATCCATCTGATATACGACCATGTTCTTACTAGCCGCATTAGCAAAGAAGATTCTGATAGCTTCGATACGAGCAACATGAGAAAAAGATTCCTCAAAGTCAATACCTTCTTCTTGACGATATCCTTTAGCCACTAACTTAGCCTTATTTTTCAGCACATCACCATACTCATCAAGCTTCACTTTGAAGATCCACTTTAGAGCAATGATCATAGCACAGTCTGGAGCAGGTACTAATTCCCATACATCTAATCGATCAAACTCATGAATTTCTTCTTGCATGGCATTGAACCAGCTGTCTTCATTCATCGCAGTTTTAACATCTTTAGGTTCGATTTTAGAGAGTACGGAGTTGAATAAGCACTATAAGGCATCAGTAGCAAGTTCTTTACGAGTGGATACAGGACGAGAAGGGTTTCCAATGATGTTGTCCAATGGGTGATCATGTGTCCATTTTCTAAGGTGTTCATGTGGTTGTTGTTATAGAACTGAAGTAGCAGAGTCGATGGTTCCTGATGAAGATGGTTCAGATGATGAATCAGGAGAAAATATATTTTCAAATGGAGCATCTTCGGGAGTATCAAAGGGATTAACTTCATCTTGTGAATCAGAAGCAATTCCTTGATGTACACTCGGTGATTGAAGGTTTGTTGATGAGACTGATTGATCAACAGCAGGCGCTTCCTGACTTAATGACATAGAAACTGAAGGATTGACTTCATTGAAAGGGATAGAAGCAGCCTCTGATGATAGGATTGACAGATCATTAGCAGTTGGTTCATAGTGTTCATCAAACATTGGATCAAATAGTTCCTTTAAGTCATCTTCTGAAGGAGGTACATAAGGAGTTGCTAGCGAGGAGCCGTAAACAAGAGTAGAACTGATGGGACTACATGATGATGCGGGTCCAGAACTGAGTTGTCCTGGAGCCATTTGACCGGTCAGCTCATCGAACGTAACGTGAATTGTTTCCATGATATTTCAGGTTCTCTTGTTGTAGATTCTGTAACCCTTCTTGTTTGGTGCATAACCGACAAAAACTCCAATATCTGCCTTTGCTCTTAATTTTCCTAAGTCTTGACCGTCATTCGTTGGATAGCACAAGGCACCAAACACACGAAGGTAGGAGAGATCAGGTTTTCATTTTTGAACAAGTTCATATGGAGTTTTTCCATGAGAGGTGTGTATAAGGGAACGATTTTGGGTGTAGCAAGCAGTGGCAATGGCTTCAGCCCATAGAAATATTGGAACCTTTGAATAAATTAGCATTGTTCTTGCGGCTTCCACAAGAGTTCGATTTCGTCTTGAAACTACACCCTTCTGTTGAGGAGTTTGTGGAACACTTCTTTGATGACTGATTCCAACACTTTCATAAAACTGAATTAAGTCTTTGTTAACAAACTCTGTGCCATTGTCTGTTCGAACAATTCTGACTGTATTGTTGAGTCGAACCTGAAGCTGTTTGATTAGTTTGATGATGACATCTAGAGTTTCATCCTTTGTCCTCAAACACTTTACCCAAGTAAATCGAGAGTAGTCATCAACAACTACTAGAATGTATTTCTTCCCATTTATTGTTTTCACTCTCATTGGTCCGCACAGATCCATATGAAGGGTATGAAGAACTTCCATTACTGAATTTATGGGTTTTGGTTTGTGGGCATATTTCGTGCTTTTACCTAATTGGCAAGCTGAACAAAGATGATATTTTTCATATTTTAATCTGGGTAAGCCTCTGACAAGATCCTTTCTGGAAAGGTTATTAATGGTGCCGAAGTTCAAGTGATTGAGACGACGATGCCATAACCATGACTTTGTTTTAGAAGCCTTTGACAGCAAGCAGATTGGAGAAGACTTCATCATGTCTTCGATAGAGATGGTGTATAGGTTAGAACCACGAGTACCTCTTAATAATTCCACACCATCAAGTTCTCTAACGAAGCAAGTATGTTTTCTAAAGGCCACCTCTAGATCGGAATCACAGAATTGAGCAACAGAAAACAAATTATGACCAAGACCTTCCACATAATATACCCTGGAGATTACACTTTTGCCGACTACATAATCACCATAACCCATAATTGCTCCAAAATGGTCGTTCCCGAATCTAACAGTACCGATAAATTTACTCACGAAGTTCATGAGCCGCGACCGGTCTCCAGTCATATGCTTGGAACAGCCTGAGTCCAGGTACCACAGAACGATTTGAACGGTCTGCAGTTGAACACATGCAAGAATGGATAACTGGATAATTGGGATCCCTATGCAAGAATGGGTTCCATTTGGTTAGTAACAGTGATTGGAACTCCCACATCAGAAATAGAAACACCCATATTAGAAATAGAAGCAATGGAATCATCAGAAATAGATGCAGTGCTAGTATCCGTATTTGCCCTATTCAAAGTATGTTCACTTCTTAAGGGAATAGTTCTACCAGTAGGCATCCATTTTCTAGTGGGCATTGTCTGATTAACCTTATGGCCAAAAGGTATCCATTGATAACCTATCTTACTAAATGTTCTTCCTGTGGGTTTCCACTATTTTCTAACTTTCTTTTGTTTTTGCCTTTTAGCCTTCTTAGCTTGATTTTTAACATTAATAGTTTTAACTGGGCATTTGACAGCTTTAGACAAATCATTCATACCACATTCAAGATTAGTAACAGAAACCACGCAATCATCATTACATGTTTTGCCAAAAGTAGTAGAATTCGCATTAATTACAGTATGCTTAGAGCTAACACTAGAATCAACACGATTTGTTTTATTCAAATTCTCCCTACGGTGATCTTCTACTTTCTTCCAATGCACATTCTTAGCTTGCGAGGTCCTATCATTCCTTGTATTGCCTTAAAACTTTGACCTGCTCGCTTTAATGTCACTGATTACTCCTGTAGAGGGAACGGGAACATTAGTTGGTTTTGCTACTTTTTGCCTTTCCTGTTTTGATGTGCTGGGATATGAACTATTTGAAGGCACACTGAGGTTCACTTTCTTAACACTGGAGGTGCTGGGATCTGAACTATTTGAAGGCCTACTAAAGTTCACATTCATAACATTGGGCATTGAATGACTTGTATACTTGACATTAGGCATAGAACAGGGTATCAAGGGATTGACTTGCTCACCTAGGGATTTAGGGCATATTGTAATTAAGCATTCTAGAAGTTCTTGAGATCATTTGGCATATAAGCATGTATGGCCAATTGCATTATCAAGTGGTTTCTCTAACTTATCCTCTTCGACAATCTCACGGAGACATTCTAGACTATCCTTAAGGTATGAGAAATATGTTTGAATAGCAAGTTTGTTATTCCTAAGATGAGGAGGAACATATTTCACAGACAAAGCATATTTATTACAACCATTCACCTTTGATGCACCATTCTCCCCATTGGTCATTGGCATTTTCCCTTTTACCTGACTCTTCAGATTCTCAATTTCCTTTTGCAACGAAGTTATTTGTTCATTATTTTTGTTACGAGTGACTTTTATTGACTCAAATAACTCATTGAAATGACGTTTAACCTTTTCATTTTCTTCT
Source organism: Chrysanthemum seticuspe (assembly GCA_019973895.1). Classification (NCBI taxonomy): domain Eukaryota; kingdom Viridiplantae; phylum Streptophyta; class Magnoliopsida; order Asterales; family Asteraceae; genus Chrysanthemum; species Chrysanthemum seticuspe. The sequence continues at coordinate 213,288,545 of BPTQ01000009.1, read as the reverse complement.
AGAAAACTCTCATTTTCCTTTTGTAAAGCATTAACCAAGTTTTAAAGATGAAAGTTTTGAGAATTCCGAGAATCTAAAGGAGGAGGCATTTGGGAGCCAGTCACATTGTTCTTTTCACCCTTTAATCGAGAAATTTGGGCTTTCAACTTTCTGATCGTGTTACAGTGAGCTTGAATCTGTTCATCACGTTTGTTTATTTCAAAAACTGCATCAAACTCTGGAACATCTGAGGATATCTTGATGTTTGAGGTTTTAACATTTTCTTTGAGATGTTGATATTTTAGTTGTAAATCAAAATGTTCAACTTCTAGTTTAGAAAAATGTTTTACCAAATTATCGTGATCATCCTGTTCAATTTTCTCACTTAGTTTAGAGTTTTTGATTTCAAGCTCAATGACACGATAATGGGAGACTTTCAAAGCAACAGATAATTCATGAAATTGAGAAGTAGTAATAGAACAATTAGTGGCAGTATAGAACACATCTTGAGAAATATAATCAGAAATCAGATTCTCATTTAATGTATGCAAGTTCTTCCTCTCAATTTCATTATATTTTAAAGCTCGCTCATACTCACTAACCTCAACAATCATTGCATCAAATTCATTTTCCATTCCTTTAATATCTGTATCTATCCCCTTTTTAAGACTCTCAAATTGATCTTTTAGTTATTTAAAGAAAGGCATGACCTCAGTTAAGTAACATTCTTTTGTTTGCTCAAAACCCCTTTCCCCTTCAGTTATCCCAGTGGGTGTGATCCTTTTATTACAAGTTTTGTTGGGATATGAAAGTGCTGAAGATATGAAAGTACTGAAGATATGAAAGTACTGTAAGCTGCAAAGTACTGGAAAGAGTCAAAGAGTCAAAGTACTGCTAAAGACAAAGTCAAAGTACTGCACTACGAAGTCAAAGTACTGCAAGAACAAAGAAATGTTATATTCATTTATGGAAAGTATTGTATTCTATGTTTAGATTACTTGTCGTACAAGAATACAAATTGTAAACCGACTAGGATATCCTTGAGCCTATAAAAGGACTCCTAGATTGGCCTTAGAGAAGTACGAGTTTATGTTTTTAGAGTTTACGAATTCACAAGTTATTTAGTGTTTTAGAGAGAAGTTCGATAATCTTAGAGTTGTTTAGAGTATCTGCATAATAAGCAGATTTAGAATTTATAATAAAAGTTATTCTTCTTAGCTTTGTTAAGTAAATTCCGCGTACTTAATAAAGATTGCTCAGTGTTTCTTTGTTAATAACCTAGGATTTATCCGAGGTTATTAAACCTTAACAAGCTAGTTAAGTTAGTTTGATTAAAGTATATCGATCCAACAAGTGGTATCAGAGCTTGTGTGGAAACTCTGACTAGGAAGAGACCCTACTTCAACAATATTCAAGATGTCGACTGAAGCTGTTCCACCACCCTCAATCACCTCACTCAGAATTCCAATAATCAAGAAGGGAGAATATGATCTCTGGTGCATGAAGATGAGGCAGTATATTGCCATTACAGACCATGCACTATGGAATGTAATTGTGAATGGCAATGAAGTAGTTCCAGAACCTATTAATATTCCTGGACAACCAATTGCACCAAAGGCAGTCTTACCAGCAGCAACCCTAAGGAATCAAGAAAAAGCACTAAACATTCTCTTATATGCCATTCCAGATGGTCATCTTCTCAAATTTCATGATGCTAAAGATGCTAAGCAGCTTTGGGCTGCTCTCAAGACCAGATTTGGAGGGAATGAAGCCTCTAAGAAGATGCACAGAAATTTGTTGAAACAACAGTTTGAAACGTTCACAGTAGGTGAAAGAGAGAGTCTTGATGCTGCATATGATAGGTTTCAAAATCTCCTCAACATGTTGGAGTTATACAAGGCAGAAGTGTCAGTTGAGGATCCTAATTTGAAGTTTCTAAGGAGTTTGCCATCTACATGGCATGTGATTGCTACAATGATCAGAGGACAACAAGGTTTGGATGTCATGGACTTTGATGATCTCTATCATCAATTGAAGGTATATGAGCATGAGATGAGTGGTCAAACAAATTCTAAGTCTCACAGTATAGCTTTTCTATCATCTGAAAAGAAGGGCAGTACTTCTGTCAAAAGTACTGCTTCTCCTCAAAGTACTGTTTCTCAAAGTACTGCTGTTTGCAACCCCCTTTCATATGCTCAGCAGGCCCCACCACCTACCACTTTGCACTCAGAGGAAGTTATGTGCTCCTTCTTTACACAACAAGCCAGTTTACCTGTCACTTATGAAGAGGATCTAGCACAGATTGAAGAAGATGCACTTGAAGAAATTGATATCAGGTGGTAAGTTGCTATGATTACTGCAAGGATCAAAAAGTACATGAAGAAGACAGGCAAAAGTATTGATTTCAAACCAAAACAAGGAATAACTTTTGACAAATCCCAAATTGAATGCTTCAATTGTCAAAAGACTGGTCACTTTGCAAGGGAGTGCAGGTTTGCTAAGTATCAAGCAAACAGAACATCTGAGAAGCCAAAACTTGAGCTCAAAGAAATTCCAATTACTGAAACAAAGGCTTTGGTTGCTCAAGAGAAGTTATCAGAAGTTGACTGGAGTGAAGAGTTTGATGATGAACCAGTGACTTACTGTATGATCGCAGTGGAAGATGCAGTTGAAGACACAGTGGAAGCATTGGACTGGAGCACTGCTTTTGATGAAGAACCTGAACATGCTGCTTTGGAATCTGATGATGGCTTTGGAGGATTTGATTGGAGCAAAGAAAGTGAAGATGATCCTGTTCTTCTTGCAATGGTGGCTACTTCACCAACTCAGTCTCCTATCTCTGAGGTTTGTTCCAACTGTTATGATTTTTATCTAAAATTACTTAACAGTTATGTGATTGAAAGAGATAATTGTGTTAAGGCTAGATCTGAGGTAGCAGGTTATCAAATTACTTTAGAGTCTATGGAAGCTAAAATTATAACACATGAAAATAATGAAATGGCTTGGGCTGAAAAATATGAACAACAGGATTATCAGTTAAAACTTAGTGAATGGAAACTAAACTGTAAAATTGCTGAAATTGAGAAATTAACCAAGGAGAGAGATAATCTGTTAGAAAAGTTTGCTGCCTGGAATGAATCTGGTCTGTCCCATGTTACTTATGTTGAAAAACAAAGAAGAGCATACATTAGAACTGGATTAGGTTTTGGTATGAGCTTTGATAACATAGAAGAAAATCAACCTAGTGATCAGGATGTAGGTGATTTTGAGGACATAACCACTAGTGATGATGAACTCATTAACTATGTAGATACATCTAGTAATGAGGGCTCAATAAGTGAACCACCTCCTGAGTATAAGAAAGACAAGGGATATAATGCTGTCCCACATCCCATTAGTCATCAACCCATAAGGCTTAATGTTTCTCGATTTGGAGTAGACAGTCTAGAGTTTAGGAAGAAGCTTGTTACTCAATCTAGATCTGAAAAACCCAAAGATGCTGTTGAAAATAATGTTCAAAATCAAGCGGTACCTTCAAATCAAAGTACTGCTCAACAAGCAGTACCTTCTGCAAAACCTTTTCAAAACAGTACTGCTAAACCTTTTTGGGATAACTTTGGTCAAAACAGGTTTTATCATTCACCAATAAGGCAAAATAATTTTGGGCATAAACATAGAAGAAATCACTTTGGACATATGGGTCAAAAACTGTGTTTTGTGTGTTATAGTCCCAATCACTTAATCAAAGATTGTGATCGACACTCAGAATACCTTAGCAAATTTCCAAAGAACAGATCTGGCAACCACAAACCTAGAGAGCACAAACCAGTTTGGAATAATTCAAATAGGGTTAATCACAGAAACTTCACACCAGATCATAGATACCCACATCAGAGAAGACCTTTTTCAAAACCTTAAGTACCTCACAGTACTTTCCAAAGTACTTCTCAAAAACAAGGTACTGATCACACGACTTGGAATAGGAATCCTAGGAGATCTTACTATCAACCTAGAAGGTATTACAATTCACATAGGGGATCTAGATCACAGGAACCACGTGTTAAACTAGAATGGGTTAAGAGGGAAGGTACTGCTGAGGGACAAACAATACTTTCAACAAAAAGTGAATCTGATGTTTTTGTGATACAAGAAAAAGCTAATAATCTTGTAAAAGAGATTTATGTTGAAAAACCATAAAGTTTTGAAAATCCACATGCTAAAGGTCAAAAGATAATTTTGGATCATCATTTGAAAGATAGTGGGAATTACATACTCAAAGAATTTGAGTTTGTAACTCCACAAGGGGAACACAAGTCAGTAATGGCTTGGGTTCCTAAAAATCACTAACTCTTTTCTTTGTGTACAGGGCAACCCTGAAGAGGAGCTTAAAGATCATCTAATTGTGGATAGTGGTTGCTCTGGAAGTATGACAGGAGACAAAGAGATTCTGTCTAATTTTAGAAATATTAGTGGAGGAAGAGTTGCATTTGGGAATGATCCCAATGGAGGAAAGATTACTGGAAAAGGAACTATCAAAGCAGGGCTTATCGACTTTGAGAATGTTAGATATGTGAAGGAGCTTAAGTTCAACTTGTTATTAGTCTCTCAAATTTGTGATAAAAAGCATCTTGTGTTATTCACTGACACAGAATGTCTCATCCTTTCCTCTGATTTTAAGCCTGTTGATGATGAATTAGTAGTCCTTAGAGTACCAAGGACAAATGATGTGTATAGTTTAGACATGAAGAATCTACATTCTTGTGGAAGAGCCACATGTTTGGTGGCTAAAGCAACATCTGAAGAGGCACATCAATGGCATAGAAGATTGGGCCATGTTAATTTCAAGAATATCAACAAACTGGTCAAAGGAAATCTAGTTAGAGGTTTACCTTCAAAGACTTACAAGAATGATCAATCATGCTTGGCATGCAAGAAGGGTAAACAACACAAAGCTTCCTGCAAGAAGCTTGAGGAAAGAACTATTAGAGAACCATTGGAGCTGTTACATATGGATTTGTTTGGACCTGTCTCTGTGGCAAGTTTAAACAAGAGAAAATACTGTTTGGTTGTTACAGATGACTGCAGTAGATTCAGTTGGGTTTTATTTTTGGGTTTTAAAGATGATACTTTTGATGCTATTCAGACACTGATTATAGCACTTGAAAACCAATTGAGACTCAAGGTTAGAGGTATTAGATGTGATAATGGGACTGAATTCAAGAACAAGCTTATGGATGAATTTTGTGCTAACAAAGGTATAAAGAGGGATTTTAGTATTGCTAGAACACCACAGCAAAATGGTGTTGCAGAGAGGAAGAATAGGACTTTAATTGAAGCAGCAAGGACTATGCTAGCAGATTCCTATCTACCTATTCAATTCTGGGCAGAAGCTGTAAGTACTGCGTGCTATGTACTTAACAGAGTCTCTGTCACCAAACCACAGATGAAGACACCTTATGAATTGCTGATGGGCAATAAACCCAACATTCGTTTTATGTAGCCTTTTGGATGCCCTCTCACTATTTTAAACACCATTGATAATCTGGGGAAGTTTGATGGCAAGTCTGAAGAAGGATATTTATTGGGTTATTGCACTAACAGTAAAGGCTTTAGAGTCTACAACAGAGTTACTAAGAAGATTCAAGATTGTCTTCATGTTGAGTTTTTAGAAGATCAAGACAATGAAAAAGGTAAAGGTCCTGATTGGATGTTTGATCTTGAGGTTTTAACTCCTTCAATGAATTATGTACCTGTTAGAGAAGAAAATCAACCTGTGCACAATGGAGACGATTTACAATATGTTGTTCATGGAGTCAATATTAGACCTGATGTTGTTTATAATGAAGATCCTGTAAGTCCAAAACAAAGTACTGAAGTTCCCAAGCAAAGTACTGATTCTTCAAAACAAAGTATTCAAGAGGAACTTAATCAGATGCTTCTTTAAGATGTATTAGCACATTCTTACACTGATGAACAAAGGAGAGCTTATGAAGAGGCAAAGAAGAAGAACAAGACTGCAGAGTACTCTCACAGTACTTTGGACAGTACTTTCGACCAAAGTACTGCTGCACCTGTTACCAGTACTTTAGATGATTTGGATGATCCTACCATGCCCGGATTAGAAGAAACTGATGATGAGCTTGAAGATGAAGGTATTTTCTCATATTCTAATGAAGGTGCTGATTATACTAACTTGGATGATGCATATGGAGTTCCACAGTCTCTAATCTTACGGATTCCTAAGAATCATCCAACTGATCAAATCATTGGTGCATCTACTTCTGGAGTTATGACAAGACACAAAGCTAAGAATTTCACAAAACCTCATAATGCTTTACTTAGCTTTGTCTACAAACAAAACAGGCTGAATCATAAGGACCATCAAACCTGCCTATTTACTTGTTTTATCTCTCAAGAGGAACCCAAGAACATTGCTCAAGCTTTGACTAAAGAAAGCTGGGTTGAAGCTATGCAGGAAGAACTTCTTCAATTTAAACTTCAAGAAGTTTGGGTTTTATGTGATCTTCCAGATGGGAAGAGAGTTATTGGAACCAGATGGGTTTTCAGAGTGAAAAGAGATGAAAGAGGCAATGTTATCAAAAACAAGGCAAGGTTAGTAGCTCAAGGCTACAGACAAGAAGAAGGTGTAGATTATGATGAAGTATTTGCTCCTGTTGCAAGGATTGAGGCTATTAGAATATTTCTTGCTTTTGCTTCATACATGGGTTTTCAGGTTTAACAAATGGATGTCAAGAGTGCCTTTCTCTATGGCACTATTACAGAAGAAGTGTATGTGAAACAACCTCTAGGTTTTGAAGATCCTAAACACCCAAACAAAGTCTACAAGGTGGTTAAGGCTCTTTATGGCCTTCATCAGGCACCTAGAGCTTGGTATGAGAGGCTCTCTACTTTCTTATTGCAACATGGATACAGGAGGGGAGCTATAGACAAGACTTTGTTTATCAAGAGAGACAAGAAGGATATCATGTTAGTACAAGTCTATGTTGATGATATCATCTTTGGGGCTACCAAAGAGTCCATGGTTAAGGAATTTGAACAGCTGATGCAGAAGGAATTTCAAATGAGTTCAATGGGAGAGTTAACTTTCTTTTTGGGACTTCAGGTTAAGCAGTCAAAGGAAGGAATTTTTATCAGTCAAGACAAGTAAGTTACAGACATACTTAAGAAGTTTAATTTTGATGATATGAAGGCTGTTACTACACCTATTAAATCTATCAATTCATTGGGAAAAAATGAAGATGGACAGCCTGTTGAAGTCAAGTTATACAGATCAATGATTGGCTCTCTTATGTATCTTACTGCATCAAGGCCTGATATCATGTTTGCAGTTTGTTTATGTGCAAGATATCAAGTCTCCCCAAAGATCTCTCACATGAATGCAGTAAAGAGAATCTTCTGTTATTTGAAGCAACAACCTAAGTTGGAATTGTGGTATCCAAAAGAGTCACCTTTTCACTTAGAAGCTTTTTCGGATAGTGATTATGCAGGTGATAATTATGATAGAAGATCAACAAATGGGGGATGCCAATATCTTGGTAGAAGGTTAGTCTCCTGGCAATGCAAGAAGCAGACCATTGCAGCAACATCATCTACTAAAGCTGAATATGTAGCTGCTGCAAGCTGTTGTGGACAAGTTTTATGGATGCAGAATCAACTCTTGGACTATGGGTTCAATTTCAAAAATACTCCTATCAATATTGATAATGAGAGTACCATTTGTATTGTGAAGAATCCTGTGTATCATTCCAAGACAAAGCATATTCAGATTAGGCATCACTTTATCAGAGATTGTTATGAGCACAGGCTCATTAATGTTGTTAAGGTTCACACAGATGACAATGTAGCTGATTTACTCACCAAAGGTTTTGATGTTTCAAGATTCAATCACTTGGTGGTGAGTATTGGCATGATTAACTACTAAGCTACATTTGAGGGGAGGACTATAAGAAGTTAGTATAGTCATGTGTATTGCTTGAGGGGAGGATAATTGTGTATACTTAGTTTTTATGGAGGAATTTGGCAAAGTACTGTTTTTCCTGAAAGTACTGCTTGGAAAGTACTGCTTTGGGAAAGTACTGCATACGTGGAAAGTACTGTTTGTCGTATTAAAGTACTGTTCCAACGGTTATATTGAGGGGTAATTAATGCTAACGGTTGTTTTATTTTGGGCAGTGATTTTTCAAATCTCTCCTATAAATAACTACTTTCCGATTTTCCCTCTTATATTCTATTTCTCTCATTCTTATTCGATTTCAATTCTTATTGTGCTTACATAATCACTTATGGCGAATCAACCTACTGTTTCAAAGCACAATATGGTAGCCAATTTAGACAAGACTGAAGACAATGAGGCGTTTCATGATATTATTGATTATCTAACTGGGTCGCCCATTAGTTATGCTCTTCTAGTGGAGCCGGATGTTATTGAACCTTGGATTCAAGAATTTTGGGCTTCTGCAAGAGAAAACATGGAGAATGAAGAATTTTATATTAGGGCTACAGTTGTTGGAAGAACTGTGAAGATTACTGAAGAATCTATTAGAGAAGATTTGTTGTTTAATGATAATGATGGTGCTATTCGTTTTGCCAAGGAATTGATTTGGGAAACTTTTGGGCATATTGGTTATGAGGGTTCTTTAACAGAACAAACATTCAGAAAGCAATTGTTTTGTCCTCAATGGAAGTTTTTAATACATGTGTTGTTACACTGTATTAGTGCTAAAAGTACTTCTTGGGAGCAGTTTGGGGTCTAATATAGCATATGCTATGGTGGGATTAGCTACAGATTGTATTTTTAATTTTTCAAGGCTAATTCTTGATGGCATGCTTTCTCACATCAATCATGGATCAAAATGGTTAATGTATCCCAGGTTTGTACAAGTTTTTCTGAACAAACAACTTGCTGATGTACCTAAGCCTACAGACTTATTGCCTGTTATTGTTCAACAATCCAAGATTTTTACTTTTATGGCTAGACGAAGTGATTTATTTCAAGGTCCAGATACACCATTAACTACTTCTATTATGGAAGTTGTTCAGGCTGTTAGAGCAGATGATGAAGATGATACTGCATCTGAAGGTACTGCATCTGCAAGTACTGCTTCGCATGAAGGTACTGCATCTCCACAGGGTACTGTTTCTCCAAGCCCTGAGGTTCAAGAAGAAATTGCAAGATCACCTTCTCCATCTCCACAACGATCTGTTCCTGTTTCTCAATCAGAGGAACATTCACATATTCAAGGTGAAGATCCACATGCTATACCTCGTGAAGGTTTATCTTTGGATAATTATGCTTTGACACGGGAGTTAGTTAAGCTGCAAAAGACTACTAAGATTCAAGCCCAACAGATAAAGAAATTGAAGTTAAAATTTAGAAGGCTAAAAACTTTTGTCTGGCCTTTGATTAAAGAATTTCGTATCTGGGTCAAATCAAAAAAGAACGAACAAAGGCAGTCTAAGACAAGTAAACACCCAAAGGTTCATAAACCATCTTCTGTCAACTTGGGGAGGAATTTAGAAGAACAGAACTTGAAAGAAGATATGGTTAAAGAAAATGAACCTGAAAGTTCTAAAAAGTCTGAAGAAAAGATCATTCAAGATACTGATGAGCAAGTTCAAGTTCAAAGTACTGCTGATGATCAAGGTACTGAACAACAAAGTACTGCTGATGATACTTTCAGACAAGAGGTAATAACTCCAAGAGTATTAGACTTTGATGAGGAAGCTGGTCCTTCAACAACTGTACATGAAGAAGTTGTTGGTCCCTCAACTGTTTTTCAAGAGGAAGAAGCTATTCTCAAACCTATTCATTCTGCAAGTGATGATGAGTTCATAGCTATAATTCTTGGAGATTTATCACAACCAAGAGGAGGAGTTACTATTCGAGATGTTCAAGAAGAAGAACAACAAAGAACTTCTCAACCTGCGATTGATCCTAAGGATAAAGGAAAGGGTGTTCTGGTTGAAACTAAGAAGAAAAAGCTAACTTTGGTAGAAATTAGAGCAATTGAAGTTGCTAGGAATGAAGCTGCAGCTAGAAAGCTTCAAGAAGAGTTAAATGCTAAAGATAAAGAAGCTCAGGAAGCTCAAGAAGCTCAGAATAGAGAAGCAGCTCAAAAGGTACAAGATGAATTTGATGCTGAAGCTGCTGAACCATTACAGTCACCTGTTCCTGTTAGATTTATGCCAAGAAGACTTAATAAAGCTAAAGACATAAATGCTATGATGGCTTATCTTAAAAGTCAAGGGTATAAAGGATTGTAGAAGTTTAATTATTTTGAGATGAAAAGATTGTATGATGCTGCTAGGGAGGATTATAAGAAGGATGTTGCAGGCATTAAAGACTTTAGAGAAGAAGCTACCTGGACTGAAGCTGAAAGAAAGAAGAGCTTGAAAAGAAAAAGGAAAACTGAAGTTACAGATGTTCAGTTCTCAAAGAAAGAAAAAGTTGAATTAAGATCTGAGACTAGTGATGAATTAAGGAATTATCTCAGAGTAGTAGATTTTGATTATTCAAAAGAAGATGCTGACATGAAGATGAACAGATCACAGATTAGTGTTTTTGAAGTTGTGAAATCCAAAGATGGAGATTATATGATTTTTCATAAAGAAGATGAAAGCTTCAAAGTTTTCAAAAGGCTATGGGATTTACTGCATATTATAGATAGAATAGATCTATTCTATTTATATCATGTGGTGAAAGCTTACTTTGAACATAATCCATTAGAAGGGATTGGTTTGGTTTTACATGTTGATCTAATAACTGCATGGGAAACTGAAGAAGAGAGCACTGATGATGTTTGGAAGAATCAAGAAAGCTGGGAAATTGTTTGCTGGAGATTCTTTGAAGAGTCTGGAGTTCATGTTTTAGAGCTGGAAAATGGAACAATGATACACATGTTTGCAGAAAGAAGATATCCACTCACAGTTGAGCTCATGAGAAGAATGCTAGAGCATGGATTGGAAGTAGAAGAGGATAATGAAACTGCTTGCATGGTTATTAACTTGTTTATCAACTGGACTACTATTGCTGAGAATGATCAATAACTGGTATGAATTTTATTTGAATAAATACTTTTTGATATATCAGTACTTTTATTCAAAGTACTGCTGATCAGACAGTACTTTCATCAAAGTACTGTTTGCAGAAATAAACCAGTTAAAAGAATTTTAAAAGAAACCTTTTGCTAAGTAATACATATTTTGATATAAAGGTTGAATAGATGGTTTTTGTGATGATAACATCAATAGGTTATCAATCCACCATGGTTACAAAAGGATTGACTAATCCATGAGCAAACGACTCTGGTAAAGATATATCAAATCCGTTTTTAGTTGAAAACTTGCTAATAAGTTGGATGGTAATTAACTCACCATATCAGTCATGTGAAGAGTTGGCTAGCCCACAAGAAAATGGCTTGTGGTAAAGGCTGTGGAAAAACCATTATATGGTAATTAGTTCACCATTAGATAGAAGAACTAACTAGTCCAGAAGGGTACATCTTTTGGTAAAGATAAATCAAATCTGTTGATAGCTGGTGGTTTACTAAAAATCATATGGTTATCAATGTACCATGGTCTTACACACCAAAACATTTGGCTACTCCAGAGATAATGGCTTTGGTAAAGAGATCTAAATCCATTAAGTTTTCAATGATTCACCTCTCACAGGAGTTAACACACCTGGAAGTGATGAGAATAGTATGCAACTTAAACTGAATTAATGTACAAAATTGTCATATGTTGCTGTGTTGCTGAAAAGATGAAGCTTGCTGGATGCTGCTGTAAAAAAAATAATTCTAAGAGATACTTTGACAAGCACAGACATTACAGAGATACAATCCAAAGACTAAGAAACAATCTGATCTTAAAGATGAAGTTGTTTAAGATATATTCACAAAAGGGAACTTGAAGTCAAGCAAGTAGCATTCAAGTTAGGGGAGGATTGTTGGGATATGAAAGTGCTGAAGATATGAAAGTACTGAAGATATGAAAGTACTGTAAGCTGCAAAGTACTGGAAAGAGTCAAAGAGTCAAAGTACTGCTAAAGACAAAGTCAAAGTACTGCACTACAAAGTCAAAGTACTGCAAGAACAAAGAACTGTTATATTCATTTATGGAAAGTATTGTATTCTATGTTTAGATTACTTGTCGTACAAGAATACAAATTGTAAACCGACTAGGATATCCTTGAGCCTATAAAAGGACTCCTAGATTGGCCTTAGAGAAGTACGAGTTTATGTTTTTAGAGTTTACGAATTCACAAGTTATTTAGTGTTTTAGAGAGAAGTTCGATAATCTTAGAGTTGTTTAGAGTATCTGCATAATAAGCAGATTTAGAGTTTATAATAAAAGTTATTCTTCTTAGCTTTGTTAAGTAAATTCCGCGTACTTAATAAAGATTGCTCAGTGTTTCTTTGTTAATAACTTAGGATTTATCCGAGGTTATTAAACCTTAACAAGCTAGTTAAGTTAGTTTGATTAAAGTATATCGATCCAACAAGTTTTCTCAAAGTCAACAAATAATTGAAATATAACATATTGACTGATTAAGGTCTTGCTCTTAGTGGCAATAGTTCTAGGAACTAAATGCATTGGTGTATTTGGAGGATACACAATCGCTGCAGGCATTTTCCTAAGGGGAGGGTTTGTTACAACAAGATTCTCTGCTTTTTGCTTATCTAAATCCTTTTTCCAGAACACTTGTTCGGGAGTTAACAACGTTTGAGGCTTAAACTTGTTCAAGGAAATCCAGTTTTCCTTCTTGTAATCATGGGGTTTGATTGTTATGTTATTCTTTTTACATTCAGGATCTTCAAGCTTCTTATTCATTTTCTCCCTAGATGCATCATCTAATTTTCTATCTTCCTCAGTGCACTCAATGCAACTAGGTGTCTGTCTAGGTTTAAGAATCTCATTGCCATCATAGATAACACTTTGGGCTGCTTTTGCTGTCTTACCATACTCAGGGTTGGATTCCTTTATAATGGGGATACTATGCTTATCGCTGAGAACTATATGCTTCGTGATCATGTGAGCAGTCTGAATGGTATTCCCTTGTACAACTTATTTTTCAAGGTTTTTAGATTAGAAAAATCATTCAAAAGTTTTGATTCCTTAGCACTGAATTCTTGCTTAAGCATTTTGACATTTTCTTGAAGTTCTTGTTTTTGCTTAGCAGTTTTAGAAAGCTTTTCTTGTAAGGAGTTTAACTCTTGTTTTAATACTTCTTCTCTAAACTTACTTTTTCTAATAGTTGTACGCATTTGGTCATCCATTTCCTGCTCACGGGTGGTTAACTTAAACTTAGCACGCTGTTCATAAATAGCAACACATTCTTTATAGGCATTCAGTTCAGAGACTACAAAATTATCAGGGGCACATGCAGAGTATTCATCAAAAACATAGTCATCATTGACTGCAGAAGATGCATCACTTGGTACAATCTTACTTTCACTTTGTTTCACATATTGATCATATGGGACAATATTGATATTACCCATATTTTCAATATCTGACTCAATAGTTTCAGTTGATTGTACTTTGTCATGCATCTTTTGCACATCAACATCATCGTATAGTTTTAATACCTCAGAAATGATTTTGTCTTTGGATGGACCAGTTTGTGGTGATGAAGAGACTTTAGAAGGTACCATTGGAGAAATGCTAGCCATGAAAGTTGTTTGTGCAGTAGGTTCATCATCAACGTCAGAGTCGTATGCATCACAATCAGCGACTTGAAAGGCATTCTGATGATTGTGGCCTATCTCCTGAATTGGCTGCTCATCCACATCTGCATCATATGTCTTGGCATTTCCCTCAGCAAGAAACAACAACTCCTCTTCATCCAAAGCTGCACCATTATCCTGAGCTTGCACAAGCAACATCTTATCCCTGAAGTACTCTGCATTCTGAGGGCGTTTTGGCGATGTGCAGTTCCTTGCAATATGTCCCTCACCACCACAGTTGTAACACTTGATCGGCTTTGCTTGTCCTTGATTTCCATTCCTTCCCCTATTCTAATTTTCCACATATCCTCTATCAACTCTACCTCTTCCTTGTTCATACTGCCTTTCTTGAACTGGTTGTACCATAACCTTCCCATCTTTGACAGTGGCTTGATTGTGTGGATTAGATACTGTTCTGAGGTTGTTGTTGGTGTGTGGGAGAGAGTTCATGTTTTGACTGATCATGAGAGCCAGTTGATTAATGAAGTTTCCCACGTGTGCATCAGCATCAGCTTGTTTGAACATTGGATCGGGAATGAGTTTGTGATTACCATTACCCATAGGTATGACTTGTGAAGCTTTGGTTGTGATCCCAACATTGGTGTAAAATGCAGTTGAATCATTTGATGAACTTGTTTCTCCCTGTTTTGATTTGAACTGATTAAGAATCATTTTTTCAAACATGGCATGTCTCTCATTCTGAAGCAGGGAGGCATATAGTTGTTCATAGTTGGTGTTCTTCAAACCTTTGGTTAGCTTCATAGAAGTGACAAACTTGTGCCATTCGGGATTTATGTTGTTCACAAATTTTGAGTTCAACTGAATGTTTGGCATGGTCATTTTGATATTCCTCATATCATTAACAAGCTTGTGGAATCTCACGTAATACTCATAGACACTCTCATCTGGTTTCATCTTGAAGTGCTCAAATTTATCATAGAGTTGTGATTCTCTGTCTTCCATAGTTAATTCAGAACCTGAGAGAAGCATCTTGACATTATCCCACACTGCCTTGGCTTCGGTGTTGTGATTGATAAGCTTGTAGATATCCTTTGGAATACCTTGAAGTATGATGTTAGAAGCCCTGATATCAGCATCGAATCTCTTTTTCTCCTTATCATTGAGCTCATCATATGTCTTTGGTCTGTCTATTCCATAGATCATTGTTCCATCTGCAGTTGTATCAATTAAGTCTCTTGTAGTCTCAATCTGATAAGGTCCTTCATCAATATATTTGAGAATGTTGACCCCATTTTCCTTTCCAAGATAGTACAATCTGATTCTTTGAGCCCAAGAGTCGTAGTCAGTTCTGTCAAGCATGGGTGGACGAGTATCTGAACGAGCTGCTTGAACATCCTCGGCAACAGTGGAGATGATTGTAGGTACGTTGGTAGACATGTTTAAAGATTACACGGGATTTTATAACTCAATGATTAAATCGGGAAATAGATTCTTTCACGGGATTTTACTAAATCAACAGTGTGGAAACGTAGAGGGGGGGTGAATACGTTACCGTTTAAAAACTTTAGATCTTTAGTATCAAATAGCTTATGAAGCTTGTTATAATATGAAAGTACCAGTTATTTTTTGTGACTAATATAAAGCATGGTAAACCAAGTTGTCACACAATCATGAACATCAAACCACATCACAAACAATAGTATAGTGCAAGTATAACAGTAAAGAGATAAAGAAAGGAAAGTGCAAACCGAACACAAGGATTTATAGTGGTTTGGTCACGGATCTCCTTTCCGCCCTACTCCACTCCCCGAGTACCTAACTCGAGAGTTACTTCACTAAATCAACAAGCTCCCTTCTTGGCGGAGAAAACCTTACAATCGTCGCTTACACTTTTTCCGGTACAAAGCTAAATACCGGGTTCTAGTTCGAGGTAGAACCAACCTAACGTCGCCTATACAATATTTCCGACACTAAGCTAGATGTCGAGTTCTTTTATAAGGGTACAACCACTCCCAATATGTTTTATGGCCCAACATAATAAAGCTTGTGTTTTATGTCACAAACACATAAACCATCTAATCTAGTTTGGTGAAAGTGTTGTTATGATGCAATGATGTTTACACAAATGATCCATGACACACATGTCTAATGGATATGAATGACTACTTCTAAATGAACTTCCATTGATAGGAAGCCTTCATGATGAAGATCACAAGTTCCCTAAACTTGTTGTGATAGATCTTCAGCTTGTGATGAGTGGGGATGGCTAGATCTCCAAGCTTTCCTTGGTTGATCAACATGTAGAGTATGCTTACAACAAAGATTAATGTTAGAAGCATTATGATCATGATCATTAGGGTGTTTAATGTATGTTACTACATTGTTAATGATTGATCTAAATGTATGCAAGAAGGTGGATAAGATATGTTTTGAAGTGGTGAAGAAATGAGAAAACAATGGGCTTCTATTTATAGGCAAAAGGGAACAGGAGCGTCTACGGACCACGGAACCAATTAAATGGTTCCGCCCTTTATACATTTTGGTGCCGTGGGTGCCTGACAGGAAATCTAAAAAATCTTTCTTCAAATCTTTTCAAGATATTACCATATCTTACCAAGATCACATTTGATATATTGAGTGTCAATCTAATCAATATATTCAAGAGATCTTCCAAGGATTTTCAAAGATGATGCATGCCATGATGTAACATGTATTTCCAAAAAAGGTTTATCAAAGTAAACTTGTAAAATGTATTATGTAACTAGTTAATAAAATGTCTAGTTACCTTTTGAAATACTTGTGAATGCAAAATGTAAAATGAGGTTCGAAATAGAATGGTTAACCTATTAAAATACTTAGTGACTCTAAACGTATTTTAAACATTCTAAATGATTTGTTAATGGGTTTGATCATAATGCCACATAACAAACATGTACGAACCTGTGTTGTAACATATGAGGACTTGAGTCATCGAGAGGTGTTGAATGTATGTTGAGACAAAGTGTGATTACAAGTAACTTTTACATTTATGTTATGTATTACAAGTTACATGTTTGTCATCAATCAAAACAAACGAGACTGTATAGATTAAATATCGTAATATTTGCACTAACAAAATAAATATTAGTATAATAGAAGCTTTGTCTTTAGACAAATATGTCATATACAAACAAGTGTATAGACGATGCAATATGAGTGCTTAAAGGATATTCCTCCTTGTTCGAGGGTGTCAAGAAGCACCTAAAATAAGAAAAATAATTGATGCAAACTTCATCCTTAGATGAGTAAGTTATATACAATCGAGTGTATATGATGATGAACCTACAACGAAAAACATTAGTGCAATATATTTCATCTTTTTCACAAAGAAAAATAAGATGTATATATGTGATAAATGATATAATCAAAGATCTCATGAAGTGTAGTCTCCTAATTACAATCATAAGAAAAGTGAGAATATAATATGATAAAAGCCTACAAAATAGTTCCTAGAAAGAAGATATGGAGTCTCCCACCGGGTGTGCCACTAGTGGTGCTAGTGTTGGTTTCGGTTTACTAGTAGGATTCATGTGGTGATGGTAGATGACTCGAGATTTTACAAAAGTAAGTTTTCGCTAATCCATGGTGGTGATGATTAGTGAAAGTGGTGATGGAAGGTGGTGGTGATTAGGTAGGAAGCTATTAAGTAGTTAGAAACTCGTATGTATAGCAAATATAAAAATATGGACTCATGCAATCCTTTTGTCATGTCAAGTGACCAAAGCTAAGAGGAAAAAAAATGTGAATTGACATTGCATTTCAATGATGCATAAGGGTTATGATTTGAATGATTTATTGATGCTAACAATCTATTGTTTTGAGCAAGTTCTTATATGCTTCAACACAAGAGTAATCAATAATGCGTTCTATCTAAGAATATTATAATGAAGATACCAAAAGATATAAAAGTGATGAAGATAAATTCGTTCATTGATTGACACGAATTATAAAAATGACCTATTCTATGTGACAATGGGAAGGTAGTATTAGCATGGTTTTGACTGACATGGATGATTATCACTTTGAAAAGAAGTGAAGACAATATGGAAAATACTAATAATGAGTACCTATATGAGGATGAGAATGACATCATATGAGTGAGAGTTGGATGGACCAACGTGTTGGAGATGGCTATTTTGATTAATATATCGTTTGCACTGACAAGGACATGCATGATAAGCGAGAAAAGGATAAGATCCTATGATGGTGTTCTAGATAGTGAAGTTGTAAGGTGCTAGTTTAAGGAAAATCCTATATGTGGAGATGAAGACGTTTTGTAAAAACACATGATGCGTTTTTCACTTGATGAGGTATTGGTGCGAAAAAGGTTGAACTAGTTGTGGTTTCATGAACCGGCTTTAGCTAAGTGGTGTTTACCTATGTGTTGGTATTGTAGAGTCTAAGAGACATAAAATTTGACAAAAGACAATTATGTGAATGGATTTTTCTCCCCCTTAATTGGTGGACATCCAACATAATGTGTAATGTATCAAATAAGGAATGACAACAAAGTGTTTAGGAGGTTATTCGGGTTAACGAAAGAGATGAGCTTAGTGAACTTCATCCTTAAAGTCACGTACCTCTTCTTGATTAATACGAGATGATCGTATGATGAGGCATGTGGTTTCCTAATAGGAAGTGAAGAGGATTAGAGTATTGTTATAACTAAATAATGATGGAGGTTATTTTTTTGAAAGCGGAAGCAAAAATGAGATTTGGAAAGAGGTCGGTTGAAAGACAAAAATGCAAAGCCAACCCTCTAGAACTTAATTCTATATGCTTTTAAACTATATGCAAGTGTAGGGGTCCCATAAAGCATAGTACTAATCTACGTAGCAATAAAGGGATTATACAAAATGAGCATATAAAAGTTAGAACCAATTGAGATAACAAATAATTTGTTATCAACCTACAAAACAAATTTTTTAGTGACAAAATATGTTAACATGATAGAAATCAAATGATAACATATTATATAAGCAAAAATAACACATTGCACTTGGTAGACAATAAATCACCACACAAGATAGCATCAAAACAATCATATTATGCAAGAATACAACTTTATTCAAGACATTTCATTTTGAGATTGTTTTGTCGTTAGACTTAGACGCTTAAGAATACTTGGCTTATAAATTAACACAACAATCTATGTGATTAATTTGTAAGATAAAAAGGCTTCTAAAAGATTGTCATACCAAAAGCAGTTTGACATATTATATGTGCACACGTAGCAAACAAATAGTGTGACAAGAAGCAAAAGAAACAAGATGAAAGAGTCATGCAAGCCATGTTTAAGACATAACAATTTGGAGCATGTATCATTTAGATCGTACTACACATAGATATAATGAATGCCAACTAATAGCTTTCAAACACAAATATATCATATCAAAATTATCACGTATCAAAATGACATATTATGAGTTCATAAGCAACATGTTAATCATGCTAAAGATAATTCAAAAGTAAGTATCATGCAAGTAAAGTTTAGGTTTAAACGTTTAGTAGCATGAAACAAGGATACAAGCATTATAAAGATAAAACCGTACTAAGGTTTACACATTTGACTAGTTATCAAACACTAAGATAATGTCAAATAAACTTATCGTATCAAACAAGAACATGTAATCAACGCATGTAAGTGTAATGCAAGTTGCTTTAAAAGAAAAGTCATATATACTACTTGTTTGATTAGTATTCCTAAAGCGAGGTAAACTATCAATGTTTTAACACTTACTTTATGCAAGTATAGGAATACAGATTTTTCAAGTTCGAGAATGAATATGAGACTATTACTAGCGGTGCTCAATTAAGGCTAAACACGACCATTTTTACGGGTGATTCCACATACCCAACTTCTCTCCAAGAAGCAATTCAACCGTTAGGTCAAATTGAGTTTCTAGTGCAATAGGTTCTCCAATAGTCATTCTCATGTTAGAAGGATGGGAACTCCTACTTTTGCATATTAAAGTGCATAAAAGATGATAGTTTACCAATACTTGGCTTAATGTGACTTATGCAATATAACTAAGGTGATGAAGATGTCATGTTATACACATGAATTTTAACAATGGTGTGTTGATAAACAATATGTTTAATCTTGTGTTTAGAATCTAAGGTAGTTCAAATTACATAGCTAATTGTATGATCTAATGGATGACATCTTTTACGTTGAAGTGTATACTTTAAAAGTGATTTGATTATCTAAGACTAGGGAATGTAATATGTTAAATTAAGAATATTCTCAAGAAAGCTCTTTCGAACTTTATTTGACAAGAATCTAAATAAGGTTACTAACTTCAATAGATCATGTGTATGTTCTAGAGATGTGTAGTTTTAACCGTGGATGTGCACAAGGTTTGAGCAAGGTTAGGTCATGATATACGCTTGAAAGGAAATGGATACAAATAGTATCTTTCAACAAATGAGATTATCGCATGGGATAAATTTATCATGCTTATGAAAATAAGTATGACGAGATGAATTGGATACGCTAGTTCATAGAACTTGTAGATGTTCGTTTCAAGATCATTTAGCCAATGAGGTGTAATGAAATCTCTTGTAACACAACCATTTATGTCGCAAGGAGAGAATAATGCATAGGATATACAATATCCTTTTTACAAGATAAATACTTAACGCATGATTTCATAGGCATAATGTTTTTCAAAACATCATATTTTCTTAAATGAAGATATGAAGCCAAAGTGTTTAAATCGGATAGTCCCATCTAAATAAACTTGGTCTCAAGATTATATTCACTAGATGATGACAAAAGGAATTCACTCGAGTTTCTTATGTATACTCCTCAAAAGTCATTGTTGCTTGGAGTGTATGATGTTGGCTTTGAGATTGTATTTTAACATATGTTGTTAAAATGTTGATGTGAGGTTTAACGAAATTTATGCAGAAGTTTATCGACAAAGTATTACTAATATTTTGATAATTTGTGATGGTAGTACTACTTATACCTAGTGGACATTGACAACAATTACCAAGAGCACCATGCTTATTTGATAGTTGAGGTTCTAGCCATAATGAATTATCTAAGTCTTTATGTATGGGAAAGGATGGTTGAGTTTGTTCAAACGTGCATTTGATTCAGTACAAGTGTTGGACACAAAGGCTTTTTGAACAATACACTCAACGAATTCAAATGATGGTAAGGATGGTGGATTGGTTGATCTAGGTGGTATGTCTTCTAGTGTGTCTAAATAGGGATGTGGTGATGTAGGGGTTTGTTGTGCTATGGGAGTACTTAGGTTGATTATTTGTCCATAGACGTTGAACACAAAGAAGTACGGATACTAATTCTTATGGTTCATTGGTTGCTACAACTAGTGGGTGAAGTGCTTGAAGTTTTGGTCATGTCTATGAAGCTTAGGGGCTGCGGTATAGGTTCACCTTGAAAGGGGACGTTTGATTTAAAGGATGCTCTTGATCGATACGCTTAATGGTGCCAAAAGATGAAAGAGAGATAGTAGGTGTCAAAGAGGGATAATTGGCACAATGGGTTGTTTGTTTTGGATAAGTGTTTCAACATGTGTTGTTAAAATACTTGGGTGTTGATTTTTCGGATATGACTTTTAATGACTACAATCGTAAGTCGCATATACTTGAATATTTCGGATGAAATACTTAAGTTGTCAATCCTAATTTGTTGACCTTAGATTGAACTCAAGGATAACAAGACTTGATAGTATGTCTTTAACATACGTGTGAGTTATGACTCTATGTAAATACTTATCGTCTTGAAGGATGACACATTATTTTCATGTTAACCAAGTGAGGCAATACATGTAGATACAAAACAATATCTATAGTCATATGATAGACTTGTGTATGATATCTTTGCAAATAATGAGTTCAGATTTGTTAGTCTCGGTAAGTCATCTAAGTCATCCGCAAACGGGTGAGGAGATGTTGGTGGTGTTGTACAAAGTTTGATAGGTACAAGCTTTGGAGACTTTGGTAGTGAAGGTGTTTTGGATGATGGTGGGTGATTTTGGTGGTGGAGTTGGAGTACTCAAGTTTGAAAAGTTCACATCTTGAATGGGTGATGAGATGTTGAGAGGTAATGAGTCTGAGGATGAAGAGTTCAAGTTAATGAAGCAACAAGATCGAATGCTAATCCTAGTGGTTTTCTTAAGTGGCTTATTTGAGGTTAAGGATTTAGTCATTTTGACTTTGCTTTAAGAAATGCTAAGCTTGAGGAAAAGTAACAGTTAAGGTGTGAAAATGATCATCTTGAATGTGTCGATTTATGGAACTAAGGATTCATGGATTTGATGTTAATCCATACAAATATGGTAGTTTCTAATGAGATGGAAGTGTCTAAAATCATGTCAAACATCCTAAGTTAATCCATTGAGGATGTGTTGAGTGAGGTATGAAAGATGTGCATTAACAACTATCCTAGAAACGAAGTTTGGTAAATTAGATTGCGGGATTTAGTAAAATTCAATAACTTACCTGTAGGATTCACGGCAACATTTCTTTACACAGGCGGAACCCTTAAATTGGTGCCGCCTGGTCCGCCTGTACAGGTATGGCGGTACCAAAATACATAACAGACGGTACCAACATTTTGGTGCCGTCTGATCCGTGGACACCAGAAAAGTTCACAGACCCATTTTTTAGGTGTCGGGGAGTTTTCCGAAACCTGAAATTTTGCTTAAAACATGTGACATTAATTACTTCTAGTTAGGAAAAGTCGATAACATATATACAAATATAGTGGAGCATAGACTTTGACCAAGGGCTAACGATTTTCACATAAAAGTGAAAATGGGTAAAATTTGATAACACACTTGTGCTATCCACCTGCACAAACCGGTTAGCATACAACATTGTTTTAAGTCATATTATCATCCTACAAAGTAAAAACAAATAAATTACATCATACAACATTGTTTTTGTCCTTGTACCAAACACTCTCTTAACACCTTTATTTTTCAAAGTACTTGACTAATTTACTTAGTATTCATTGCTAAGTGAGTTATGACATTTCATTAGTTATGCGAGATGTTAGTATAACCTATGCAAACGAATTGATCTAATTCTACAAGTGATGGTAAAACAATTTTCCAACTTAGTGCACAAAATCTAGCAAATAACCTATTGTGCATAAACAAGAAATCGTCAAACAAGCGAATAAATAACATGGCAAGATTGACACTTATATTATGCAAACAAACAAGTGTAAACAACAATTTGAAAAATAAGCAAGCAACATATATGCAAACAACATAAACAAGTGGTCATTTAGCATAGCATAACAAGAAAGACACTTTTCGTCATTTTGCGTTTAAATATGAAGATGTATACCAAGCTTGATTAGTTTCCTTTAAACATATTACCAAATTATTTAGTTTCAAAGGAAGTTGTATCAAAGTTTTAAGAATACCAACTTAAATTGCTTGATTCATAAATTTGAGTTTTTATGTTAATGCGAAACTCAATATTTTAGACATATTGTAGTATTTGGTCTATTTCACTTATTTAAAATTAGACTAAGGCCAGGAGAGTATTTTTAAATAAAAGTAGACTCAATTCCCTTTAAAATGATAGGTGACTCGACTCGTACGGACTTACGGTTAATTAGTTATGATTTTTTTGAAGTTGCCCAAAAAAAACTGCAAACTGTACAGACGGATTCCACGGAACCAAATAAAGGGATCCGCCCTTTATAAGATTTGGTGTTGTGGTCCTCTGAGACAGATTCACCAAAACTAGTATTTGACATAGAGAAAACGTGTGCGACTTACTAGATTTCATAGTAAACATATAATACACATATTTAACAATATATCTACTTATGTAACTTATCTTAAACATTTACGGAGGTGATTTTTCAACAAGATTTATAGTTATCCCAAACACTCCTTTAAAATCATATTTCTTCGTAAATTTTCTATGAGCACACAATACAATACTTACTAGTTCTTTCAACAAACTTTTTTATTTTACTTTTCAAGAAAACCTTCAAGCTTGTATACAAAGTTACATTTAACAAAAAAATTTCTAAGTATAACAAGCAAATCATTTTTCATATTACTTTTCGCTTCAATGGTAATTTGATACATGGATCGTACTCTATTTTAAAAACCATTTGTTTTGAAAATACGAGCTACGTGGCTCTGATACCAATTGTGGAAACGTAGAGGGGGAGGGGGTGAATACGTTACCGTTTAAAAACTTTAGATCTTTAGTATCAAATCGCTTATGAAGCTTGTTATAATATGAAAGTACCAATTATTGTTTGTGACTAATATAAAGCATGGTAAACCAAGTTGTCACACAATCATGAACATCAAACCACATCACAAACAATAGTATAGTGCAAGTATGAAAGTAAAGAGATAAAGAAAGGAAAGTGCAAACCGAACACGAGGATTTATAGTGGTTCGGTCACGGATCTCCTTTCCGCCCTACTCCACTCCCCGAGTACCCAACTCGAGAGTTACTTCACTAAATCAACAAGCTCCCTTCTCGGCGGAGAAAACCTTACAACCGTCGCTTACACTTTTTCCGGTACAAAGCTAAATACCAGGTTCTAGTTCGAGGTAGAACCAACCTAACGTCGCCTATACAATATTTCCGACACTAAGCTAGATGTCGAGTTCTTTTATAAGGGTACAACCACTCCCAATATATTTTATGGCCCAACATAATAAACCTTGTGTTTTATGGCACAAACACATAAACCATCTAATCTAGTTTGGTGAAAGTGTTGTTATGATGCAATGATGTTTACACTAATGATCCATGACACAAATGTCTAATGGATATGAATGACTACTTCTAAATGAACTTCCATTGATAGGAAGCCTTCATGATGAAGATCACAAGTTCCCTAAACTTGTTGTGATAGATCTTCAGCTTGTGATGAGTAGGGATGGCTAGATCTCCAAGCTTTCCTTGGTTTATCAACATGTAGAGTATGCTTACAACAAAGATGAATGTTAGAAGCATTATGATCATGATCATTAGGGTGTTTAATGTATGTTATTACATTGTTAATGATTGATCTAAATGTATGCAAGAAGGTGGAGAAGATATGTTTTAAAGTGGTGAAGAAATGAGAAAACAATGGGCTTCTATTTATAGGAAAAAGGGAACAGGAGCATCTACGGACCACGGAACCAATTAAAGGGTTCCGCCCTTTATACATTTTGGTGCCGTGGGTGCCTGACAGGAAATCTAAAAAATCTTTCTTCAAATCTTTTCAAGATATTACCATATCTTACCAAGATCACATTTGATATATTGAGTGTCAATCTAATCAATATATTCAAGAGATCTTCCAAGGATTTTCAAAGATGATGCATGCCATGATATAACATGTATTTCCAAAAAAGGTTTATCAAAGTAAACTTGTAAAATGTATTATGTAACTAGTTAATAAAATGTCTAGTTACCTTTTGAAATACTTGTGAATGCAAAATGTAAAATGAGGTTCGAAATAGAATGGTTAACCTATTAAAATACTTAGTGACTCTAAACGTATTTTAAACATTCTAAATGATTTGTTAATGGGTTTGATCATAATGCCACATAACAAACATGTACGAACCTGTGTTGTAACATATGAGGACTTGAGTCATCGAGAGGTGTTGAATGTATGTTGAGACAAAGTGTAATTACAAGTAACTTTTACATTTTACGTTATGTATTACAAGTTACATGTTTGTCATCAATCAAAACAAACGAGACTGTATAGATTAAATACCATAATATTTTCACTAACAAAGAGAAAACCGTATTACAAACAAAAGTCAACCAACTCGCTAAGAATCCTTGAACTAAGTCGCTAAGAACCAAGTTGCTAAGTATTAAGAAGACAAGTCGCTAAGATCCAAATCGCTTCGAATTTTGACAGCAAATCGCTAAGCACCAAGTCGCTAAGAAATCAAGTCGCTAAATAGCAACTCGCTAGTGTCCAAATCGCTAAGACCAAGTCGCTAAGAAACTTAAAGAACAAGTCGCTATCAAAAATGAAAGCAAGTCGCTATCTTACCAAGTCGCTACCCGTAGTGGAGAATCCACTAATTGTACTGTTTGTCGGCTTGTCTCAAAAGGCAAGTCGCTATGACCAAGTCGCTACCAAAACTCACTACAACTCGCTACCTTTTACTGAAGCAAGTCGCTACCAAGAAATTCACTCCGAGAGCCAAGTCGCTACCAAGAAAAACTTTAAAAACAGACTTTTCAATCCAAAACAAGCTCAACCACAGTGATTTAAGCTTACCAAATCAAAACCCAAGCACATACAATGATCCTAAATACAAAAGTACACCCAAAATTCAAACTTTAACACTAGAAATGAACCAAATGATGCAAAAACCACTAAACTTTTTCAAACTCAAAAACAATCTAAAAACCACTAGAAATCCAAGGATATGTAAGAGATGATCTAACCATGGCTCTTGATACCATTTGTAACATATTGGATTTCACATACACATCAAATCACTAACATATTAGGCGTACAAGATGATTTCTAGAGAGAGAAAGAGTTAGAGGTTTGGGAACTTTAGTGAGAGAAAGAAAAATCTTATTATGAGCTCCAACTCTCTACCTTGGAAGGTAGAGAGTATTTATAGTCTTACAATAAAACGCCACCTGACGGGCTGTGGATCAGGCATACAGTGGGTAAAGACCCGTCCGTCCTCCACGGTGTTACTTAACTAAATACTACTTAACATTAAATAACTACGACTACGAGCTTTCTAACGGATACATATACTTGAGGTGACCGACACTTTAATACCTGGATTTTCTAAATCCTAACACTAATCGAACTGAAAAAAAATAATAAATAAATAAATCCAAGATTACCTGTAATAACTTTCATTTGAACACCTTTTTGTTGCCTCTTCGAAACACCTACAAAACACCCAAATCCATTTCACCAATTAGCAAACAATCCAAATTGAAATATAGATTTCTAAGCAATAATTGTTTTCCAATCAAGTATAAATCTTCAATTTATTTACTAAAAAATTACAGAAAAGTTTTCTAATGAAGGTTGTGTGTTGGGTTGTATTATTTTTTGTTAAGCAAAATCATTTTCCGTTTTTTGTTCTAGAAGGTGGAAGGAGTAGGGATGAAGAGGATAGGTGGGGCGAATGTTCTAGCGATTTCTGTGAGAAGGCGCTGGAGTATTATAAAAATGATCCAGAATCACCAGGCCAACGATAGCCCAACAAAAATGCCCAAATTCGGCCCAGAAAACACTGTAGCTACATTGTAGCAAGTGCCAAAAATAGCAGCGTTTTAAACGTGAACACACAGACACACAAACACACACACACACACACATATATATATATATATATACATATATATATATATATATACATATATATATATATATATATATATATATATATATATATATATATACATACATATATATATATATATATATACATACATATATATATATATATATATATATATTGTTGTTCCCCGTTCACTATCGTTTAAAACAGTTTAAGTTTATAAAACAAGTTAATAGTGAACTATGACTGAAATTAACATAAGAAAAGCACACTAAGTAATTTTCAACATCATATTCTTATTAGAAATAAATCAACAAAGAATACGTTACCCAAGTACTTGCGGAATAGTACTTGGGATTGAAATGACAAAGTTGGGTGACTCCTCTCTAAGCTCAGGCTAAGTCTGAGCACAACTCTTAGAGCTCACTGATTTATCTCAGGAACTAAGTTGTATTTGGAGGAGTGAAAAGATGGCTTGCGTGTATGTGTGTTTTTACAATTCACAAGCTTAACCTTTTCACTCCATCTCTTATGCTATTTATACATGTATGATATTTGACTCTTCCCTAAGTGACAAACTGACATCATACAGAAGACAAAATAATGATGTATTTTGTCTCTGTTTACAAAGACTATTCTAGGTAAGAGACAAGACTACTTTCCTAAGTTCAGTGATGACACTGAGCCTGATCTTTTGCCATTAAGGGAAAGTTGGCTTTGGTTGATAAGGACTTCATCTTATCTGATTCAACCTTTTCCCGCCTTGTCCCGCTCTTTCTTCAGTCTTTACATCCTTCAGTCTTCTACTTTAGTTTGTCTTCAGTGTAAGAAGTTGGAGAGGAATCTTAGGGATTCAGTGAGTTATTGTCATCACTCACTGAATCCATCATCTTCTTCTTGACTCAGTCTTCACCCTTTAAGTTCCGCCTTACTGAGTGGAGAGACTTCTTCTTCGCCTCATACTGAGTATCCTGAAGATGACTCACTGAGAGACTATGCACTCAGTGACCTATTTGTGTTAACGGCTATTTTCTATTCAAATCCTAGATTAAGGGGTTTGGGTATTTACTGAACCCAACAGTCTCCCCCTATTTGGATATACAAATAGCCTAAGTGGTTGATCAGTGTAAGTGAGCAAGAGGCTTCTTCTTACACTGAATGTACTAATAAATACAAGGAACACTGAGTAAATGAATAAAACATACATCGTTTATTGATCAGATTACATAGTTCCTATCACTAGTACAAAAGCTAAAACAAAATGATGTCAATCCAGATGGATTCCCAATGCTTCAAGCTTGACCTTTTTGGTGATGAGTGTTTCTCTGTCAGGATGGTCTCTTATCTTGGCATTCAGGTCTTGGCAGAACCTGATGTTTGCTGGGGTTTGAATTTGAGAGGCCACTGGTATGTAGCTCAGCATTGCAGCCACACCATCCTGATCAATATCACTCCATCTTTGAAAATCAGGGTTTCCATAGACATCAATGTGGAATAGCCCTCTTTCAGGCTTGTCAATCACTAGACATTTCACAAATTTAACCCCTTCAGGCAGCTCCCTATTACACCCCAGTCCAGGCACTTTAATCTCAGGTTGGAACTCAACTCTCTTCCTTTTGCCAGTGGATGATTGTGGTTGAGATCCTTGAGGTGCAGTTAAGGCGGGCTGAATTCCCAGTTGGGCTGGACAATCTCTCAGTCTTTCATATCTTTTACTGAGCATCTTCATCAGGTCCTTAACCACCACATTCTTCTTCTTTTCAATAATTGGACCAAGCTCATCAAATTCAGTGATCCCAAAGTCAGTGAATTTGAGGGGATCATGGACCTCGAAGTGTCTTTTATCAACCCCTCTATAAACGTTCATGGCCAGTGGTTTGGTATTGGGGATGATTCTGACATCTGTGATCTTTTCAGGAAGCCTTCGGCTTGTCATTGTCCAGTTGTAATCCTCAATTCTTCTTTGCCTGAGAGCTTTAGTTTTCTTCTTCTTTTCTTCCAACTGCTTTTTCATTGCAGCCATCTGAGCCGCCTGAGCTTCCTTGAACTTTTGCCCTGCCTGACCCTTTTGAAGTTTGCTTGGATCTAATCCCATGTTCTCAGCTTCTTCGGCGACAACCTTTTCCAGTGCTTTTCTGTTCCTTTTCTCTTCCTCAGCTTGTTTCAACCTTTTTTCTTCTTTAGCAAGGTGTTTACTCAGCTGTTGTGGTGTGAGCAGGTATTCAGTGTCGCCGATTTTATAGGGAATCTTCTCAGGCTCAAAAGTTGCCATTTTGCCTTTTCCTTTGTCCTGGCCTGAGGAAGATGAAGTTGCTACCAGGGGTGGTGGTGGTGTTGTTATTGGAGTGATTGCTGTCAGTGTTGTTGTTGTTGATGTTGTTGGTGGGATTGATGAGATAGGTGTTGCTGAGACTGGTGGTGATGATGAGATTTGAGCCACTGATGTTGTTGGTGTTGGCTCCCCCTCAGTGTGAGAAGGAGTTTCTTCAGCAATATTCTCCCCCTCAACTGTTGCCGGAACTTCAGTGAGGGCAAGAGTTGGAGTTGGTGCTGAGGGGGACGGAGCTGCTGACCCTTGAAGGCCTGATATATTTTTGTGATCATAGCCTTTGTATCTGCTTGAAGACCAGTGACCTTTGTATCCAAGTTAGCCTGAAAAAGCTCCAAAGCAGTCATCCGGGGACCAAGATTCCAGGCCATGGAAGACGAGGCCTGAGCCATAGCAGCTACCTGGGTGTTCAATGAGGCCACTGAGGTCTGAAGAGACTGAACTGAAGATTGGAGATCCTGAACATTGGCAGATTGGAGCATTTCAATCAGTTTAGTTAGTCGAGATGAATTTTTCACATACACCTCAGTGGCTTCCAGTACTTTGGCATTGATTGCAGGGTCTTCTTTAACAGCATCCCTGATTTCATCAATAGTAACTCCACATGACTGAAGATGCTTGAGAAACTTAACCAGGTTTTCATCCAGTCTGATAAGGTGTTGGTACATGAGATCTCTGTGCTCATGAACGTTTTCATTGAAGGTAAGCACATCAGAACGAACATCAGCGTAGCTGGCTGCTGCTTCAGTGTGTTGATCCCAAAATTGTTCAGTAACCCCAGTGTACAGTCTCCTTGAGGCTTTAGTGATCCACTAAACCAGCTGTCTTTCAATGACTGGAAGAATGTTGTCAAAACGGTTAAATTCCCCGGAGCTGGATGATGAGGAGTCTGAGTCATTATCTTCTGGATGAAATGGTGACTCAGTATGCTCCTTTGGATCAGGCTGAGGCTCTTGTTCAGATTGAACCTCAGCGTCCATTTCTTCTCCAGCTGATAAGATTTCATCATCAGTCTCAGCAAGCTCATCTTCAGAGAATAATATCCCAGTGACATCAGCAACAGTTAACCAGGGGTTGGTGATGGGTTCCATATCAGCGGGTGATATGTTTCCCTCTGAGTCTTTGTCCCCCGTTGACCCCTCGGACACTGGTGGGCGTTTCCCAGTGTCTTCGCTGGAGTCAGGATTGGTTGTGGGTTTCGTATCGGCGGGTTGTTCCTTTCCCTCCGAGTCTTTGTCCCCCGGTGACCCCTGAGACACTGGTGGGCATTTCCCAGTGCCTTTAGCAGAGTCAGTGATAGTTGTATCCCTATCAGCGGGTTGTTTGATTCCCTCTGAGTCTTTGGGAGAGATCAGTGTGCCCTCAGGCAAAGGCTTGGATTTGCTAATGTCATCACTGGGCGTTGTGGAAGGCGCTCCCCTACCAGCGGGTTGTATGTTTCCCTCTGGATCTTGGGGAGTAGTATGTGTGACCAAGGGCACTGACTATGATGTATCAGTGTCCTTCGTTGTCACTGGGGTGGTTGTTGCCTGGTCAGTGGGTGTCTTTTTGGTCTCGGGATTTTTGTGCCTCTTAGGCTGTGCTCCTGAAGCCTCAGGGCCCTGAGACTTTGGTTTAGTCTTAGTCCCAGTCTGAGACTTCCCCTTTTTCTTTTTAGGAGTAGGGTTTGGAGACACTGATCCACTTTGATTGTTTACAGCAATCATGTAGGCCGTCAATTCAATGGGAGTGACAAGGGATGGGTCCTCTTGAAAATTTGATGGGCTCAGGATGCCAGGTAAATTTCCAAATTTTTCATCCTGAGTGTAGTTTGAACCCAGTAACGATTGCAAAGCACATGAGACAAACCTAGGATACGAAACGTACTTCGTCCTAGTTTTGCTTTGTAGCTTCATTACGAGATCACTGTAAATGATCCCTCCTATGTTGACAGTGACCCCATTCATCAAGCAGTATGCCATCATCAACTGAATAGAGTTAACTTGTTCAGTGGATGAGTGGTTCCCGCCGAGGACCTGAATCACAAAAGTGAAGAGGATCCTCCAAGCCACGGGGAATGAGCTTTTAGTGACTGGGGTCTTGTCCAAAAAAGTTGGATCTAAAACGATTTGTTTTAACCCATCCTTCACTGTGGAGGGTTCAGGATGGGCGACATAAGCACCTTTGTTATAATCTAACCCTGTTGAAGTGCAAAACGTTTTGTAATCCAGGGTGTATTGTTTCCCCCCATTTAGACTGAACCTGATGAGATACTCCCTGAGAGGTCTAAGGTTATTCTCATCAGTAGAAGGTGTCGGGTCAAAGGCTCTAGCTGTAGCCCAAAACTCCCTGAGGTAGTTTGGGTACACTACTGAGGGACATTTTACAAAGGCCGTTTTGAGTGGGCAGTTGAATAAAAATTTTATAATGTCTTTATAGGTTGGGACATTTTCAGGATATTCAAAATTTCCTATGACATTATTTGTTTTAAATTCAACGTTAGTAAGATCCCCTACCCACTGAGAAGCAAACTGGAGAGATTGTGTTCTAGCCATTTCCATTAACGAAGATTTTAGGGTTTAAAAAAAATGTTTTGACTAGAACAATCAAAGTATTTAGATCTCTTCAAGTTTGTGATAAAAAACTTTTGTAAATGTTTACAAGGAGGGTTTTTCCAAAAGAGGTTTTGAAGATATTGAGAACACACAAATATTTCTGGATTTGAGAAAGAATTTTGACAGAGTTTAGTTGCAGAAAATAATTTGTGTGTTTTTGTTTGTGTTGGAAGAGAGTATTTATAGAGTGATAAGAGGGGTGTTTTGTGCACAAATGGGAATATTAAGAGTCGGTTTTTGAAAGATGTTTGAATTTCCACATTTAATGCTACCACTCCATTACCCGCAGTAAAATCCCGTTTTTCAAGGGAACAGTTGCAGTGCACAGTAAAAGTGCACTTTTGCAGAGATAAAATATCAATTTGATATTTTTGTGAGAGGCATTAAATGCCAAGTGGGATGACAGTAAGACAAAGAGACATATATTCCTTTATTAAATTGGCATAGTTACCAACCTAGGACATTTAAGTAACTGATACTTGGATCATTTAGTTACTCATTCAATGCTCTTTGTCAAGTGTCAGGGACCCTGAATGAGTCTTACTTATTCAGTGAGAGGTTGGTTTTGGATGTTCAGGGAGAATGAACCATTTCAGAGAGCTTACTGAGATTGGTTTTCAGATACTTGGCTTTCAATGTCAAGCATTCCTAATTCAGCTTTCAGTCTCCTGAAGGTAGGTTCATCCAAGGGTTTGGTGAAGATATCAGCCAGTTGATATTCAGTAGGGATGAAATGTAGTTCAATATCTCCTTTCATTATGTGATCCCTGATGAAATGATATCTGATATCAATGTGTTTGGTTCTTTGGTGGAGGACAGGGTTGTTGGAAATTGCAATAGCACTGGTGTTATCACAGAAGATGGGCACCATTTTGTAATGGATGTCATAGTCACTGAGTTGACTTTTCATCCATAATACATTGGCACAACATCCTGCTGCAGCTACATATTCAGCTTCAGCTGAGGACATAGCCACTGATTGTTGCTTCTTTGCACTCCAACAAACTAGTTTTCCTCCAAGAAATTGACAGGACCCTGAGGTACTTTTTCTGTCCATGTTGCAGCCAGCATAATCAGAATCAGAGTAACCCTTGAGATCAAACCCTGAGCATTTTGGATAATAGAGTCCAAGGTTTGGGGTTCCTTTCAGGTACCTGAGTATTCTTTTGGCTGCAGTGAGGTGAGATTCTTTGGGATTGGACTGATATCTTGCTATTAAACAGACTGAAAACTGTATGTCTGGTCTAGTAGCGGTTAGATGAATCAGTGAGCCAACAATTCCTCTGAAATGGGTTTGATTGACTGATTTGCCAGTGAGATCAGGTCCAAGGTTGTTAGGTGGGACCATTGGTGTCTTCACTGAGGCACAGTCAGATATCTCATATTTCTTCAAGAGATTTTTGGTGTATTTCTCTTGACTGATGGATATTCCTTTATCAGTTTTCCTGATTTGTAGTCCAAGAAAGTATGTAAGTTCCCCTATCATGCTCATTTCAAACTTCTTTGTCATTAGTTTTTCAAACTGTTTGCAAAGTTTGTAGTTTGTTGAGCCAAAGATGATATCATCAACATACACTTGGACTAATATCACATCCTGTTGGGTTCTATAGACAAAAAGTGTGTTGTCTATCTTTCCTCTGACAAACTTGTTTTGTATCAGGAAGGCTGAGAGAGTTTCATACCATGCCCTGGGAGCTTGTTTGAGTCCATAAAGGGCTTTGTCAAGCTTGCATACATAGTCAGGAAATTCACTACTCTCAAAGCCTGGAGGTTGCTGAACATATACATCTTCCTTGAGATCACCATTTAAGAATGCACTTTTAACATCCATTTGGTAGACCCTAAAGTTCATGTATGTTGCATATGCAAGGAAGATCCTGATGGCTTCCATTCTTGCAACAGGAGCAAATGTCTCATCATAGTCAATGCCTTCTTGTTGACTGTAACCTTTGGCTACAAGTCTGGCTTTGTTTTTAATGACAGTGCCGTTTTCATCAGTTTTGTTTCTGAAAACCCACTTCATTCCTATGACTACTACATCCTGATGACATTTGATCAAGGTCATGACCTTGTTTTTATCAAACTGTTGCAGTTCTTCTTGCATAGCCTGAACCCAGCTTGGGTATTTTAGAGCCTCAGTGACACTTTTGGGTTCTATTTCTGATAGGTAATCAGCATATAGACATTCATTGGTTGAGGCTGCAGTTAGACTAGCAGCCGTGCTTCTAGTGAGCATGCCCTCAGAGGGTTCACCAATGATGTTTACAAGCTCAATATCTTGAGTTCTTGTCCACTTACTTTGTGGTCTGGGATCTGAGCTTGATGATGTCACTGGGTGTTCAGATGTGAGTTCAGGTGCAAGAGTCACAGAATCATTTAGAACATTTGTAGAGATGTCTTGTTCAGGGTGAGATTCATGAGTTACAGGTTCCTGATCATTTGAACCAGTGTTACCTATCCCAGCAAGGACTGACTGATTATCAATGAACTCACTGATGGTTGGTTGGGGTAGGTTGTGAGGTAAGACATAATATGAGATGTCAGCATCAGCTTGATATGAGGAATTGAATTCAGTGTTGTACTCATCAGGAGGATATCTTGATGAGTTATCAATTCCTATTTCCTCTACTGAGGTGTTGGTGAACCTGATGCTTTCAGCACTTTCATCAAAGGTGACATGAAAGGTTTCCTCAACTTGTTGTCTCCTTGTGTTAAAAACCCTGAAGGCTTTGGAGATCAGTGAGTAGCCTAAGAAGTATCCATCATCAGCTTTTGCATCAAACTTGCCTAGATGATCCTTGTGGTTATGAATGAACACAAGACATCCAAACACATGAAAATAGCTGATGTCAGGAAGTCTACCTTTGAAGATCTCATATGGGGTTTTATTATGTCTTTTGACAATGATTGACCTGTTTTGAGTGTAACAGGCAGTTTTGACTGCTTCAGTCCAGAAATGATTTGAGAGGGCTGAGCCATTTAACATAGTTCTAGCAGCCTCAATGAGAGTTCTGTTTTTCCTTTCAGCAACCCCATTTTGTTCAGGGGTGTATGGAGATGAGAAATTTTGAGAAATTCCTTTTTCATCACAGAAACTCTCAAGCTCTTGATTTTTGAACTCAGTACCATTGTCAGTTCTGATTTGTTTAACTGTAATGTCATTCTGGTTTTCTATCTTTCTGATGAATGACATTATTGTATCAGCTGCCTGACTCTTCTTGGAAAGAAAGTATACCCAAGTGTATCTTGAGAACTCATCAACAATGACAAGTGTATACTTCTCATGCTGGATTGATCTGGGACTGACAGGTCCAAAGAGATCCATGTGCAGGAGGTGAAGGCAGCTTTTGATGGAGAAATTTTGTTTGGTTTTGAATGATGCTCTGTGGTGTTTACCCTTTTCACAGGCAGAGCATGGTTTGTCTTTTGCAAAAACCAGTGATGGTAAGCCAAGGACCTTGTTTTGTTTTGCCAAGTTGTTGAGGTTTTTGAAGTTTAAGTGTGCGAGTCTCTTATGCCATAGCCAATTGATAGTTTCAGTGGCTTTAGCAAAGAGACACGTTCCATCTTGGGAGAGTGTTGACATGTCTAGCACATAAACATCATCTCTCCTAGGAGCTATCAACACAACTTCCTTGTTGGCATTGAAAATGGTACCTTGTTTATCATTGAATTGTACAATGTATTTAGCATCACATAGTTGACTGGCACTGATGAGATTGTATTTGAGACCATTGACATAGGCTATTCTAGAGAAAACTATTCCATTGCAGTTTACTGAACCATAACCTTCAGTGGGACATGATGAGTTATCACCAAATACTACCTTGGGCCCTGGTTCCTTTACATACTTGTGCAGATATTCCTTCACACCAGTCATGCTTCTTGAGCATCCACTGTCTAGATGCCAAATAGGCTCCCTGGCATGTCTCTGCACAAGTAGTAAACTGAATTAGTTTCTCTTCGTGACCCACTTACTAGTGGGCTTGGGTCTCAAGGTCTCTTTGAAATTTGCAATCGACTCATGGTCAGTGGTTGTGTGCATAGTGCTACCACAGGTTTTGCATTTAGAGGCTGAGGATGACTTAGTGACTCTGGGTTGTTTGGAATTTCTCCTTGCATGAATGACACTGTCATGTTGGGATGTCTCATGAGTTGTATTACCGCATATATCACAGCATGTATTCATGAGACAATCATCCTGATGATGATCATTAAACCCACAGTAAGGGCACAGAGGAAAAGGTTTTGCTCTATTCTTTGGAGCAGCTTTGGAGGATGAAGCATACTGATGACCAACTTTGGTATAGTTTGCTTGACTGACATACTGTAGATGGTCTGCAGTCCTGTGATCATGCTTTTTGCAGATCATGCAAAAAAGGATTCTATAGCAGTTGTTAGTGGTATGGCTGGTGTAATGACACAGCTCACACTTTTGTTTGTTTTTAGAGGCTGACTTAGACTTTGAGGAACTGGAGGAAGCTGACTTTGTCTCCTTGATTGGTTCAGGGACCTTTTGAATGGATTCCATTTTTTCAGTAAGCTTCCTCACAAGTTCAGTCAGTTGCTGAATTTGGTCAGTTTCAGTGGGGACAGAGGATGTTGAAGTCTCAGTAGGAGTAGACTATTGTTGGATTAGTTTTGCATGTCTTTGTAGGATGGTTCTACCAAGTCCAGACCTTTCCTTTGGTGAGTGAGGATTGAATTTTAGAGGAGTAAGCTCAGAGCTTGGATCAGCACCCTGAAGAGGTTTCAGGGGTGGAAGCGGTGTTTCAGATTTTGTTTCAGACTCAGAGATGTGTTCAGTACCACTGGTCATCTCAGGAAGTCCTAGCATGCTCTTAAGAGCTTGGCTCTCAGGCTCAAGAATCCTTCCAGAATCGAAGTTTGGAAGCTTACTCTCAGGATTAACCCGTTCAATCCAGTCACTGGAATTTGGAGTTGTCAACATGTTGGTAATCATACCACCAGACACAAATGGTTTTGAACTTTGGTCTTTGTTGTGAGAGTCAGGGAGATGATCTTCACCTATAACTCTCTTTTTGCTACTGGGGGCACCCACAACATCAAACACCCTGGGATTCTTAGCAGTCCAACTATCAAGAATATCTTGTTCCTTTTTAAGTTCGTCTTGAAGAGCCTGATTTCTCTTAACTAGTTCAGTGTTTTGAATTTGCAAGGTGACAGCCTCAAGCTTGGCTTGTTTTAAAATAAGCAGTTCATCTCTACACTTGTTTAATTCAAAACTTAGCATGTTGTATTTTGAAAAGAGATTTAATCTTTGCTCTTCTACGAACTTTAGGTCAACATTAAGATAATTCATATAAAACTGCCAGTCAGAGTCATCATCCATAGATAGTAAGATGTTTACCTTCTTCATAGTGATGTTGACCCATTCCCCGTTTCTGGCATGATTCTTTCCAACTGCTAGCTTGTCCTCTTCTGAGAGGGCCATCAGTGCACTGACATGCACCATTTCATCATCTGATGACACTGGCTCTTCATCCCAGTCGAAGGTCTCAGCAACAAGGCCTTTATTTTTACCCTGCACAGATTGAACACTTTTTGTTGTTTCTGAGGGACTGGCCTCGAGCAATGCAAGCTTAGCTTTGACTTTCTTATACTTAGCTTCAAAGTCAACAGTTTTGTTTTGATCGGATTTGTTTTGAAAATTTTGATGAGACTGATAGATTTTTGGTTGAAATTTGCTAAAGCCTGAGGACTGATTTGACCCTGATGGTTTATAAGAGGGTTCAGAAATTGTTTTTGAAAAACAGTCTTTTGCAAAATGACCTCTTTTGTGAAACTTAAAGCATTCAGTGTCCTCATTTGCTTTGGCATTCGAAA
The DNA here is from genome assembly GCA_019973895.1 of Chrysanthemum seticuspe. NCBI lineage: Eukaryota > Viridiplantae > Streptophyta > Magnoliopsida > Asterales > Asteraceae > Chrysanthemum > Chrysanthemum seticuspe. The sequence continues at coordinate 213,250,759 of BPTQ01000009.1, read as the reverse complement.
AACCTTTGTTTCTTTTTATAAACCTTCGAGAGTTAGCAAGGAGTGCCCTTTCCTGAAATTCAGTGTTCAGGTCATTTAGGTACTCCTCACTTGATCTCTCATCAGGCTCATCATCAGAATTTTCCTGAAAATCTTGAACAACATTGTTAGAATAGAAAGCAGTTGATATTGGTGATGAGGTGGTGGTCAGGGACTTCTTGACTTCCTGAGACTTCTTTAAGTCAGGGTATCGTCTGTTGATGAGATTTTCCTCATAGAAAAATTTCCCATAAATTTCAGGAAGCTTAAGATTTTGGATATGATTAGCATTCCTGAGTCCCTGAGAGAAATTCAACCACTTCTCAGGGAGACTGTTGACAAAACCAACATTGATTTCATGTTTGGACAACTTAACACCATCATTAGAAAGTTCATTTAAAAGAGTTTTGTATCTGGTGTAAGTTTGAGAGAGAGTTTCTGAGTCCTTAGCCCTGAAGGTGTTATACTCAAGTTTCAGGTCCATTATCCTGTTTTCCTTGGTATCAGATGGTCCTTCATGACTATGAACTAGGTCATCCCAGGTTTGCTTAGCTGTACTACAGCTTATAACAGACTCCATAATATCGTCAGGAAGACAAGATATTATGATACTTTTGAGTCTTTGGTCCTGGTTGACCACTCTCCTTTCATCCTGGGTCCACTGAGCTTCAGGTTTGGGCAACCCTTCAACAGTGTTTGGGACAAATGGACCTTCATTTATACACTTGATATAATAAGGTTCCATCCCAATCAAATAGCAAAGCATTCGCTTTTTCCATTTGTTGAATTTGCCAACTTCAAGTCTAGGGGCAACAGCTGAATAAGCTCCACCCTTTTTATCGACTAGTTGGGGTACATCAATTTCAGCCATTTAGGATCCTAATTTAAAAACTTTTAGAGAGGCCAAAAAACGAGTTTTATAATTAACCTGGCTCTGATACCACTTGTTGTTCCCCGTTCACTATCGTTTAAAACAGTTTAAGTTTATAAAACAAGTTAATAGTGAACTATGACTGAAATTAACATAAGAAAAGCACACTAAGTAATTTTCAACATCATATTCTTATTAGAAATAAATCAACAAAGATTACGTTACCCAAGTACTTGCGGAATAGTACTTGGGATTGAAATGACAAAGTTGGGTGACTCCTCTCTAAGCTCAGGCTAAGTCTGAGCACAACTCTTAGAGCTCACTGAGCTATCTCAGGAACTAAGTTGTATTTGGAGGAGTGAAAAGATGGCTTGCGTGTATGTGTGTTTTTAAAATTCACAAACTTAACCTTTTCACTCCATCTCTTATGCTATTTATACATGTATGATATTTGATTCTTTCATAAGTGACAAACTGACATCATACAAAAGACAAAATACTGATGTATTTTGTCTCTGTTTACAAAGACTATTCTAGGTAAGAGACAAGACTACTTTCCTAAGTTCAGTGATGACACTGAGCCTGATCTTTTGCCATTCAGGGAAAGTTGACTTTGGTTGATAAGGACTTCGTCTTATTTGATTCAACCTTTTCCCGCCTTGTTCCGCTCTTTCTTCAGTCTTTACATCCTTCAGTCTTCTACTTCATTTTTTCTTCAGTGTAAGAAGTTGGAGAGGAATCTTAGGGATTCAGTGAGTTATTGTCATCACTCACTGAATCCATCATCTTCTTCTTGACTCAGTCTTCACCCTTTAAGTTCCGCCGTACTGAGTGGAGAGACTTCTTCTTCGCCTCATACTGAGTATCCTGAAGACGACTCACTGAGAGACTATGCACTCAGTGACCTGTTTGTGTTAACGGCTATTTTCTATTCAAATCCTAGATTAAGGGGTTTGGGTATTTACTGAACCCAACATATATATATATATATATATATATATATATATATATATATATATATATATATATATATATATATATATATATATATATATATATATATATATATATATATATATATATATATATATATATAGGGAAGGGATCGGGTGGGAATTAAGCTTTTAAGTAGGGATGGTGCGGAAATATCACAATTTTTTTTTAAAAAAAATCATGAAAATCTGAAAAAATTAAAAAAATAAAGAGGATGATAAATTATTAAGAAACACTGAAAAAAATTTCAAAAAAAAATTGTTTTCATGATTAAAGGTATTGCGATATTAAGGTCGATTTTGACTTTTTTTACAAAAGTCAATATCTGATTTTAATATCACATAATTTTTTTTTTAAATACAAATTGTTAATATCACACTAACTTTTTTTTGATATCACATTACTTTTTTATTTTTTTACTAATATTATTAATATGACCGTTCCTTTTTTAATAAAAAATGTTAATATCACGGTTCTTTTTTACTATCACAACAATTTTTTTTTTTTTTTTTTTTTTTTTTTTTTTTTTTTAATATAATTGTTAATATTACCGTAACTATCATATGTTTTTTTAATAAAATTGTTAATATCATAGTAACTATCATATGTTTCTTAATATCAATGTTCATTTTTACATGTAAAAAAACTTAATATCGCAGTTGGTTTTATAATATCATCATTTTATAACATCACAGCTTCATAATATCACACTAGGACTTATAATATCGTTAATATCATGGTAGGACTTATAATAAAGAAAACAAAAAGTGCTTCGAAAAATCTGAAAAAAAATAAAAATAAAAAAAAGATAACAATAGTAAGGATCACTCAAAATGAAAAAAATTAAAAAAAAAATCCTTTACATGGTCAATTGGTACCGTGAAGTTAGCGCAGATCTTGACTTTTTTACAAAAAGTCAAGATCAGATCTGAAATGGGCGGTCCAGATCTGTCCGTACGTCCGCACTAAAATTAAAAATCCGCACATGATCCTCACTATATATATATGATTTTGAGTCCGTATAGCTAATAGGTTTTGTTAGCATCTATTTGTTTGGATTTGGTCGATCTGAAGAACCCTAATTTGTGAGGGACCTTTTGTTTGAAGTAGGGGTGTTCCTCGGTTTATTCGATTCGGTTAGTTTGATTAAAAAAATTTTCTGGGCAACACTAAAAACTGAATCGAAAAACCGAATAACCCAAAATTACATTTCTTTAATTATTTATTTCTTTAATTATAAATAATTTCAAAATTAATAAATTTAAAGCTTAAACAATGTTATATTTATAATATGAAAGATTTTTAATGTATTTTTTAATATAAATATATATATTTATGTGATTCGATTTTCGGTTCGGTTCGGTTTTCATTTTGCCGAACCGAAAAAATGAATATTTAATTCGGTTCGGTTCGGTTTAGTTTTGACAAATTCGATTCGGATACCAATTTGGTTCGGTTTCTTTCGGTTCAGTTCGGTTTCATTTTTGATTTTTGTGGGTGATCCCGAATTCTGCACACCCCTAGTTTGAAGACTAACCTACGCTACATTATTTAGGTATGTGTATTTGATTTTGGAATGTAATTTTTGTCATATAAGCGGATCATTATAATTATTATTCATATCATATTTGGGTGTTTGAATTACAAGAGCCAATTTTTTAAGTTATTTATTAGCTTAAATTTGCTTGATACTTGGATAATAAATTTAAAATTGGACCATAATCTCTACTACTTATATAGAGTTTTATGTCTTTTCTTGAAATTTTGAAATCTTAAATCTTGAAACTTAAATTAACGTAGTTTGTCTAAATTACCCCTTAGTACTCCCTTAACTTGGCAATTTTTTTAAAACTTGGTAACTTGAATTATGTCTTTTCTTGATCAATTATAATCTTGACAACTTTAAAAAACACACACACTATATTAACTTTAAAAAATACACGCTTTATATTTCAAAAAATACGCGCTTTGCATCAAGGCTCAAACCAAAATCACGATTTCGCATGTATAATTATTTGCCGTTATACATCGTCGCTTTACGCGGGTATTCGTCTAGTACTTTCAAATAAGTGGGTCATTTAGAGTTTGCATTTGATATTTGGAGTGTGAAGACTTGGATACTATTAGGTCGTTTGGATTTTATTTGATCATTAGAAATTTGTTAGTTTAGAGTTTTTGGATCTTCTTTTGTCGAGCTTTTGAATTATGTTGCCTGAATTTGATTGTTTTTGTTGAATAGCGTTTTAGCCGATTTGTTTCTTCGGTTGACAATTTTGAATTTTTCAATTAATTTTTGATTGTTCGTTTTGAAGTTGTCGACGTTGTTTTGGATCGAATTTCTTTTGGATCGTTTTTTGGGTATTGGTCGTTTGTTTTGAATTTGGCTAGTATCTCTAGCGTTTGGAAAATTGAATTTGAAGACGAAATTATTCATTTGGTTTCAAGTTTCGTGAAGGTGTTACTGGAGTTAAAGTCACGGTGAAAATTGTTAGAAAAATGTCTTAAGCTTTAAGAGTTATTTGGTAAATTTGGTAATTTGTTCGATTTGTCGTACAAATTAGGTTAGATTTTGAAAACTATTATACTCTGTATACGGTTAGTTTAACCTATAAATAGGAATTGATAGCTTTAGAATTATTTGTACCTTTGAAATTAAAATTTCGTACATTTGAATTAGGATTTCGTATTAGTACCTTTGAATTTAGTTTCGTATTTGGTTTTGATAATTTGAATAAAGCATCCGCTTTTGTTTGTTGAAATTTTTTTCGTATTTGGTTTTGATAAATTGAATACAGTTTCCGTTTCGTTTGTTGAAATTTGTTATTTGTTTCGTCTTTTGAATTACCGACACACTTAAATCACCCACTATCTCACACGTTTCTTAATCGAGACTTCAACCTAGAACTACTTGGTTGATAAACTACTATATACCGCTACACTAAGGGCTCTTTGTAGTTTGTACCCAAAGCTCAAATATTCATATATATAGTTAAATAAGTATGAATATGAATTGATAAATTGATGTTTTGGCTCAGTTGGTACTTATATCCGAAAAATTCATGGGTTTACTAGAGATTTTGTGGATAAAAGGTCATGGGTTTGAGTCTCGGCTCTTGCTCACTACTGTTGGTGCCCCACTGGGTCAAGAGAGTTTCCTGTGCTATTCCTCGTGGGATGGACAATGGTTGGTATCAAAAAACACCAAAAATCAGGGTGTTCCCGCTAATTCTCACCTTTTTGTAGATTTAACTATACACAAAGCTTAAACAAATTTGCTGTTAGGAATTTCCTATGATTTTTAGCAATTGTCATTGGAATACAAACGAGCTTGTGCAAATTCTGGTGCTTGAGCCGTTTCAAGAAAAATAAAGGATTGCTATTCATTTATTAGTCAGTAGTAGACATGCAACTATAAACCGGTTTTCAAAAAAACCGGACGACAAAACCGGAACCGGTTTTCAACAAAACCGGTTTTTACAAAACCGAAACCGGTTTTAGTAAACCGAACCGGTTGTACCGGTTTTAAGTTTTTCCAGCGGACCGGTTTTTTACCGGTTCTAAAACTGGGTAAAACCGGTTTTTTGAAAAAACCAGTTAAAACCGATTTTCTTTTTCTTTTTTTTTTTTTGGCGAAAACCGCTAAAAACCGGTTTTAAAAACCGGTCAACGCAAAGTCAAACGAGCCGTTGGATTTGAATACCGGCGAAAACCGGTCAAAACCGGTTTTAAAAACCGGTTTTCGCCGGTTTTTAAAACCGGTCAGCTGGAAAACGTGTACTGTAGCACAGTAGACGTTGGGACATGTTTGTTACCGTTTTTTCTTGTCTTTTTTTTTTATTTTTTGAGTATTTTGAAGCTAGAACTTGTAGTATAAATATGTGTTTTGGGTTGAGGCTTAAAACACATCAAATCTCTCTTTAATCTCTCTATTATCTCTAATTTCTTTATAATGGAAAACACACAATCACAACAAGCTTCCACTAATCCTCCCTCCGTTGGGTCACCCCGGTCACAAAAACATTACACACAAGATGATGTTCTTCATGTTAAACCAACTTCACGAAATCCCGAGGTTTTTAATCATATGGATTTGTGTGTTATGAAGGATGGGACGGAAAAGGTGTGACAACTCGTATTTTCAGGACATTTCATATAGACTAAGTTAGTCTACATTTCATTAACATCATTGTCATCTTATTAGTTCATGCATGGCTTTGCATTTTTCATTAAAACGGATAATTTCATATTAAATAAACGCTATCGTGTAAGTTATTATTTTGAACGTTTAATCCGATACTTCCAAAAATTATCCCGATATATTTTTATGCTTACATTAAGTTTATAAAAATAATATTATGAGTTTACCCAGTGTTTTAAATTTAATTTGTATATAAATTGTTAAATTTATATTATTACGACGGTTTTCTTAAAAACTACACGATAATTATTATTTCACTCAAATTTTACAAGAAATGTATTTTTACAATTTTTATGATCTCATTATACTTTACTTTGATCTATTAAAAATTACTTTTACCTAAAACTACCTTAAATACACTAATGTATATACAATCTTACAAGTTGTTATTAACTATACATTTTACTTACATCTTTTTAACAATTATACAATATATAAAAGAAAAAAAAAAGTATTTTTATAAATACTTCCCCCCTTGGCCGACCAAGGGGGGGTATGCAATTAATGAGTTGGTAATTTTTTTTCTTGATAGTATAGATCTACACTTCACTTAAATTTCACTTCATTCATTCATTCTCATTTTTTTCATAAGTTGGTAAAGTTGGTTTTTCTCTCTTTCTTTGTTCCTCTCAAAACCGGTCACACCATAGGAGCTAGAAGAGATCATCAAAATTTTCCAAGATCAAGTATAAACAATCTAGTTACACTCTTATTAAAGGTTTTGAAATAAAAACCTAGAGTGTTTAGGTTTAATCCCTTGTTCTAATCACCTCATCAAGTAACTAGTAAGCATATCACTTTCATTTTACATCTTTCATTTTCATTTCATATCTATTTCATCATTTTTGAGCAAAGCATGCAAGACTTGTGGATATTTATACCATTTTTACATTGTTTTTAGAGTTTTATATATATAAGTCATCCAATAATTTATCCCTTGTTATATATTAGTAATGATGATGTTTAGGAACCCATGACACCCTAAGAAGGTGTATGGTAGGATTAGAATAGCTTTGGAGTTGTTTTGAAGGGATTGGAATAGGTTTAGTACGAGAAAAACTCTTTTCGACAAGTATAAAAAGTGGTCTGATCTTATTTTGTATTTCTGGAAAATCCGACAGTAGACATGAATTTTTGGCCTAGATACTTAGAAAATATACTTTAAAACGAATCCGTGGCCGCTTGAACGGATTAAAACGGAGTTATAACGAAGAAGTTATGAATTTTTCAAGTTTGACGACGAAATATATATTTTCTGAAAATTTCAGCAAACTATTTTTGTATTGTACGAGTCAAAAACGAGTCTTAAGCTTTATAAATTATTTCGACTTATCAAAAATATATTAGTATACTGTGATACGAAGCTAAGGACGTATAATACTTAGAAAACGGATTTGTAACGACTAAAATATACACGTTTTCATAAAATTGCCGTAACTTTATTAGTTAAGAAAAACTATATTATTTATATTCGACAAGTGTTACGGTAAACAAAATGACCATATTGAAGGCTATTTTTAACGATGACGTAGAACTTTTTGTAACGAAATGTCTTCTAATAAAATTGAGATCACCAAGCATATTTTTCAAAACGACCAACCGTTTGTATAGCGGAGTTGTAATAAATTATTTACGGTTGCTTAAACTTTGCCGAAACTCACTTTTAAACCACATTTTGGACAAAATCACCATGTTTAACCTCTATTATCTTTATGTTCGAGACCTCTATGACGAAAACTCATGTACTAAAACTTTGAGATTATAATACAAGCTTTCCAAAACCGTTGAGTTCGTTTCCTAACGTTCGACGTACACCATTTTACGACTAGCTTTTCGAAGCCATTTTTGTCACTTTCATGAAATTTCCAACGACATTATTTTACGACGAAAAGTTATAATTTCACCATAAATCATTAAGAAACTATTGTAGGATGACATTTTGACGTAAATACTTGCAAAGTAATTTAAGAATGGTCAAGACGTCAAAAGAGTATTTTTCGACGATAAGTATTATTTTCAAAACTCACAAGTGGTATAAATAACATACGAAATGCATGCATAACATTACATCATAACTCATTACGTATCATATCATTCATAATAGGTCATTTTCGAGATTTACGCTACATTTCAGTGTATCCACTTTTGTCATCATAATTATTGCAACAGGTGAGTTCATAGCCCCACTTTTATTCTTTTAACTGTTTTACAAACTCTTGGGGGAGATACATGCTACATTTTAATCGAACACAAATGCTTTGAACTGTATGCTACATCCGAATGTTTTATTGTCACTAAGTATTTGCCATGTTTGAAGTCCCTACATCATGCACCATTAGTCACTTGCGAGTGAGCGCGAATATTGTGAATAGGCCTATTGGAATTAACACTCCCGCTCTTATTGACCCAGTTAGGGGAAATCGAGCGCACTATATTTGAATCATTAAGGTAAATTGGCAAGTTTACCTATTAGGGCGGCGATGAAACGATGATTACCAATTTTTATTGGTGCGATGTTTACGCTTTGGTGTCATGAACTTAGTGAAATAAATACTGTTTTGTTTTCAACGATGAGTGTGAAACAATTTAACTCACACTACGATTATTGTGTTCAAACGAATTAATTAAACCTATGGATTTCACTCAACCTTTGTGTTGACCTTTTTAAGCATGATTTATCTCAGGTATCTAAGGCATTCAATTCATGGCATGCATGTGGACATAGCATAGAGTCGCGGTGACGACGCATCTCACTTGGGTTTTATGAACTTTAGAACATCGTTTGGCTTGTAACAAAATTATTTCCGCACTAGTTGATTTTCATTTGGGACCTATACTTTGTAAACTCTGATTGTTTTATTAAATCAAACGATGTATTTTCCAAACGACACTTTAGGTCGTTCAATATAACTGTGATTGTGATGCTATGACAGTCAATCCCCAGGAATTCCATTCCGCTGCAAAACAGGTAATTTGGGGGTGTGACAGATTGGCATCAGAGCTTCGGTTATAGAGAACTAGGTTGCATCATTGACCCTAGACTATAACTACATCATCATAGCATCTCATCATTTCATCATAAGTGCATGTTTTCTTTACATGCGGTTTATACGTACATTTTTCGAGTTATTTACTTTCATTTCACATCGATTGTCACATGGATGCCCTTAAATACCCATCCCATCATATTCACATCACTCTGACGTGGAGAATGCCCTGTCATTCCCTATCACAATTTTAACATCAGTGGACTCAACACCAAACAACATATGAGTCGATTAGTCCAAGCATTGCATAGTTACTCCTAAATTATACATAGCCTGATCACCTATGTCTAATTCAGGAAGAATCATGCAATGAAGGGAGTAGTAGGCTTATATGTGTAAGCAATTCCGTAATCGAGCCAAATTTTCAAAAGTCCTCCTACAAACCAATTTAGCCTAATCTCATGACAGTTCTCGTTTGATGAGTTGTGAGATTAAGTGAAAATAGGTTGGTAAAAAGTCTTTTGAGGGTTTTGCTTGAGAATGGGAAAGTTTGCCACATCAAACCCTAAACCCGAGAGACCAACACGAACTGAATTCAGGGACTGAATTCCTTTTTGGATGGGCGAATGTGACAACTCGTATTTTCAGGACATTTCATATAGACTAAGTTAGTCTACATTTCATTAACATCATTGTCATCTTATTAGTTCATGCATGGCTTTGCATTTTTCATTAAAACGGATAATTTCATATTAAATAAACGCTATCGCGTAAGTTATTATTTTGAACGTCTAATCCGATACTTCCAAAAATTATCCCGATATATTTTTATACTTACATTAAGTTTATAAAAATAATATTATGAGTTTACCCAGTGTTTTAAATTTAATTTGTATATAAATTGTTAAATTTATATTATTACGACGGTTTTCTTAAAAACTGCACGATAATTATTATTTCACTCAAATTTTACAAGAAATGTATTTTTACAATTTTTATGATCTCATTATACTTTACTTTGATCTATTAAAAATTACTTTTACCTAAAACTACCTTAAATACACTAATGTATATACAATCTTACAAGTTGTTATTAACTATACATTTTACTTACATCTTTTTAACAATTATACAATATATAAAAGAAAAAAAAAAGTACTTTTACAAATACTTCCCCCCTTGGCCGACCAAGGGGGGGTATGCAATTAATGAGTTGGTAATTTTTTTTCTTGATAGTATAGATCTACACTTCACTTAAATTTCACTTCATTCATTCATTCTCATTTTTTTCATAAGTTGGTAAAGTTGGTTTTTCTCTCTTTCTTTGTTCCTCTCAAAACCGGTCACACCATAGGAGCTAGAAGAGATCATCAAAATTTTCCAAGATCAAGTATAAACAATCTAGTTACACTCTTATTAAAGGTTTTGAAATAAAAACCTAGAGTGTTTAGGTTTAATCCCTTGTTCTAATCACCTCATCAAGTAACTAGTAAGCATATCACTTTCATTTTACATCTTTCATTTTCATTTCATATCTATTTCATCATTTTTGAGCAAAGCATGCAAGACTTGTGGATATTTATACCATTTTTACATTGTTTTTAGAGTTTTATATATATAAGTCATCCTATAATTTATCCCTTGTTATATATTAGTAATGATGATGTTTAGGAACCCATGACACCCTAAGAAGGTGTATGGTAGGATTAGAATAGCTTTGGAGTTATTTTGAAGGGATTGGAATAGGTTTAGTACGAGAAAAACTCTTTTCGACAAGTATAAAAAGTGGTCTGATCTTATTTTGTATTTCTGGAAAATCCGACAGTAGACACGAATTTTTGGCCTAGATAATTAGAAAATATACTTTAAAACGAATCCGTGGCCGCTTGAACGGATTAAAACGGAGTTATAACGAAGAAGTTATGAATTTTTCAAGTTTGACGACGAAATATATATTTTCTGAAAATTTCAGCAAACTATTTTTGTATTGTACGAGTCAAAAACGAGTCTTAAGCTTTATAAATTATTTCGACTTATCAAAAATATATTAGTATACTGTGATACGAAGCTAAGGACGTATAATACTTAGAAAACGGATTTGTAACGACTAAAATATACACGTTTTCATAAAATTGCCGTAACTTTATTAGTTAAGAAAAACTATATTATTTATATTCGACAAGTGTTACGGTAAACAAAATGACCATATTGAAGGCTATTTTTAACGATGACGTAGAACTTTTTGTAACGAAATGTCTTCTAATAAAATTGAGATCACCAAGCATATTTTTCAAAACGACCAACCGTTTGTATAGCGGAGTTGTAATAAATTATTTACGGTTGCTTAAACTTTGCCGAAACTCACTTTTAAACCACATTTTGGACAAAATCACCATATTTAACCTCTATTATCTTTATGTTCGAGACCTCTATGACGAAAACTCATGTACTAAAACTTTGAGATTATAATACAAGCTTTCCAAAACCGTTGAGTTCGTTTCCTAACGTTCGACGTACACCATTTTACGACTAGCTTTTCGAAGCCATTTTTGTCACTTTCATGAAATTTCCAACGACATTATTTTACGACGAAAAGTTATAATTTCACCATAAATCATTAAGAAACTATTGTAGGATGACATTTTGACGTAAATACTTGCAAAGTAATTTAAGAATGGTCAAGACGTCAAAAGAGTATTTTTCGACGATAAGTATTATTTTCAAAACTCACAAGTGGTATAAATAACATACGAAATGCATGCATAACATTACATCATAACTCATTACGTATCATATCATTCATAATAGGTCATTTTCGAGATTCACGCTACATTTCAGTGTATCCACTTTTTCATCATAATTATTGCAACAGGTGAGTTCATAGCCCCACTTTTATTCTTTTAACTGTTTTACAAACTCTTGGGGGAGATACATGCTACATTTTAATCGAACACAAATGCTTTGAACTGTATGCTACATCCGAATGTTTTATTGTCACTAAGTATTTGCCATGTTTGAAGTCCCTACATCATGCACCATTAGTCACTTGCGAGTGAGCGCGAATATTGTGAATAGGCCTATTGGAATTAACACTCCCGCTCTTATTGACCCAGTTAGGGGAAATCGAGCGCACTATATTTGAATCATTAAGGTAAATTGGCAAGTTTACCTATTAGGGCGGCGATGAAACGATGATTACCAATTTTTATTGGTGCGATGTTTACGCTTTGGTGTCATGAACTTAGTGAAATAAATACTGTTTTGTTTTCAACGATGAGTGTGAAACAATTTAACTCACACTACGATTATTGTGTTCAAACGAATTAATTAAACCTATGGATTTCACTCAACCTTTGTGTTGACCTTTTTAAGCATGATTTATCTCAGGTATCTAAGGCATTCAATTCATGGCATGCATGTGGACATAGCATAGAGTCGCGGTGACGACGCGTCTCACTTGGGTTTTATGAACTTTAGAACATCGTTTGGCTTGTAACAAAATTATTTCCGCCCTAGTTGATTTTCATTTGGGACCTATACTTTGTAAACTCTGATTGTTTTATTAAATCAAACGATGTATTTTCCAAACGACACTTTAGGTCGTTCAATATAACTGTGATTGTGATGCTATGACAGTCAATCCCCAGGAATTCCATTCCGCTGCAAAACAGGTAATTTGGGGGTGTGACAGATTGGCATCAGAGCTTCGGTTATAGAGAACTAGGTTGCATCATTGACCCTAGACTATAACTACATCATCATAGCATCTCATCATTTCATCATAAGTGCATGTTCTCTTTACATGCGGTTTATACGTACATTTTTCGAGTTATTTACTTTCATTTCACATTGATTGTCACATGGATGCCCTTAAATACCCATCTCATCATATTCACATCACTCTGACGTGGAGAATGCCCTGTCATTCCCTATCACAATTTTAACATCAGTGGACTCAACACCAAACAACATATGAGTCGATTAGTCCAAGCATTGCATAGTTACTCCTAAATTATACATAGCCTGATCACCTATGTCTAATTCAGGAAGAATCATGCAATGAAGGGAGTAGTAGGCTTATATGTGTAAGCAATTCCGTAATCGAGCCAAATTTTCAAAAGTCCTCCTACAAACCAATTTAGCCTAATCTCATGACAGTTCTCGTTTGATGAGTTGTGAGATTAAGTGAAAATTGGTTGGTAAAAAGTCTTTTGAGGGTTTTGCTTGAGAATGGGAAAGTTTGCCACATCAAACCCTAAACCCGAGAGACCAACACGAACTGAATTCAGGGACTGAATTCCTTTTTGGATGGGCGAATGTGACAACTCGTATTTTCAGGACATTTCATATAGACTAAGTTAGTCTACATTTCATTAACATCATTGTCATCTTATTAGTTCATGCATGGCTTTGCATTTTTCATTAAAACGGATAATTTCATATTAAATAAACGTTATCGCGTAAGTTATTATTTTGAACGTTTAATCCGATACTTCCAAAAATTATCCCGATATATTTTTATACTTACATTAAGTTTATAAAAATAATATTATGAGTTTACCCAGTGTTTTAAATTTAATTTGTATATAAATTGTTAAATTTATATTATTACGACGGTTTTCTTAAAAACTACACGATAATTATTATTTCACTCAAATTTTACAAGAAATGTATTTTTACAATTTTTATGATCTCATTATACTTTACTTTGATCTATTAAAAATTACTTTTACCTAAAACTACCTTAAATACACTAATGTATATACAATCTTACAAGTTGTTATTAACTATACATTTTACTTACATCTTTTTAACAATTATACAATATATAAAAGAAAAAAAAAGTATTTTTACAAATACTTCCCCCCTTGGCCGACCAAGGGGGGGTATGCAATTAATGAGTTGGTAATTTTTTTTCTTGATAGTATAGATCTACACTTCACTTAAATTTCACTTCATTCATTCATTCTCATTTTTTTCATAAGTTGGTAAAGTTGGTTTTTCTCTCTTTCTTTGTTCCTCTCAAAACCGGTCACACCATAGGAGCTAGAAGAGATCATCAAAATTTTCCAAGATCAAGTATAAACAATCTAGTTACACTCTTATTAAAGGTTTTGAAATAAAAACCTAGAGTGTTTAGGTTTAATCCCTTGTTCTAATCACCTCATCAAGTAACTAGTAAGCATATCACTTTCATTTTACATCTTTCATTTTCATTTCATATCTATTTCATCATTTTTCAGCAAAGCATGCAAGACTTGTGGATATTTATACCATTTTTACATTGTTTTTAGAGTTTTATATATATAAGTCATCCTATAATTTATCCCTTGTTATATATTCGTAATGATGATGTTTAGGAACCCATGACACCCTAAGAAGGTGTATGGTAGGATTAGAATAGCTTTGGAGTTGTTTTGAAGGGATTGGAATAGGTTTAGTACGAGAAAAACTCTTTTCGACAAGTATAAAAAGTGGTCTGATCTTATTTTGTATTTCTGGAAAATCCGACAGTAGACATGAATTTTTGGCCTAGATACTTAGAAAATATACTTTAAAACGAATCCGTGGCCGCTTGAACGGATTAAAACGGAGTTATAACGAAGAAGTTATGAATTTTTCAAGTTTGACGACGAAATATATATTTTCTGAAAATTTCAGCAAACTATTTTTGTATTGTACGAGTCAAAAACGAGTCTTAAGCTTTATAAATTATTTCGACTTATCAAAAATATATTAGTATACTGTGATACGAAGCTAAGGACGTATAATACTTAGAAAACGGATTTGTAACGACTAAAATATACACGTTTTCATAAAATTGCCGTAACTTTATTAGTTAAGAAAAACTATATTATTTATATTCGACAAGTGTTACGGTAAACAAAATGACCATATTGAAGGCTATTTTTAACGATGACGTAGAACTTTTTGTAACGAAATGTCTTCTAATAAAATTGAGATCACCAAGCATATTTTTCAAAACGACCAACCGTTTGTATAGCGGAGTTGTAATAAATTATTTACGGTTGCTTAAACTTTGCCGAAACTCACTTTTAAACCACATTTTGGACAAAATCACCATATTTAACCTCTATTATCTTTATGTTCGAGACCTCTATGACGAAAACTCATGTACTAAAACTTTGAGATTATAATACAAGCTTTCCAAAACCGTTGAGTTCGTTTCCTAACGTTCGACGTACACCATTTTACGACTAGCTTTTCGAAGCCATTTTTGTCACTTTCATGAAATTTCCAACGACATTATTTTACGACGAAAAGTTATAATTTCACCATAAATCATTAAGAAACTATTGTAGGATGACATTTTGACGTAAATACTTGCAAAGTAATTTAAGAATGGTCAAGACGTCAAAAGAGTATTTTTCGACGATAAGTATTATTTTCAAAACTCACAAGTGGTATAAATAACATACGAAATGCATGCATAACATTACATCATAACTCATTACGTATCATATCATTCATAATAGGTCATTTTCGAGATTTACGCTACATTTCAGTGTATCCACTTTTGTCATCATAATTATTGCAACAGGTGAGTTCATAGCCCCACTTTTATTCTTTTAACTGTTTTACAAACTCTTGGGGGAGATACATGCTACATTTTAATCGAACACAAATGCTTTGAACTGTATGCTACATCCGAATGTTTTATTGTCACTAAGTATTTGCCATGTTTGAAGTCCCTACATCATGCACCATTAGTCACTTGCGAGTGAGCGCGAATATTGTGAATAGGCCTATTGGAATTAACACTCCCGCTCTTATTGACCCAGTTAGGGGAAATCGAGCGCACTATATTTGAATCATTAAGGTAAATTGGCAAGTTTACCTATTAGGGCGGCGATGAAACGATGATTACCAATTTTTATTGGTGCGATGTTTACGCTTTGGTGTCATGAACTTAGTGAAATAAATACTGTTTTGTTTTCAACGATGAGTGTGAAACAATTTAACTCACACTACGATTATTGTGTTCAAACGAATTAATTAAACCTATGGATTTCACTCAACCTTTGTGTTGACCTTTTTAAGCATGATTTATCTCAGGTATCTAAGGCATTCAATTCATGGCATGCATGTGGACATAGCATAGAGTCGCGGTGACGACGCATCTCACTTGGGTTTTATGAACTTTAGAACATCGTTTGGCTTGTAACAAAATTATTTCCGCACTAGTTGATTTTCATTTGGGACCTATACTTTGTAAACTCTGATTGTTTTATTAAATCAAACGATGTATTTTCCAAACGACACTTTAGGTCGTTCAATATAACTGTGATTGTGATGCTATGACAGTCAATCCCCAGGAATTCCATTCCGCTGCAAAACAGGTAATTTGGGGGTGTGACAGATTGGCATCAGAGCTTCGGTTATAGAGAACTAGGTTGCATCATTGACCCTAGACTATAACTACATCATCATAGCATCTCATCATTTCATCATAAGTGCATGTTTTCTTTACATGCGGTTTATACGTACATTTTTCGAGTTATTTACTTTCATTTCACATCGATTGTCACATGGATGCCCTTAAATACCCATCCCATCATATTCACATCACTCTGACGTGGAGAATGCCCTGTCATTCCCTATCACAATTTTAACATCAGTGGACTCAACACCAAACAACATATGAGTCGATTAGTCCAAGCATTGCATAGTTACTCCTAAATTATACATAGCCTGATCACCTATGTCTAATTCAGGAAGAATCATGCAATGAAGGGAGTAGTAGGCTTATATGTGTAAGCAATTCCGTAATCGAGCCAAATTTTCAAAAGTCCTCCTACAAACCAATTTAGCCTAATCTCATGACAGTTCTCGTTTGATGAGTTGTGAGATTAAGTGAAAATTGGTTGGTAAAAAGTCTTTTGAGGGTTTTGCTTGAGAATGGGAAAGTTTGCCACATCAAACCCTAAACCCGAGAGACCAACACGAACTGAATTCAGGGACTGAATTCCTTTTTGGATGGGCGAATGTGACAACTCGTATTTTCAGGACATTTCATATAGACTAAGTTAGTCTACATTTCATTAACATCATTGTCATCTTATTAGTTCATGCATGGCTTTGCATTTTTCATTAAAACGGATAATTTCATATTAAATAAACGCTATCGCGTAAGTTATTATTTTGAACGTCTAATCCGATACTTCCAAAAATTATCCCGATATATTTTTATACTTACATTAAGTTTATAAAAATAATATTATGAGTTTACCCAGTGTTTTAAATTTAATTTGTATATAAATTGTTAAATTTATATTATTACGACGGTTTTCTTAAAAACTGCACGATAATTATTATTTCACTCAAATTTTACAAGAAATGTATTTTTACAATTTTTATGATCTCATTATACTTTACTTTGATCTATTAAAAATTACTTTTACCTAAAACTACCTTAAATACACTAATGTATATACAATCTTACAAGTTGTTATTAACTATACATTTTACTTACATCTTTTTAACAATTATACAATATATAAAAGAAAAAAAAAAGTATTTTTACAAATACTTCCCCCCTTGGCCGACCAAGGGGGGGTATGCAATTAATGAGTTGGTAATTTTTTTTCTTGATAGTATAGATCTACACTTCACTTAAATTTCACTTCATTCATTCATTCTCATTTTTTTCATAAGTTGGTAAAGTTGGTTTTTCTCTCTTTCTTTGTTCCTCTCAAAACCGGTCACACCATAGGAGCTAGAAGAGATCATCAAAATTTTCCAAGATCAAGTATAAACAATCTAGTTACACTCTTATTAAAGGTTTTGAAATAAAAACCTAGAGTGTTTAGGTTTAATCCCTTGTTCTAATCACCTCATCAAGTAACTAGTAAGCATATCACTTTCATTTTACATCTTTCATTTTCATTTCATATCTATTTCATCATTTTTGAGCAAAGCATGCAAGACTTGTGGATATTTATACCATTTTTACATTGTTTTTAGAGTTTTATATATATAAGTCATCCTATAATTTATCCCTTGTTATATATTAGTAATGATGATGTTTAGGAACCCATGACACCCTAAGAAGGTGTATGGTAGGATTAGAATAGCTTTGGAGTTATTTTGAAGGGATTGGAATAGGTTTAGTACGAGAAAAACTCTTTTCGACAAGTATAAAAAGTGGTCTGATCTTATTTTGTATTTCTGGAAAATCCGACAGTAGACACGAATTTTTGGCCTAGATAATTAGAAAATATACTTTAAAACGAATCCGTGGCCGCTTGAACGGATTAAAACGGAGTTATAACGAAGAAGTTATGAATTTTTCAAGTTTGACGACGAAATATATATTTTCTGAAAATTTCAGCAAACTATTTTTGTATTGTACGAGTCAAAAACGAGTCTTAAGCTTTATAAATTATTTCGACTTATCAAAAATATATTAGTATACTGTGATACGAAGCTAAGGACGTATAATACTTAGAAAACGGATTTGTAACGACTAAAATATACACGTTTTCATAAAATTGCCGTAACTTTATTAGTTAAGAAAAACTATATTATTTATATTCGACAAGTGTTACGGTAAACAAAATGACCATATTGAAGGCTATTTTTAACGATGACGTAGAACTTTTTGTAACGAAATGTCTTCTAATAAAATTGAGATCACCAAGCATATTTTTCAAAACGACCAACCGTTTGTATAGCGGAGTTGTAATAAATTATTTACGGTTGCTTAAACTTTGCCGAAACTCACTTTTAAACCACATTTTGGACAAAATCACCATATTTAACCTCTATTATCTTTATGTTCGAGACCTCTATGACGAAAACTCATGTACTAAAACTTTGAGATTATAATACAAGCTTTCCAAAACCGTTGAGTTCGTTTCCTAACGTTCGACGTACACCATTTTACGACTAGCTTTTCGAAGCCATTTTTGTCACTTTCATGAAATTTCCAACGACATTATTTTACGACGAAAAGTTATAATTTCACCATAAATCATTAAGAAACTATTGTAGGATGACATTTTGACGTAAATACTTGCAAAGTAATTTAAGAATGGTCAAGACGTCAAAAGAGTATTTTTCGACGATAAGTATTATTTTCAAAACTCACAAGTGGTATAAATAACATACGAAATGCATGCATAACATTACATCATAACTCATTACGTATCATATCATTCATAATAGGTCATTTTCGAGATTCACGCTACATTTCAGTGTATCCACTTTTTCATCATAATTATTGCAACAGGTGAGTTCATAGCCCCACTTTTATTCTTTTAACTGTTTTACAAACTCTTGGGGGAGATACATGCTACATTTTAATCGAACACAAATGCTTTGAACTGTATGCTACATCCGAATGTTTTATTGTCACTAAGTATTTGCCATGTTTGAAGTCCCTACATCATGCACCATTAGTCACTTGCGAGTGAGCGCGAATATTGTGAATAGGCCTATTGGAATTAACACTCCCGCTCTTATTGACCCAGTTAGGGGAAATCGAGCGCACTATATTTGAATCATTAAGGTAAATTGGCAAGTTTACCTATTAGGGCGGCGATGAAACGATGATTACCAATTTTTATTGGTGCGATGTTTACGCTTTGGTGTCATGAACTTAGTGAAATAAATACTGTTTTGTTTTCAACGATGAGTGTGAAACAATTTAACTCACACTACGATTATTGTGTTCAAACGAATTAATTAAACCTATGGATTTCACTCAACCTTTGTGTTGACCTTTTTAAGCATGATTTATCTCAGGTATCTAAGGCATTCAATTCATGGCATGCATGTGGACATAGCATAGAGTCGCGGTGACGACGCGTCTCACTTGGGTTTTATGAACTTTAGAACATCGTTTGGCTTGTAACAAAATTATATCCGCACTAGTTGATTTTCATTTGGGACCTATACTTTGTAAACTCTGATTGTTTTATTAAATCAAACGATGTATTTTCCAAACGACACTTTAGGTCGTTCAATATAACTGTGATTGTGATGCTATGACAGTCAATCCCCAGGAATTCCATTCCGCTGCAAAACAGGTAATTTGGGGGTGTGACAGATTGGCATCAGAGCTTCGGTTATAGAGAACTAGGTTGCATCATTGACCCTAGACTATAACTACATCATCATAGCATCTCATCATTTCATCATAAGTGCATGTTCTCTTTACATGCGGTTTATACGTACATTTTTCGAGTTATTTACTTTCATTTCACATTGATTGTCACATGGATGCCCTTAAATACCCATCCCATCATATTCACATCACTCTGACGTGGAGAATGCCCTGTCATTCCCTATCACAATTTTAACATCAGTGGACTCAACACCAAACAACATATGAGTCGATTAGTCCAAGCATTGCATAGTTACTCCTAAATTATACATAGCCTGATCACCTATGTCTAATTCAGGAAGAATCATGCAATGAAGGGAGTAGTAGGCTTATATGTGTAAGCAATTCCGTAATCGAGCCAAATTTTCAAAAGTCCTCCTACAAACCAATTTAGCCTAATCTCATGACAGTTCTCGTTTGATGAGTTGTGAGATTAAGTGAAAATTGGTTGGTAAAAAGTCTTTTGAGGGTTTTGCTTGAGAATGGGAAAGTTTGCCACATCAAACCCTAAACCCGAGAGACCAACACGAACTGAATTCAGGGACTGAATTCCTTTTTGGATGGGCGAATGTGACAACTCGTATTTTCAGGACATTTCATATAGACTAAGTTAGTCTACATTTCATTAACATCATTGTCATCTTATTAGTTCATGCATGGCTTTGCATTTTTCATTAAAACGGATAATTTCATATTAAATAAACGTTATCGCGTAAGTTATTATTTTGAACGTTTAATCCGATACTTCCAAAAATTATCCCAATATATTTTTATACTTACATTAAGTTTATAAAAATAATATTATGAGTTTACCCAGTGTTTTAAATTTAATTTGTATATAAATTGTTAAATTTATATTATTACGACGGTTTTCTTAAAAACTACACGATAATTATTATTTCACTCAAATTTTACAAGAAATTTATTTTTACAATTTTTATGATCTCATTATACTTTACTTTGATCTATTAAAAATTACTTTTACCTGAAACTACCTTAAATACACTAATGTATATACAATCTTACAAGTTGTTATTAACTATACATTTTACTTACATCTTTTTAACAATTATACAATATATAAAAGAAAAAAAAAAGTATTTTTACAAATACTTCCCCCCTTGGCCGACCAAGGGGGGGTATGCAATTAATGAGTTGGTAATTTTTTTTCTTGATAGTATAGATCTACACTTCACTTAAATTTCACTTCATTCATTCATTCTCATTTTTTTCATAAGTTGGTAAAGTTGGTTTTTCTCTCTTTCTTTGTTCCTCTCAAAACCGGTCACACCATAGGAGCTAGAAGAGATCATCAAAATTTTCCAAGATCAAGTATAAACAATCTAGTTACACTCTTATTAAAGGTTTTGAAATAAAAACCTAGAGTGTTTAGGTTTAATCCCTTGTTCTAATCACCTCATCAAGTAACTAGTAAGCATATCACTTTCATTTTACATCTTTCATTTTCATTTCATATCTATTTCATCATTTTTCAGCAAAGCATGCAAGACTTGTGGATATTTATACCATTTTTACATTGTTTTTAGAGTTTTATATATATAAGTCATCCTATAATTTATCCCTTGTTATATATTCGTAATGATGATGTTTAGGAACCCATGACACCCTAAGAAGGTGTATGGTAGGATTAGAATAGCTTTGGAGTTGTTTTGAAGGGATTGGAATAGGTTTAGTACGAGAAAAACTCTTTTCGACAAGTATAAAAAGTGGTCTGATCTTATTTTGTATTTCTGGAAAATCCGACAGTAGACACGAATTTTTGGCCTAGATAATTAGAAAATATACTTTAAAACGAATCCGTGGCCGCTTGAACGGATTAAAACGGAGTTATAACGAAGAAGTTATGAATTTTTCAAGTTTGACGACGAAATATATATTTTCTGAAAATTTCAGCAAACTATTTTTGTATTGTACGAGTCAAAAACGAGTCTTAAGCTTTATAAATTATTTCGACTTATCAAAAATATATTAGTATACTGTGATACGAAGCTAAGGACGTATAATACTTAGAAAACGGATTTGTAACGACTAAAATATACACGTTTTCATAAAATTGCCGTAACTTTATTAGTTAAGAAAAACTATATTATTTATATTCGACAAGTGTTACGGTAAACAAAATGACCATATTGAAGGCTATTTTTAACGATGACGTAGAACTTTTTGTAACGAAATGTCTTCTAATAAAATTGAGATCACCAAGCATATTTTTCAAAACGACCAACCGTTTGTATAGCGGAGTTGTAATAAATTATTTACGGTTGCTTAAACTTTGCCGAAACTCACTTTTAAACCACATTTTGGACAAAATCACCATATTTAACCTCTATTATCTTTATGTTCGAGACCTCTATGACGAAAACTCATGTACTAAAACTTTGAGATTATAATACAAGCTTTCCAAAACCGTTGAGTTCGTTTCCTAACGTTCGACGTACACCATTTTACGACTAGCTTTTCGAAGCCATTTTTGTCACTTTCATGAAATTTCCAACGACATTATTTTACGACGAAAAGTTATAATTTCACCATAAATCATTAAGAAACTATTGTAGGATGACATTTTGACGTAAATACTTGCAAAGTAATTTAAGAATGGTCAAGACGTCAAAAGAGTATTTTTCGACGATAAGTATTATTTTCAAAACTCACAAGTGGTATAAATAACATACGAAATGCATGCATAACATTACATCATAACTCATTACGTATCATATCATTCATAATAGGTCATTTTCGAGATTTACGCTACATTTCAGTGTATCCACTTTTGTCATCATAATTATTGCAACAGGTGAGTTCATAGCCCCACTTTTATTCTTTTAACTGTTTTACAAACTCTTGGGGGAGATACATGCTACATTTTAATCGAACACAAATGCTTTGAACTGTATGCTACATCCGAATGTTTTATTGTCACTAAGTATTTGCCATGTTTGAAGTCCCTACATCATGCACCATTAGTCACTTGCGAGTGAGCGCGAATATTGTGAATAGGCCTATTGGAATTAACACTCCCGCTCTTATTGACCCAGTTAGGGGAAATCGAGCGCACTATATTTGAATCATTAAGGTAAATTGACAAGTTTACCTATTAGGGCGGCGATGAAACGATGATTACCAATTTTTATTGGTGCGATGTTTACGCTTTGGTGTCATGAACTTAGTGAAATAAATACTGTTTTGTTTTCAACGATGAGTGTGAAACAATTTAACTCACACTACGATTATTGTGTTCAAACGAATTAATTAAACCTATGGATTTCACTCAACCTTTGTGTTGACCTTTTTAAGCATGATTTATCTCAGGTATCTAAGGCATTCAATTCATGGCATGCATGTGGACATAGCATAGAGTCGCGGTGACGACGCGTCTCACTTGGGTTTTATGAACTTTAGAACATCGTTTGGCTTGTAACAAAATTATTTCCGCACTAGTTGATTTTCATTTGGGACCTATACTTTGTAAACTCTGATTGTTTTATTAAATCAAACGATGTATTTTCCAAACGACACTTTAGGTCGTTCAATATAACTGTGATTGTGATGCTATGACAGTCAATCCCCAGGAATTCCATTCCGCTGCAAAACAGGTAATTTGGGGGTGTGACAAAAGGCGCGTTGCAAAAAATGTTTGAGCTTTTATGCTTCCGGGGCTAACACTACACTAAAGGGTCATATAGCCAAATGTTCCGCGGTACCTCAAAATGCCGACGGTACTATTGGTGATGATGGTCAAATTTGTGTATATGATAATGATGCGCTTCAAAGAGATTTTGCGGGGTGGGTCATTCAATATACTTATCCATTCAACCTCTTCGACAACGCCAAGCTTACGGCCATCATAAAAAAGAGGCCACACTCGCGGTATAAACAAGTAAGTCGTACTAAACTTAGAAGTGATGCTTTTAAATTATGGGAAACGGCTAAAAATGATATTATTAATGGTTTTCATGATTATAAATATGGTGTTTCTATAACTACGGATGTTTGGACCGCACCACATGGTTCGGCAAATTCTTATCTCGCCGTTACGGCTCATTGGTTTAATCCCGAATCTTGGTTATTAATGAAACGGACAATTGCTTTTAAACTATTTGGTTATCCACATACGGGATCTAATTTAAGAAAAATTTTACATGACACTTTAATTGAATATAATTTAGATGATAAAGTTTTTACGATTTCACTAGATAATGCATCTAATAATACTAGAGCTATGGAATTGTTAAAATTACGTATAAAACCCATTTTAGATTGTGCTTTTTTTCATTCCCGTTGTGTTGCTCATGTTATAAATTTATCCGTTCAAGCGGCATTAAAAATATGTGAGAGATTACGTTTGACATTTAGGGGTATGTTAACAAATATATATCGCTCGAGTAATGAACGACAAATGAACTATAAACGTTTTCGTAAACAATGTGGTGAACCATGGCTAGGACCGAAATTTGATACACCTACTAGGTGGAATTCTACTTGCATTATGTTTGAAAATATATTACGACAACGTACTACTTTAGATGCTTTTAATGAATTACTTGTTGAAAAAAACCGTTCTACTTCGATAGATGACCAAGATTGGCAACGACTACATGCTTTAACTATTTTTTTACAAGTTTTTAAAGAGGCAACAACTATAGTATCGGGTGTTTATTACCCAACTAGCCCATTAGTTTTAAATCAAGTTTATGCTATGACGGAAAAATTAGACGAATTAAAAGACTCACCTACTCAAATGTTTAGAAAAATGGTTAAAGTTATAAAAAAGAGATTTATAAAATATTTTGCTAGTTTACCTTTGGTTTATACTTGTTCCGCCGCACTTAATCCATGTTTAAATGTTGGAGGCGTAGAACTTTTAATAAGAAGAATAATGGAAAATTTAGAATTATCTTTTGGGTTGGACGGTGAAGATCCCAACTATATAGAATCTCAAGTTTTTAAATTTAATGATTATTTTAAAAAATTGTTTGAAATTTATGCAACAAAATATGGTCAACAACCAAACCCAATTCTCGACCCAATGCGGGCCAGTTCGTCTCGAATGACAAGGGACATTAACATAAACCTTTATAATACTTTACGTGAAGACGCTACAAAGCGTCAACGATCATCGGCCCCGACAAGCGAGTTGGGACAATATATGGCTACAAACTTTTTAACAACTTTAAGTCCCGATGAGTTTGCAAACTTTGACATTTTGGCTTGGTGGAAAGAAAGGGAAATCCAATTTCCAATTTTAGCCGCTATGGCTCGTGACTTATTAGCGGTCCAAGCTTCGACGGTAGCTTCCGAATCGGCCTTTTCTCATAGTGGTCGAATTATATCGGATAAAAGGACAAAACTTAGCCCCAAATCCGTGGAAGTATGTGTATGTTTGAAAGATTATATGGACGGAGTAGATAGGGTACAACATCAAACATCGTTGGAAGGTTCGATTGAAGAAGTTGAAGAAACTATAGCACAAGAAGAAGATGACATGGGGATATCACCTCCGGCTACCGAATTAGATGAAGGTGAATTTGAACCATTTGATGTTGAAGAGTTAGATGTAGAAGAATTTTTGGATGATTTAATTTCTTGAGTATACACGGGTGATGGCAATGCCGAAGCTCGATATACTTGAGTATACTAATATGTTTTTGGGTGATGGCCATGCCGAAGCTCGAAATGTATTAGTATTTATTTATTTTTAGTTCTATAATTGTATTGTTTAAATAAAAGTTATGATTGTATTCGAAATGTATTAGTATTTTATAGTTTTAGTTGTATGATTGTAGTGTTTAAATAAAAGTTATGATTGTATTCGAAATGTATTAAATGTTTTAAATTCCGAAAAAAAACCGAACCGGTAAAATACCGATAAAAAACGGATCCGAACATTTAAAACCGAAAAAACCGAACCGGTAAAAAACCGATAAAAAACCGATTCCGAACATTTGAAACCGAAAAAAACCGATTCCGAACATTTAAAACCGAAAAAAACCGATTCCGGAAAAACCGAAACTGATTTTTGGCAAAACCGGTTTTTTAAAAACCGGTTTTTCAAAAACCGAAAACCGGTAAAAACCGGTTTTTGTGCACCTCTAGTCAGTAGTGGTCACAATGAAGGCAGCATGTTACATAGATTGTTCAAGGGCCAGGAAGTGTTGGGCCAATGTCTGTAAGTCACGAGGCCTAGCTTTACAAGACATTGTAGTGTTTTTGGGCTTTCTAATTGACATTAATCATTCATTGCGGTTTGGTTCATTTCGATGGTTGGGTCACATGTAGGGGTGTCATTCGGGCTGACCCGACCCGGACCCGACCCGACCCGAACCCGACCCGAGTCAATTTGGGTCGGGTCAATCGGGTTCAAAAATATATTCGGGTCAATCGGGTCAACCCGAATTGACCCGAGTTCTAAACAAGGTCGGGTTCGGGTATATTTTTTTAGCCTTGACCCGACCCGAACCCGACTAACCCGGTTCAACAATACTATTACAATATAAAATACTCGGGTTGACCCTAAACCCGAATTGACCCGACCCGATTGACCCGCCCCGAGTTGACCCGAACCCGAATTGACCCGACCCGAGTTGACCCGAGTTTTAAACAAGGTCGGGTTCGGGTATGTTTTTATATGGCTTGACCCGAGTTGACCCGACCCGAGTTGACCCGAACCCGACCGGGTCAACCCGAATAACACCCCTAGTCACATGTAGAATAATGTTTTGTAAACCGGTTTTCTAATTGACTCGGTCGAGTTATCGGTTCACGGTTTAACCGGATTTTTTCTTCAAAACTGGATTCCGATCACCCTTTCGGTTCACGGTTCAACTGATCAGGTCAACCCGGTTTTTAAAACATCGATGTAGAATACTTCATCTGTCATCTATCCTAAATTAAATGTTTATTTAAAAATACATAAGGTTTTAGAACATTACTATTTATATTTTTCTCAAAGTGGACCTCTATCTTGAGAGAACATAGGATAGAAATGTTAAACACTTGTTTTGAGACAAAATGTGTAGTATTTTGACCATAACATCGGTCAAAAAAAGTAATTTGAAGACAGCACCAAATGTGTAGTTTTGTTTCTATTCTTTTTTTTCCTTCTTTTTTCTTTCAGGAAGGTGAGCAACACGCTTGTTACATTATATATTGGTCCTTTGCAAAAAAATAAATTAAAAAAATAATAATAAAACGAAGTTATATATTGATCCTGGTATTGAGATGTCAAAGACTATCGGGTCTGGTTGTTGGGTTATCAGGTTGAATCGGGTTATCGGGTTTGGGTTGTATCAAGTCGGGTGGTTCGGGTTAATCGGGTATTTAGTTTTTTTTTAACCACAGATATAAGACAAAACAAAGAACGAATATTCTTTCCTATAAGTGGATAGAAAACATGATAAGGATGCCCCAGTAATGAGGCTCAATCCCTCTCATTTTCTCTGTCACGTCAGTTTTTTCTCTCCAGCGACCTTCAGGCGATTAGGTACCTCAGTAAAGGCCGACCATGTTCTTTTTTTTTCTTCTAATTCAAACATTTTAAACAATTAATTTAAAATTCATTAACAATAAAAACATTACAATACTAAATAAAAACATTAATATATTAAAACAGTGGCGGACCTAGGCGGAAATCCAAGGCGGTTCCTTAATTTGGTCAAGTTGAAAAATGTGATGAGTCAACCAACTCAACCGATCAAAATTTCGGGTCGGGTCGGGTCCAATTTAACAAGATGCGATAATGAAAAAAAACAATAAAGATAGATTATAACATAATAGTTAATGCGATTACACATTTTTTCAATTTCAATTGCGTCTTCCTAGATTTCATAGCTTGAAAACGAGCAATTATTGTATCATTACTAATACCTTCTAATATATCTTTTTCAACATACGACACTAAACAATCATGCATAAAGTCATCCCCCATCTAAATCCACCTTTTACAAAATTATCCGACCCCCCTTGACATTTTATCTCGGATTTGAATAGATAACAACATAAGCAAAAAGCAGCTTCCTCTTTTATACTATATTCCAACCAATATTTATAATCAGCAAACCATGAACTAACAAATCGACGAGGTTTACCTCCAATATCTCTAACTTGGAAATTATGATTTTTAGGTTGGAAAGGCCCATCTATCAAATATGCTCGTCTAATCTCATCTCGTTGATTCACATGATACTCGTCTATACTTTTTTGATCTTTCGGATCAGCAGGTAGATCTTTTAAATCAATTTTCATATACTTTCTTTGCTCCTTATCTCCATCTTTTGAGGTTGAACTAGATACTCCTTTTTTGGTTAAGAATTTCAACATTTTAACTAAAACAAATACCAAAATTCAAATATTTAATCAATAACCATTTAATCACATGCATGATACAATGATACATAACATCTTAACTTAAACATTAAACCCTAAAATCTAAATAAACAATCTAACAATTATAGTAAATTAGTAATACAACAATACAACTATATAAAAATAACAAAATTACAAGTACATCAAATAAGCAAATCAACAATACAACTATTCAATAGGTAAATTAGTATGGCAAAATCAATAATACAACAATAGATAAATTAGTATGATACAATTAAATATATTTAATTTATATGAGAGATCTTAGAAGTCACTCACTTTAATTTTTATTCATCCATCACTCAGATCAAGATCATGCCTATTCGAGTATTGGTTTACCACTTTTCCACGTTCAATTGGGATTGCCGGCCAATGCTTATCTTTTCTTACAAGTGTATTATAAATTTTTATTATTAAATGGGTTAATTTTGTTGGGCTAATTGGGTTTGGGCTAAAAATATTTTATACTAAAAGTAAGCTTTTTGTCCAATTTTTTTCTAAGGTAGTTCCCACATAATTTCTAAGGTGGTTCCTAAAAAATTTTCTTCATCGTTTCTCAAAGATTTTGTCGTCCAAGGTGGTTCTCGGGCACCACTTATACATAACATAAGTCCGCCACTGTATTAAAAATAAAAACGATACGAAATACATAAATCATAAATCTTAATTTGAATGCTCTCCGCATGCAGAATCATACGAAGGAGACCGATAACCTGCAAATTCCTCGATGCGAGCCAAACGTTCCTCGTCTAGCAGAGGTTGCCCAACAAATCTAGCAGACGAACTTGATGCACGTACACCATCGGTTTTGTTCTCCCGATAGCTCCAGCTGATTTTGGTGCTGATGTTGTTATGTATTTGTTGGACACACCCCCACAACGTGTCAGCAATGTCGTCGTCTTTGCAGGCTTCATCAATCAAAAAATTGTCGATCACAGCTTTTCGTTCTGGCGTGTCGTTGCAAATCGTGTAGTCTTCTCTCATACGTTGCTTTCTGCCCTTGCCTGCTCAAACAAATTGATAACGTCTATAATAGCGTTTTTTCGAGCCACATCGTCTTCTTCGCATTGTTTTTTAACGTACATTTGCATATCTTCAACGGAATGGGGGAGACGACAAGCAATAATAATTTTGTATTGAGAAGTAGTTTGAGATTAAATTGTGTGAAATGAGATTTGTGGATTGAAGTGTGTATATGCTGTGTATTTATAAACATTCAATTTTTTTTCCCTAATCGTCACGCAATGGTTTAAAGATTTCATTTGCTTGTTTCACTCGATCGTGTACACGACTAAGTTGGGGTAAAAACCACATGCGATCGAGTCTAGTACAGAAAAGGGATCGACATAGAATCGATCGACATAGTCAATCGCTTACGTCTACTGAGGGCAGCCTAAGAGTAATATATATTTACACATGAGAAAGACTTGCAACTGATTTATTTGATGTCTTCAGCAGTATACTCCCGCAACGGTGCTCAAATTTGCTAGTTTATCAGAAATATTTTAAGCAAATAAATTTCATGTATTATATAAACTTTTGACCTCTCAATTAGTGCTAACTCCTACAAAGACCAAATAAGTTGTACAAATGAGTATCTTTATCCATGGTTTAATCGTACCAATTGTTGCATTGTAGATATTTCTTGTAAGACCTTCTGTATGCAAAAAAAAAAAAAAAAAAACAGTAACTTCTCTTTATAAAGAAAATAAAGAAAAACACTAGTATTAGGAAAAAATAAATAGCATGCATTGAACTAAGGGACTATTATAAAAAATAAGTAGCAAGCAATTGAACTAACGAACTATTACCTCCGTCCTATATTAATTGTCCTGTTTTGACTTCTTAATTCTTTCTTTTTTCAACTCTGATCTTAAATATATTTTTTTGTTTTATATAATATTTAATACAAATTACACCAATGAAAAATAAATTTAAAACTCAATCTATTAATATATTTTGCATCAAAAATTATATAACACAATTAAAAATATTTAAGGTCAAAGTTGAAAATGAAAGACTTAAAAAAATCAAAGTGGACAATTAATATGAGACGGAGAGAGTATTATTTTGCATCCTGTTAAGGGAAATATTTTATGTAATCGTGAAAACTAGTGTGATTATAAATTTTTTAGGAAAATAAGTTTTGGAAAATGAATTTCGAGTCTTATCAGGTTGACCCGATAACCTGATAAAAAAAATAATTCAACCCCAACTCAACCAATAACTATGTCGGGTTATCAGGTACGGGTCACACAACCCGATTCAACCCGAATCGGTAAGCTTTATTGGCTTCAAGTTCGAATCGGGTCAACCTGACCCTATTGACACCAGTTAGGACGAAAGCATACACATTGTCACGAATACCACTTAGCCAAATGTTCATTCATAATTTTGGCTTGTTTATTATATAAATAAATAAACAATAATATAACATACATGTATGGACAAAACTTGTGGCATTTTATTTCGGAATCAAAGACGGTGTCTTTGGACCACAAATATCGCAAAAATAAAAACGATTATTGAGTATTGACTATGTGTTTTTATTTTATTTATATATTTATTTATTTATTTTTTTGAACAATATATGCTTTTAAATTTGCATCAATCTTTTTCAACTGTTAATAGCAACCCCACTTCATTGATGAAGCTTATATAAAACATGCACGGCCCCCCCTCTCCCAACCTAAATTTCTTTTTCACTAATTATTGTTTTCTGATCGCAGTATCGATCTAGCATCTTTTTAATTAGTTGATGGGAATTTCGACGAAAATTGAAGTATGTATGTTTATTTCGGATAAACTTAAGGCCTTTCGATGATTAGATACCATTTTGAGGAAAGTTTTCAAAGTGTATGGGTTATTTGGTTAAACCCTTTTTGTCTTCTCCAAGATTCCCCTCGAGAGTCGGGCATTCGTAGTTGAGATTTCAAAGACCTTGTACAAAAACTTATGTAGTAACTTAATATAACGGTTAAAGATATGTCATATCAACCATGGAAATAAAAATGTGGCATTTAGCTTCAATTTAACATATATACATAACGTAAAATCATATATCATTAACATTTTTGTCGTAATTAAATTTTGAGGCCCCGAATATACAAGGAGGTATACATTTTGAGGCCTCTAAAATTGCTCATGCACACCTCGCACACGCTCATATATAGCTCTGGAGTCAGGAACCATGTTTTTCTTAATATGCAAAATGTTCATAATCAACAACACTAAGGGTGTGTTTGGTAAAGTAGCCGTGAGCAGTAGCAGTGAGTTGTGAGCAGTAGACACATCTCACAGCTCACCGCTCACAGCTTCTTAAAGAAGCATTGGATAAATGAGCATTCTTAAAAAATAGCAAAGCTCACAGTTTTTTTTTTAAACGAACAATAAAAATCAAAAAGCTCATTTCTCACCGCTTATCACCCCAAAAAACTTCAAAAAACTCCACACCAAACATAGCTTAAATTGCTCACAAGTCCTGCTTCCGAGACGATATATGCTTCAGAGACGATATATGAAAGATAATGTTGACTCATTGGTCCACTTGGGGAGAGTAGGCTCGCTTTGAGGAATATCTTGCAAAGTTATTTCTTCTTGAAAAATTTCCAGTTACTCATTTTATGCTTTGACATGTGCAATTCTAGTAGAATTTTCATCTATTTTCATTGAGTTAGGCTGCCAATACTTGAATGAAATCTGTCATGGTATCAATGGGATTTTAAAGGGAATAAATGCACTTCAACACCTACGTAGCATAAAACAACGCTTGGTTCTACCATCACCAAGCATGGAGAGTTGACATTCTTGTGGTTTAATAGACAAAGTATTTTTCTAGGAACTATTGTGTAGTGTGTACATTACTTGATTTAGGGTTAATAACCTTTTAAAACAATATACTTGTCAAGAATGACAGTTCTGCGTAGCGAATTAAAAAAATAACTCTTTTAGACATTAAAGTTGACATTTTTGTCTTTCTTTAAGTATTATGACCATATTATGACCATTTTACCCTTTCTAAATTTTTCTCGAAATGCGTTTTTTTTCTAATTTTTTTTTCTAATTTTTTTTTTCTAAATTTGTTTTTTCGAAATACTTTTTTTTTTGAAATTTCTGAATTTTTTTTTCAAATTTTTTTTTTTGAAATATTTTTTGAAGGGTAAAATGGTCATAATATGGTCATAATACTTAAAGAAAGACAGAAATGTCAACTTTAATATTTAAAAGAGTTATTTTTTTAGTTCGCTACGCAGAACTGCCATTCTTGACAAGTATTGTGCTTTAAAAGGTTATTAGCCCCTTGATTTAATACTAGATTTTGATTCTTCTAAATACTAGTAAGTTATTATTCTAGGAAGATTTATCGTCTCGATTGCTTGAAGTGTCATCCAATTCGTGTCAAAAATATCATATATATATAATGTTTTAATTTTATTAAACAATTTGTTAAGAAGATTATTACGCTATGTTCTCGAGTACACGTATTAAAAGAAGAGAATAGAAGAAAATAGAAGTTCTCTTCCTCCCAAAACCGGAGAGAAGATTTGTTACAACAAAAACAACTACAAGTTCTTCCACTTCCTTCTACTTCTCTTTCTTTTTTTCCCATAAAAAATCTCGATAACACAAAACTTTTCAATTTCTTTCCACTTCTTTTCCTTTATCTTGTTTATGGATCTCAAGAACACAATGTTAATGTTATTCAACTTCAAGAATGCCAAATTAAACTTTGTTACATTTGGTTGCAATTAGGGTGTAATATAGTTAAGACAATTTGGGAGCTATCTAAGTGGGACTCAATTTAAGTTGAGTCGAGCTGCCGTTGATTATAATCAATGTATGAACGAGTTGTACGTAAGCGAGTTCGAAAATATCCATTCGAATATTTGTAACCTTGCCCTACAAGATATATGCTATTTAATGACTAAAAGAAATTGTCAGGAAAACCTAAAATTAGTCACTAAAGGCATTTTGGTCTCCACCTACGGAAAGAATAAAAAGACACCAGCGGGTACAAGTTTAATGGAGAAAAAAAAACACTTGTTTCTCGATCACTTGTCATATCCTGTTCTTAAATCTATGAGAGGTGATTTGCACACTTTAGTATTTGATTGACACACTCAAATGTACAAATACATAAAGCATCATGTAATATACATACATCTATTTACTGCAACGTTTTGAGTGTGCCAATCAAATTTTGAAGTGTGCAAATCACCTCCCTAAATCTATCTTTAGGTAAGTTTAAGTACAAGTTTAATTTAATGTACTAATCATTTTCCCAATTTTCTTGGACAATGATCCTTTCAATTTGCTTACCCAACTTAACTCAAGTTATCCCATCCTTGAATTAAAATAAAAAATCAAGATTACTTTAATTTTGAACTTTGATTTTAATCAAATGATTGATGATCCACCAACTTGGGTCAAGTTGGATAAAGCAATTTAAGAGGATCCTTGTCTAATTTTCTTTGCGACAAAAACTTGTGTAGATCAGTGGCACGGATTATAAAGTGCCACAAAAAATGTGAATCCTTTTGTGAGAAACTACATTTTGCATTAAAAAACGGGCAAATATTTTATAAAAGTATTATGCTTGCCATTATTTTTTTGGGTATCGAACACATTTTTTTTCTTATACGCGTACTAATCTTTCAAATTCGATCTCTTTGAGGTAACTTATTATTAAAACTCTTATTAGCTGAGAGAGCAAAAATGTCATAAAATATTTCAAAGAGACTGAATTTAAAAGATTAGTACCTATATAAAAAACAATTTGTTCGATAAAAAAAATGACAAATATGATATCTTTATAAAACATTTCCCTTAAAGAAACTATATATAGTGGCACAATACATTTTTTGTTTTAAAAATGTTTGTCACGACAATTTTTTTTATACTGTTATAACGTCTCCTTATCTACCTTGTAATATTCTCGTTGCTTAATCCAATTTTCATTAAATTGAAAAACCCCCATTTATTTTTCAGTAATGTTCTTTTATTCAAGTGGCTATCTGCCTTGCTTATTTTCATTGAAAGAATTCTTTAAAAGCCTTAATGTCCGCATTTATTTTTTTTTGTATTAAACAACAACTGCGAAGTTCAGAATATTCAATATTGAAATGAAGCAGAAACATAAAAAGTGGTCAAAATCGTTATGTTCTTTAACTCTTAGTAGTCTTTACAGCCCGTATTTAGTTTGCTAGAAATAATTTAATTTGGTCGTATCAAGCTACATGTAGACAACTCCAAGAAAACGTTTGGTACGACTGAATCATAAAAAATATAAATGAGATTGAGGATGAAATAATAGAGAAAAAGAATAACTTAAAAAAAAGAAAGAAAGGTTTAGTATTTGGTAGGTGCAAAGAATTAACTACCGCAATGAGTTAGAAAATTGAATCTTTCTTTGGATTGAACAAAGAGTCAAGCAAAAAATTGAATGAAACATGTAATTAATCGTTTGTTAGATCACCAATATTTGCTTCTTAACATTTGATTATTACAATATTGTTTCTTGCTAGTTTCTTTGCAACTAAATTATTAAGGGTTTTTCTAACATGTGCCCCGAGGCACATGTTAAGCAAACCAAAAGGACGGCGGGACTTACGAAAAAGAACGTTCGGACCCACATATTTTATTAGTAAAGTGTATTTTTTGTGAGTCCGAACGTCCTTTTTCGTGTGTCACACCGTGGTTTTGGTGTGCTTAATTGTCAATAAAGCAAGGAGAAGTCATACTGCACGCTGTATCATATTTATTACTTTTTTCAAACCTCAATCAAGTGATCATTATACGAGTTCTACATGTTTTGCATTGTAGCCAAAGCAATAATTTTGTTGACATCTAAGTATATTTTCAACATCCCCGTGTTACGTTTGTGCATCTATTTGGTAATCAACTTGCATTTTGTAACTGTCATTGGATGAGTTGGATCAGTGCAATGAGAAGTTGAGTAAAGTTATAGCTTCTGCAACTATCAGAATAAACGACGTTTTTTGAAAAAATAGTGTTTGGCCGGAGTTAGGAGAAAGAAAATAAATTTGTGTGAAATGACCAAGTTACCCAATTATCAATTTTCAACATTTGTATACATTATCTTGTTACAAATGTAATGACCGCCGATTTCGTTTGCATATCTCCACTAACTGATGAATAAATCCAACCTGTGAACTGCAAAATTTTCCAATAGAAATGAATAGAACCTAAAATCCCATTCAAAGTTAATAATTCTTTCGTGAAATTCTTCACTTTTAGTTAGGGTTATTTTTATATGAAATTGAATGGGTGTTCCAAACTCATGAACAATTTATAAGCTGTAGTTCAGTATGGGATATCATAAAAAAATTAAACAGTGAAATACTAGTCTCGGTTATTTACATGTAAATTGATGAGACAAATGTGTGAATAAGGATACAAAGTTGCATGTGTAGAAAAGAAGCATTGATTCCTTTATCAAATATATTTTTTTTCAATTTTTGAAGACAACAAGCAACCAAATAATATATGTCGGTTAGGGATTAGGGAAGCACAAGCGAGGAGATACAATAACGTTTGAGAAATAACGATATAATAGAGCAAAAGTGGGGATGAAAAAAATATGTGAATGTGCTACGCACTCGTCATTAAATCGATTCATGAGAATGGACTAAATCCCATATTTCTTTATGTACAATAAACAATAAACATGGCAATCATTTCTGTTAGGCTCGCTCTTTTATAAAGATAACGTTGCTTACGTGAATTGAACTAGATGCGTAGTAAGTTGCACCCGTAGGGACTGCTTATGTAAACGGGGCAAAGTTAATGTTAGATGAGCCTATAAATACGCGTCATGACTCTCCATGAGGGGTGTGGTTGATCATTAGGTTTCTTGTATTGTGTTTCATCAATAAAAGTTATCCTTATTTTCTCCTCCTTCTCAATACTTTCTATCTTCTCTAGAAAGATGATGCCTTTCATCTTCTTTCACCAACCTAGACCTCCCAAAACCACATAAATAACAAGTGGCGGATTTGGCATATATGTTTGTTTGCGAAAAATGGATGTAACAAAAAAAAAAAAAAATTTGTTATCCAATTTTTGTGTTACAAATTCTTGGATACAATTTTTTTTATTATTGGAAATCTGAGTGGTATTTTGGTATTGATAATTTTCACGGAGGGATACAAATTCACGGCTTGAACGAATTATTGAACAAAAAATGATTACGGGGTTTTTGTACATTATTGCTTATGCGAAATTGAAGTGACATTTCACGGGTGATTTTCTTTATTATTGAGACGTTGTTTGGTTGATTGCAAGTCTGAAGATAACTTGTTGGGGCACATTTTTCATAAGCGATTATGAATCGACAATCTGGTTATAAGTGATGTAAGGAGTTACGTTCTAGTGCTCACAGTGTATAACTATCACTTTAAGGAAGTTGTAGTACTTAGTGTCACACGAAGTTGTGGATTGTTCAAAAATTTAGAATAAGCAGTATGTCACAAAGTTGGGATGTTTACTTCCTTTTCAAGTTAGTCGTATTGGGTTGTCTCCATATGTGGTCATTACTATTAGCCGGTGAATTCAAAGGAGGTTCGATTTCAGGTTGGTTTGAGAAAAGTATTGAGTATATTTTTGCGACATATTCTCACGGAATTATGCTCAAACTACGGTTTTAAAATTGCATCAAGAAAAAGGTAATACAGCATGTACACAACATTATGATGATTCCGATAGCTCGCAACCATCAGGAGGGAGAAGTTGGTGTTTCATCTTTCATGATTGGATTGACGAAGGGAATTGTGCTTAATACCGAAGAAGGAGAAGTAGTGTGTGTACATCGGGGCTTTTTACCAACTTGGATGCAATACTAAGTGAGTTATGTTGTTATGATGTTCCCAGAACGACAACCATTGTGCTAGAATCAAGAGTTTACTTTCTCTGCTGCGTGTTGGAAGAGTGTTGTCGATTCAGGAGGGAGCAAAAGAAAGAAAAAGGCTCACTAGTTAGGAGGGAGTAATAACCTAACTAGACCGTTACAGTTCAAGTTCAGAGCTACAAGGATTTGTGCCATCAGCGCCAAAGACCAAATGCTGAGATCGTTGGAAGAGAGAACTTCAAGTTTGCCTCATTATCTAGACTACAGAGACTATGCGCTTCAACAACGTCAACATAGTTTATTATTATTGTAATTTGCTTTGTTTATGTATTTGTAGGTCTCATTGTAACCATTCACGTGTGACGATATCTTGGAGGGAGATTGTTAGCCTCGCTCTTTTATAAAGATAACGTCGCTTATGTGAATTGGACTAGATGCGTAGTAAGTTGCACCCGTAGGGACTGCTTATGTAAACGGGGCAAAGTTAATGTTAGATGAGCCTATAAATTACCCTCATGACTCTCCATGAGGGGTGTGGTTGATCATTAGGTTTCTTGTATTGTGTTTCATCAATAAAAGTTATCCTTATTTTCTCCTCCCTCTCAATACTTTCTATCTCTAGAAAGATGATGTCTTTCATCTTTTTTCACCAACCTAAACCTCCCAAAACCACATAAATATCATAGATTTTCGATCCTAACAATTTCACTTTCCGATTCTTATTTTTCCTTTACATATTACAAAATACCCCCTAAGGGTTTGTCAAAAACTTTAAGTCTTTTGAATGAATGAGAATTCAAGTGAAAAGACTATTGTTCACGCGATAGTTATATATACAAGGATATTATAAAACTTTAAGCCTGCATGAACCTTATGCCCACAACCGGCCTTAGGTAAATTAACATAATGAACTTATCTAAGACTATACCACGATACGTGTAGCGAAATCACAGTGCTCATGATTCAAGAAAAAAACACGAATATGAAAGCTTAAAACTACTTCGTTGATGAATAATCATGTAGCAAGCGCAGACAGATCTTCGTAATGATGAAACAAAAGAAAAAGCATAAAAATAATTTGTGAAGGTCGACAACAGCGGGAACTGTGAAGGCGCCTCCTGATGCAACGTTTCTTGTTGTGTTGGGTTTGAATTTTAGAACAAAATTTCTTGCGATGATGAAAGTTTTTATTTATTTGTTTATTTATTTATATATTTAGATAAAGGGTGTTAATAAAAATAAACCGTAAAAAGGTTTATTAATATTTCTCGATCTCTAAGTTTTGTTGATAACAACATAAAATTACATTAAGTACAAATCTAAAAATTACATGTTACTATATCTATTTTACTATTTATTTACATTTTTTTAGTCATATATTTGCTTTTAATAGAAATGTAAGTAAACATGATGGGTTATTCCTTACCATGACCCATGACCTAAAACCCATGGCTCATGTGCATTACCTCATGCATGACATCAAGTTAGGTAAAATCCATGACCCACGACCTTAAGTACATAACCCAACCAAAAGTATGTATTGCATCATGTATGATATCATGTTGGGTACATATGACTCATAGTCATAACTAATGCGTGGGGTTCGGGGTCGAGAAAACCTCATTTTCTACGAGCAAGCTTTTCAACCCTTTAGGCAGTGAACCTAATTGTTGTATTGTAGTATGGGGGTAAGCCTCGGGATTGATTTCGTTCTCTAGGGGAATAGGAATGCTAGAAAGAGATATATGACGAGAAGGTGGGGTTGAGAATGATTCTTTTTATTCATTTTTATGTTTTTTTAAAAAGCAAGGGTAAAATCTCGGGGTATATGATTGGGGGGTGGTACTTTTACCGATTTCTCTACTTTACTAATTATCTAATTATCTAATTAACTACGGATAGTTTATGCTAATTGTGGTGTGATCGTATGATGATTAAAGATGTGTTTACTTAGATACTATTACTCCCTAGTTATCTTTTATTGGTCCGTTGAATTGTCACTTCCTGTATCTTAATTAATGCGTTGTATTCCTATTAGTCGTAGGGGGAGGGGTGCCTAATTCTATGAATTGTAACTCTCCCTTAGAATACCCGAGATCGGCAAGTGCAATAGCATCTCCCCCGAATACACTATTATCAATAAGCTACATCTCACGCAATAAACACAACGATGGCCTCAGTGCACTCCTATGGCTTTTTACTATTTAGGACGTTCAAGCTCGCAACAAAGAAAGAAGAAGCCAGTTTTCCTTAATCTAGCGTCTACCAATTAAGACAAGAGACAACCTAACAACAATCAATAACTAGGTTTCATAGATCTAAGAAAACACAAGAGTAATTTAGCTAGATATGTAAACAAGCAAGCATACACTCAATCATATGAACATGTAGTAGACATAATGATAAATTGGATAAACAAACTTATCTTGATGTGTAAAATAGGGTATGGGACCCTAAAATACTGTCCAAGTCGGATGACAACTGAGTTAGGGTTTGCTCTCCAAAATTCTATCTCCCAAAATACAAAAAAATCAAATTCTATATATAGATTTACAAATGCGACGGCGTCACCTTTTGCTAGTGACGCCGTCAGGTCGCCGTCATTAGGGTTTCGTTTGGGACAAGTCATCATTGGGACGACGTCATTTTAGAAGTGTGACGCCGCCAGTCTTCATGCAGGACATCGTCTGAATCTTGGATCTTGGGCGTCTGGTTTAATCTTTGTGAGTGACGACATCCAGAAATAAGGCGTGACGCCGTCAGGCTTTAGGACTAGAAATTCTGCTGAGCCGTCGTGTGCACTTTTGATCAAGTCTTCTATATAGGGACGGTGTCGCCCTTTGGTTGGGACGCTGTCAGGTGTAATGAACAGCCTTGGAGTGTCTTCGATCTTGACTTTGCCATTTTCTTCATGTTTTCGCTCCTTTTCATCCAAATATGCTTCATTCTAGCATTTTTCTTCCAAAAGACCTAAAAAGTGAAAATGAACGAATTTAAGCAGTAACGGATGTAAAATGTGTCAATTTAGGGCTTAAATGACCCCCTAAAAATGTATGTTTTAAATCCTTATCAAATATCCCTACCCTTGGTATTTGCTTGTCCTCAAGCAAGTGTGCTTTTGGCGAATCAATTTATAAGTTAGGGGGCATGGAGCGTTGGTTTAAAATAGTTTACAACAAGTACAAGCGCCAAAATAGTCATAACAAGCACGAAAATTATACACTAGCACCTCACAATTGGTGTTTGGATTCTCTCATCTCTCGGGTTTATATGAAATATAATATGAATGGAAATGGAAGATAAACACTCATTACCTGGCATAGTACATAGATTACCATAAGCTTGAGAATAGATCAAACCTCCATCGCTTTGGTGCTAAAATTTCCTATCAACTATTTCTTATGGTTTATTACACTAATTACTAAGGACAGGACAAATAATCAAGTGAGTGAATAGTTTCTAATTCCCATTTTATTCTCCCTCCATACACTTAAACTGAACATTGTCCCCAATGTTCTCCGAAAGTATCAAAGTGATGATAAACGAAGGTAAGTAAGGAAAAGAAACTAATACTCCCCTGATTAGCTCGGTAGGATATGTGTGAAGTTGCGGTTAAATCCTCTTTCAAGAAGAATGCATAAGTAATAAGCTTCATCCAATATGTGTTTCTTCTTCTTGTCGAATATAACATGCATACTCATAAGAAAACAAACGAAACCTTCACGTAAAATCGGCGGTAAAACTATATATGACACACAACTACACTAGAAAGCAAGTAAGATATAATGCATGTGGAATGGATGTCTGCAGTTTTTTTTTGGAAAATTAAGAATTGGGAATTTACAAAAGTTATTAATTGCACAGAAAGCGAAACTGATTATTTTGTTTCTACATTGCCTGACGTCGTCAGGTGTTAATCCTAATGCCGTCAGATTGTCTTGACAAAAAATGGTCTGCTGCGTTTTTCTGGAAAAATTCTGGAAAAATTACCTCATTAAAACCTGGAAAACTTTCTGCAAAACATCCATTATGACTCGATACAAGCATTTGACTCTAACAAACACACATATATATCAATTTAAGTGATTGTAATTCTCATGGTCATGTTCTTAAAAACATATGTGATCTTCCCTACACTTATCTTTTTGTAAAATACCTTTATATGTAATTAAAACGAGGTTCAAGATAAAATAAAGCATTTTCACAAAGTCTAACATGAGAATAAATAACAATGAAAAAGATATATGAACACACAAATTGAAAAACAAAACAAGCAAACAATTAAGCATGGGTTGCCTCCCACGAAGCGTTTTTCTTTATTTATGAGTCTTGTAGCTAGACTCGAAGTCGTGCTCCTACGTGACTTCCTTGTCGTCATATTCTTCCTCATGACGGTTTTTATTGGGGTTTTCCATGGCATAACTATGCCCTATTGTGCATCTTTATAAGAAGTCATCTTGTCCCCAACTGGTTCTGTATTCCGGTCCTAGTTTCACACATTCTTTATAGAACCCAAATATCTTACTCATTACATAGTCTACTCCTCTCCTCTTATCCTCCTCATTCCTATAGTAAACCGATATCTTAAGTTCCTTCTCTACATTGGATAGTGATGAGAATTTCTCGATCTTAAATGGCATTTGGTAGGCGACGTCATCATTCTCATCCTTGAATCTAACTATCCCTAACGACGGATCATAAGTTATCCCGAAGCTATCTATGAATGGCTTTCCTAGAACTATATAGGACACGATAGGATATATAGCCGTACTAATGTCTTCCACAATCATGAAATTCGTGAGATACGTAAAGCTACCTACATAGATGGGCAATCCCTTAACTATACCAAGGAAATTACATCTAACTCTAGGATCATTGGGGTCTTGCCTATTTGAGACAGGTTTCTTCATCACCCAATTATAGTACGTGTTAGTCATGATGTTTATTGGGGACTTGCAATCAATGTAGGCCTTTGCCACAAAAAGATGTCCTATGAAACATGGTATGTTGAGATTTCTAGGATTTCCAAAGGTGATTCGTGAGCATCTTCTAGTATAAAAGGGATGAAGGTCGCGCACTAGGTGTGGATGGTATGAAAGTTCCTCATCCGTAGGAAACTTATTGAAGTGTTCATTACCTACTTCGTCTACTTCATTGGTTGATTCATCCTTAGGAGTCTCACTAACCTCAAGTACCTTCTCATGGTTTGCTTCATCACTATTCCTATTTGGTTTCACTAGGGTGATGACATTGACGAAGTGAACGCGCTTTGATGAAGACGGGTCCCCAGTTTCATTGCCTAATTGTAAATGAGCGAAGTACTTTCTCGGGTCCTTAATCTTAACAACATAAGATTTTTTGGGAGAATGAGTCGAGATGGCATTAACCTTTTCGGTGGTTTTCCTATCATTATTGGTTATGGCTTTCAAGAGGTTATCTATCTTCCTATACATCTCTACTTGTTGTTTGTTAAAGAGGTACGAAAGCTTGGCTATTTGGGCTTCTTGGGATGTAACTAGGTGTTGCATCATCCCTTCCAAGTTGTGTTGATTAGGGGCATGAGAGATTTGATTGTGTTGTTAGGGTCATGGGGAGTCGTTAGAGGTGAATTCTTTGGTTTGACCCTAATTATAGTTGAGTTTGCCCCTCCATGCTTCTCGGGCTTCGTTGTAAGTTCTAGGTCTGGGTGTTGTGGGGAATCTTCCTCCTATTCCATTGGTACGTGAGGATGCGTAGTACATGGAAGCTTGTTCAGAAAGTCTCGTGCAATTACGAGTGTCATGGGGACCACTACATAACTCACACAAGGAAGAGACCTTGTTCACTTGGCATGAATAGGAGTTTTGTAGGAGCTCATTAGGAATTTGACTTGATCTTCAAGTTTGAGCATCCTACGATTGTAAGGTTGTGAGTCAATGGGAGGCAAGGAGATTGACCTTGATGGTTTTGGGCAACTCAGAGGGGTCATTCCAACATTCATTGTCATAGAGGGCAAGGTCCCCTATTGTACCCCACGACTCTTTCACGGTAAGTTTACTAAGTTTACCACCGGCCGCTTGGTCGATGGTTTTAGTAGTTGAGAGATTGACATGATCATAAAAAATTTGGACTTGAAGCCAAAGATCAATGCCGCGATGAGGGACTTTATGGGGCAAATCCTTGAATCGAGTCCACGCCTCCTAGAGAGTTTCGCCTTGACGTTGTTGGAACATCAAGATGTCATTCCTTAGCTTGGTACCCCGGTGGGAAAAATTGGGCGAGGAAACGAGTGGTGAGATAATCCCAACTTGAGATGGATCCGGTAGGAAGTCGCTCAAGCCAATTACTAGCTTGGTCCCGTTGCGAGAATTGGAAGAGACGCAAGCGCTTGGTCTCCCGTGTGGTAGCATCAAGGTCGATAGAGTCAACGATTTTTAGGAAATCCTTGAGATGCTGATCAGGATCTTCGGAACGAAGTCTATGGAATGCACATCCGTTTTGCACCAACCAGATGGTGTCGGATCGCAGGGTCGTAGTTTGAGCTTGAATTGGGATCTTAATGGTGTTCCTATAGCCTTTATGGCTCAGTCTAGAGTATTCACCAAGAGTACGGCCTCTTGACGGGTCAAGTGGTGGTTGGTTGAGTGGAAGTGGTTGATGTGGTGGTGGATTGTTGTTTGGTGGTGGATTGTCACCCATGGTGAAAAGTGACAAGGTTACGAACAAAAACACAAAGAAGGGGGATAGACTACAAGGAATCTAATGAAAAAGAGAAAAAATCTCACTTGATAAGTATCAAGCGAGGGGACCTAAATGAGATAGAAATCTAACTATCTATTCTATTCCACGACAGTGGCGCCAAAAACTTGATACGGGGGGTTCAGGGTCGAGAAAACCTCCTTTTCTATGAGCAAGCTTTTCAACCCTCTAGGCAGTAAACCTAATCGTTGTAGTGTAGTATGGGTTAAGCCTCGGGGATTGATTTCTTTCTCTAGGGGATTAGGAATGCTAGAAAGAGATATATGACGAGAAAGTGGGGTTGAGGATGATTATTTTTATTCTTTTTTATGTTTTTTAGAAAGCAAGGGTAAAATCTCAGAGTATATGATTGGGGGGAGGGGGTGTGGTACTTCTACCGATTTCTCTACTTTACTAATTATCTAATTATCTAATTAACTACGGATAGTGTATGCTAATTGAGGTGTGCTCGTATGATGATTAAAGATGTGTTTA
This sequence comes from Chrysanthemum seticuspe, assembly GCA_019973895.1. Classification (NCBI taxonomy): domain Eukaryota; kingdom Viridiplantae; phylum Streptophyta; class Magnoliopsida; order Asterales; family Asteraceae; genus Chrysanthemum; species Chrysanthemum seticuspe. Next base: position 213,206,104 of record BPTQ01000009.1, on the reverse strand, counting down.
CTTAGACACTATTACTCCCTAGTTATCTTTTATTGGTCGGTTGAATTGTCACTTCCTTTATCTTAATTGATGCATTGTGTTCCTATTAGTCGTAGGGGGTGCCTAATACCCTAGTTCTATGAATTGTAACTCTCCCTTAGAATACCCGGGATCGGCAAGTGCAATAGCATCTCCCCCGAATACACTATTATCAACAAGCTACAACTCACGCAATAAACACAACGATGGCCTAGGTGCACTCCTATGGCTTTTTAATATTTAGGACGTTCAAGCTCGCAACAATGAAAGAAGAGGCCAGTTTTCCTTAATATAGCGTCTACCAATTAAGACAAGAGACAACCTAACAACAATCAATAACTAGGTTTCGTAGATCTAAGCAAACACAAGAATAATTTAGCTAGACATGTTAAACAAGCAAGCATAGAAAAAATCAATTGAACATGTAGTAGACATAATGATAAATTGGATAAACAAACTTATCTTGATGTGTAAAATAGGGTATGGGACCCTAGAATACTGTCCAAGTCGGACTACAACTGAGTTAGGGTTTGCTCTCCAAATTTTTACCTCCCAAAATACAGAAAAATAGAATTCTATATATAGATTTACAAATGCGACGACGTCACCTTTTGCTAGTGACGCCGTCAGGTCGCCGTCATTTGGGTCAAGTCATCATTGGGATGGCGTCATTTGAGAAGTGTGACGCCGTCAATCTTGATATAGGACATCGTCTGAATCTTGGATCTTGGGCGTCTGGTGTAGTCTTTGCGAGTGACGCCTTCTAGAAATAAGGCGTGAAGCCGTTAGGATTTAGGACCAGAAATTTCGCTGAGCCGTCGCGTGCACTTTTGATCAAGTCTTCTATATAGGGACGGCATTGCCCTTTTGTTGGGACGCCGTCAGGTGTAATGAACAAGCTTGGAGTGTCTTCGATCTTGACTTTGCCATTTTCTTAATTTTTTCGCTCCTTTTCATCCAAATATGCTTCATTCCAACATTTTGCTTCCAAAAGACCTAAAAAGTGAAAAGGAACAATTTTAAGCAGTAATGGATATAAAATGTGTCGATTTAGGGCTTAAATGACCTCCTAAAAACATATGTTTTAAATCCTTATCAATAACCCATAACCCAAAACCCGATTTGTAAACCAAAATCCGGACTGGTTTACCCAATATGCTGGACCCTGGGTTTACACTGGCCGAATCCCTTTTACAAGGGATTCAGGTGAACAGTTGTCAGTTAGACTATAAATAGTGAGCAATTTCTTTTTTATTTCTTACCAATTACTCATATACTTTTTCTCTTATTATTATATCTCTCTCTAACCTTTGATCCAAGGATCATTCTTGTAGCTTTATTTTTCTTGTGTTTCTCAAGGTTTTTCTTTCAAGACGAGATAACATTTTTTGCATATGAGTCATTCATTCTTCAAGAGAAAAGGTTGCTCGACTTCTTCATCACCTCAAGACCACTGAGTTGTTTCTTATTGTTGATACATTTTCTTGTATTCATAAAGTTAGTTGTGCTAGTTGTGATCGGATTGGTTCTTCCGTTTGTGTTAAGAACCCGGTATTTAGCTTTGTACCAAAAAAAGTGTAAGCGATGTTGTGAGGTTTCTCCACCGGTTGAAGGAGCTTGTTGACATAGTGCTTAAGAACTCTCAAGTTGGATACTCGGGGAGTAAAGTAGAGCAAGGAAGGTATTATTTTAGCCGAACCACTATAAATCATTGTGTCACATTCCTATCCTTTTCTTTCATTACTATTCTTGTATTTATTTCTTTTCATACTAACTTGCATTATCTATATCTTAACATCCAAAAGTTTCACATACTATCAATCTACAGTTTTACAAACTAAATTTAAATCAGTAAAAACTATTCAACCCCCTTTTAGTATTCTACAATTGACATCAAGAGCAGTGATATCAGTTTTATAATATATATATATATATATATATATATATATATATATATATATATATATATATAGGGTAAAGTTAGAATAAAAAGATAAATATCCGTAAAAAGAATAAAAATATTTTTTTTAAAAAAAATTCTCCAAAAATTCCACAAGATCGGGTATGTTGGTGCATAAAACTTTTGTGAAAACATTTTTTTTTATAATTTTGAGTTTTGATACGTTTTTTTAATGCACAAAAAAGGAATTTTGATGCGCAAAAAAATTTTGATGCACAAAAATTTCAACTTGTTTTAGTTAGATGCGCAATGTTATTTTGATGAAAAAAGTTAAAATAAGTTGGGTGCAAAAACCAATTTTTGATGCACAAAAAAACGATTTAATGCGCAAACGTATTTTTTCATAATTCTTTTTCGGAAAACCTATCCATTTTTAGAAAAAAGTTTTTCACAACTTTTTCATGCACCATCATACCCTATCTTGTGGAATTTTTTGGGAATTTTTCGAGAACGTTTTTTGAAAAAAAAGTCTTTTTATCTTTTTACAGATATTTGTATTTTTATTTGATCTTTATCATATATATATATATATATATATATATATATATATATATATATATATATATATATATATATATATATATATATATATATATATATATATATATATATATATATATATATATATATATATGTATAAAATAGCAATACTTAACCGACCAATTAGTCAATTCGCTCTCTAACTGAGAGTGAAAATCCCAAACAGTCAAAGAAAGTCAAACTATATATATTTTCGGAAGTAGTTTATATTCCCGGGTCGTTAATGTCCCGACGAAGTATGAAATGGAGAATCGAATTCGGTTCGTGATCGGGTGATTGAATAGTTGAGATATTTTTGATTTTGGTATTTAAAATGGAATAAATAAACAAGGAAGCAAATAAAAGTAAATAATTCAAGAAAACAAAGCACAATTAAGCTCTAGCGCAAACTAAACTCAAAACGGGCCTTTAATGGGCGTGAAAACCTAAATTATCAAATTTTAACCCTAAAAATGCAAATTAAATTTCTAAAAGTCCTAAATGATTAAAAATTATTTTAGAAAAAAGAATTAGATTTTTTTGATTTTTATTTTATTTATTATTAATTAAAAACACTTTTAATCTAAAAATATTATTAAAAATACTAAACTAATTAAGAAATACCTGAGAAAATTATATAAAGTACTCTAAGCTATGTAGATTCTAAGAAAAATAAAAAGGAATCACCAGCTTATTTGCATAAGCTAGAAATAAGCTAAAAAGAGGAATTAAGCAAATCTGAAAAAAGTTGGTTAAATAATAACCAACGCAACCTTAGAACTGTATGTCCCTAGGACGCAGTTGGTTAAGGGTGTGTGTGGTAAGGCTTGGTTGAGACTGGTTGAGGTCACGGGTTCGAGCCTGGCTCACCCTTGGCTTCCTAGTTTCCCAATCTTTTTATTTTGCAAATATTTTTATGAAATTTGCTTATAAGCTTTTTATAAGCACTTTTTGTGAAAACAAACTTTTTGTAAAAGCACAAATAAGCTAGAAAAAGCTAATAAGGCACAACAACTTACTTAAAAACAAAGGGTTTTAACTGATTTAGAAAATAAGCTGCTATAAGCTTATGCTACAAGCTAATAAGTTATTAGAAACCTGAAAGCTTACTTAAACACCAATTATAATCTAAATAAAGCAATCCTAATAAGCTATAAGCTTAAAAATCTCAGATAAGCTCATAAGTAAAAACTGATATAAGATCAGCCTAAAGGGGGACTTTTAAGCTGCTAAATAAGCTACCAAAACAATAAGCTAATCCTTAAAACCTTGAAATCAACAAAGCTTATAGGCCAAAGATCTCACAAATATCAATTTCAGATAATATGATCTTAAATTGAGCTTAAAAATAAGCTGATAAATAGGACACTTAGAGAATACTTTTGGATTTTGAAACTTTGCAGACCTGAACCCCTATTTTTTAAGCTAAGTTTAAGCTACTATAAGCTATAACTAAACCTTAAAACTTAAGAATAGATTAAGAATACTAACTAATGAACACATTAAACCATTTTTAGAGATTTTGAACTAGATACAAGCTATAAAAATAAGCTGATAAGATGACAATTACACTAATATTTTTGTCTTTTTGAAATTTTTGGAAAAACTTGCAGACTAAAGATTAGGACTCAAAACTTTTTGACACTTTAACTAAAAGATATAACATCAATTCTAAACTGTTTTTGACTCAAGAACAACACTGTAGGATCGTATTTTATGTTGATTATGTGGGATTCAGGAGGTCGGGGATTATGGAAGAACATTTCCAAGTTTAGTGAGAGATAGTAGAGATTGGGAAGTTCTAGTGAGAGAAACACACCCCGTGTGTGTGTATTAATGAACAACCAACCCTATCCCTTGGTGGGAAGAGGACATTTATACAACATAATAAACGCCCCTACTTGGGCTGTGGAGCGAGCTGACAGTGGGGAAAGCCCCGACCCGACTCCACGGGTGTTACTCTAACTAGTCTAATACTAATAAACCTACGAGCTAACTTATGCTAGGCATAACATGGGGTGACCGAATCTTTCATATGGATTTTTGTAATCCTAAAAACTCCCCCTAAGGAAGGTCACCCCGGAAATTACACTTTGAATCCTAGCATTGTATTACATGACTTTAATATTCTAGCTCGTAGTCTTTGATTCTTCAAAGTCCGCAATCTTAGTACTTCCAGTAGTGATCTTTGAATGTTCCTTTGGCTTGGGTGATCGTTAAGATTTCTTTAAGACCATCATCCACTGTAAATCTCTAAATCATCCTTTGTTGTATCGACTCCATGTGATGTTGTGACTTTAGGAACGACATGCTCATATTTTTTTTGGATCATGATATTTTGCATCAGAGTTGCGGAAGCATTGTTGTATGTCTTTCAATTATCACGATTTCTTTGATTGTGAGTGTGAAGAGTTAGCATGTGGTTATGAATTGACGTCTCATTTGCCATCAGCTGCAACCGTCAGGAATTCCTGCAAACAACAGTTAGCAATAAACACACAGAAGTGTCTTTGTTCACTTTCGTTGAATAGGGTTGAAAGAGCCACGGTTCCTCGTTGATCAGTATAAATACTGCCTGTGATCAGGTAGAATTTCTAAGAATCTCCTTGACAGGGTTTCGCAGCTGTACTAGCCATTCTCAAACCGGAGCATCTCAAAGTAGACAACATGGAGTGAGTGAACCAGCGAATTGGGTTTCACTGATTGATGAGATATTGATTAGAAAAACAGTCGCGTATTTCTGAATAAAGAGTTTTTGCAATACGATGAAAGTTTTATGTGCAAAATCAAGTTTCAATCACAAATACTTTTGTTTAAAAATTTATGCACAGTCGATGTGCTTGAAAACAATCGTTGAGCACATCGAAGAGTTTTCCAAAAGTATATGTCAATTCCTTTACTGGAACAAGGTTGATCCAAATGAGAATTGCCCCATCGTTGTTTTCGGGATGTCACAAGTTTGATCCATGAAGGATCTCACATGTCACCTACCAAGAGCTCGTTTGATGTTGGCTCTAGAAGGATTTCCATCTTCATTGTGAATACTTTACGTATCACTCGGATGTTCTGGCAATACCACAAGGATAATGCGTAGGATTCTTAATGTATGTTTTCTTACTTTTCACGGTGTATGAAACAATAAGCATATTGTAAGTGTATCCTAATGAGATTTATGGATGATCTCTTGGCTCTAACTCAATAGTGCACTTTGGTTTTCCTATGCGGAGACTAGGGAGAAGATATCCTATTTCAATATCAACCATCTTTCAGAGAAAGATCGATAGATTACATCGGTTCCCCATGAGAATGAAACAAGTCCTTTTAAGAGAACTTTGGTGGCTAGGAAGTTTAGTGCAGTGCATCACAGGGTCCATGACGTCTTGTCTTCAATACCGGCGTTACCTTGGTAATCACTAGTAGCATATGTATTGAACCCGGTTTCTGCCCTAAGGTTGAATATTTGGAGGGCTATTTATTTTCACCCTTTATTTTATATTTATTTTTCATTCTTCAACCCCTTCAGCGCTTACCGAGACTTCATTACTAGAACCTTGTTGGGTTTGTTCCAGTACTAGCTCCATCTAAGTCGACACTCTTCCCTTATTCTCACTTTTCTCCTTTTTTCATCATACATAAGGACTTCTACACTAACTAGTGGATTGTACCTGGGTAGATACCTCCGGATCTGGCGGGATCATGGGATTGAATACCTAACCTTACCATCCATATAACTCCAATAAAGTAAATGCAATGTCAGTCGTGTGGTATTGTTCTTTCCGCCTTAAAACTAATTGAAAATCAATCAAGGTACTTGTGATATTTGATAACAAAGCATTTGTACCTCAATTGTTTTTACTCTTTCATAAATGCTCCCCCTCAACATGTGCATCGGTACTTGAAATCGTTTAATACATGGAGGGAGGAGTGCTTGGTTGAGTCTTAAACAATCATAATTTTATCAGATTTAATATTTAAATCACATTCTCTCCCCCGATCAAAAAATTCAAATCTTTTGAGATTTGGGATCTCAATTGATTTAAATAAGTTAGAAAATTTGGGAGAAAATATGGTTTGTTTTAATACATACTGATAAAGGAACATAACACCGCTCCCCCTTAATCTATGAGGGAGAGTGTTAGTGTCTGGTATGATAGTTTTGGGAGATCTTTGAATATAAGAAAAATCATTTTGAAAGATCTTATAATATAGGAAAGATCATACACTGACACATAACAACAAAACATTTATTCACTACTTATAATGTACAAATGGACTCGTTTGATAATGTAATGTTTGAAAATATGAAATTTGAAATCACTCTCCCCCTCAATTGATGACCCAAGTCATTGATTGAGTGACAAATTTTGTGAAAAAATTGAGTCCGATTGATTTTAAAAATTTGAGTCCGATTTATTTTCAATCAATATGTTACCACCATGTAAAATACAAATATTTTTCTGAAAAATCATAGAAGGAAAAACATTTGTATAGGAACAACCGTCTTTTTGGCGAAGTGCTTTCCTCATTTTGTTTTAGGATAAGTGCTCGATATTTATGAAAATCGATTTTGTGTAGCACTTTCCTTTTTAGAAAAACAGGTTGCATATCTGAAATAATAACTAGTCATTTTAAGCATGTTTTGAAAACTTTTTGAACTTCTGTTCGAACTTCATTTAAAGACCCGTGTCATTATTGAATGACATTTCTGGGACCGTAAATGTTATCGATGCCAGAGGACATGCGTCGAAAAAATATTTTTTGGTATTTTCTATTTTTATGATTTTTATTGTTTTTTTTGTTGGTTTTATATTTTTCTATTTACATTTTGGTATAAGATATGTACAAAGTATATTATTTAATTTAAGAAGATGTTGACATGGATACCGAAATGAGGATATCATTCTGAACGTTGTAGAAGTCATTACTCAACATCTCTTAACCATTCACCACCAAAGCTTTCTAGGATCTTGAGTAATCATCTGAACTTGAGCCTTCTAAATGTGATGCTTTGGTAGCTTTCCCCCAAATCGACAATCTTCTTTTTGAGACCAATTCCCTCAAGTAGTTGAAGTGAAGCAATCAGTCTCATTATATGAAGCTCAAAAACCCGAAGGAAATGATAACACCAAAGTAACAAGTTGAAACACTGATCATCTATGCGGTTATCAACTCCGGAATGAATGATTAAGCCCGACCACGTGAACCTGTTGTGCGTCCCCGATGTACACATTTCTCTGCGGTTTTGAGCAGTTGTCTATTCGGGGGAACAATATATCAACATCTTCATTTCACCAAATGCATTCCATTTATCTTACATATAACTGATCAGCCCATAATGTACACATGTACCCAACAAAAGTCGAAGCGATGACACCAAAGTATCAGGTTTAAGCACTGATCATCTCTGCGGTTATGAGAGTAAACAAAACTTGATCAACTCCGAAATAAATGATTAAGCCCGATCACGTAAGCCTGTTGTGCGTCCCTGATGTATACATACCTCTCCCCTGATGGTTGTAATCTCATCGGAATCAGCATAAAATTATGTACATGAAGCATTAATCAGAAGCACTTTATCCTAAATCATATCAGCTCGTGAGAAGATGTCGATAAACAATATCAAAATCCAACGGCTGACTCAAGCAGCGTATCATCTTATGCTTGAATAATTCTTCTCATAATTCTTCCCACTGAAGGCTGAAGTAATGCATACCAAAAGTATCAAGAGACCACTTCCCCCAAGTAGTTGACGTGATGCAATCAGTCTCATTGTATGAAGCTCAATACCCAACAAAAGATGAAACGATAACACCAAAGTAACAGGTTGAAGCACTGATCAACTCCGGAATAGATGATTAAGCCCGATCATGTGAACCCGTTGTGCGTCCTTGATGTACACATTTCTATCCCCTGATGGTTGCGATCTCATCGAAATCAACATACAATTGTGTACCTCTTTTATCATCAAAAACAGTTTCTTACATCTCTTCCCCCACTTAGTTGAAATAATACACCAAACGCCACGAGTTAAAACACTGAGTTTTTCTGCGGTTATGACATTTTTCTTCATGAAATAACTTCAATTAAGAAGAAGTATAAAGTTCATCACGTGTACTCGTTGTGCGTTCAGATGTATCCCTCATTCCCCCTTGCTGGTTTTGATACCTCAGAATTAGCAACACGTTATACATACATATACTTGAAATCTTGTGAGAAGAACAAAATTAGCTCAAATGCATCTTGTGAGAATCAACCATTACATAAAATATCTCTGATCATCTATACCAACCCTTATGTAGGCAATTTGAAGTGACCACTGATGGAGAAATCCCGATATACCAAGCTTGAGGGTAAAGTAGAATTCCCCGTTCTTGTGACTGAAGCTTGCACAAATGTTGGAAGAACAGTGTAGAGAATTTATGCTCCAAGAAAATCTCTAAGTACTCAATACCCAACCAAAGTATGAGACATTAACACCTTTAGTGATTATCCACAACGTCATTTGCGCGTGCCACTGAGTACTACAATGTAACTCCTTTAAGTGATAGTTAACCAGGTCTTCAACCACGTACCCTGACTGCTGGTAACTAGATAAACCAAGACTTCAACTTACATCTTAAGCACGAGCAAGTTATCATTGAAAGTCATGCATCCAACCAACCCCGACTTCAAGATAAAATTAGAACACGCCTGTAACACCCCAACCCGAAAAGGGTAGAAGTGTCACATTCTGGTGTCATATCAGAACATACCAATAAAATATTTTCAAACGAAAACCTTAAAAATGAAGTATCAAATCATATAAACGATTGACTGACGAAGAAAATACAATATCCAAAATGAAATGAAATATCAAAACAAAAACTCTTCAAAGTAAGTCCAAATAATAAGGTAACTAGGGTTGGTCCACTCGGATAATCCAACTCTCAGCCCATCAAAGCCCATCTTCAAACCTAAAACCTGCCGCAGGAAAAGAAATGCGGCTGAGCTTAAAAAGCCCAGTGAACAGATACAACAAAACGAAAGCTAAATAAAATCAGAAATGCGAAATGAAATAAGGAAGCTGATAACAAGGTCGCAACGAAAAGAGAACAATGAGTCAAAGAGGATCCTGCAGAACACAATTATACAGATATCCAACAAGAACAGATAACCAGGAGAACGAAGCAAAGCAAAGCATCGATGACATATATACAAGCACATACAAACCAAGCATACAAGTACTGAAACATAAGCAAGCATAGCAGGCGTCGTATCCACAAAACATATATATGGCATGCAATCAATTCAGGAACTCAGAAGACATACAAGTCAAACATAAATATAAAAGCAAGCGGAAGCAATTAATTAGTAAGTGAGCATGGCAATCACACAGGTCAAAAACCTTTAGTTGAAACATAACCAGTATCATAACAACGGAAGTACTAGCAGCAGTCAAAACATGGTAGTCACACATAACAAGTAGGAATACAGTATAAACGATATAATTGAATGAATCAAAGACATAGCAGGACAACAAATTAACAAGCCATACTTCACAAGTTGAACCATTCACCCAAATCAAACAGTAGCATAGGCAGAAATGTAAACATGACAGGTCAACAATAAACAGATAAGAATACAACAGAATAGTCATAGTCCACGAGATTAACCAAACAAAGCACACATAATAAACCGACAAAACTATCGATTACACATTAGTATGGTCACCAGACAAATCAGAGGGTCATATAACAGTGAGATCACATATCATCATTTGAAAATAGGTAACTCGGATAACCGCATAGAAATCACATCATAGCAGGATAATCAGTAGTCACATAAAACATGCATAGCATAATCAAATTCAATAAGCATATAATAACCCGATACGTGAATGGAACTATAGTCTGAAATAACGGAATGAGAGTGTGACAGATCAAAGAAATGGAATATATATATCTTGGTAGTAGAGTGAGTCATATAAGGGTACTGAGAAATGAACAATTAACGTAGCATATGGTGCGTTGGGGAATACAAAAGATACAATATAGGTATATCAAAGGTGTAAGGGTTGTCAGAAATCTACCACGAGCCCGGAACATATCATATCATATCATAAGTAACCATTGTATTCGGAGGGGTGACCTCGGAATACCATATATAGTAGGAGGGGAGACCTCAGTAACAAATGGAGTAGCTAGCTCCCGGAATGTGAAGACGCGTATTGCACACGACATCATTCACCATATAAATCATATCATATCATATTAAATCCACTAATATCATATCATATCTAGGATGCATCCATACGCCCCCCGGAAACATAGTGGCCAAATCATATACATATAGTGAGCTCATAATCATATCATAATGGGGACGGTGTGTAACATCACTCGTACACACTGGAGTCATGCCATTGGTGCATCAATGACATGGTCATGGTACCTCCATGACTAGGAAACATATTTGGCTCGGGTATCAGACTGAAGGGTTGATGCCCTCCAGAACAGTCAAGGTTTATCACACAAGCCCGCCACTTGTGAATGGCGGACCGTAACAACCTTAAAACGACTCAGGAACGAAATCAATGAAGATCTGGGGAGTATAGTGTTTCCCCGGGTCGTTATGTCCCAGCGAGCTATGCAATGGATTATCAAACGTAAAGTGATCGCGAGATTTGAACGGGAAAAGGATTTGGATATGATGTTATAACTACGGAAAAAGCCAACAAATTAAAACGGCTTAAATGCAATTTAAAGAAAGTTAAAAAGATAAAAAATATTAAATAAACGCTATCACTATTTTTAAAATGATGATTTTGTTGATTTTATAAAACAAAATATCTTAAATAAACTATTTCAACTAAAACGTAAACTTAAATTATCTAAAAACGTAACTTAAAATGAAAACGTACGTTACGTGTAAAAATAACGCTGGAGCGCAAGCAAAAACGTAAAATTATTGAAATAAAAGGCCTACGAATGTAAAACTAATTTTCTTACGTACTATATGACAAAAGAAATTTTTAGGAAAAAGCGGAATATTTTTTTGAGTTTTATTTTATTTATTACGAATTAAAAACTAATTAATACTAATTAATTAATTAAAAATACTAAAAACTTTTGGAAAATTCTACAAAAATCACATAAACTACTTTACATGATACTAAATCTAAGAAAATTATAAAAACCTACCACTACTTTTGGAATAAGCTGTTGAAAAAAAAAAGAAACAAGCATATTAAGTTTAAACTACAACAATCTATTAAATAACTAAGGTGAGGAAAACAAGCACAAAGCAACTTGTAGCACAGATGGAAAGGGCTGTTGGGCGTTGTGTGGTCGACTGAGGAGACCAGGGTTCGAATCCCCTTAGTCTCCTTTTTGCAAAATAAATTCTTTTATTTATTTATCTTTTTCAGCAGCTTAAAAACGAATGCAAACAAGAATAAACTGTGAAAACTCACTTGCTCAGATATTGAAATAAGCAGTATTACTGCTCGTCTACATCAGTTACTTAACGAGAAAACCAAACATTCATCATCATTTTATTTTTATTTTTTTTTTGCAATTCGTGGTCCTAAGCACATACAAGCGAGATCACTTTAAAAAGAACTACTATCACTAAACTTATAGCTATGAATCTAAGCTAAGTAGATTAGAGGAGTACGAAATCACACCAAAAAGGAAAAACAGTTGGCAAGCTGACTTAGACTAGAACACCTTAAAACTAATTAAACGGAATATGCGCCAACACTAATCCTAGTTAGCTCTAAAGGAAAATATAACTAACTAAACTCTAAGCTAAGCTGTCCTAAAAGCTAACCGAATAGTGAATACTAATCCGAATAAGCTATCTACTCTAACAAGAGAATTTGCAAAGGAAAAGAACTCTAACCCGTGGCTACCGGAGCAAACAGGTTCATATGGCCTGATTTCAGCTTATTTATAAGCTGAGAATGAAACTTCTGGACCAAAAACATGCTGCAAATATGAAGTTAGCATAGCAAGGAGTACTGAAATACCAACTAGAGAACAATTGCAAGCTTTCTACAGCTTATAGTAAGGCTGCGAACAGCTTGCTTCAACCATTTTATGCTGATGCAGACCCCAAAAAAAAGTGCACAGGGCATATTTCAAGTTTATTTTTACTTATGCTAGAAATGATACTAAAGCTTGAAACTCAAACTAGATTAAGAGGGCAATGTAGACACTTAAGAAAAACCATTTTTACACGATTTAACCACCAAGTAAACTGAGAAAATGGTGAGTTAATAGCAGTTAAGGCTGCCGTCCTGTGTAACTAGTTTTTTTTTTTTTTTTTTTTTTTTTTTTTTTTTTTTTTTTTTTTTTTTATCAGCTTAATATCCACAAGACTTTTCCAAACAAAACTCAAACTCGTGAAACTGATTAATGAGCTAGAAATGGATTTGACCTTAGGAATAAAACGGGTCATAAGTGAGCTTTGACCAGTTAAAGAGCATAAACCAAACAATCCTTAAAGGACATAATTAACTCAAAACGGTTTGATAAACTAATCACTTAGAAATTACTTGGATGAAAATCAACATAACATTTCACTAACTGTTCGTAAAACTTGACAAATAAGCAAGCACAATTGAGACGGGAATTCAAGAAAGCCTTTTCATTAATTAGAGATAACACTACAACTAGGAGTACAAAGAGAAAAAAATAGAAAACTGAATAAAACTAAAATCTACTACTGATTAAAAAAAAAAAACTGACTTCGAAACTAACTAACTACGACTAAGAACTAACTGCCTTATAACTTGGCTACATAAACTATTTATACTCCCCCCTCTTGGTCTTCACTTCATCTCTCACCTTCTGAGTGGATCCCACTACTTTCCAGAACTTTTGGATTACTTTAGGTGCATCTTGGCCATTTAGCTATTTTGGCGGGAAAGAGGTGTTTAACCTGTTGTGTGAGATTGAGTGAGATAAGGTGATAAGTTAATGATTCTTGGAAGGTTGTGCTTGGAGGGGGGACAGGAGAAGAGATAAGGTGAGGAGGTTGTGTGTAGCAGAGAAGATTGCAGGGACAAGTGGAGAAGAAAAAGTTTGGCGCCAAAGGTTGGTTTGACCTGGTGGATTATTAAAAGGGGGTTCACAATGGGTTTAGTGACAGGGGGTTAGAATATGGGTAAGGGTCAAAATGTTTTAAAAGGCTTTAATAAAACAAGGACTTGTTTGTAATTCTTCCAAACTTGAGGGGCCACTCCTGCCAAATCTCAAAGTTGTTTCAAAGGACTAAAACTGACAAGCTTCAAAAGTACAAGGACCAAATCTGTCATTTTGCCATTTTCCAGGGGCCATTTCTGCCAAATCTTAAACTTGAAGGACTAATTTGTAATTTTCTCAAAACTTTTTACATTTTTCACCAAAGGACTAAATTTGACAACTTTTGATTTTAAAAGGATCTTTGGTGACTTTACTTTTGAAATTATGTGCTCAGGGACTGTTTTTGACAACTTTTGAAACTTGGGGGACTAAAACTACAATTTTTGCAAATTTGATATGTTTTTCATCTGATTTTGATATTTTTGCATTTAAAACACATAAAACACTGATTTGTGATATTTTGATCATTTTGATGTGTTTCTGAGTGTTTTCAGATGATTTTGCAGTTTATTTTGTACAAAAATGATGAGAATTTACACACTCATCAATCCCCCACACTGAGATATTGCTAGTCCCTAGCAATGATTTGAGAAAACATAATGGATTTTAATCTCTTTACCAAAAGCCATTACTTCTGGAGTAGCCAAATGTTTCAGTTCAAGTAAGAACCATGGTACACTGATAACCATGTGATTTTGAGCAAACCACCAGCTTTCAACGGATTTAATTTTGTCTTTACCAGAAGCCGTACCCTTCTGGACTAGCCAACTCTTAGATAAATTATCAATATTATCTTTGGTGAGTCGATTACCAATTATGGTTTTTCCACTGCCTTTACCACAAGCCATAATCTTGCGGGCTAGCCAACTCTTCACTTTTTAGGATATGGTGAGTTGAGAACCATACAATTTTGGGCAAATTGCAAGCCATATAAACGGATTTGAGGTATCTTTACCAAGAGCCGTTTGCTCCTGGATTAGCCAATCCTTTTGTCTTACAGACATGGCGGACTGATAACCAAGTGAGAAAGTGTAGAACACTTACTCCAAAAAAAAAAAATTTTGGCCAAAAACGGGGGAATTGGGTAGATAATATATGAAATTCGTGAGAATTCCCCCCCACACTTAGAAATGAATATTGCCCTCAATATTCAATGTACCGGCGGTTATGCCGAAACAAAGAACGTAAAAGGGAAATACTACGGCCATTATTTATAAAGATTTTTTTTTTTTTTTTTTTTTTTTTTTTTTAGAAATTTTTATATATATAATATGTGGGGCAACTCCCCCACACTAGGGTGGTACACATGGGTGAAAACCCATGTTAAGCTACTGTTTTTGATTACCGAGTCGCTAGCTTGACTCGACCCCGAATTAATTGGCTCATGGGGAAGCAAAGTGGAAGAAACAGTCTCCATCGGACTTTCATTCAAGATGTTTGGACAAACATTTGAAGCACGTGAAAGTTCCACACCGATGAGATATACATAGAACCGGCTCAAAAATGATGAATGAAAATGCCGGGATCAAAAATAGTGTCTTCATTCCCGAAGGAGTGAAGAAGAGAGGAAGTCACCGAGTAGGTGAAGAAAAGAAGGAAGATCATGATAACAATCATAACTAGATCTTCTTCCTCGGGATTAAGTGCAATTGCACTTATTTGGATTTTATTGGTTGAGCTCTTTGGGTTGGAAGGCATCTCGGTTGGGAGGGTGGGAGCATTTGTCATAACTATGCAAATTGAGATTCTCTCCCCCCGATCATGATTTTTGCCATCCAAGCAATCATACTCCAGCGGAGATATGATATGAGTGAGTTCACTGGAGAACTCCTCGTGAAGAATATACGGAGGTGGGACATGTGCGGTACTTCGTGGGCTATAAATATGCACCTCGTCCATTATAGTCTCCGTGTCAGACTCATCACTATCAAAGATTGGATTAACTGAATTTAGAGTAAATTCAGAACCGAATTCGAATAAGGGATTAGTGATAGTCGTATTAATTGTTGTGGAAACAACATGGTCAACATCCTCTTCTAAGTTGACGATCTCGGAATGCGGAAGTGATGCATCAATAAATTCTATGTCTTTAGAATATAAAGAATCGGCATCACTATAATCATTGTCAAAATCTGAGAAAGTCTCAACAAGATCATTTGTAAGAGGAGAAGACACATCACACTCATGGTCAAGAATTCCCTCAGACTCACTTGGGATTGGGACAAGGTCCTCAACACTAGACTTTATGAATTCGTCCGATTCCTTTTCAGGAACAGTGTCGAGATGCTCGTCCCCCATAATAAGAGAGTGAGTGTGAATCTTGGGTGTGATAGCAGTTGTTTGAGATGGAATCTCAACTGCTGGGATAACAATTGACTGAGGGAGTTGAGAAATAATATTCTTCAAAGGAATACTCTCCTCGTCATCATCATACATAGCTGCATTAAGAAATTGGGAACGCCTTAGAGCTGCATGCTCTAGGGCTAATAATTCTTCCCTAGAATTGCGAGCCTCTCGTTCTTCGGCTAGCAATTCTCCCATGGTTTTTTCACCACTCACTTGATTCTTAAGGTTTTGAAGTATATCATCAAGTTTTTTCATTGTGGATTCAAAATCATGGGAAATTTCTTGAGACAACGGCTCAGGTGGAGTTTGAACCGTATGGTGCTGTGGAGGTTGGAAATTTTCAAACCCGGAAGTATAGTAATTTTGATTCCACGGTTGACATTGAAAATTATCGTGAGGACCTCCACAATTTGTGCAAGAAAAATTCGGTACATTCTGAAACGATGTGTCATTAAAACTTTGATAGCACGGTTCTTGCTCAAATGAATACTGAGGAGTGTGGCTAAAATCGTTTTGAGGATGATTGGAAAAGTTCGGATAAGTGCATGAGTTTTCAGCTTCCGAAGCACAAAACGAACAAAATCCATCCGTAAGGTCATTTCCACACCTCTCGCAAGAACATCGTTGACATCGAAAATCAACTAACGGATCCCCACAACCATAGCAATACTGCTGATTGAACGAAAAATTTTGGGGTTGGGGTGGGTAGTCGGAGAAGTTTTTCGGCTCATTGAAAGAATTTTGATCATAAGAACATGAATTCCTCGAACCGTAAAACAAACAACTTCCGTTATGAATGTCATTACCGCACCGTTCGCACGTACACCAACGACACGGTAAACCGAAAAGCGGTTCTCCACAACCGACACAAGGAATCGATGATTCCATCAGAATAGAAGAAGTTAGAATCAAATGGATAGAGGGTAAAGAGATAAAGAATCAAATAGGGTTAGAGGGTAAAGACGAATATTTTTGGATTTTTGGATAGACATGATGCAAAAACAAAGACTGAAAATCTTTTTGGATTTTTGATTTTTAAAAGAAAATATAAACATATACAGATGGTATAAACAAGGAGTGAATATCCAAATCACTAATCTGCTAAACGTAAGATTATCAGCACAGCTCCCCGGCAGCGGCGCCAAAAATTTGATGCGCTCCAGAACAGTCAAGGTTTATCACACAAGCCCGCCACTTGTGAATGGCGGACCGTAACAACCTTAAAACGACTCAGGAACGAAATCAATGAAGATCTGGGGAGTATAGTGTTTCCCCGGGTCGTTATGTCCCAGCGAGCTATGCAATGGATTATCAAACGTAAAGTGATCGCGAGATTTGAACGGGAAAAGGATTTGGATATGATGTTATAACTACGGAAAAAGCCAACAAATTAAAACGGCTTAAATGCAATTTAAAGAAAGTTAAAAAGATAAAAAATATTAAATAAACGCTATCACTATTTTTAAAATGATGATTTTGTTGATTTTATAAAACAAAATATCTTAAATAAACTATTTCAACTAAAACGTAAACTTAAATTATCTAAAAACGTAACTTAAAATGAAAACGTACGTTACGTGTAAAAATAACGCTGGAGCGCAAGCAAAAACGTAAAATTATTGAAATAAAAGGCCTACGAATGTAAAACTAATTTTCTTACGTACTATATGACAAAAGAAATTTTTAGGAAAAAGCGGAATATTTTTTTGAGTTTTATTTTATTTATTACGAATTAAAAACTAATTAATACTAATTAATTAATTAAAAATACTAAAAACTTTTGGAAAATTCTACAAAAATCACATAAACTACTTTACATGATACTAAATCTAAGAAAATTATAAAAACCTACCACTACTTTTGGAATAAGCTGTTGAAAAAAAAAAGAAACAAGCATATTAAGTTTAAACTACAACAATCTATTAAATAACTAAGGTGAGGAAAACAAGCACAAAACAACTTGTAGCACAGATGGAAAGGGCTGTTGGGCGTTGTGTGGTCGACTGAGGAGACCAGGGTTCGAATCCCCTTAGTCTCCTTTTTGCAAAATAAATTCTTTTATTTATTTATCTTTTTCAGCAGCTTAAAAACGAATGCAAACAAGAATAAACTGTGAAAACTCACTTGCTCAGATATTGAAATAAGCAGTATTACTGCTCGTCTACATCAGTTACTTAACGAGAAAACCAAACATTCATCATCATTTTATTTTTATTTTTTTTTTGCAATTCGTGGTCCTAAGCACATACAAGCGAGATCACTTTAAAAAGAACTACTATCACTAAACTTATAGCTATGAATCTAAGCTAAGTAGATTAGAGGAGTACGAAATCACACCAAAAAGGAAAAACAGTTGGCAAGCTGACTTAGACTAGAACACCTTAAAACTAATTAAACGGAATATGCGCCAACACTAATCCTAGTTAGCTCTAAAGGAAAATATAACTAACTAAACTCTAAGCTAAGCTGTCCTAAAAGCTAACCGAATAGTGAATACTAATCCGAATAAGCTATCTACTCTAACAAGAGAATTTGCAAAGGAAAAGAACTCTAACCCGTGGCTACCGGAGCAAACAGGTTCATATGGCCTGATTTCAGCTTATTTATAAGCTGAGAATGAAACTTCTGGACCAAAAACATGCTGCAAATATGAAGTTAGCATAGCAAGGAGTACTGAAATACCAACTAGAGAACAATTGCAAGCTTTCTACAGCTTATAGTAAGGCTGCGAACAGCTTGCTTCAACCATTTTATGCTGATGCAGACCCCAAAAAAAAGTGCACAGGGCATATTTCAAGTTTATTTTTACTTATGCTAGAAATGATACTAAAGCTTGAAACTCAAACTAGATTAAGAGGGCAATGTAGACACTTAAGAAAAACCATTTTTACACGATTTAACCACCAAGTAAACTGAGAAAATGGTGAGTTAATAGCAGTTAAGGCTGCCGTCCTGTGTAACTAGTTTTTTTTTTTTTTTTTTTTTTTTTTTTTTTTTATCAGCTTAATATCCACAAGACTTTTCCAAACAAAACTCAAACTCGTGAAACTGATTAATGAGCTAGAAATGGATTTGACCTTAGGAATAAAACGGGTCATAAGTGAGCTTTGACCAGTTAAAGAGCATAAACCAAACAATCCTTAAAGGACATAATTAACTCAAAACGGTTTGATAAACTAATCACTTAGAAATTACTTGGATGAAAATCAACATAACATTTCACTAACTGTTCGTAAAACTTGACAAATAAGCAAGCACAATTGAGACGGGAATTCAAGAAAGCCTTTTCATTAATTAGAGATAACACTACAACTAGGAGTACAAAGAGAAAAAAATAGAAAACTGAATAAAACTAAAATCTACTACTGATTAAAAAAAAAAAACTGACTTCGAAACTAACTAACTACGACTAAGAACTAACTGCCTTATAACTTGGCTACATAAACTATTTATACTCCCCCCTCTTGGTCTTCACTTCATCTCTCACCTTCTGAGTGGATCCCACTACTTTCCAGAACTTTTGGATTACTTTAGGTGCATCTTGGCCATTTAGCTATTTTGGCGGGAAAGAGGTGTTTAACCTGTTGTGTGAGATTGAGTGAGATAAGGTGATAAGTTAATGATTCTTGGAAGGTTGTGCTTGGAGGGGGGACAGGAGAAGAGATAAGGTGAGGAGGTTGTGTGTAGCAGAGAAGATTGCAGGGACAAGTGGAGAAGAAAAAGTTTGGCGCCAAAGGTTGGTTTGACCTGGTGGATTATTAAAAGGGGGTTCACAATGGGTTTAGTGACAGGGGGTTAGAATATGGGTAAGGGTCAAAATGGTTTAAAAGGCTTTAATAAAACAAGGACTTGTTTGTAATTCTTCCAAACTTGAGGGGCCACTCCTGCCAAATCTCAAAGTTGTTTCAAAGGACTAAAACTGACAAGCTTCAAAAGTACAGGGACCAAATCTGTCATTTTGCCATTTTCCAGGGGCCATTTCTGCCAAATCTTAAACTTGAAGGACTAATTTGTAATTTTCTCAAAACTTTTTACATTTTTCACCAAAGGACTAAATTTGACAACTTTTGATTTTAAAAGGATCTTTGGTGACTTTACTTTTGAAATTATGTGCTCAGGGACTGTTTTTGACAACTTTTGAAACTTGGGGGACTAAAACTGCAATTTTTGCAAATTTGATATGTTTTTCATCTGATTTTGATATTTTTGCATTTAAAACACATAAAACACTGATTTGTGATATTTTGATCATTTTGATGTGTTTCTGAGTGTTTTCAGATGATTTTGCAGTTTATTTTGTACAAAAATGATGAGAATTTACACACTCATCAAGGGTCAAAGCATAATCATATCATAAGGGTTCATATCAAAGGTTCAGAAGTCAAAGGTGCATATCAGATTTCCATAACATAAGTTCATAATCAGAGGTTCATAATCAGATGGTTCATAATCATAAGGTTCATAATCAGAAGTTCAGAATCATAACAAACGAATATCATAGCGAACAGAATCATATCAAAGGATTATGTCGGAATCATATCAAAAGGATCATAGCATAAGGAAATCATAGCAAAGGAATATCATAAGTGAAGCAAAGTCAAGGATTGAAAAGTCAGGAGAAATCCCTACTGAAGAGGGATAGAATATCTGTACCTTAATGCCAATGAAAGGAAAGCAAATGAATGAATGAACACGAAGACACAACGTCACGTCTCCTCCAACGAATCTACACGGATTACGATTCGTATAATACTTATTAGCTCATTTAAGTCATAACGGATTAATCGCATTAGTATTCTTAGAGTTATAAGCGTATTCTCATTTTTAGTACTGGACGGAATTAAAATAATTTAGGGTAATATTCATTAATTAGCCAAACTTATGGGTTACAAATGATAAATGGCAAAATTAAATGTTTAATATGACAATTATCTTATTTTAAGGCCTTATTAGATCATACTTCAAAGTATAGGGTTCGCATAGTGAAGATCTCAAAGTTTAAGGTTTACAATGTAAATAATTCAAAATAAAGTTTAAAGTGTATTGTGTCAATCTTTTCTAAAGACTAGAGTCTAATATGACAAGTTATAAAAGTAAAAGGTTTGCATGGGAAAATATCAAGGTTTAAGGTCTAAAATGAAATAAGTATATATAATTCAAATGTAGTTACTGATTTCAATTCATCTTGTACTCTTATATTTCATCTTATTTATACATGTTTCGATCCATATTCAAGGTCGCTCGAGGTTCAAATGGCTAACTTTTACGACCAATTAATCATATCCTAGGATTAACACCCGACTCGTCTTTCCGACGCCCCATAAAAAATGTAAAACGGCTTACCCATTTGCCCCGCGATCACCCTTAAACATACCCCCCGATGAGACCAAGTACATGCTTTACATATCCTTTATTGTTTTCATGCTACAACTCTCCAACTCTGTAACAGCTAGCAACGAGATATCACAACCCAAAACTCCATTTAATACCAACATCATACAACTTGAATGTAGGACAGACTCATGCTCGAATAATAAAAAAAAACACACTCGACATCATATAAACACCACCCTTTAGCAGTTTACAAATTCACATAAGCTCACATTCAACCAAGTCATAATAACCATGCATGCATTCATGCACTATTCTTTATTTTCTCAGGTTCATATTCACTTTTAAAGTTGATAAAAGAGGTTATATGGTGGTCTCAAAAACCAAGCTCAAACACGCATGACCCATTTGAAATTCATTTAAGTGAATATGTTAGGTTGAAAATCACACGCATGACCAGGCTCATATATATTTTACGTTTAAAGAGTTTAAAACATAAATGAGTTGTGAGGACGGAATCGCAAACGAGGATAAGAGGTACTAACATGGGTCGATTCATACAAGAATCAAGGGACGGACGCAACAAAGAAAAAAACAAGTTTTTCGTATGTTAATCTCATTATTCCATGTGACATATATCTATTCGGTTATGGCCAGCATGATAGGCGATTCGAGACAAGTTCAAGGATACATTCGAAAGAAACAATCAAGAGAAATAATTAAACGAGGTCGAGAGCTTACCCTTGAAGTGTGATTACGGGAAAGAAACACGGACAAAATGAATTGAGGAAGGGTCGAAATCAACACCACCGAACAGCCACCAAGGCCCTCGAACCAAAAGAAGATACCCACGTATGTTTTCCAGCGCTTTACCCACGATCACGAGTTACCAAGGACCACGAAGGACACCTTTTTCTGCCCTCCCTTTGCTCGACAGAATGAATGGAAAAAGATGCAGCCGCTTGTTTTCTTGCTAGGGTTTCTTTGAGAAGTTGTTTTGTGATTTTGGTTTTGTGGAATAAAAATATGTGATATGCGTTTTTAATCTTGTTATCGTGAATAAAGGATACACCAACAAGGAAGGCCTACCAATCAAGTAAATAGAATGGGACATTCTATTATTACGTAAATCATGAATTTGGTCTCATTCCTCGACTCAATACGTTTGTGTGCACATTAGAATTTTCGGCTAGGGATAATTTTAAAAAGGATATTGTGCCATAAAACAAGCGTGTATAAATTAATTTAGCGTAAGTTTTATTTCTTATTACTTTCATTTGTTTCAGATGATAACGATATAATTATTTAAATTATGGTTGTAATGTATACGTTTAATAATCAGCGTCTTTCAAGAGTTCGAGATTCGAAGGGTATTTTGGTATTTTTAACGTGTTTCGAAAATGTGGGTTTTACAACTCTTCCCCTCTAAAAGAAAAATTTTCGTCCTCGAAAATTGAAGTCGCAGAAGTACCTGAAGACATACCGGTTTAAGGCAGACATAGCAATCCATAGCTCCACACAGATCATAACGATTTCAGTTTTAAGGCGTACAAAACTTATACGTAACATATATCGGTGAGAATTTCGCAAAGAGGTACAGATTTTCAAACGAACGTGAGGATCGACAAATAACGAATATAAGTCCTGGTCCATTCACGTACCAACCACAGGCATTTCCCAAGACGTCGTATGATTTCGATAAGTTCAAATTATATGATCTCGGTATTATCACGTTGATCAGGCGTCATAATACTTGCATCACATAACAAGTCCTTATTGTCATCATATTCTGCCTCGGGTCATGACAAACCACATAACCAATATCACATCAAAACAGATAACATACAGATAACAAGTAACATACCAAAACAGGCCAGATCACATACATACAACATATACTACATCAAACAACTTACCATATCATCAAAAAAGAAGGCCACCAACTTGCTCGAAACGATTCCTCATGACTCATTATTGACGATCCAAAAGAAAAGCTGAGATATTAACAAAATGCTAAAAGATAACGCTTCACGATTCAAACCGAGTTATGAACAAATCAAAGAAGAGCAATGCCGATCAAAATCACATAGAAAAATATCAAACCGCCACAAACGCATGACAAACAAATCGGAGTAACACAGGTCGCGCTCAATCATGTGAAGTAGATGAATCTCCTCAGCCACCAGTTGAATCTTGTCTCCGTCTTGCATCTTTGGTTGATCCGTCCAGCTTCCTCCAGTTCATCCACATCAATGCCTTCTTCCTAACGATATCTACGTGCTACCAACCTTGCCTTGTTTTTCAACCCTCATCCCAGTTCATCAAGTTTGACCTTGTGTATCCACTTTTAGGTGATAATCATAGCATGATCTGGACGAGGAACAAGCTCCTAAACTTCAAGTTTTTCAAACTCATTGAGCTTTTCTTGCATAGCTTCAATCCAGCAGGATTCAGTCAATGCTTCTTTGTAAGTTTTAGGTTCATTTGAGGATATGAAAGCATCATAGTAAAAAAAACGTGGCTTGAGTGGGTAGTTGGAGGCGTGTAGTGTAATCACCCGCATTTTCAAGTTACTTTTCATTTTCGAATTACTATTCACTTTCATTATTTATCCCGTATTTTTTTTATTATTTTACTATCATGACAAGATAAATAAAACTCGACAATTCATCCTGACGACGTACGTTGAATCCATTTAGATGCAATTTCACAAAACCGTGACTGAGAATTAATTTAGGGTTTTAACGTCATTCGGGCATCCCGATATGTCCATAAAACACTATAAACATTAGAAATATGTAATTCTACTATTTTACGACAATTCCACAAATGTTGGAATTTCACATTTTCCAGTTTTGCGTTTTACGCGTTTTTGACCCGCGTTCCCAGCTTTAGACAACATTTTAGCACCCAATGAGACTTATCACTCATTTTATATTTTTATATGGAGTATAATGACGAGTCTCATCATTCCTGCAAATTTCGTATTTTTACGATACCCTGTTTTACATTTTATGGCTTAACAAATTACTGTTGGCATTTAACGGAACCAAAACACATCATAAAACCAAGATATTATCAAAACATAATATCTTATCCCACTAACTCAATGTGACCGCCCCTTATGGGTGAGTCACCTTGGTGTTGGCTTCATCTTAGCCACTTTGCATGTAAACTCATACATGTGTCTTTAACTTAACCATGGTTATTATCTAACCCAATACATGGTTAACCAAACCTTCCCACCTATAAATATCAAGTGAAAGACATCACAAAAACCCTCATCCCTCCCCTCTTGGTCATTATTATCATAACACCAACCTACATGTCATACTTTGATTCATGACTCCAAGTTGATGCTAAGAAGGTTGCAAGTAACAAGTTACTACATCAAATCTCTAGCAAGTTTAAGTGATCTTCTTGAGTTTAAATCCACTCAAGTCACTTAATACTTCATCACCAATCCTTCATTATTACAAGAAGTGTAGAAGGGTACCAAGGTGTGGAAGCTTGATCAATCAAAGTCCTAATCCTTACTAGTTACTCCTTTCTTTAGAAAGCCAAACGTTGTAAGCAACTCATCACCACCACCACTCCATTGTCTCATATGTATTATTACTAATCTTGTCAAATACATGCTATATATATGGTTACTATGTTGATTCATGATGTACATATACCCAAACATATGTTTTAATTCACATATTGTCATAAAATTAACAAACTAGTAAACTAGTCATATTCTACATATTTGAAGCCACTTAAAAAAGCTATATATAGACTTGGTAACTTACATATTACTGTGGAAAAAATAAAAAGGTAAACATAGCAACTTGAATCACCCGAAACGGACAAACGAGTCAAAAGTTATGGTAAAAAAGAAGTTAACAAACCCTAGAAATGACCATTTTCATTACTGCTGAATATGTTTTAAAATAAGTAGTAGTTCTATTCTGAATCATCAAAAAATTAAAACATGAAAGTTGTCCGAAACGATGTTTTACATCTACTTATAGGGAACTCGGCCAGAAAATACCAAATGATATCATTTACTTCCTAATATTTGTAAAACAATTTTTATCGGCAAAATTGGATTTTTACAAGTTAAAAATATAAAAACCATGTCATTTTCATAACTAGTTACATATTGAATTTTTACTAAAATTTCATTATTGACTATATTAATAAGTTGTGACCACTTGTAAACTACGAGAATTTGTAAAAACTAAATGTTTATTAAAAACAGAATAAAACTTTATAATATAATAATCTCCACTCAAAATATATATTTTATCTACTAAGTGCTACAATACTAGGGAGCTTCATGTGAGGGGTTTCATTTGGGTAAAACGTATCGACGAGTTGCTGGATTTACGATTTAAAGTGTCCTAGCTCTTCGAACGTTTACAACATGACCTTTGAATTCTGATGGCCCGAACGGTAGTACGGCATCTATAAACTAAATACGTTTTCACATATTAAAAATGCTACTATAAACATCAAACTATAAATGACTACATCATGATCAACATAGAGACATATATAGGATGGTTTATGTTTTCCTAAAAAACATTATTCCAAACCTAAGTCGCAACATTCCATTTTTAGGTTGCACGTAGAAGTTTCCCGATTTATCCATCACATCCGCTAAAGTACTTAACATCATTAAACTCTAGGTGAGTTCATAGCCCCACTTTCTATAACTTAATTATTTTACAAACCCTTGGGGGGAGAACATGCTTTATTTTAAACCGAGCACATTGCTTTCAAAATGTATGCTATCTGATTATTTTATTGTTACTAAGTTACCGTATTTGCCAAACTTAAGTCCCTAAATCATGAATCATTAATCACTAGAGAGAGTGGGCGCAGATATTGTGAATAGATCTATTGGGATTGACGAATCCCGTTTGTGTTGACCGGTAGGCAAATAAACGCTCTATATTTTGAGTAACATTAGGTAAAAACGACAATTTTACCTATTAGGGCTGGTGCCAACAATTTCACCAATTAATTTTGGAACACGTTAATGCCTTGGTTGCATGATGCTTAGTCTAATAATAACTGTTTTTGTTTTCAAACCATTGGTGTGAGTCTATAGCTCACACTACAAACATAATGTGTTCAACCATCAAACAAACTCTATGAATTTCACTCAACCTTTGTGTTGACAGTTTTAAGCATGTATTTCAGGTCCATAATGTCGGAAGCTGGCACGGAAGGGCAAGGACAAGATCAAGAAGGCTATAAATATTTTATCATTCACAAAATATCAAAAACTTTATATTGATGTATTTTGTAAACAATGGAACCAACTGGGACCTATTTTGTAAACTCTGATATATTTGAATGATAAATCCTTCTTAAAACGACTCCTTTAGAGATCGTTTTCTATTATTATGACTGTTGTGCCATCGAGTAACACCCAGTTTGAATTCCATTGCATATCATGAAATTGGGGGTGTTACATGTAGAGAATGGTCTGGAAGATTCACCAATAATGTCTTAAAGCGGATGAGGTTTCCATTTTCCTTTATGTTCATGTGGTTGATTAACAGAGTACACATTGGGAGGAACAATAATCCGTGAAGAAAGAGATTCTTCAGAACCAGGTTACCTTGAGGAATAACTGGAGATTGGGTTTCTTGAGTAGTATGAGTTGTACTTCTAGATGGTACATATTGATCAATGGAATTTGAAGGAGGTGAACAAGTTGAGTCAGCAGGAATCGGAGCAGGAGCTTCAGGAACTGGATGATCAACATTCGTTGGATTTTGAAAGTATTCATCATACATAGGTTGAAACAATAAGTCCCAGTCATCCTTAGTAAGTGGAACATCAAGCGTTGGAGGAGAGACGTATGACTATTTTTCAAACATCCATCAACATGTAGTTTATTCACACTTCTCCCCCTCAAAAATTGCATATGAGGTTGCAATTTTTGATTGATCAACTGAATAAGAATACGATCAAAGGTAAGTAGATACACTTGATGACTAAACGAACATGGAAAAAGCATGAAGCATGTTGATGAGAATGGTCATATACAAGCAGATTTCTCTTCTTCCGAAGATAAAGCGCACTGAAGCTTACGCCTTTCTTTTCTTTGAGTAACGGGGCCTGAAGTGTTATCTACATACACCATTTTATTGACATTGAGGAACGAGGCTTGAACTGATGTGATCAAATGTCATATTTTCTCTTTTCTACTTCTCTCAGCTAACTCATTACTAACCCCATTATCAATCAGTCGGCTCTTTGTCGTGACTACTGATGGAGAAAACCCAATATGATGAACTTGGTACTAAAGTAAAATAACCCAAACTTGTGACTTAAACTTGCACTAATGTCTGACTCAGAGTGGTTTAGAGAGTTCGTCCACCATCGAATCTCTAAGTACTCTATACTCCTCAACCAACCAACCATCAAGTATAAGACGTACAACACCTGTTGAATATCCACAACAATTTGTGACACTGAGCACTACAACATATCTCCTTAAAGTGATAGTTATTTTATGGTGGTAGAAAGGAAGAATCACAAAAATAACTGGATATCCAAGTCTTCGTCATTGTAAAGGTTAAAAGCTCGAACAAGGATCTCGAAGAATCATGCAACCAACGAACCTCGATATCTTTAAATACTAAGTACACACACCCATGAAATTCCACTTCAACTTCAAATAAGTGATAATGACTGATCACCGTAGTCACATCTTGCGGTTTAAATGCCCAGATCTAGCCTTTTTTGATGTTTTAAATGAACCTTGATAATGGTTTTATCCTGAGCATCTTTGAATTTCAGGATGGCTTATCCACTTTCCAGTGACTTAGAATCTATCCCTATTTTCTCAGCCTCTTCATGAACTACCTTGACCAGGGCAGCCTTGCTCTTTCTTTCTTCTTCAGCCAGTTTCTTGACTCTTTCCTCCTTTTCTAGATAGGCGCTCAACTGCTCCGGAGTCAGTAAGTACTTTTTAACATTTATCTTAAAGGGGATCTTGACAGGCTCAAGCGTTGTCATTATGCCTTTGCCTTTGTCCTGAGGAGGGACTGATAAAGATGGTGGTGTTGTTGATGATGGTGCTGATGGAGTTGGTGGCATTGTTGATGTTGTTGGTAGGACTTGGGAGATTGGAACTGCTGTAGTTGGCTCCCCCTTAATGTGAGAAGGAGTTTCTTTAGTAGTTCTCTCCCCCTAAACTGTTTCTTGACCATCAGTGATAGCAAGATTTGACTGAGGCACTGAGGGTGAGGGAGCTGCTTGACCCTTGAAAGCCTGATAAATATCAGAAACCATGGACTTGATCTCTGAAGTGTCTTGTTGAAGATCAGTGACTTTCTCCCCAATATTGGCCTGAGAGATTTCTAGTGCTGTCATTCTAGGCCGGAGATTCCAGTCCATAGAAGATGAAGACTTAGCCAAATCTGCAACCTGTTTATCCAAAGAACACAAAGAAGACTGAATTGCCTCCACTGAAGAGTTGAGACCCTGAACATTAGAGTTGTTGAGCATGGTGATCAGTTCAGTCAGGCTTGAAGAGTTCTTCACATACGTCTCCGTAGCTTCAAGCACCTTTTTGTTTAGTGTATGGTCTTCTTTAACCGCTTCTTTGATCTGATCAAGATTGGTGTGAGCATCCTGAAAAGCTTTGAGGAACTTCTTCAGATGCTCATCCAGGGTGTCAAGAGATTGATAAATTATTTCACTGTGTTCACCATTATCTTCAAAGTTTGTAACCACTTCAGCTTTGAGATCTACGTAACTTGCAGCAGCCTCCACATGCTGATCCCATAGCTCATCAATAACACCAGCATACAACCTTTGAGTAGCTTTCCTTAGAAACTTAACCAATTATCTTTCAGTGATGGGAAGAACATTATCATACTTCTTTAATTCTTCAGGGCAGGAAGATGCTGCAGAGTCTGAAGAGGCAAAAGAGTCATCGTCAGGTTGAAAGGGTGACTCTTCAGTCTCTTTTGGATCAGGCTGATGTTCTTGTTTAATGGGTTGAACATCGGCGTCTAATTCTTCACCAGCATCAAATTCTTCCTCCTCACTTTCAATATCAAGCTCTTCATCAGACATCAAGAGCTCTTGAACTTCTGCAACACTGAGATAGCCAAAAGGGGTTATGGGTTCCATATAAGCGGGTGGTTTTTGTCCCTCTAAGTATTTATCCCCCAAGGACCCTTTAGACACTGATAGGTGTTTCCCAGTGCCTTCGCTAGAGTCAAGATTGGTGATGAGTTCCGTATCAGCGGGGGCTTTGGATCCCTCTGAGTCTTTGTCCCTCTGTGCCTCTTCAAGCACTGGTGGGAGATTCCCAGTACTATCCTTAGGGACAGTGGCAGTGAGATCCCTATCAGTGGGTTGTTTGTTTCCCCTGAGTCTTTGGGATCAATGGTTGTGCCCTCAGACAAAAGCATTGATTTGCAAATGTCCTCATCAAGCGTTTTAGAAGGCGCTCCCCTACTAGTGAGTTATTTGTTTCCCTCTGGATCTTGAGGAGTAGTAGTTGGGACCAAGGGCACTGACTGTGATGTATCAGTGTCCTTCGTTGTCACTGAGGGTGGTGTTGTTTGGTCTCCTTTGGATGGCTTATAAGTCTGGGTTTCTTTTGCCTCTTGGGCTGTGTTCCAAAAGCCTTAGGGCCCTGAGACTTGGGTTTGGTCTTAGTCCTAGTCTGAGACTTCCCCTTTCTCTTTTTAGGAGTAGGGTTTGGAGTCACTGATTCCCTCTGGTTGATTACAGCAACCATATGGGCCATCAATTCTATATCAGTGACTAAGGATGGGTTCTTTGTAAAATTTGATGGACTCAGGGTGGTAGGTATAGTGCCAAATTGGCAATCCTGAGTATAATTACAACCCAGTAACTCTTGCAAAGCATAAGATACAAACCTAGGATATGAAACATATTTCACCCTAATTTTGCTCTGGAGCTTGGTTACGAGATCACTGTAAATGATCTCTCCAATGTCGAAAGTGGTCCTTGTCATCAGGCTGTAAGCCATCATCAACTGAATAGAGTTAATCTGTTCAGTGGATAAGTGATTCCCACCGAGAACCTGAATCACAAAAGTGAACAGGATCTTCCAAGCCACAAAAAATGAATTTTTGGTGACAAGGGTCTTGTCCAGTAACTTTGGGTCTAAATCAATTTTTGCTAAGTCAGCCTTAACAATGGCTGGGTCAGGGTGTGCAACATATTCTCCGTTATTATAGTTAAGCCCTGTAGAAGAGCAAAAAGTTTTGTAGTCCAAAGTTATTTCTTCTTCCCCATTTAAGACCGAAAACCTGGTGAGAAACTCCCTGAAGGGTCTTGGCTCGTTCTCATCAGTAAAGGGTGTCGGGTCAAAGGCTACTGCTGTAGCCCAAAACTCCCTAAGGAAGTTATGGTACAGTATAGAGGGTGAATTTATAAAGGCCTTTTTCCGTGGGCAGTTAAACAAAAAATTCATAATTCCCTTATAGGCTGGGACATCATTGGGGTATTCAAAATTTCCTATAACATTGTTGGTTTTGAATTCAACATTTTGTAATCCACCCACCCACTATGGTGCGAACATAACGCTTTGATTTCTTGCCATTTGCATTCATAAAAGTTTTTAGGGTTTTGGTTTTGACAAGAACAGTCAAAGAGGGTAATTTCCTTTTTGAAAGTTTAAGATTTGAAGAAACCCTTTGAATGTTGTTTGCAAAGATGAAAGGAATTTTTGCTTAAAACACTTTAGAACAAAGCACACACAGTTGTTTAGATTTTGAAATAATTTTGACAGAGTTTGATTGCAGAAAACAATTGTGTGTGTGTTTACTTGTTTTTTAGAGGGGTATCTATAGAGTGGTGAGAGGGTTGATTTTGCATATGTGAGGATTTATAAAGTTGTTTTGAAAATGTTTTATTTTTCTCATCAAATGCATCCACTCCATTACCCGCAGTTTTCTCCCGGTTTTCAAGAGAACAGTTGTAGAGCACACTAGAACAAAAAGTGGATTTGGCCACACCGAATATGTGTGACGATATACATATAGTCACACATGTTTTTTCGGCCGTGTGTGACTAAAGGTCGCGCGACCATAGGTAGCCTATGGTCACGTGTTTGACTTTTTTTTAGTCTCTATTGCAAAAGAGTAACCAAAACCGTAACATGTGTGACTAATTAGGTACAAATTTTGTTGGATTAATCCGTATTAGTGACCATAAACACTGTATAGTCACACAAAGCATGTTTGTTTTGGGTATTTAGTCACATACAATTAAGCATAAAGTGGCAAAAAGTGTTAATAAGTGTGACCATATGTTGTTTAAGGTGAAGAAATATGTCTTATGTGTGACTATTGATCATCTAATGGCCACTTGAATTTTATGTTTGTGTGGCCTTTTCTAACATTTAGTCACACAAAGCATGTTTGTTTTGGGTATTTAGTCACATACAATTAATCATAAAGTGGCTAAAAGTGTTAATAAGTGTGACCATATGGTGTTTCAAGTGAAGAAAGGTGTCTTTTGTGTGACTATTGATCATCCAATGGCCACATGAATTTTATGTGTGTGTGGCCTTTTCTAACATTTAGTCACACAAATCATGTTTGTTTTGGGTATTTAGTCACATACAATTAACCATAAAGTGGCTAAAAGTGTTAATAAGTGTGACCATATGGTGTTTTAAGTGAAGAAATGTGTGTTTTGTGTGACTATTGATCATCCAATGGCCACTTGAATTTTATGTTTGTGTGGCCTTTTCTAACATTTAGTCACACAAAGCACGTTTCTTTTGGGTATTTAGTCACATCCAATTAATCATAAAGTGGCCAAAAGTGTTAATAAGTGTGACCATATGGTGTTTTAAGTGAAGAAATGTGTATTTTGTGTGACTATTGCTCATCCAATGGCCACATGAAATTTATGTTTGTGTGGCCTTTTCTAACATTTAGTCACACAAAGCATGTTTCTTTTGGGTATTTAGTCACATGCAATTAACCATAAAGTGGCTAAAAGTGTTAATAAGTGTGACCATATGGTGTTTTAAGTGAAGAAATGTGTGTTTTGTGTGACTATTGATCATCCAATGGCCACTTGAATTTTATGTTTGTGTGGCCTTTTCTAACATTTAGTCACACAAAGCATGTTTCTTTTGGGTATTTAGTCACATTCAATTAATCATAAAGTGGCCAAAAGGGTTAATAAGTGTGACCATATGGTGTTTCAAGTGAAGAAATGTGTGTTTTGTGTGACTATTGATCATCCAATGGCCACATGAATTTTATGTTTGTGTTGCCTTTTCTAACATTTAGTCACACAAAGCACGTTTCTTTTGGGTATTTAGTCACATCCAATTAATCATAAAGTGGCCAAAAGTGTTAATAAGTGTGACCATATGGTCTTTTAAGTGAAGAAATGTGTGTTTTGTGTGACTATTGCTCATCCAATGGCCACATGAATTTTATGTTTGTGTGGCCTTTTCTAACATTTAGTCACGCAAAGCATGTTTCTTTTGGGTATTTAGTCACATGCAATTAACCATAAAGTGGCTAAAAGTGTTAATAAGTGTGACCATATGGTGTTTTAAGTGAAGAAATGTGTGTTTTGTGTGACTATTGATCATCCAATGGCCACATGAATTTTATGTTTGTGTGGCCTTTTCTAACATTTAGTCACACAAAGCATGTTTCTTTTGGGTATTTAGTCACATACAAATTAAGCATAAAGTGGCCAAAAGTGTTAATAAGTGTGACCATATGGTGGTTTAAGTGAAGAAATGTGTGTTTTGTGTGACTATTGCTCATCCAATGGCCACATTAATTTTATGTTTGTGTGGCGCTTTCTAACATTTAGTCACGCATCGAATTAAGCAAACTGTGACCAAAAAGTGTTAATAATTGTGACTATATGAATCTTTTAGTCACATATAAGAAATCAATATATATCAAAACAAATTCTAATATATAAAAATATACTAAAAATATATTCAAATACAATAAAATTGGAATGTATATAAAATTGTAATGTCGTACATAATAATATTCTCAATAATTTAACGACTTCTGACTCTTGATCTTCTTAGCTTCCTTTTGCATGGTATGACTAGAGACGTAGCGCTTCATATTTAATTTAGGTGCAGTTCTGTTCTCACCAATCAGTTTTATGGTACTTGGTGGTGTTACCTGTAGGAAACAAAAGCCGGGGTATCAAACACTGAATTAAATATGAAGAATGATATATGTAGGTTTATAAAACACATGCATCTATGTACCTTTTCATCGAAAACCACTTGATCCTTTGGCCATGCATAAAAACCACCTACTGCATCCTTAACTGTTTTGAGACCGTTACTTCCTACATCCGGTATGCACGCTGCATCCACTAAAGATTTTTCAATAGATACTCTGTAGCAATCCTTTGGGAGTGGTCTGTTATGAAGCATTTGTTTTCCATCAGTTTTGTACACGGTACCCTCCGCAATAATAGTTGATTTCTTTAAGTGCCACAGTCTGCACTTAATTACCTAAAAAGATAATTTGTTGCATGTATATATGTATCAGTAATTAATTTTAATTAAACTAAAGAACATATGAAAATGTTTAAATACATACTTGTGGTAGTACTGTTAATGGAGACTCCTGTTCTTGTGATCCAGAAAGTTGACGTGAAGAATCCTTTCCTTTTGATCTAGTCGATTTCTTAGGTGCGACAGATTTAACAGTTTCCTATATGTATAATACACGGTAAATAAATAATGTATGTAGAATTCAAAAATCCCAGGGGGGGTGATTTATTACTTACACTTATTTGAATTTCCTTTTCCAAAGTTGCAAGTCCATTAGACTTCTTAATGCTCGCAACTTTCTCACGTCCAGCAACACGTGTTCCGGCATCCTCATCAGCACTGTTATTTAAAAGATTAATGTTCACCGGAGACACCTGAAATATAAATTGTTTAAGAAGACTGAAGCAGTATTTAAAAGGGTAAAAAAAAGATGGAATGTTACTTTCTTATGTCTTACTTCCGTTTCTGTCAATGGAGTTGAAGTTGACTGCAACTGCCCCCTTTGTGCAGCCAATTGTTTCATCAAATCCTGTATTACCGCCTCTTTTTCTTGACGTTGGCGCCTCTCATCAGCAAGTTCACTTTGAAGTAACACCACTCTTTCATCAGATGCTTGTCTGATTCGAGGCAGATCAAAATACCTCTTGTAGGTTACTCCACCTCCCACTCCTCTCGCATATCCTCCCTTTTCCTTACCTAATACAACTGTCATGGCATCAGTGCCATGATCAAGCTTCAAGATTCCTTGTTTGATCTTGTCGTCCGTTTCTTTCTGCACACACAATATGGGAAATAGGTTATTTAATTCTACCAGTATTAAGTTGTAACTAAAAGTATTAACTAAAACACTACCTGTATTAACTTATAAATAACAGTTTTAAGTAATACAGTAGCAGTATTAACTAAAAGTATTAACTAAAACACTACATGTATTAACTTATAACTAACAGTTTTAAGTAATACAGTAGCAGTATTAACTTATAACTAAACAAACATAATAATAAAATTTGCAGTCAAACTTACAAATTTTTCTCCCACTGATCTGATATCTTCATCGTGATATTCTCCGTCTTTTTTCACCCTTCCTTTCAACCACAGCGTACCACGCGGTGGTTCTTCATCTGGTTCAATTTCTTTACTCTCGATCTTATACACATCAAATACATACAAATGTAAGATAAACGAATATAAACGAAACTATGATGCTATTAAATGCAAATGTAAATGTGCAAATGTTTACTGTTACCATTTTTTCTATCACACGGGCGTATCCACCTCGTCCCATTGTATGATCATAAACAGACTTGGAACGCGACACTTTAGCTTTTGCTGATCTCACCTTGCAACACAAAATCATACGGCGTTTAGATGTAGTAATGCTGATAGTATACAACTAATACATATGGAAACATATGAAAAGGTGAAAGATATTTGAACTTGAATAAAAATGAATAATTAACACCTTGTATTCCTCGCTGGCTGTGTAGTTTACAAAATTAACCCAATCTTCGGCTTTTATAATTGAACTATACTTTGCCGGGACTTCATTTAGTTTTGAAAGGGTATTTTGGTTGGGCAATATGTAGTTTTGTATCAATTTCATTCTGAAATTCCTTAGAAGTTGACCAAGACGATTCATTATCAGCTTTCTGACCGTCAAGTCAACATCAAAATATCGCTGCAAAGATTAAGAAATTGTTGTTAATTAGTTGCACATACTGTAAATGCAGAGATAAACTTTTTAACACCTTGTATCTACGACAGCCAAGCAACTACTAGTTAAAAAAAAGTATATGTGTACCGTGATTTCATCCCACATTTTATCTCTTGCTTCTGAATCAACCTTCCTCCAGGTTAGAATCCTGACACCTATATGCTCACGAACCAAATCACCCAAAAAACTTGAAAACAATGCTCTGTTTTTTCCTGATAACCTATCCAGTGCATCGAAGGTTACACTGACCTTTATTCCGTCTGTTTTTCCATATTCCCTGCGAAACTTAGCTAACCTAGTTATGCCCCTCTTAACAACATTCGCATTTGAATGGTTGTTTCCAGCATCCTCACCCTCATCTGAATACGTCTCTGATTCATATTCTAAAGTGTTTTCAATTTCACGATCAGAATAAACCAAATCATCCGGATAAGTGATTTGCGTTGACATGATTCGTCAGAAGTAATGTGTTAAAGAAAATTAGTAAACTTAATTGGTAAATAATGGTGTAAAAATTGAAGTTCTGGTTGTTTTGCTTGAAGGCTGATTTATTGGAGTAAAAATAGGGCTAATGATGGGGCAGTTTTTCAATTAAGGAAACCATAATTTCCAAAGTAATTTTAAAAATTTTGGCTAAAATTTGGCTCCAAATTTGATAATTTTAAAATGTGGCTCCAAATCAAACAATTTTTTAAACCAAAAACACCCCTGACAGAAATGGTGCTTACCCACAGTCCCAAACACTCATATTACTTCAAACCAGCTGTGTCAAAAACACATATAACTGCAGATACACTAAAATCACCACATGGCGCATACAAATGAACAATCAAAAGCTAAAAATGGACTTAAAGCAACTAATTAAGCAACTATAACTAATAAGCAGTTCCAGATAAACAATTAAGCACAAAAATAGGCAAATCAAACCAAGAACTGCTGATACATCAAACAGCCCTAAGACCTTACTTTAAGGCTATAAATAAGCTATTTATAAGCAATTAGATAAGCTCTAACATCCTCAAGTAGTAAAAAAAAAATCAAGAAAACATGTAAATGCAATTAACTTAAAGCAGAAACAACAACAAAAACACCCAATATAGTGGTTCAATCAAAAATAATTGTCATGAACAAACGCCTCCAGTTCTAAACTTCATAATCAGTCATAAAAAAATTGACAACAATCTAAAAATTGAACATCCTAATCCTACAATAATACATTATACTAGTGTGAATATGAACTTTAACACCACAACCAATTCCTAAATTCAAAACAACATGAAAAAAAAGATGAAACAAACTAGCAAACACATTACATATTTTAACAAACATAATATTAGCATTCGTATGGATAAACCATCAAAAGATCCATACATATTCCATTGTTAATATATCTACATACCATCCCTTTAAACCAAGACATTAGACATTAGACATTAGACATAAACAGATGACACTAGAGCAAAGAAAACAACCCATTCCATAGCGAGAAACCCTTCAACCATTCATCGCCTGAATTTGTTCTTCCTTGGTATCGATTTCCTCCTAAGATTGAGTAATGAGATCATTCAACCCCTGCAGCTTAGACCTCGCAGCCTCCCTGTCATCCCTAAGATCCACCAATCTCTAAGGACCTAATGTTTAAAAACGGCAAACAAAGTCCTCCTTCTTTTAAACTATGACTATAAATTAGGGGTGTTGATCCGTTCGGTTATCGGGTTTTGTTTCGTTAAATCTGTTATATTTTTATTTTTGTCAATACGAAAACCGAAACGAACCGAACTATAATTAAACCAAAGCGAACCGAAAACCGATTATGAATTAAGTTCGCTTCTTGGGTTGACCCGAAATTAAGCTTGATTATTGGGTTGACACATATGGTTTTAAACCGAAAATGGATAAAAACAGATTAAAGGGGACAAAGACGTACGAAAACGTATTAAAACAGACAAAAACGTGTATAAACGTAAGAAAATGGACCATAACGTATTAAAACAGAAGAAAACGTGTTTAGAACTTACGAATCTGTGTAAAAGTGTAAGAAAACCTTTGAAAACGGTTGAAAAATTCTTAAAAACATACGAAAATGGGTAAAAACGAATGAAAACGGGGTAAATGGGACGAAAACGTGCAAAACAGATGCAATCGGCCGAATGTGTGTAAAAAGTTATACAAACGGACTAAAAGATGAAAAAACCAGCTAAAACGTGCAAACACGGACGAAAACCTGTAAACAAAAACGGGAACGTATAAAAACCGATTAAAAGGGACAAAGACGTAAGAAAACGGACCAAAACGTATTAAAACAGACGAAAACTTGTATAAACGTACGAATCTGTGTAAAAGTGTAAGAAAACCTTTGAAAACGGTTGAAAAATTCTTATAAACATACGAAAATGGGTAAAAACGGATGAGAACGGGGTAAATCGGACGAAAACGTGCAAAACAGATGCAATCGGCCGAATGTGTGTAAAAAGTTATACAAACGGACTAAAAGATGAAAAAACCAGCTAAAACGTGCAAACACGGACGAAAACCTGTAAACAAAAACGGGAACGTATAAAAACCGATTAAAAGGGACAAAGGCGTAAGAAAACGGACCAAAACGTATTAAAACAGACGAAAACTTGTATAAACGTACGAATCTGTGTAAAAGTGTAAGAAAACCTTTGAAAACGGTTGAAAAATTCTTATAAACATACGAAAATGGGTAAAAACGGATGAGAACGGGGTAAATCGGACGAAAACGTGCAAAACAGATGCAATCGGCCGAATGTGTGTAAAAAGTTATACAAACGGACTAAAAGATGAAAAAACCAGCTAAAACGTGCAAACACGGACGAAAACCTGTAAACAAAAACGGGAACGTATAAAAACCGATTAAAAGGGACAAAGACGTAAGAAAACGGACCAAAACGTATTAAAACAGACGAAAACTTGTATAAACGTACGAATCTGTGTAAAAGTGTAAGAAAACCTTTGAAAACGGTTGAAAAATTCTTATAACCATACGAAAATGGGTAAAAACGGATGAGAACGGGGTAAATCGGACGAAAACGTGCAAAACAGATGCAATCGGCCGAATGTGTGTAAAAAGTTATACAAACGGACTAAAAGATGAAAAAACCAGCTAAAACGTGCAAACACGGACGAAAACCTGTAAACAAAAACGGGAACGTATAAAAACCGATTAAAAGGGACAAAGACGTAAGAAAACGGACCAAAACGTATTAAAACAGACGAAAACTTGTATAAACGTACGAATCTGTGTAAAAGTGTAAGAAAACCTTTGAAAACGGTTGAAAAATTCTTATAAACATACGAAAATGGGTAAAAACGGATGAGAACGGGGTAAATCGGATGAAAACGGACGAAAACGTACATATGTAAAACATATGAAAATGTATGAAACGTTTGAAAATGTACGTTAGTATGTAAAACAGACTAAAACTTATTCAAACGGACGGAAACATGAAAAAACTAGCGAAAACGTGTAAACACGGACGAA
Organism: Chrysanthemum seticuspe; assembly: GCA_019973895.1. Taxonomy (NCBI): domain Eukaryota; kingdom Viridiplantae; phylum Streptophyta; class Magnoliopsida; order Asterales; family Asteraceae; genus Chrysanthemum; species Chrysanthemum seticuspe. Next base: position 213,167,038 of record BPTQ01000009.1, on the reverse strand, counting down.
AAACTGTAAACAAAACCGGAAACGTATAAAAACAGATTAAAGGGGACAAAGACGTACGAAAACGTATTAAAACAGACAAAAACGTGTATAAACGTATGAATGTGTGTATAAACGTGTATACACGGGCGAAAAAAGTTTTCAAAAAAGTAAACAACCCCTAACTCATATAGTATGGCTAAACATATGTGTGAGCATCCTATTTTGTAAGCAATTTACGTAATATTGTATGCAAGTAGTTACATGTAAGGTATTGCAATTGATGTTATCATGTGTCAGCATCCTATTGTGTCAGCAATTCTTGTTGCGTAATGTTGTTGTAACCTTGTCGGGTAATGTTTACGTGGGTTTTGTTATGCAAATTTGCATGGTTCGCAAATTAATAACAACCGAATTCATTGTTTGCCAAAGTTGTAGTGATGACTAACTTTGCTTTTTGTCAATGTGCTACATTGTAAAGATGACTAACTTTGATTTTGGTCGATGTATTGCAGTTGACATAAATTTTAAGAATTTGAGCAAATCCGATAACCGCTAAAAACCGATAACCGAAGAAACTGAAATCGAGAAAACCCGAAACCGAAAAACCCGCTTATCACGGTTCATAATGCATTTTTACTTATCTAATTTGATCATTTACTAACGTCCATGGATTACATATCATTAATGTGATCGTAATCTATAAACGTCAAATAAGTAGTATTACTTATTTTGTTAGATATGGTAATTTGAATGTTGCTATTGCGACACAACAACATTACTATTATTCTAATATCTTTAGTGTTATTTAATTTTACTAAAATGACATATTACGTTATAATTTATGTTATTGTTCGCCCGATTCGATTCGATTAATTTTTTTGAATGGTTAACCGTGACCCGAACCGCGGGTAACCGCTCATTTCGGATACCCGCATGTCCGGTTACCCGCCTAGTACGGTTCGGTTTTGGATAGTAGAATGAACTACCCGCCCCGTGATCGATAGTTAAAATCTCTAAACGAATCGAGCCGAACCCCCCGTGAACACCCCTACTATATAGGGGCTGGTTTAGATCCAATGAAAAAATGAAGGGTTTAAATTGCAATATTAGATATCTTCCTAAATACTCCTCCTGCATATCACTTTTTTCTTTTCTTTTTTCTTGAACTATTGCATATCACATTTATGCATGGAAGAATATGAAGGGGCTACAGTAACACCCAAAATAAATTTTCCGATGCCTCTTAAGTGTTTTTTTGTGATTATTTGTGCAAATTGTGAGGTACATTGTAATTATGTATACTTACCTAACCATAAAATCAACACACTAAGTATCAATCATTTTACTCTTAAAACACAACTATCAATAATTTTACCCTAAACACACAAAATGTCTTCCACACCTAATATCGATGAAATGAAAGCCGCCACTGAATCCGGCAAGCTCAGCGATGCTTTCAGGTTGTTGATATTGCAAGACATAGCAGAGGAGAAAAAGTTGATCGAGCGGATGGGAGAAGAGAGCAGCATTCTGAGGGAAACTGTTGCCAAAAAAGAACAGACAATCGATGAGGCTGGTAGTTTGTTTACTCGTTTCAATGCTGTTGCAGCAACTGGTGAGTATGCCCTTCGTGAGATACAGTTGAAGGATCGAAGGAAGATTGATTTGCTGGCTCAGCTTTTGGTGCTATGTCGTCGGAGTCTGTCGGAGAAGGAGGAGTTCTTGGAAGATTTGGATGAAGCTGATGAGTCTGAAGATGGAGCATAGGAAGCTTTGGAAGTTTTTTTTGTGTTTTGATGATGTATAGTTGATGGTTGTATGGATGCTTGCTATTAACTGCTACTTTGTTTATATAAGTAATTATATGTAAATGATCAATGATCAATGATCAGTACAATGGTTAATTTTAGGTTTTAATGCTTTATTAACTTGAAGAAATAAGTTAGTTTTATTTATTTATTTACTTTTATTAGAAAATGGTCAAGTAGTGTGTGTTTGACTTTCAGTATTTCACACATTTATCTCTCTTACACTCGGTCAAAACACACAGTTAGATTATAATTAATAGCAGATTTAGGGTTTTCAATCAAACGCAAAATCAATGAAAATAAATGTTAGTCAATGAAATACTCTTGAGGGCTATTATAAAGGGCTTGATTCTCTTCCTATTGAGCCTAATATCTCAGGTATAAATGTTATAATTTAATGCTAGTTTGTTAGTTTAGGATGTTTATTGATTTATAGATGATATTGTGTTATGTTAGTTTAGGATGTTAGTCAGGGTATTAGTCATTTGCATAGGAAAAGTAGTTGTTTGATGATTTATGGATCATTAGTTGAGGTAATAACGATTACGTGTTATACATGCAGTATGGGTACGTGAAGAATGAGACACGAAGAATGAGATTAGTAGACGCGAAGAATGAGATTTGCGGGTAGGTGTCCCCTTTTGCCTCCTTGCGTGTTTTGTTTTGCCGTAGTCTTAGGCCCCGTGCGTGGTTTGCGTTGCTCTGTTGTTGCTCCCTTAGGTTGGCCTGCTTTTGGTGTGCCTGGGCTTTTTGGTTTTATGTCTGTTGCGCTTTGCTATTGGCGTATTTACGGCCTGCTTGTGCGTGTTTCTTTTTCCTGTATGCCCTGTTTGCTTGTTTGCTTGCTTTCTTTTTACTACGCTATTGCCTTTTGGTTTCGTCGTATTCTTTCTCTATCCTTTCGCACTACGCTATTGCCTTTTGTTTGTTGTTGTTGTTGTTGTGATCGCATAATAGTCAATAAGGTATGCAGTTTAGTAAATATAAAAAGCATAGTTAAATGTTAATGTATGGGGACTCAGAAGGGTTAACTATGCTTCTTTTTTAGGAAAACACTTTTTTTATGATCTTAAATACACAATCAAACCCTTTCTGAGTTCCCATACTGTTCCTTTTGTTTTTTCAACAATCTAGCGATTTGCCTGGTGCAGGCAATTGCACAAAGGGAGTTGAAACGACAAAAGGACCAGTAGGGGATCTCAGAAAGGGTTTGATTGTGTTTTTTTTTATGAGGTGTGTTGATTGCGATAATGATATAGTGTGTATTGTTCATGGCAGGCCACACTCCTTCATTATCCCATTCAACACATACACTTTCGTAGAATCGATAATTATTTACACTTGGTACTTTGAGCTTCCCCTCGAAAACCCATTCCTATGTCACTGTCATAGCAACAGGTTTGGTGCAAATCTTTGCAGCCATTTCGTAGACATGGCAATGGGATTTCAAGTGGACGTTCAAAGTACTAAGCTGTCTCCACTTGCTTGCTTATAACATATTGACATTTAACTTTTTTGACCATTTCCTTTGCATGTATAAACTCTATTTTGTTCATAAGTGTCTTACTTTGATAGAGGCTGTGATGATATATCTTAATAAATCAATCAGATGATGTGATAGAGGTATGTTCAACTTCCTTTTGAATCCGCAACTATATCATATTGTTCCTTAATTTTTTTAACAATCTAGCAAAACTATAATTATGATTTCAAAAAACATAATTAACCCTTCTCAGTTTCCATACAGTTCCTTTTGTTTTTTCAACAATCTAGCAAATCGCCTGGTGCAGGCCTTTGCTCAAAGGGAGTTGGTTTATTTTGGGCCACATGTGTTTATTTGTGATATGCAAAAGGCTGTGATGACGATTATCTTATTTGATATGCAAATGATGTGATTTACCGTATGTTGGCATGGCAATTTTATTACATTATTTTGCAGCCATGGCGGTTATATCCTGATGTTCCGGTGTTTATCCAACCTTTTCACAGATCTGAGCCTTGCTAATGCATATCACACTGCACACTCAGTTTGGAAGTTTATATGAGTCTGATATACTTGTTATAGACTTTTGCTAGATTGTTAAAAAAAGTTAAGGATCAGTATGATATAGTTGCGGATTCAAAGGGAAGTTGAACGTACCAAGGTGGCCACGTTACTTTGTAGATGAGTAGGGAATTTCAGCATAGTTACCGATTCTAAATTCCCAAACAGTGCCTTTTGTTTTTTCAACAATCTAGCAAATCGCCTGGTGCAGGCCTTTGCTCAAAGGGAGTTGAAACGACAAAAGGTACTGTAGGGGGATTCAGAAGGGTTCACTAAGTTGAAATTCCATACACATCTACAAAGTAACGCGGCCACATTGGTATGTTCAACTTCCGTTTGAATCCGCAACTATATCATATTGTTCCTTAACTTTTTTTTAACAATCTAGCAAAACTATAATTATGAGGTGTCAGTGTGTATGAGGCTGTGATGACAAGTATCTTATTAAATCATGCAAATGATGTGATACTGATGTTTTTGAAACTATTGATTTATACAGATCTGAGCCTCACTATTATGTGCAAAAAATGAGTCAATTTTTTTTGACTGTATGGTAGATGGGTTGCCTGTATACAAGATCTTATTCCCTAGTTTCAACATTAAAATTTTATAGACATGGCAATGGGATTTCGAGTGGACGCTCAAAGTACTAAGCTGTCTCCACTTGCTTGCTTATAACATAGGTGTCTTACTTTGATAGAGGCTGTGTTAAGCTTACCATGACCATCAACGCTTTGATCAATTATGACGGGTAGTTTTAAACTTGAGATTGCCCATATCTTGACCTGGTTTATAGCAATGTATAGACGATTATGTCGCATGTTTGTGACCGTTTTATTTTATATGCATAATATTATCACAACCTTGTACTTTAATGAAGTTGGTAAATTTCTTCAGGTCAATCATGTTTCATTGTGGCTGGCGTCCGTTGGCGTCACGTGTATATATAGTTTCTGTTAGAAGCTATATATAATCATTGGTCCCTATCATACACCCGTCCCAATGAATCATGATTGGCTCGAAGATGTTAAGCATCTGTGTATATAGTCGTAGTAGAATGGGCTGGAATTTGACATCGAATAAGAATGGGCTGGAAGAAGTTAATACTGGCAGTGCTAAGTTAATACTGTTAGTGCTAAGTTAATACTGGTAGTGCTAAGTTATTGAATAGTATGTTTCTTATTTAAAAAGTACCTACAATTATATACTTTATTACAACGTATAACTTTTTTTGTTACTTGGATTCCACAGGTTTTTTATCATCACAGTGAACGTGACATTCAAGGACGGGAAACATCGTACAAAAACATTGCAAATGTTGATGCACTGGCAGTGATTCAATAGCTACATTGTATATTCGATTAACCAATATTGTATTCGACATATGTATTTATTTGCGAGAAGTTACGATATCGTGTATGTTAATGTAATATTATTTATTTGTATGTTAAGGTACTTAATTTTTAAGGTGATTCTACCAAATATTTTGTATGTATTTAATCAAGGGTTTAGGTCATAAAATAGTTGCGTACTTTTTCAAATGTACCGTTTTGGTACGTAATTGTTGTGTAAAATTTACATATTTGCATATATACCCAAAACATGCTTAAGTTGCATTGTACATCATGCATTAAAAAATTGTATTATGGAGAAATATGAAACTTTTTGAGTTTTAGTGGGTATATATGCAATGCTCCCATAATACAAGCTAAAAAAATAAAACAAAAAATCCTTCCCTTAATTAATTGTAATCATTGCAGTTTTGAGAACCGTGACATATTACGGCTACACTTAATCACATAGTCTTAGCAAAATATTCAAGTCTATCTTCTTCAACACAACAACCGCATCATCAGGTAATGTTACACATTGTTTTTTTTTTTTTTTTTTTTTTTTTTCTTTTGTTTTTTTAACCATGAACTGCAAATGTAAAGTGATTGATATGCATGTTTCTGATATGTTGATGGATACAAATGCATGTTTGGTAATTTTTCAGCAATGTTTAACATATCCTAAAGAATATAGTATCCTTTGATCATAAAGTAACAGCCGTTTTATTAGAACTATATGCGATTTGATTCTTTAGAATATTGTGTGACATGTAAATATAGGATGATTTGAATAAAAAAAATCATGGATATATGTGGATTGTGGAAAAACGTAACAGCTATTTGTTAAATAGCTAATTAGACAACTTGTAAACATATGTTTAATCTAGGTTAGTATAGCTTTTATATGATTTGGTAAAGCACTACACCTTATGTAATTAATTATCTGAGCTTAGGTTTAAACATTGGATGAAGCAATGGCGTATGGTATGTTGGGTAGATTATGGATTTCTTACTAGATTTTAACAAACGTATTGGGTAAGATGAATAAACGTAAAAAAATACAGATTTTTACTCTAAAAGGACTATATGATTATTGGTTTTTGAAACATAGTTAAATATGTAGTAGTACATCTTCAATCATATTTTGTTTGACACCTTAATGATAAAGATGTATTGATCATCTAAGACTTGTATTAGTTGAATGTTATGCATATGATATAACCTTATTGACCATTAAGACGATTGTGGTTTTAAAATAGAATGAGCATCCAATTGTTGGTGGAGGCAAACCGCACAAACATTAGGACATTGCAGGTAAGTTGTACTTAAAATGCTTACTTAAGGTTATAAATTTATCGATGTAACCATCAAATTGATATACGTGCTTACTTTTTAAATTTAAGATGCTTCCTGCTTTGTTTACTGAAACACTGTACCCCAAGAAGCGCTGGATATACCTAATCCACAATAGGGGAACCAAACATAAGGTTTACTGGAAATTGGTTCGTGGTCGCATTACTTTGCAAGGGTCCGAGTGGCAAGCTTTTATTGATCAAAGCCAATACATCAATGTGGCCACATTCCATTTCATTCGTCAGGAAGAAGACTGTTATTATGTAACAGGGTACAACGATGCAGGCCACGAATGCCCTGGATACGATCTGCCTCTTCTAGGTTACAGACAACGTAGGTGCCTGGTTACGTTGGATGAATATCCTGAACAACCTCTGGTAAGAAAAAAATGTTAATCAATACATTGTATAAGTTTGTTGAAAATGGGAATTATTTTAATTGTTTGACCCGCTAATGTTTTCTTTAAACTAAACTATTACGTAGGTCATTCCTTGCAATTTCCGGGACCATACTGACAATAACCAATTTGACGTTCTTGTTGCTGGCGTGCCCGTAGCAGCTATCACTCACCGTCAAATTGAAATACTGGAGGAAAACAGACACGTGCATGAGTTTGGTGGGCACGGATGGAATGTATTGGTTCACGATGAAAACCTGTTTGCTGGCACAAGAGTTGTTTTCACAAATCTCCTAAACAATACTGTTTCCCTGATGCCATTTGCTGAAAATGGACTGATGATGCGTTCTGAACTTGTGCAACGTATGGAGCTGAATCTTACAAGACCGTTCATGAGAAACCCCGTAGATGAAGGTATGTTAATCAAAGTGTAGACATAATCTATGACTTTATTTTAAAAATAAACCTTTCCATATAATAGCTTTTAAATTATTAATTACCGTTTTTATTAAATTCCAATTGCAGATGAGCGTATGAAACACATATATGCATGGAACGAATGTTCAGAGCATGAAAGTGAAAGGGATTGTTTTTACGCGCCCATCCTTGCATATGTCACAGACAGGAGTCGTTTGGTAAGTAATGATACAAATCGGACCATTTCAGTCATTATAATCTGCTTTCGCAAAAACTAATATATACTTCAACACATGGACATACTTTTGATTAGCATACTACATTTTTCTTTTTAATGCAGAACATACCACATAAGTTTACGAAGCGAAATCACATGTGGAAGTACCATAACGCATTGCTGAGATACCGGGAAGACATGGAGTTTTATGTGAACGTGAATCTGCAACACCACAGCGATAGGCCTAGAAGCAAGAACCACGTTACCATAAACGCCATATGGAGAGAGATTGTTGAGGAGTGTCAGTGGGAACGAAACAAAATGGTCAGATTCAATCTTGTTGACTTTGTCATCGACGACCAAGCTTCGGTGTCTTCCCGTAATCCAGTTATAATTCCAGTATTTAGCATGTGCTAAAACGTAATTCCAGGCGTTATCAGTTGTTATTGGTAGACATGTTTATAAACAGATTTTAGGATTGTGTAGGATTTGGTTGGCTTCATTTAGGGTGTGTGTTCCCAAGTAGTTGAAGCCATTCATGAGATGGAATGTAAACTACTTGGTATAGCCCCTATCTGGAAGTGTATGGTTCATACTGGTGCATTAAAAGGTGTTCTTTGTGATGGTTTTGTGTTGGTTGTCATCTGTCCATGGTTGTATGATATGGGCAGTTTGTTTTTATTATCAGACTTATAAGAACAGATATATCAGATATTGAATAGAGTTGCCTAGTATGCAACTTGATATGGAACTTGTCCATATCAGTGTGTGTTGATTTTTTCATTTTACAAAGTTTCCTTGATTAATACAAGTTCATCTTTGCACCCAAAAAAAAAATATATATTTTGTGTTGTGGTCTACTTATAAACAGAAAACTTTAGTGGTTAAAGCTGCCAGTACAAAGTTAAGTCTGGTAGGTTAGTTTTAGTGGTTAAGGCTGCCAGTACAAGGTTAAGTCTGGCAGAAATAAGATAAGTCTGTTTAGTATTCGTAGTTAGTTCTGTTTATGAAAAACATAATAGTTTTTTGTGTGACTATTGATAATCCAATGGCCACATCAAATTTCTTTTTGTGTGGCCATTTCTAACATTTAGTCACACAAAGCATGTTTCTTTTGGTTATTTAGTCACATACAATTAAACATAAAGTGGCTAAAAGTGTTAATAAGTGTGACCATATGGTGTTTAAGGTGAAGAAATATGTCTTTTGTGTGACTATTGATCATCCAATGGCCACTTGGATTTTATGTTTGTGTGGCCTTTTGTAACATTTAGTCACACAAAGCCTGTTTGTTTTGGGTATTTAGTCACATACAATTAATCATAAAGTGGCTAAAAGTGTTAATAAGTGTGACCATATGGTGTTTCAAGTGAAGAAAGGTGTCTTTTGTGTGACTATTGATCATCCAATGGCCACATGAATTTTATGTTTGTGTGGCCTTTTCTAACATTTAGTCACACAAAGCATGTTTGTTTTGGGTATTTAGTCACATACAATTAACCATAAAGTGGCTAAACGTGTTAATAAGTGTGACCATATGGTGTTTCAAGTGAGGAAACGTGTATTTTGAGTGACTATTCATCATCCAATGGCCACATATTAAGTTACGTGACCATATGTACTGGATTTTGGCTACACTTGAATAATATGTGTGACAAAACGTTTAGTGTGACCATATATGGCATTTGGTCACGGTGTTAGTAGCAAATGTGACTTTATAGATTAGCTTTCGGCAAGCTAACACAAACTAAACTTTAAACACACATATTAACTTACGTGAACATATGTACTGGATTTTGGCTACACTTAACGAATGTGTGACAAAACATTTAGTGTGACCATATATGGCTTTTGGTCACAGTGTTCAAGTGTGTGACATATATTTGTCACTGTTTATATGTATATCGTGACTAATGCTTCAACCTTACTTTTCATTTGTCACTTGTTCCAATTTCAGATGTGGCTAAAGAGTTGGCAAAACATATCAGTCACCCTTAAATAATGTGTGACAAAACTTGACTCTATGATTTAGACACACAAAAAATTACTTCATGTGACTAACGCATCAAGGTTACTTGTATTTGTCACGCGTTCCAAATTCATATGTGGCTAAATGATCTGAAACAAAATCACCAGATACCTTTAGCCACACAACGTTTAATTGTGTGGCGATACAGTTCTAATGGTCACACAATTAAAATTTTCATGTGTGACTAATTAGTACATGTTGTCAATTTTCGTACCTTCAGCCACACAAATATGCGAATGTGTGGCTGTTCCATTTCGACCATGCGTGACCAAATCCCGTTTTTGTACTAGTGGCACAGTAAAAGTGCATTTGCAGAGATGATATCACAAATAAAATATCCTTAGGATATTTTTTGTGAGTGTAGGCATTAAATGCCTAGTGCGATAAGGTTAGAGTTAAAGGGACCCATGACTTGGAAGACAGAGAGGTTAAGAGACATATATTCCTATATTAAATTGGCTTGTTTACCAACCTAGGATATTAAGTAACTGAAACACTTAGAGAATTTAGTTACTCATTTAATATGTTCTTTATCCAATGTCAGGGACCCTGAATGAGTCTTACTCATTCAGTGAGAAGAAATGTTTTTGGGGATTTTATTCAGGGACCATGAACCTTATCAAAGAGAACTGTTGAGATTGGGATTGATTATTAGGTTACTGACTTTCAATGTCAAGCATTCCCAATTCAGCTTTCAGTCTCCTGAAGGTAGTTTCATCCAAGGGTTTGGTGAAGATATCAGCTAGCTGATATTTAGTAGGGATGAAATGGAGTTCTATGTCACCTTTCATGATATGATCCCTGATAACATGGTATCTGATATCAATGTGTTTAGTTCTTTGGTGAAGGACAGGATTGTTGGAGATAGCAATAGCATTGGTGTTATCACAAAAGATGGGTACCATCTTGTAATGGATGTCAAAGTCACTGAGTTGACTTTTCATCCATAGCACATTGGCACATCGGCTGCCACGTATTCAGGTTCAGCTGAGGACATGGCCACTAGTTGCTGTTTCTTAGTACTCCAATAAACAAGTTTTCCTCTAAGGAATTGACAGGACCCTGAAGTACTTTTCTTATCCATGTTGCAACCTGCATAGTCAGAGTCAGAGTAACCTTTGAGGTTAAATCCTGAACATTTAGGGTAGTAAAGTCCAAGACTTGGGGTACCCTTAAGGTATCTGAGGATTCTTTTGGCTGCAGTGAGATGATATTCTTTAGGGTCAGATTAAAATCTTGCAATCAGGCATACTGAAAATTGTATGTCTGGTCTAGAAGCAGTGAGATACATCAATGACCTTACTATTCCTCTAAAGTGAGTTTGGTTGACTGATTTGCCAGTGAGATCTGGTCCAAGATTATTTAGTGGGACCATTGGAGTCTTTACTGAGGCACAATCAGAGATCTCATATTTCTTCAAGAGATTTTTGGTGTATTTTTCTTGACTGATGGTGATTCCTTTGTCAGTTTTCTGATTTGTAGTCCAAGGAAGTATGTGAGTTCACCCATCATGCTCATTTCAAATTTCTTTGTCATAAGTTTTTCAAACTATTTGCAAAGTGTATAATATGTTGAGCCAAAGATGATGTCATCAACATATACTTGGACTAGTATCACATCTTGTTTTGTCATATAGATAAACAGGGTGTTGTCTATATTTTTTTTGACAAACTTGTTTTGGATCAGAAAGGCTGAGAGAGTTTCATACCATGCTCTGGGAGCTTGCTTCAGTCCATATAGAGCTTTGTCAAGCTTGCAGACACAGTCAGGGTACTCACTACTCTCAAAGCCTGGGGGTTGCTGAACATAAACATCTTCCTTAAGTTTACCATTCAGGAAGGCACTTTTGACATCCATTTGGTAAACTTTGAAGTTCATGTATGTTGCATATGCAAGGAAGATCCTGATGGCTTCTATTCTTACAACAAAAGCAAATGTATCATCATAGTCAATGCCTTATTGTTGATTGTAACCTTTAGCTACATGTCTGGATTTGTTTTTAATGATAGTGCCGTTTTCATCAGTTTTGTTTCTAAAAACCTACTTCATTCCTATGACAATGACATCTTGAGGACATTTGATCAGTGTCATGACTTTGTTTATGTCAAATTGATGAAGTTCTTCTTACATAGCCTGTACCCAACTAGGATGTTTCAGAGCCTCTATGACACTTTTGGGTTCAACTTTTGAGAGAAAGTCTGCATATAGACACTCATGCTCCTTGTGAGCATGCCTTCAGTGGGCTCTCCAATGATATTCACAAGCTCAATGTCTTGAGATCTTGTCCACTTACTTTGTGGTCTAGAAGCTAAGCTTGATGAGGTCACTGGGAATTCAGGAATGTGTTTAGGGGCTGGAGCATCAAAAACATGAGGTTCATTTGACGAGGTAGTTTGTTTTTCAGGTTGAGATTCAAGAATTTCAGATTCCTGAACATTTGGTTTAGTATGACCTCTCCAAGCAGGGATTAATGGAGTATCAATGAAATCACTGATGGTTGGTTGAGGGAGGTTGTGAGGTAAAATGTAATAGGAGATGTCAGCACCTGTTTGATGTTGACACAAGGAATTGTTTTCAGAGTTGAACTCATCAAGAGGGTATCTAGATGAGTCATCAATGCTTATTTCTTTTACTGAGGTATTGGAGAACCTGATGCTTTCAGCGCTCTCATCAAAGGTGACATGAAAGGTTTCCTCAACTTGTTTTCTTCTGGTGTTAAACACCCTGAAAGCCTTAGACATCAGTGAGTAACCTAAGAAGTATCCATCACCAGCTTTTGCATCAAATTTGCCTAAGTGGTCCTTGTGATTGTGAATGAACACAGGACACCCAAACACATAAAAGTAGCAGATATCAGGGTGTCTTCCTTTGAAGATCTCATAAGGGGTTTTGTTGTGTCTTTTGACAATGATAGATCTGTTTTGAGTATAACATGTTATTTTAAAAGCTTCAGTCCAGAAGTGTTTTGAGAGTACTAAGCCATTTATCATGGTTCTAGCAACCTCAATGAGAGTTCTGTTTTTCCTTTCAGCTACCCCATTTTGTTCAGGGGTATAAGGAGATGAGAAATTTTGGAAAATTCCTTTTTTGTCACAGAAACTCTCAAGCTCCCGATTCTTGAATTCTGTACGGTTGTTAATTCTGATTTGTTTTACCTTAATGTTATTTTTGTTTTCAATCTTCCTAAGAAATGACATTATTGTATCAGCTGCCTGACTCTTTTTCGAAAGAAAATATACCCAAGTATATCTTGAGAACTTATCAACATTGAAAAGGGTATATTTCTCATGCTGGATTGATCTAGGACTTACAGGTCTAAACAGATCCATATGCAAGAGGTGAAGGTAGCTTTTGATTGAGAATTTTTTTTTGTTTCGAAAGATGCTCTGTGATGTTTTCCTTTTTCACAAGCAGAACATGGTTTATCCTTTGTAACTACAAGTGATGGTAAATCAAGTACTTTGTTTTGTTTAGCCAAGTTGTTGATATTTTTATAATTCAAGTGTGACAATCTCTTGTGCCATAGCCAGTATTTCAGTAGCTTTGGCAAAGAGACAAGTTCCATTCTGAGAGAGAGTTGACATGTCTAGTACATATACATCATCTCTCCTAGGACAACTGAACAACTTCTTTGTTGGCATTAAAAATAGTACCTTATTTATCATCAAACTACACTATGTATTTTGCATCACACAACTGATTGATACTTAGAGAACACTATACCATTATAGTTTACTGAACCATAACCTTCAGTGAGACATGGTGAGTTATCACCAAATACTACCTTAGGTCCTGGTTCTTCTACATATTTGTGCAGATATTCCTTCACACCAGTCATGCTTCTTGAACATCGACTGTCTAGATGCCAAACTGGCTCCCTGGCATGTCTCTGCACAAATATTAAAATGAGTTAGTTTCTCTTGCTAACCCACTTACCAGTGGGCTTGGGTCTGATGGACTGTTTGAACTTTGCAATGGACTCATGGTCAGTGGTTGAGTGAACAATACTACCACAGGTTTTGAACATGCGTACTAAGGAAGACTCAGTGATGCGAGGTGATTTTGTGCTTCTCCTTGCATGTATGACCATGTCATGCTGAGATGTCTCATATGCTGTATTTCGACATATTTCACAGCAGGAGTTCATGAGACAATCATCAGGATGATGGTGATTAAAGCCACAATGTGGACAAGGAGGAAAATGTTTAGCTTTTGGCCTTTGAGCCTGCTTGGATGATGAAGCATATTGGTGACCAAGGTTGGTATAATTTGCTTTACTCAGTGATTTTGCATATTGCAAATGATCAGAAGTTTTGTGATCTTCTCTTTTGCAGATCATGAAAACGAGAATTCTGTAGCAATTATCAGTGGTATGACTTGTATGATGGCATAGTTCACACTTCTGTTTGGGCTTGGAGTTGCTTTCTGACTTGGAGGAACTCGAGGATATTGAATTTGGTTAATTGATTATTGAATCAGGAACCTTCTCAGTTGAGTTCATCTTTTCACTCAATTTCCTCACAAGTTCAGTCAACTACTTGATTTGGTCTTCTTCAGTCGGAACTGAAGATGTGGAAAGTCTCAGTAGGAATTGAATCTTCTTTGGTTGGATTTTCTGGTCTTTTCAATATTGTTCTATCAAGGCATGACCTTTCTCTAAGAGAGTATGGGTTGTACTTTAAATGAGTAAGCTCCGAGTTAGGTGCGGCTCCATGAGTACTACTGGGTACATTAGGTGCGGCTCCCTGAAGAGATTTTCTGGTCTTTTCAATATTGTTCTATCAAGGCATGACCTTTCTCTAAGAGAAGTGGAAGCGGTGCTTGTGATTTAGCTTCAGACTCAGTGATGTGTTCAGTACTACTGGGTACATCAGGGAGTTCAAGCATGCTCTTGAGTGCTTGACTTTCAGGGTTTACCCTTTCAACCCAATCACTGGGTTTAGGCATTATCTCTAGAGAGCAGACCAGTAGATACAAAAGGTTTGGGACTTTGACCTTCACTGAGTGGATCAGTGAGTTGATCCTCACATAGTATTCTCTTTTTGTTACTGGGGGTTTGAACAATTTCATAGACTCTAGGGTTCTTAGTGGTCCAACTTTCAATGATTTGTTTTTCATTCTTAAGTTCTTCCTGAAGAGCTTGATTTTGTTTTACTAACTCAGAGTTTTGAATTTTCAGTGTAACAACCTCAAGTGGCTTGTTTTAAAATAAGCAATTCATCCCTAAACTTATTTAATTCAAAACTTAACTTGTTATATTTGGAAAATAGATTTAATCCCTGCTATTCTACTAACTTAAGATCAACATTTATATAATTCATGAAAGGCTGCCAGTCTGAATCATCATCCATGGAAAGTAAGATGTTTACCTTCTTCATAGTGATGTTAACCCATTCACCATTCCTAGTGATATGCGTACAATGCGCGTTCGGGGTCAAAGGAAACTTCCTTTTCTTCGAGCAAGTTTTTCAACCACCTAGGCAGTGAACTAATCATTGTAGTGTAGTATTAGGGTAAGCCTCGAGATTGATATCCTTTTTTAGGGGAATAAGAATGCTAGTGAGAAATTACTACGCTAAGGTTGGGGTTGAGGAAGATTAGTTTATATATTTTTTATATTTTTTAGAAAATAAAAGGTACGATCTCGGGGTATTGGATTTGGGGGGTGGTACTTCTACCGATTACTCTACTATCTAATTATCTAAGCTAAGGGGTAGTCTATGTCTATTGAAGTGTGCTCGTATGATGATTAAAAATGTGTCTACCTAGATACTATTACTCCTTAGTTATCTTTTATTGATGGTTGAATTGTCACGTCCTTATTTTTAACACGTTGTATTTTCTAAGGTCGTAGGGTGTGCTTTTATCCCTAACTCTTTGAAGCTACCTAAGGTTAATGAATACGAAATCTCTAGGATTTATAAACTTAACACTAAGGTTTTCTTTGGATTTTTTGCCTACAATTCCACTAGTACATATAAACTAATGTTCAACAATGCTATGCCCAACTGTAGTGCCTAATCTTGAAAAGACATTGGAGAAGTACACTGAAGGCTTACTCCGCAGTAT
Organism: Chrysanthemum seticuspe; assembly: GCA_019973895.1. Lineage (NCBI taxonomy): Eukaryota > Viridiplantae > Streptophyta > Magnoliopsida > Asterales > Asteraceae > Chrysanthemum > Chrysanthemum seticuspe. The sequence continues at coordinate 213,151,394 of BPTQ01000009.1, read as the reverse complement.
CGAGGGGAATGTCACCGCATCAAAACCACAGTCACTAGAGGAAGCAATTTCCATTGTTCAAACGTTAATGGATCGGGAAGTCAAGCGTGGTTCCACCCAAGGCGGTAATGATCATAAAAGAAAGCTTGATGACAAAAGGACAACACACCATCACAACAACTACCCCAACAATAACACCTACAACAACAACAACCGAAACAACAACCACCATTACCAACAGAATCGAAACAACCATCACCAACAACAGAACCGAAGGCAGGAAGCTGCCAAAGGTTATGTAGCCGCACCTGCTGGAGGAGGTGGCTATGCTGGAAATTTGCCCCTATGCAACCGATGCAAGATGCATCACAATGGGCCATGCTTTATTAAGTGCGGAAGGTGTCACAGAACCGGCCACAAAACCAAAGACTGTAGGGCCTCAGGTGCTAATTTGCAGCGTGTAGAAGTGATATGTCACGGATGTGGTGAGAATGGAAATTACAAAAATCGATGTGCCAAACAGAATTGCAACCAGAATAACACGGCCCGTGCAAGAGCTTACGTGCTAGGAGATGAAAACACTTAGCACAACCCGGATGTGGTCACGGGTACGTTTTCTCCCAACCAACATTTAGCTAAAGTATTATTTGATACTGGCGCCGATAAAAGCTTTATATCCATTACTTTCGCCTCCTTACTTAAACTCACCCCAACTGTCCTAGACAACACCTACGAAATAGAACTAGCTAACGGAAAATTAGTAAGCACTAACACTATAATCCTGGGTTGCACTCTGAGTTTACTAAACCAACCTTTCAACATAGACCTTATGCCTATTGAACTCGGTAGTTTCGATGTTTTTATTGGTATGGATTGGCTGTCTAAGTACCATGCGAGAATAATATGTGACGAGAAGGTGGTTCACATCCCTTACGAGGGGGAAACGTTAATCATCCGGGGTGATCGAAGTAGGACTAAATTAAGCATTATCTCATGCCTCAAAACCATAAAGTATATCGACAAAGGATGTCACGCGTTCTTAGCTCAGGTGACGGAGAAATAGACGGACGAAAAACAGCTCCGGTCCTGTTCGTCAAAAAGAAGGACGGATCTTTTCGGATGTGTATTAATTACTGAGAGTTGAATAAACTTACGGTAAAGAACCGATACCCATTACCGAGGATTGATGACTTGTTCGACCAACTACAAGGGTCGAGTGTTTATTCAAAGATTGATTTGAGATCGAGTTATCATCAATTACGATTTAGGGAAGAAGATATTCCTAAAATGACGTTCAGGAAGAGGTACGGTCATTACGAATTCCAGGTGATGCCATTTGGGTTGACCAATGCACCAGCCATGTTTATGGATCTCATGAACAGGGTGTGCAAACCTTATCTGGACAAATTCGTGATAGTGTTCATTGACGATATTCTCATTTACTCCCGCAACGAAAAAGAGCATAGGGAGCATTTGAGAACTATTTTGGAGCTACTCAAGAAAGAACAACTGTACGCAAAGTTCTCCAAGTGTGATTTTTGGATTCACACCGTACAGTTTCTTGGACACGTAATCGATCAGCATGGAATTCACGTAGATCCTTCCAAAATTGAAGCAGTCAAGAATTGGCCGACACCTACCACACCTACGGAGGTACGTCAATTTTTAGGACTTGCTGGATATTACCGGAGATTCATAGAAGGATTTTCAAAGATTGCCAAATCTTTGACTGAATTAACCCAAAATAACAAGAAGTACATCTGGGGAAAAGATCAGGAGGAAGCATTTTAGCTACTAAAGAAAAAGCTTTACGAAGCTCCAATTCTAGCTCTACCTGAAGGGAGTAGCGATTTCGTTGTTTACTGGGATGCATCACATCAAGGTCTGGGCGCCGTATTAATGCAAAGAGAGAAGGTCATCGCTTATGCATCTCGACAGCTCAAGCCGCATGAGAAGAATTACACAACACATGATCTGGAACTGGGGGCAGTAGTATTTGCTCTTAAAATCTGGAGGCATTACTTGTACGGCACAAAGTATATTGTGTTCACTGATCACAAGAGCCTTCAGCATATTCTTGATCAGAAAGAATTGAACATGAGGCAACGACGTTGGTTGGAGTTGCTAAGTGACTACGATTGTGAAATTCGTTACCATCCTGGAAAAGCAAATGTGGTAGCATATGCTTTGAGCAGGAAAGAACGAATTAAGCCTCTTCAAGTCAGAGCCTTAGTCATGACCATTAATTTGAATTTACGGGCTCAAATTCTCCAGGCACAGTCTGAGGCAATGAAAGAAGAGAATATTCAGACTGAGAATTTACGAGGTATGGACAAGATGTTTGAAAGTCGTTCCGATGGAACTCGTTGCATAAAGAACATAAGTTGGGTACCATATTATGCATGAGTCACACAAGTTGATTATGCATGAGTCACACAAGTTCCGATGGAAATGTGATTATGCATGAGTCACACAAGTTGAAGTACTCCATTCACCCGGGTTCTGAAAAGATGTATCAGGACCTTAAAAAGTTTTACTGGTGGCCGAACATGAAGGCTAACGTTGCTGAGTATGTTAGTAAATGTTTGACATGTTCACGAGTGAAGGGGGAACATCAAAAGCCGTCCGGCTTGTAGATTCAACCAGAGATTCCTGTGTGGAAGTGGGAGAGAATAACAATGGATTTTATCACCAAGTTGCCTAAGACGTCAAGTGTGTATGACAAAATTTGGGTCATCATCGATCGTCTCACGAAATCAGCGCACTTCTTGCCAATCAAGGAGACTGATGAGATGGAAACCCTCGCGAAGTTGTATCTGAAAGAGATAGTTTCACGACATGGAGTGCCAATTTCCATTATCTCGGATCGTGACGCTCGTTTCACATACCGATTTTAGGGAATCACTCCAAAAGGCTTTAGGTACTAAATTAGACATGAGTACTGCTTACCACCCTCAGACTGACGGACAAAGCGAAAGAACCATTCAGACATTGGAAGATATGCTCAGGGCGTGCGTAATAGATTTTGGAAAAGGATGAGATAGACACTTGCCTTTGGCAGAATTCTCATATAACAATAGTTACCATACCAGCATCAAGGCAGCACCATTCGAAGCACTTTATGGACGAAAGTGCCGATCACCCGTGTGTTGGGCCGAGGTAGGAGAAGCTCAACTCACTGGACCTAAAATCATCCAGGAAACCACTGATAGGATAGTACAAATTCGGAAACATTTACAAGCTGCACTGAGATAGGCAAAAGAGTTACGCTGACGTAAGGCGAAAGCCTATGGAATTTGAAGTTGGAGACAGGGTCATGCTAAAAGTATCACCATGGAAAGGTACGGTTAGGTTCGGAAAACGGGGAAAATTGAATCCTATATACATAGGACCATTCAAGATTCTAGAAAGAATAGGTCCTATAGCCTATAAACTCGAGCTTCCTATGGAACTCAGTAACATACACCCTACCTTCCACGTTTCCAACCTAAAGAGGTGTTTGTCGGATGAAACACTTGTCATTCCAATGAAAGAACTCCAACTCAACGATAAGCTCAATTTCGTGGAAGAACCCGTGGAGATCATGGATAGGGATGTTAAGCAGTTAAAACGAAGCCGAATCCCTATCATTAAGGTTATATGGAATTCTAAGGTAGGACCATAATTTACATGGGAACGTAAAGATCAATTCCGAAAGAAGTACCCACACCTATTCTCCAACCCCGCAACCAACACCGAGTGAATCTCGAGGACGAGATTCCATTTAAGGAGGGGAGACTGTAACTACCGGTAAAAATTCGCCTTTATATTAATCAATAATAATTCATTTTCTACGTACAATTTTTTTTAACAACTAGATAATATGCCGCACTCACAAACTGCTCTCTTGCATAGTCAATGCCTTTGATATACACACTTTTATGTGACAATGGAAGTCCCACAATATCACTTTTATGTCTTACTTGAAACTTCCCGGCATGGTCACCCATGCCAGTTATGTCCTCACACGAGACACGTGATGTCTGGCATATATTACCCTTATATCATTAGCGTCATTTCCGATAGAATGCTTACTATATATATTATGGTTTTTCTTAAAGCTTTGATTTATAATAATTTTTATTATATGTCATAAACCCTAAAGTACAAACCCTTAAACTCAATGTACAAGCTTACAAGGCATAAAACCCTAACTTTAGATTATCCCAGTTAAAACCCTAATTTGCAAACCCTATGATTTTTATAAATGAAATCACAAACTAAAATTAACAATACACGTGAAACTTTTACAAATTACCAAAGTACAAGTTTATCAAGCCAACGTATAAGTCATTGATGCATAGAAGCATACTCTTAACATAAAACTCATTATAAACCATGGTGTATTTAATTTTAAACACATTATACAAACCTTTCAAGCACAAGCCCTAAAAATATCTTTCTTTTAAGTAAGTACAACAAATCAATGCCAATTTACAATTATTAAAGCACAAACCTAAAACCTTTACTTTTATTTATTTACACTTAAACTAAACTAAACTAGTATTTATTTAAAACAAACTAGAAAACCTAACTAAGTATTTTACACCTTTACACTATAGGTACAACACACTAAGGCCTAAGTACTACCATTCTAAGCCTAACACCCCCTTGTTACCCTTAGTTAGAAATGAACTAGACCTCAACCATTTAGTTTCCTACCTATTACTTGTAAATACCCTAACCACGAATATTTACTTACACCATAAATTAACAAATCACCTTGTTATCATGGATTTTACCAAATTCAAATGTTGTGGGTAAAACTCTTGGCTAGAGTTTTACCACACCATTCCATGTCCCCCTAATACCACATGGATCCTCCAAATGTCTTGCAACACATCACTTTGTCCCCTCTTTTACTAGACAAGGTGACTTAGCACCTTGTGAACTCATGCAATCCCAAACCTATATATAATGCCCCTCCCCCATTTTCTCAAGCCTCATCCATCACACACACCATATAACACTTCCCATACTCATATACATTCTGAAAATTGACCCTAAGTAGTGAAAAAAAGGCTAAACTAAAGCTTAGAAGGAGTGGAATTACTTGGAGATAACTAGCAGCCATTAGAAGTTTTTCCTAGTTTAAGAAACTTATCATTTGTAAGTGTTCCCACTCTTTTTATTTAATCATTTTTACATATCTAATATCACTTAGTTAGGTTAATAAACTCATAACATGTAGAACTAAAGCTAGAACATGATTTTGTACACTTTCTGTAAAAAAACGCAACTACATGATAACCTTTTTGTTTTGTGGTATTGGCTAAGGCAAAAACTATAAGGACGAACCATTAAGTATGTTACATGATCAGTAATAAAAACTAAACATAAGTCTTGGTCCTCGCAAGGTTTAAAACATTTTTTTTCTGCTTCTGGTCTTGACGCCAAAACAGGCTAACGCCCTTACTTGTGCCCCATTTTCTACATTGGGTTGAAGGTATTAGGGCCAACCAAAAGATCTTTGTAATCACCACCTAGGACACTCTAAAACACCCTCATATTCTGGTTGAAAAGCCTTAGCGTCATGTATAGAAACGACACTACTTTAGAGCCATATGTCCTAAAAACCAAAAGTCCTATACACCAGGTCTTTGGGAAAAACTTGGGATTTTTGATAAATTCGATTTTGAACCATCCTAGAAACATTGAAAATGTGTAAAAAAACATCTCACAAGGTTGCCTGCAAAAGTTATAAAGTTTTATGGTTTGAAAACTAGATTTTCAATTTGTCAAAACTAGCCTAAGTAGCCCTTTTCAATAATTAAAATCTCGCTAATTAAAAAGTTGTAAAGTATGAGAGTTACACCGTTTTAAAAAGTTCGCTGCAAGGATTTTAAAGCCCCAAGAACGTCTTTAAAAACTCTTATGGTCTCTTTTATAATCAACCAAAAAGAAGGTAACTCGTAAAGATTTTCATAAGAAGACCCTTGCGTGCACTTTTCAAAATTTGAGTCTTAGGAGCTATATAATGTTAGATAATGACTTAAAGAGAGTTAATTAACATATTACGATATCCCTAGGTGACACCGTAAAAGTTAATGGGTCAAAAATAAAATTTCCTTAAAACGCGACGTGGCCAAGTGGCCATGTTCACAGACTTGTTTCTCTCTAACCAAAGATGACTAGAATACGAGACCTATACCATTTTGAAGAGCTTACAGAAAAGTGTTTAAAGGATCAATTGCGTTGTAAAAACATTGGCTTGCCTCAATATGTCCTTATTTGGGCCTGTTATAGCCAAAACCAACACTTTTTAAGTAAGGCATCTAACGCCCCTACTTTGAGTAATCATTGCGACCAAACCGTAAGAGCTTAAGACTTCTACTTTGAACCATTAGAAAGGCCACCCGACAAAATCTTGAAGGAATAAATAACATAGTAAAAACCTCTTAAGGCCTCGCTTATATTTATTCTTACTTTTGTCGATTTAGGCCTAAAACCAGTAAATTTTCTTATAAAACTACAAGGTTAAAAATTGTAATTTTTGAAAGATAAAGTTTTCTTGGGCTAAAAATGTAATTTCTTCAAAGTTAATTATACAAGGGCTGATTTTGTCAATAACCCATAGTTGAGGGTATAAAGTGTCATTTTTGAAAGTGCAAGGGTAAAACCCGTAAATATTTAACATTATAAAATAGAACATTTTGGAAACATATTATATTTAACAACTTGGGTTTCGATAAATTTATTAACAATCATCCGAGCCATAAAAATAAGTATGATAAGTATTACTAATTTTTGAAGAGACTTCATGTTTACCCAATTACCGATAAAGCATTATCATCGCATAAACTTGAACTCGAATACTAAAAACATGACATACCAACTCAGGTAGCGAGTCTGAGCTTTCTATTCATATTACATAATTTATCTTCCATCCAAACTACGGTAACACCAAGGTGAGTTCATAGTCCCACTCTTACATATTCTTTTCAAAACTCGTGGGGAGATACATGCTACAAAACCGAACACAAGTATTTTTCTGTATGCTATCCTGATTAATATTGCCTAAGTACCTACTGTTGCCACTAAAAGTCCCTCATATCACGAACCATTAATCACTTGCGAGTGAACGCGAATATCGTGAATAGATCTATTGGCAGTTGACGCCCTATTTGTATTAGCCGGATAGGTAACCAAATGCACATTATTTGAGAATACTAGGAGAATGGCAAACTCTTACCGGAGGGCATTGTTGCTCACGTCATCACTATGATGTTTGTAACTTACGTCATTATTATGACGCGTTCGTGTTAAGGTTTGCGTGTCATGAGACTTAGGGAAATATACTGTACTGCACCTGATTTTACTACTGCTTATCTTGTGTTCAACTGATTATTATACAAACACTATGGATTCACTCAACCTTTGTGTTGACTTTTTAGCATGTTTTATCTCAGGAAACTAGAGCATGGCTTGGCACGGTGTGGCTATGGACTTTCTTATAAAAAGGGCGTCCATTTTGTTATCATTCAACAGAAAAAAAAACTATGTATTTCAGTATTTCCGTTGGGACCTTTATTTTGTAAAACTCTGATTTAAATAAATGAATGATAATTGTTTTATCTAAAACGTCTCTTTTGAGCCGTTTATCTATTATTATGACTGTGATCCATGAAGTAATACCCCAACCTTAATTCCGCTGTGTATATCGAATTTGGGGGTGTTACACACCAGAACCACGAAAAGGATAGGCTCTGAGGGGTTAACTAGGGGTATCGTGTACTAAAGATGAGTATATCACAAGGGTGTGGGGGAATTACTCAACCAATGTGGAAGAAGTAATTATAATACGAGTATCAAACAAGGGTTATCATAATGCCTCTTATCATTTAGTTATTCCTAACTACACAAGTGTAGTCTCACTAGCGATCTGGGGATGCATCACAAAACAAGTTCTAGAATCTATTATACTACCGGAACACTCTCAAAGCATTAAAGATGAATGCTTTAATTCCTACAAGTCCTGGGGTGAACCTCACGTTTTTGGGGTGGAATTTAAGTGGTAAAGGGTTTTTGTGGTAGTCATATAACTTCCTATGCATGAGACGCTTTATTAAGACTAAAGACCCACTCCTACATGTCATGAAAATTTTTAAATTTGGAGATAAAATTACCTTAACCGATATTTCTCATGGTTTATTATACAAATGAATTTGGACAAGACAAATAATCAAGGATAAGCATAGTTTCAAAGTTCTCGTTTTATTCTCCCTCCCTACACTTAAACTGAACATTGTCCCCAATGTTCCCCGAAAGTATCAAAGTTATGATAACGGAAGGTAATTATAAGAGAAAGAAACTAGTACTCCTCTGATTAGCTCAGTAGGATCCGTGTGAAGTAGTGGTTAAATTCTTTCCAAGAAGAATGTATGCGTGATAAGCTTCATCCAATGCTATGTTTTTTCATCTTGATAAATAAAACATGCACACTTTAAGAAAACAGACAACCCAAAGCATCAAACCGAACAAATAAAAATCTCAACAAGATGTAATTCCAGACTTAAATAAGATATAATGTTTGTGGAATGGATGTTTGCAAATTTTCTGGAAAATTAAGACCTGAGAAGTTTCAAAAAATTTATAAATAGCACATAAAACGAGAGAAAGTAATAAGCTGTTTCTACTCCTCCTGACGTCGTCAGGTTATGATCCTGACACCGTTAGGTTATCCTGACAAAAACTGGTCTGCTGCGTTTTCTGGAAAAATTCTGGAAAAATTACACCTTTAAAATATGGAAAAATTCCTGCAAAACATTTATTATGACTCGATACAAGCATTTGACTCTAACAAACACATATATATCATTTTCAATAATTATAGTTCTCATGTTCACGTTCTTTTAAAAACGTGTGTAATCATCCCTACACTTATCCTTTTTGTAAAATACCTTTATATGTAATTAAGACGAGGTTAAGGACAAAATAAAGTATTTTCACAAATTCAAACATGAGAACATACAATAATGAAAAGATATATGACACAAAAATAAAAAAGAAAAAGAAAAACACATGGGTTGCCTCCCAAGAAGCACTTGTTTTTGTTCGAGTCATGAGCTTGACTCTACCCTTATTTAACGGATAAAGGGGAAGTTTTTTCTACACTTAAGCTTAAGTGCGGGTGATAGTAGCGATACACACCCTTAGGGTGGAAATTTGCTACGTGAGGAGAGGGTGATGGATGATTTATATGCTCAAAGGGATGTGCTCCATTCATTATAACCTTACCTAATTTTATGGGTGTAGCGGGTGAATCAAGTCTTTCTCCTAGAAATGGATCATCTTCTATCAAGTTCAAGAGATTCTTAGTTAAGGATCCATCTTGACCTAATAAACCCGGTTTAAACCCATAATGTTTTTTTGTTATCAACCATGAATGGGTGATGTAAGTGTGTAAGGTCATGGGTTACTCCTATATTAGCTTCCACTCTACATGGCCTAGAGTCCACTACCTTTATCAAGCAACTACACAGGACTATTTATTTTGATGGGTGGATTAGGGCCTAATTCGATTCCTAGATTCACATCTAAATTATTTCACTGTGTTCACCATTATCTTCAAAGTTTGTAACCACTTCAGCTTTGAGATCTACGTAACTTGCAGCAGCCTCCACATGTTGATCCCATAGCTCATCAATAACACCAGCATACAACTTTTGAGTAGCTTTCCTTAGAAACTTAACCAATTGTCTTTCAGTGATGGGAAGAACATTATCATACTTCTTTAATTCTTCAGGGCAGGAAGATGCTGCAGAGTCTGAAGAGGCAAAAGAGTCATCGTCAGGTTGAAAGGGTGACTATTCAGTCTCTTTTGGATCAGGCTGATGTTCTTGTTTAATGGGTTGAACATCGGCGTCTAATTCTTCACCAGCATCAAATTCTTCCTCCTCACTTTCAATATCAAGCTCTTCATCAGACATCAAGAGCTATTGAACTTCTGCAACACTGAGATAGCCAAAAGGGGTTATGGGTTCCATATAAGCGGGTGGTTTTTGTCCCTCCAAGTATTTATCCCCCAAGGACCCTTCAGACACTGATAGGTGTTTCCCAGTGCCTTCGCTAGAGTCAAGATTGGTGATGAGTTCCGTATCAGCGGGGGCTTTGGATCCCTCTGAGTCTTTGTCCCTATGTGCCTCTTCAAGCACTGGTGGGAGATTCCCAGTACTATCCTTAGGGACAGTGGCAGTGAGATCCCTATCAGTGGGTTGTTTGTTTCCCCTGAGTCTTTGGGATCAATGGTTGTGCCCTCAGACAAAAGCATTGATTTGCAAATGTCCTCATCAAGCATTTTAGAAGGCGCTCCCCTACTAGCGAGTTATTTGTTTGCCTCTGGATCTTGAGGAGTAGTAGTTGGGACCAAGGGCGCTGACTGTGATGTATCAGTGTCCTTTGTTGTCACTAAGGGTGGTGTTGTTTGGTCTCCTTTGGATGGCTTATCAGTCTGGGTTTCTTTTGCCTCTTGGGCTGTGTTCCAGAAGCCTTAGGGCCCTGAGACTTGGGTTTGGTCTTAATCCTAGTCTGAGACTTCCCCTTTCTCTTTTTAGGAGTAGGGTTTGGAGTCACTGATTCCCTCTGGTTGATTACAGCAACCATATGGGCCGTCAATTCTATATCAGTGACTAAGGATGGGTTCTTTGTAAAATTTGATGGACTCAGGGTGGTAGGTATAGTGCCAAATTGGTAATCCTGAGTATAATTACCACCCAGTAACTCTTGCAAAGCATAAGATACAAACCTAGGATATGAAACATATTTCACCCTAATTTTGCTCTGGAGCTTGGTTACGAGATCACTGTAAATGATCTCTCCAATGTCGACAGTGGTCCTTGTCATCAGGCTGTAAGCCATCATCAACTGAATAGAGTTAACCTGTTCAGTGGATAAGTGATTCCCGCCGAGAACCTGAATCACAAAAGTGAACAGGATCTTCCAAGCCACGGAAAATGAATTTTTGGTGACAAGGGTCTTGTCCAGTAACTTTGGGTCTAAATCAATTTTTGCTAAGTCGGCCTTAACAATGGATGGGTCAGGTTGTGCAACATATTCTCCGTTATTATAGTTAAGCCCTGTAGAAGAGCAAAAAGTTTTGTAGTCCAAAGTTATTTGTTCTTCCCCATTTAAGACCGAAAACCTGGTGAGAAACTCCCTGAAGGGTCTTGGCTCGTTCTCATCAGTAAAGGGTGTCGGGTCAAAGGCTACTGCTGTAGCCCAAAACTCCCTAAGGAAGTTATGGTACAGTATAGAGGGTGAATTTATAAAGGCCTCTTTCCGTGGGCAGTTAAACAAAAAATTCATAATTCCCTTATAGGCTGGGACATCATTGGGGTATTCAAAATTTCCTATAACATTGTTGGTTTTGAATTCAACATTTTGTAATCCACCCACCCACTATGGTGCGAACATAACGCTTTGATTTCTTGCCATTTGCATTCATAAAATTTTTTAGGGTTTTGGTTTTGACAAGAACAGTTAAAGAGGGTAATTTCCTTTTTGAAAGTTTAAGATTTGAAGAAACCCTTTGAATGTTGTTTGCAAAGATGAAAGGAATTTTTGCTTAAAACACTTTAGAACAAAGCACACACAGTTGTTTAGATTTTGAAATAATTTTGACAGAGTTTGATTGCAGAAAACAATTGTGTGTGTGTTTACTTGTTTTTTAGAGGGGTATCTATAGAGTGGTGAGAGGGTTGATTTTGCATATGTGAGGATTTATAAAGTTGTTTTGAAAATGTTTTATTTTTCTCATTAAATGCATCCACTCCATTACCCGCAGTTTTCTCCCGGTTTTCAAGAGAACAGTTGTAGAGCACAGTAAAAGTGCATTTGCAGAGATGATATCACAAATAAAATATCCTTAGGATATTTTTTGTGAGTGTAGGCATTAAATGCCTAGTGCGATAAGGTTAGAGTTAAAGGGACCCATGACTTGGATGACAGAGAGGTTAAGAGACATATATTCCTATATTAAATTGGCTTGTTTACCAACCTAGGATATTAAGTAACTGAAACACTTAGAGAATTTAGTTACTCATTTAATATGTTCTTTATCCAATTTCAGGGACCCTGAATGAGTCTTACTCATTCAGTGAGAAGAAATGTTTTTGGGGATTTTATTCAGGGACCATGAACCTTATCAAAGAGAACTGCTGAGATTGGGATTGATTATTAGGTTACTGACTTTCAATGTCAAGCATTCCCAATTCAGCTTTCAGTCTCCTGAAGGTAGTTTCATCCAAGGGTTTGGTGAAGATATCAGCTAGCTGATATTTAGTAGGGATGAAATGGAGTTCTATGTCACCTTTCATGATATGATCCCTGATAACATGGTATCTGATATCAATGTGTTTAGTTCTTTGGTGAAGGACAGGATTGTTGGAGATAGCAATAGCATTGGTGTTATCACAAAAGATGGGTACCATCTTGTAATGGATGTCAAAGTCACTGAGTTGACTTTTCATCCATAGCACATTGGCACATCGGCTGACACGTATTCAGGTTCAGCTGAGGACATGGCCACTAGTTGCTGTTTCTTAGTACTCCAATAAACAAGTTTTCCTCTAAGGAATTGACAGGACCCTGAAGTACTTTTCTTATCCATGTTGCAACCAGCATAGTCAGAGTCAGAGTAACCTTTGAGGTTAAATCCTGAACATTTAGGGTAGTAAAGTCCAAGACTTGGGGTACCCTTAAGGTATATGAGGATTCTTTTGGCTGCAGTGAGATGATATTCTTTAGGGTCAGATTAAAATCTTGCAATCAGGCATACTGAAAATTATATGTCTGGTCTAGAAGCAGTGAGATACATCAATGACCTTACTATTCCTCTAAAGTGAGTTTGGTTGACTGATTTGCCAGTGAGATCTGGTCCAAGATTATTTAGTGGGACCATTGGAGTCTTTACTGAGGCACAATCAGAGATCTCATATTTCTTCAAGAGATTTTTGGTGTATTTTTCTTGACTGATGGTGATTCCTTTGTCAGTTTTCTGATTTGTAGTCCAAGGAAGTATGTGAGTTCACCCATCATGCTCATTTCAAATTTCTTTGTCATCAGTTTTTCAAACTATTTGCAAAGTGTATAATATGTTGAGCCAAAGATGATGTCATCAACATATACTTGGACTAGTATCACATCTTGTTTTGTCATATAGATAAACAGGGTGTTGTCTATATTTTTTTTGACAAACTTGTTTTGGATCAGAAAGGCTGAGAGAGTTTCATACCATGCTCTGGGAGCTTGCTTCAGTCCATATAGAGCTTTGTCAAGCTTGCAGACACAGTCAGGGTACTCACTACTCTCAAAGCCTGGGGGTTGCTGAACATAAACATCTTCCTTAAGTTTACCATTCAGGAAGGCACTTTTGACATCCATTTGGTAAACTTTGAAGTTCATGTATGTTGCATATGCAAGGAAGATCCTGATGGCTTCTATTCTTACAACAAAAGCAAATGTATCATCATAGTCAATGCCTTATTGCTGATTGTAACCTTTAGCTACATGTCTGGATTTGTTTTTAATGATAGTGCCGTTTTCATCAGTTTTGTTTCTAAAAACCTACTTCATTCCTATGACAATGACATCTTGAGGACATTTGATCAGTGTCATGACTTTGTTTATGTCAAATTGATGAAGTTCTTCTTACATAGCCTGTACCCAACTAGGATGTTTCAGAGCCTCTATGACACTTTTGGGTTCAACTTTTGAGAGAAAGTCTGCATATAGACACTCATGCTCCTTGTGAGCATGCCCTCAGTGGGCTCTCCAATGATATTCACAAGCTCAATGTCTTGAGATCTTGTCCACTTACTTTGTGGTCTAGAAGCTAAGCTTGATGAGGTCACTGGGAATTCAGGAATGGGTTTAGGGGCTGGAGCATCAAAAACATGAGGTTCATTTGATGAGGTAGTTTGTTTTTCAGGTTGAGATTCAAGAATTTCAGATTCCTGAACATTTGGTTTAGTATGACCTCTCCAAGCAGGGATTAATGGAGTATCAATGAAATCACTGATGGTTGGTTGAGGGAGGTTGTGAGGTAAAATGTAGTAGGAGATGTCAGCATCTGTTTGATGTTGACACAAGGAATTGTTTTCAGAGTTGAACTCATCAAGAGGGTATCTAGATGAGTCATCAATGCTTATTTCTTTTACTGAGGTATTGGAGAACCTGATGCTTTCAGCGCTCTCATCAAAGGTGACATGAAAGGTTTCCTCAACTTGTTTTCTTCTGGTGTTAAACACCCTGAAAGCCTTAGACATCAGTGAGTAACCTAAGAAGTATCCATCACCAGCTTTTGCATCAAATTTGCCTAAGTGGTCCTTGTGATTGTGAATGAACACAGGACACCCAAACACATAAAAGTAGCGGATATCAGGGTGTCTTCCTTTGAAGATCTCATAAGGGGTTTTGTTGTGTCTTTTGACAATGATAGATCTGTTTTGAGTATAACATGTTATTTTAAAAGCTTCAGTCCAGAAGTGTTTTGAGAGTACTAAGCCATTTAGCATGGTTCTAGCAACCTCAATGAGAGTTCTGTTTTTCCTTTCAGCTACCCCATTTTGTTCAGGGGTATAAGGAGATGAGAAATTTTGGAAAATTCCTTTTTTGTCACAGAAACTCTCAAGCTCCCGATTCTTGAATTCTGTACGGTTGTTAATTCTGATTTGTTTTACCTTAATGTCATTCTTGTTTTCAATCTTCCTAATAAATGACATTATTGTATCAGCTGCCTGACTCTTTTTTGAAAGAAAATATACCCAAGTATATCTTGAGAACTTATCAACATTGAAAAGGGTATATTTCTCATGCTGGATTGATCTAGGACTTACAGGTCTAAACAGATCCATATGCAAGAGGTGAAGGTAGCTTTTGATTGAGAATTTTTTTTTGTTTCGAAAGATGCTCTGTGATGTTTTCCTTTTTCACAAGCAGAACATGGTTTATCCTTTGTAACTACAAGTGATGGTAAATCAAGTACTTTGTTTTGTTTAGCCAAGTTGTTGATATTTTTATAATTCAAGTGTGACAATCTCTTGTGCCATAGCCAGTATTTCAGTAGCTTTGGCAAAGAGACAAGTTCCATTCTGAGAGAGAGTTGACATGTCTAGTACATATACATCATCTCTCCTAGGACAACTGAAAAACTTCTTTGTTGGCATTAAAAATAGTACCTTATTTATCATCAAACTACACTATGTATTTTGCATCACACAACTGATTGATACTTAGAGAACACTATACCATTATAGTTTACTGAACCATAACCTTCAGTGAGACATGGTGAGTTATCACCAAATACTACCTTAGGTCCTGGTTCTTCTACATATTTGTGCAGATATTCCTTCACACCAGTCATGCTTCTTGAACATCGACTGTCTAGATGCCAAACTGGCTCCCTGGCATGTCTCTGCACAAATATTAAAATGAGTTAGTTTCTCTTGCTAACCCACTTACCAGTGGGCTTGGGTCTGATGGACTGTTTGAACTTTGCAATGGACTCATGGTCAGTGGTTGAGTGAACAATACTACCACAGGTTTTGAACTTGCGTACTAAGGAAGACTCAGTGATGCGAGGTGATTTTGTGCTTCTCCTTGCATGTATGACCATGTCATGCTGAGATGTCTCATATGCTGTATTTCGACATATTTCACAGCAGGAGTTCATGAGACAATCATCAGGATGATGGTGATTAAAGCCACAATGTGGACAAGGAGGAAAATGTTTAGCTTTTGGCCTTTGAGCCTGCTTGGATGATGAAGCATATTGGTGACCAAGGTTGGTATAATTTGCTTTACTCAGTGATTTTGCATATTGCAAATGATCAGAAGTTTTGTGATCTTCTCTTTTGCAGATCATGAAAACGAGAATTCTGTAGCAATTATCAGTGGTATGACTTGTATGATGGCATAGTTCACACTTCTGTTTGGGCTTGGAGTTGCTTTCTGACTTGGAGGAACTCGAGGATATTGAATTTGGTTAATTGATTATTGAATCAGGAACCTTCTCAGTTGAGTTCATCTTTTCACTCAATTTCCTCACAAGTTCAGTCAACTACTTGATTTGGTCTTCTTCAGTAGGAACTGAAGATGTGGAAAGTCTCAGTAGGAATTGAATCTTCTTTGGTTGGATTTTCTGGTCTTTTCAATATTGTTCTATCAAGGCATGACCTTTCTCTAAGAGAGTATGGGTTGTACTTTAAATGAGTAAGCTCCGAGTTAGGTGCGGCTCCATGAGTACTAATGGGTACATTAGGTGCGGCTCCCTGAAGAGATTTTCTGGTCTTTTCAATATTGTTCTATCAAGGCATGACCTTTCTCTAAGAGAAGTGGAAGCGGTGCTTGTGATTTAGCTTCAGACTCAGTGATGTGTTCAGTACTACTGGGTACATCAGGGAGTTCAAGCATGCTCTTGAGTGCTTGACTTTCAGGGTTTACCCTTTCAACCCAATCACTGGGTTTAGGCATTATCTCTAGAGAGCAGACCAGTAGATACAAAAGGTTTGGGACTTTGACCTTCACTGAGTGGATCAGTGAGTTGATCCTCACATAGTATTCTCTTTTTGTTACTTGGGGTTTGAACAATTTCATAGACTCTAGGGTTCTTAGTGGTCCAACTTTCAATGATTTGTTTTTCATTCTTAAGTTCTTCCTGAAGAGCTTGATTTCGTTTTACTAACTCAGAGTTTTGAATTTTCAGTGTAACAACCTCAAGTGGCTTGTTTTAAAATAAGCAATTCATCCCTAAACTTATTTAATTCAAAACTTAACTTGTTATATTTGGAAAACAGATTTAATCCCTGCTATTCTACTAACTTAAGATCAACATTTATATAATTCATGAAAGGCTGCCAGTCTGAATCATCATCCATGGAAAGTAAGATGTTTAACTTCTTCATAGTGATGTTAACCCATTCACCATTCCTAGTGATACGCGTACAATGCGCGTTCGGGGTCAAAGGAAACTTCCTTTTCTTCGAGCAAGTTTTTCAACCACCTAGGCAGTGAACTAATCATTGTAGTGTAGTATTAGGGTAAGCCTCGAGATTGATATCCTTTTTAGGGGAATAAGAATGCTAGTGAGAAATTACTACGCTAAGGTTGGGGTTGAGGAAGATTAGTTTATATATTTTTTATATTTTTTAGAAAATAAAAGGTACGATCTCGGGGTATTGGATTTGGGGGGTGGTACTTCTACCGATTACTCTACTATCTAATTATCTAAGCTAAGGGGTAGTCTATGTCTATTGAAGTGTGCTCGTATGATGATTAAAAATGTGTCTACCTAGATACTATTACTCCTTAGTTATCTTTTATTGATGGTTGAATTGTCACGTCCTTATTTTTTACGCGTTGTATTTTCTAAGGTCGTAGGGTGTGCTTTTATCCCTAACTCTTTGAAGCTACCTAAGGTTAATGAATACGAAATCTCTAGGATTCATAAACTTAACACTAAGGTTTTCTTTGGATTTTTAGCCTACAATTCCACTAGTAATTATAAACTAATGTTCAACAATGCTATGCCCAACTGTAGTGCCTAATCTTGAAAAGACATTGGAGAAGTACACTGAAGGCTTACCCCGCAGTATCGAGGGGAATGTCACCGCATCAAAACCACAGTCACTAGAGGAAGCAATTTCCATTGTTCAAACGTTAATGGATCGGGAAGTCAAGCGTGGTTCCACCCAAGGAGGTAATGATCATAAAAGAAAGCTTGATGACAAAAGGACAACACACCATCACAACAACTACCTCAACAATAACACCTTCAACAACAACAACCGAAACAACAACCACCATTACCAACAGAATCGAAACAACCATCACCAACAACAGAACCAAAGGCAGGAAGCTGCCAAAGGTTATGTAGCCGCACCTGCTGGAGGAGGTGGCTATGCTGGAAATTTGCCCCTATGCAACCGATGCAAGATGCCTCACAATGGGCCATGCTTTATTAAGTGCGGAAGGTGTCACAGAACCGGCCACAAAACCAAAGACTGTAGGGCCTCAGGTGCTAATTTGCAGCGTGTAGAAGTGATATGTCACGGATGTGGTGAGAATGGACATTACAAAAATCGATGTCCCAAACAGAATTGCAACCAGAACAACACGGCCCGTGCAAGAGCTTACGTGCTAGGAGATGAAAACACTTAGCACAACCCGGATGTGGTCACGGGTACGTTTTCTCCCAACCAACATTTAGCTAAAGTATTATTTGATACTGGCGCCGATAAAAGCTTTATATCCATTACTTTCGCCTCCTTACTTAAACTCACCCCAACTGTCCTAGACAACACCTACGAAATAGAACTAGCTAACGGAAAATTAGTAAGCACTAACACTATAATCCTGGGTTGCACTCTGAGTTTACTAAACCAACCTTTCAACATAGACCTTATGCCTATTGAACTCGGTAGTTTCGATGTTTTTATTGGTATGGATTGGCTGTCTAAGTACCATGCGAGAATAATATGTGACGAGAAGGTGGTTCACATCCCTTACGAGGGGGAAACGTTGATCATCCGGGGTGATCGAAGTAGGACTAAATTAAGCATTATCTCATGCCTCAAAACCATAAAGTATATCGACAAAGGATGTCACGCGTTCTTAGCTCAGGTGACGGAGAAATAGACGGACGGAAAACAGCTTGAAGATGTACCAATAGTAAGGGATTTTCCAGAAGTTTTCCCGGAAGAATTGCCTGGATTACCACCTGTTCGTCATGTAGAGTTCCAGATTGATTTAATTCCAGGAGCGGCGCCAGTAGCACGAGCACCCTACCGTTTGGCTCCGTCTAAAATGCAAGAGCTATCCAACCAACTGCAGGAGGTATTAGATAGAGGTTTCATTCGACCAAGCTATTCACCTTGGGGAGCTCCGGTCCTGTTCGTCAAAAAGAAGGACGGATCTTTTCGGATGTGTATTAATTACTGAGAGTTGAATAAACTTACGGTAAAGAACCGATACCCATTACCGAGGATTGATGACTTGTTCGACCAACTACAAGGGTCGAGTGTTTATTCAAAGATTGATTTGAGATCGAGTTATCATCAATTACGATTTAGGGAAGAAGATATTCCTAAAACGACGTTCAGGAAGAGGTACGGTCATTACGAATTCCAGGTGATGCCATTTGGGTTGACCAATGCACCAGCCGTGTTTATGGATCTCATGAACAGGGTGTGCAAACCTTATCTGGACAAATTCTCATTTACTCCCGCAACGAAGAAGAGCATAGGGAGCATTTGAGAACTATTTTGGAGCTACTCAAGAAAGAACAACTGTACGCAAAGTTCTCCAAGTGTGATTTTTGGATTCACACCGTACAGTTTCTTGGACACGTAATCGATCAGCATGGAATTCACGTAGATCCTTCCAAAATTGAAGCAGTCAAGAATTGGCCGACACCTACCACACCTACGGAGGTACGTCAATTTTTAGGACTTGCTGGATATTACCGGAGATTCATAGAAGGATTTTCAAAGATTGCCAAATCTTTGACTGAATTAACCCAAAAGAACAAGAAGTACATCTGGGGAAAAGATCAGGAGGAAGCATTTTAGCTACTAAAGAAAAAGCTTTGCGAAGCTCCAATTCTAGCTCTACCTGGAGGGAGTAGCGATTTCGTTGTTTACTGGGATGCATCACATCAAGGTCTGGGCACCGTATTGATGCAAAGAGAGAAGGTCATCGCTTATGCATCTCGACAGCTCAAGCCGCATGAGAAGAATTACACAACACATGATCTGGAACTGGGGGCAGTAGTATTTGCTCTTAAAATCTGGAGGCATTACTTGTACGGCACAAAGTATATTGTGTTCACTGATCACAAGAGCCTTCAGCATATTCTTGATAGGAAAGAATTGAACATGAGGCAACGACGTTGGTTGGAGTTGCTAAGTGACTACGATTGTGAAATTCGTTACCATCCTGGAAAAGCAAATGTGGTAGCAGATGCTTTGAGCAGGAAAGAACGAATTAAGCCTCTTCAAGTCAGAGCCTTAGTCATGACCATTAATTTGAATTTACGGGCTCAAATTCTCCAGGCACAGTCTGAGGCAATGAAAGAAGAGAATATTCAGACTGAGAATTTACGAGGTATGGACAAGATGTTTGAAAGTCGTTCCGATGGAACTCGTTGCATAAAGAACATAAGTTGGGTACCATATTATGGTGATTTGCGAAATGTGATTATGCATGAGTCACACAAGTCGAAGTACTCCATTCACCCGGGTTCTGAAAAGATGTATCAGGACCTTAAAAAGTTTTACTGGTGGCCGAACATGAAGGCTAACGTTTCTGAGTATGTTAGTAAATGTTTGACATGTTCACGAGTGAAGGGGGAACATCAAAAGCCGTCCGGCTTGTAGATTCAACCAGAGATTCCTGTGTGGAAGTGGGAGAGAATAACAATGGATTTTATCACCAAGTTGCCTAAGACGTCAAGTGTGTATGACAAAATTTGGGTCATCATCGATCGTCTCACGAAATCAGCGCACTTCTTGCCAATCAAGGAGACTGATGAGATGGAAACCCTCGCGAAGTTGTATCTGAAAGAGATAGTTTCACGACATGGAGTGCCAATTTCCATTATCTCGGATCGTGACGCTCGTTTCACATACCGATTTTGGGAATCACTCCAAAAGGCTTTAGGTACTAAATTAGACATGAGTAATGCTTACCACCCTCAGACTGACAGACAAAGCGAAAGAATCATTCAGACATTGGAAGATATGCTCAGGGCGTGCGTAATAGATTTTGGAAAAGGATGAGATAGACACTTGCCTTTGGCAGAATTCTCATATAACAATAGTTACCATACCAGCATCAAGGCAGCACCATTCGAAGCACTTTATGGACGAAAGTTCAGATCACCCGTGTGTTGGGCCGAGGTAGGAGAAGCTCAACTCACTGGACCTAAAATCATCCAGGAAACCACTGATAAGATAGTAAAAATTCGGAAACATTTACAAGCTGCACGAGATAGGCAAAAGAGTTACGCTGACGTAAGGCGAAAGCCTATGGAATTTGAAGTTGGAGACAGGGTCATGCTAAAAGTATCACCATGGAAAGGTACGGTTAGGTTCGGAAAACGGGGAAAATTGAATCCTAGATACATAGGACCATTCAAGATTCTAGAAAGAATAGGTCCTATAGCCTATAAACTCGAGCTTCCTATGGAACTCAGTAACATACACCCTACCTTCCACGTTTCCAACCTAAAGAGGTGTTTGTCGGATGAAACACTTGTCATTCTAATGAAAGAACTCCAACTCAACGATAAGCTCAATTTCGTGGAAGAACCCGTGGAGATCATGGATAGGGATGTTAAGCAGTTAAAACGAAGCCGAATCCCTATCATTAAGGTTATATGGAATTCTAAGGTAGGACCATAATTTACTTGGGAACGTAAAGATCAATTCCGAAAGAAGTACCCACACCTATTCTCCAACCCCGCAACCAACACCGAGTGAATCTCGAGGACGTGATTCCATTTAAGGAGGGGAGACTGTAACTACCGGTAAAAATTCGCCTTTATATTAATCAATAATAATTCATTTTCTACGTACAATTTTTTTTAACAACTAGATAATATGCCGCACTCACAAACTGCTCTCTTGCATAGTCAATGCCTTTTCATATACACACTTTTATGTGACAATGGAAGTCCCACAATATCACTTTTATGTCTTACTTGAAACTTCCCGGCATGGTCACCCATGCGAGTTATGTCCTCACACGAGACACGTGATGTCTGGCATATATTACCCTTATATCATTAGCGTCATTTCCGATAGAATGCTTACTATATATATTATGGTTTTTCTTAAAGCTTTGATTTATAATAATTTTTATTATATGTCATAAACCCTAAAGTACAAACCCTTAAATTCAATGTACAAGCTTACAAGGCATAAAACCCTAACTTTAGATTATCTCAGTTAAAACCCTAATTTGCAAACCCTATGATTTTTATAAATGAAATCACAAACTAAAATTAACAATACACGTGAAACTTTTACAAATTACCAAAGTACAAGTTTATCAAGCCAACGTATAAGTCATTGATGCATAGAAGCATACTCTTAACATAAAACTCATTATAAACCATGGTGTATTTAATTTTAAACACATTATACAAACCTTTCAAGCACAAGCCCTAAAAATATCTTTCTTTTAAGTAAGTACAACAAATCAATGCCAATGTACAATTATTAAAGCACAAACCTAAAACCTTTACTTTTATTTATTTGCACTTAAACTAAACTAAACTAGTATTTATTTAAAACAAACTAGAAAACCTAACTAAGTATTTTACACCTTTACACTATAGGTACAACACACTAAGGCCTAAGTACTACCATTCTAAGCCTAACGCCCCCTTGTTACCCTTAGTTAGAAATGAACTAGACCTCAACCATTTAGTTTCCTACCTATTACTTGTAAATACCCTAACCACGAATATTTACTTACACCATAAATTAACAAATCAACTTGTTATCATGGATTTTACCAAATTCAAATGTTGTGGGTAAAACTCTTGGCTAGAGTTTTACCACACCATTCCATGTCCCCCTAATACCACATGGATCCTCCAAATGTCTTGCAACACATCACTTTGTCCCCTATTTTACTAGACAAGGTGACTTAGCACCTTGTGAACTCATGCAATCCCAAACCTATATATAATGCCCCTCCCCCATTTTCTCAAGCCTCATCCATCACACACACCATATAACACTTCCCATACTCATATACATTCTGAAAATTGACCCTAAGTAGTGAAAAAAAGGCTAAACTAAAGCTTAGAAGGAGTGGAATTACTTGGAGATAACTAGCAGCCATTAGAAGTTTTTCCTAGTTTAAGAAACTTATCATTTGTAAGTGTTCCCACTCTTTTTATTTAATCATTTTTACATATCTAATATCACTTAGTTAGGTTAATAAACTCATAACATGTAGAACTAAAGCTAGAACATGATTTTGTACACTTTCTGTAAAAAAAACGCAACTACATGATAACCTTTTTGTTTTGTGGTATTGGCTAAGGCAAAAACTATAAGGACGAACCATTAAGTATGTTACATGATCAGTAATAAAAACTAAACATAAGTATTGGTCCTCGCAAGGTTTAAAACATTTTTTTTCTGCTTCTGGTCTTGACGCCAAAACAGGCTAACGCCCTTACTTGTGCCCCATTTTCTACATTGGGTTGAAGGTATTAGGGCCAACCAAAAGATCTTTGTAATCACCACCTAGGACACTCTAAAACACCCTCATATTCTGGTTGAAAAGCCTTAGCGTCATGTATAAAAACGACACTACTTTAGAGCCATATGTCCTAAAAACCAAAAGTCCTATACACCAGGTCTTTGGGAAAAACTTGGGATTTTTGATAAATTCGATTTTGAACCATCCTAGAAACATTGAAAATGTGTAAAAAAACATCTCACAAGGTTGCCTGCAAAAGTTATAAAGTTTTATGGTTTGAAAACGAGATTTTCAATTTGTCAAAACTAGCCTAAGTAGCCCTTTTCAATAATTAAAATCTCGCTAATTAAAAAGTTGTAAAGTATGAGAGTTGCACCGTTTTAAAGAGTTCGCTGCAAGGATTTTAAAGCCCCAAGAACGTCTTTAAAAACTCTTATGGTCTCTTTTATAATCAACCAAAAAGAAGGTAACTCGTAAAGATTTTCATAAAAAGACCCTTGCGTGCACTTTTCAAAATTTGAGTCTTAGGAGCTATAGAATGTTAGATAATGACTTAAAGAGAGTTAATTAACATATTACGATATCCCTAGGTGACACCGTAAAAGTTAATGGGTCAAAAATAAAATTTCCTTAAAACGCGACGTGGCCAAGTGGCCATGTTCACAGACTTGTTTCTCTCTAACCAAAGATGACTAGAATACGAGACCTATACCATTTTGAAGAGCTTACAGAAAAGTGTTTAAAGGATCAATTGCGTTGTAAAAACATTGGCTTGCCTCAATATGTCCTTATTTGGGCCTGTTATAGCCAAAACCAACACTTTTTAAGTAAGGCATCTAACGCCCCTACTTTGAGTAATCATTGCGACCAAACCGTAAGAGCTTAAGACTTCTACTTTGAACCAATAGAAAGGCCACCCGACAAAATCTTGAAGGGATAAATAACATAGTAAAAACCTCTTAAGGCCTCGCTTATATTTATTCTTACTTTTGTCGATTTAGGCCTAAAACCAGTAAATTTTCTTATAAAACTACAAGGTTAAAAATTGTAATTTTTGAAAGATAAAGTTTTCTTGGGCTAAAAATGTAATTTCTTCAAATTTAATTATACAAGGGCTGATTTTGTCAATAACCCATAGTTGAGGGTATAAAGTGTCATTTTTGAAAGTGCAAGGGTAAAACCCGTAAATATTTAAAATTATAAAATATAACATTTTGGAAACATATTATATTTAACAACTTGGGTTTCGATAAATTTATTAACAATCATCCGAGCCATAAAAATAAGTATGATAAGTATTACTAATTTTTGAAGAGACTTCATGTTTACCCAATTACCGATAAAGCATTATCATCGCATAAACTTGAACTCGAATACTAAAAACATGACATACCAACTCAGGTAGCGAGTCTGAGCTTTTTATTCATATTACATAATTTATCTTCCATCCAAACTACGGTAACACCAAGGTGAGTTCATAGTCCCACTCTTACATATTCTTTTCAAAACTCGTGGGGAGATACATGCTACAAAACCGAACACAAGTATTTTTTCTGTATGCTATCCTGATTGATATTGCCTAAGTACCTACTGTTGCCACTAAAAGTCCCTCATATCACGAACCATTAATCACTTGCGAGTGAACGCGAATATCGTGAATAGATCTATTGGTAGTTGACGCCCCATTTGTGTTAGCCGGATAGGTAACCAAATGCACGTTATTTGAGAATACTAGGAGAATGGCAAACTCCTACCGGAGGGCATTGTTGCTCACGTCATCACTATGATGTTTGTAACTTACGTCATTATTATGACGCGTTCGTGTTAAGGTTTGCGTGTCATGAGACTTAGGGCAATATAATGTACTGCACCTGATTTTACTACTGCTTATCTTGTGTTCAACTGATTATTATACAAACACTATGGATTCACTCAACCTTTGTGTTGACTTTTTAGCATGTTTTATCTCAGGAAACTAGAGCATGGCTTGGCACGGTGTGGCTATGGACTTTCTTATAAAAAGGGCGTCCATTTTGTTATCATTCAACAGAAAAAAAAACTATGTATTTCAGTATTTCCGTTGGGACCTTTATTTTGTAAAACTCTGATTTAAATAAATGAATGATAATTGTTTTATCTAAAACGTCTCTTTTGAGCCGTTTATCTATTATTTTGACTGTGATCCATGAAGTAATACCCCAACCTTAATTCCGCTGCGTATATCGAATTTGGGGGTGTTACACACGAGAACCACGAAAAGGATAGGCTCTGAGGGGTTAACTAGGGGTATCATGTACT
The DNA here is from genome assembly GCA_019973895.1 of Chrysanthemum seticuspe. Lineage (NCBI taxonomy): Eukaryota > Viridiplantae > Streptophyta > Magnoliopsida > Asterales > Asteraceae > Chrysanthemum > Chrysanthemum seticuspe. The sequence goes on along the minus strand of BPTQ01000009.1, from coordinate 213,125,864 downwards.
AAAGATGAGTATATCACAAGGGTGTGGGGGAATTACTCAACCAATGTGGAAGAAGTAATTATAATACGAGTATCAAACAAGGGTTATCATAATGCCTCTTATCATTTAGTTATTCCTAACTACACAAGTGTAGTCTCACTAGCGATCTGGGGATGCATCACAAAACAAGTTCTAGAATCTATTATACTACCGGTACACTCTCAAAGCATTAAAGATGAATGCTTTAATTCCTACAAGTCCTGGGGTGAACCTCACGTTTTTGGGGTGGAATTTGAGTGGTAAAGGGTTTTTGTGGTAGTCATATAACTTCCTATGCATGAGACGCTTTATTAAGACTAAAGACCCACTCCTACATGTCATGAAAATTTTTAAATTTGGAGATAAAATTACCTTAACCGATATTTTTCATGGTTTATTACACAAATGAATTTGGACAAGACAAATAATCAAGGATAAGCATAGTTTCAAAGTTCTCGTTTTATTCTCCCTCCCTACACTTAAACTGAACATTGTCCCCAACGTTCCCCGAAAGTATCAAAGTTATGATAACGGAAGGTAATTAAAAGAGAAAGAAACTAGTACTCCCCTGATTAGCTCAGTAGGATCCGTGTGAAGTAGTGGTTAAATTCTTTCCAAGAAGAATGTATGCGTGATAAGCTCCATCCAATGCTATGTTTTTTCATCTTGATAAATAAAACCTGCACACTTTAAGAAAACAGACAACCCAAAGCATCAAACCGAACAAATAAAAATCTCAACAAGATGTAATTCCAGACTTAAATAAGATATAATGTTTGTGGAATGGATGTTTGCAAATTTTCATGGAAAATTAAGACCTGAGAATTTCAAAAAATTTATAAATAGCACATAAAACGAGAGAAAGTAATAAGCTGTTTCTACTCCTCCTGACGTCGTCAGGTTATGATCCTGACACCGTTAGGTTATCCTGACAAAAACTGGTCTGCTGCGTTTTCTGGAAAAATTACACCTTTAAAATATGGAAAAATTCCTGCAAAACATTTATTATGACTCGATACAAGCATTTGACTCTAACAAACACATATATATCATTTTCAATAATTGTAGTTCTCATGTTCACGTTCTTTTAAAAACGTGTGTAATCATCCCTACACTTATCCTTTTTGTAAAATGCCTTTATATGTAATTAAGACGAGGTTAAGGACAAAATAAAGCATTTTCACAAATTCAAACATGAGAACATACAATAATGAAAAGATATATGACACACAAATAAAAAAGAAAAAGAAAAACACATGGGTTGCCTCCCAAGAAGCACTTGTTTTTGTTCGAGTCATGAGCTTGACTCTACCCTTATTTAACGGATAAAGGGGAATGTTTTTTCTACACTTAAGCTTAAGTGCGGGTGATAGTAGCGATACACACCCTTAGGGTGGAAATTTGCTACGTGAGGAGAGGGTGATGGATGATTTATATGCTCAAAGGGGTGTGCTCCATTCATTATAACCTTACCTAATTCTATGGGTGTAGCGGGTGAATCAAGTCTTTCTCCTAGAAATGGATCATCTTCTATCAAGTTCAAGAGATTCTTAGTTAAGGATCCATCTTGACCTAATAAACCCGGTTTAAACCCATAATGTTTTTTTGTTATCAACCATGAATGGGTGATGTAAGTGTGTAAGGTCATGGGTTACTCCTATATTAGCTTTCACTCTACATGGCCTAGAGTCCACTACCTTTATCAAGCAACTACCCGGACTATTTATTTTGATGGGTGGATTAGGGCCTAGTTCGATTCCTAGATTCACATCTAAAGACCGAAAATTGGGTAAGGTTTTTGGTTGAGGCTCTGGTTCATCAAAATTAGGAACTTCCCTAGGACTAATAGAGAGGTTATGACAACAAACATCTAAACCTACATTCTCTAGTGGCGTTTGGTCCAAAGGTTCTATATCAATCGAGATTCCTATAGTATCTTCTACTTCTTCTGGTAAGTTATAGGCGATGTGTGTTCCTCAAGTGATGGTAGGCCTTGTGGGCTTGGAGTTTCCACCTCATTCTCCATTATATCTAGATCTCCTAAATGTTCATTATGTGTTTTAGTATGATCTAACCCAAATAAACTCCTAAGTATCTCAAATCCTTCTTTAGCCTTTCAAATTCTCAGTCCGATTCATAAGAATCATTCTAAAAAATTTGATCACTATGTTCTATTTGCCTAAAGGATTCCTCATGCGTGTCATATGTTTTGAAATCTATCCCACACATGCTGCTAGGTAGTTCAACTCTAACCATCTCACAATCTTGTTCGGGTTTAGGTTCCATGTTCTTAAAAACTAGGTCTTTTTGATCATGGTGCCTAAGATCATTCAACTGATGGTTTATGCTTAGGACACTTTTCTCAAATTTTTTCCAGAGGGTCTCACTAAAAGGAGTTGATTCTAACAATGATCGTTGAATAGAAGCCAAACAAGCACAAAATTTATCAAATCCATCTAACCTTACACCCGTCTCCTTTTGGATATCTCTAATATCACTCACAAATTCATTAGAACAATCAAAAGCAATCCAATTTGTGAAATTCAATTGTTCCTCATTTGTTAATGACTCAAATGCAATTTCACTTGCCATAGCGACAAATGAAAAGGGTTTTACGAACACAAACACAAAGAAGGAGGATAGACTACAAGGAAGCTAAAAATGAGAAAAAATCTTACTTGATAGGAATCAAGCAAGGGAACCTAAACGAGATAGAAATCTAACTAGCTATTCTATTCCTCGGCAGTGGCGCCAAAAACTTGATACGCTTAAAACACGCGTTCGGGGTCAAAGGAAACTTCCTTTTCTTCGAGCAAGTTTTTCAGCCACCTAGGCAGTGAACCTAATCGTTGTAGTGTAGTATTAGGGTAAGCCTCGGGATTGATATCGTTCTCTAGGGGAATAGGAATGCTAGTGAGAAATTACTACGCTAAGGTTGGGGTTGAGGAAGATTATTTTATATATTTTTTATATTTTTTAGAAAATTAAAGGTACAATCTCGGGGTATTGGATTTGAGGGGTGGTACTTCTACCGATTACTCTACTATCTAATTATCTAAGCTAAGGGGTAGTCTATGTCTATTGAAGTGTGCTCGTATGATGATTAAAAATATGTCAACCTAGATACTATTACTCCCTAGTTATCTTTTATTGATGGTTGAATTATCACGTCCTTATTCTTAACGCGTTGTGTTTTCTAAGGTCGTAGGGTGTGCTTTTATCCCTAAATCTTTGAAGCTACCTAAGGTTAATGACTACGAAATCTCTAGGATTCATAAACTTAACACTAAGGTTTTCTTTGGATTTTTAGCCTACAATTCCACTAGTAATTATAAACTAATGTTCAACAAAGATTATTCAAGCATTAATAACACAACGATGTCTTTAAGCACTCCTAAGCCAATTTACAATTAAGATAAGAGACAACCAATCAATATTTAATAACTAGGTTTCATAGATCTAAGCAAACACACAAGTAAATTAGCCGGACATGCTAAACATGCAAGCATACACACATTCAATCGAAGACATAATGAAATCAAGGGAATAAATAACTTATCTCGATGTAAAATAGGGTATTAGAACCCTAAAATACTGTCCTAGATGGACTATAATCATTTTAGGTTTTTACTCCACAAGTGTACCTCCCTCAAAGTCTGAAAATTCGAATTCTATATATGGAGTTACAACTGCGACGACGTCACCTTTTAATTGTGACGCCGTCAGATCGCCGCCATTAGGGTTTCATCTTGGCCAAGTCAACTTTGGGATGGCGTCACGTTGTGGTTGTGACGCCGTCAGTCTTCAGTCATGACGCCGTCTGAGTCTGGATCTAGGCTGTCTGAGGAGAAAAGTCTTCGTGACGCCATACTCTTCAAAGCATGATGCCGTCAGGTGCAAAATAGCAAATTCGCTCCTGAGCCGTCACAAAATAGCAAAATAGCAAATTCGCTCTTGACGCCATCGGGTGCACTTCCAGCAGCTTGAGTGTCTTGATCTTGACTTTAGCCATTTATTCACATATTCACGCCTTTTCGTCCAAATAAGCATCATTCCAGCATTTTGCCTTCAAGAGACCTAAAAAGTGAAAAGGAACGAAATAAACCAATAACGAATATAAAAATGGGCGATTAAGGCTTAAATGACCCCTTAGAAGTGCATGTTTTAAATCCTTATCACCTAGCATGATTCTTTCCAACTGATAGCTTGTCTTCTTCTGAGAGAGCCATCAGTGCACTCACTTGCACCATTTCATCATTTAAGGAGACTGGCTCTTCATCCTAGTCAAAGACTTCAGCTACAAGGCCCTTTTTTTCCTACACAGATTTAACCTTTTGTGTAGGTTTTGAGGGAGTGGCATCAAGAATGGCTAGTTTGGCCTTAACTTTCCTATATTTTGCTTCAAAATAAACAGCTTTATTTTGGTCATTCTTATTTTGATAAGTTTGAGGAGACTGAAAGAGCTTGGGTTAAAACTTACTAAAAACTAAAAATTGATTTGACCCTGAGGGCTTCTATGAGGGTTTTGAAATAGTTTTTGAAAAATAATCTTTAGCAAAGTAACCATTTTTGTGATATTTAAAACACTCAGTGTCCTGAAACTCAATGTTTAAGTCATTCAGGTACTCCTCACTAGTTCTCTCTTCAGCCTCATCGTCAGAATTTTATTGAAAATCGTAAACCACACTGTTTGAAAAGAAAGCAGTTGAAATGGGTGTTGAGGTGGTAGTCAGGGACTTTTTAACTTCCTGAGACTTCTTCAAATCAGGGTATCGTCTATTGATGAGATTATATTCATAGATGAATTTCCCATAGATTTCAGGAAGTTCAAGAGTCTGAATATGATTTGCATTTCTATGTCCCTGAGAGAAGTTCATCCATTTCTCAGGGAGACTGTTAACAAAACCAATATTTATTTCATGTTTAGACAACTTGACACCATCATTTGACAATTCATTCAACAAGGTTTTATAACGGGTGTAAGTTTGAGAGAGGATTTCAGAGTCTTTGGCTCTAAAGTATTGTACTCAAGTTTCAGGTCCATGATCTTGTTTCCTTGGTATCTGAGGGACCTTCATTGCTGTGGACCAAGTCATTCCATGTTTGCTTGGATGTACTACAACTAATGACTGACTCCATTACATCAGCAGGGAGACAAGATATGATGATGCTTTTGAGTCTTTGGTCCTGATTGACCACCCTTCTCTCATCGTCGGTCCACTGAGCTTCTGTTTAGGTAAACCTTCAGCATTCTTTGGGACAAATGGACTTTCATTAATACACTTAATGTAATAAGGTTCCATCCCAGTCAAGTAGCAAATCATATGCTTCTTCCACTTGTTAAATTTACTAACTTCAAGTCGAGGGGCAACAGCAGCATAGGCTCCACCCTTTTTATTGACAAGTTGGGGAACTTCACTTTCAGCCATGTTAGGATCATGATTTTAAAAACGTTTTGAGCGGCTTAAAAAGGTTTTATAAATCAGCCTGCTCTGATACCACTTGTTGTTCCCGTATCATAGATAGCAAAACCAATAATTAAGACTAAGTGTGATCCATTACTGAAGTAAAGCAATTGAGAAATCAGTTTAAACAAGATAAAAACACAAAGGATTTTTAAAAATTTATATTCTTTATTAAAACGAAAAAAAAGATTATATTACCCAAGTGCTTGCGGAGCAGCACTTGGGATTGAATGACAAGTATGGGTGTGCACTCCTCACTAAGCTTAGGCTAAGTCTAAGCACAACTATTATGAACCACTGAGCTATCTCAGGGACATAGTCGTATTTGGAGGAGTGAAAGTTGCTTGTGTGTGTTTTTCACAATTAATGCACAAGCTTAACTTCCACTCCTACCTTATGGCTATTTATACAAGTATGAATTTAACTATATCCTAAAAGATAAATTGACAATAGTTATAGAGACAAAATACTGATGCATTTTATCTCTGTTTACAAGAACCTATTTTGGGTAACAGACAAGGCAGCTTTCTGGTTTTCAGTGATGACACTAATCCTGGTTGTTAGTATTATAGGGAAATTTTGACTTATGGCATATAAGGACACCTTCTTATAAGTTCAAACTTATCCCGCCCATTCTTCAGTCTTTTAGTCTTCAGTCTTTGTCTTTAGTGATCATAGTTGATGAGGAGTTGTGGGATTCAGTGAGTTATTGTCATCACTCACTGAATCCATCATCTTCTTCTTGACTCAGTCTTCACCCCTTGAGTTCCGCCTCACTGAGCGGAGAGACTTTTCTATTCAAATCCTAGAATTAAGGGGTTTGGATATTTACTGAACCCAACATGATCACTTAATGCACAGTCATAGTTTGTATTTTATCATAAGCTTGGTGGTTGCACAAATCTCCACCACTAGAGTTAAGATCTAAAGAATCTTCGAAGGCAATATTGGGTGAACATTTTATATAGGCAAGGGTGAATTGTCATTACTAATGTGCCATGGCAAAGTGGACAAAACAAATGATACATGACCAAATCCATGGCCAAGACACCAATGATTGCTCGCTTCATTACGTAGACACGCTTTATGAATAAAGGTAGGATAGGACATGGAATACACATACATGACCAAATCCATGGTCAAGACACCAATGATTGCTTGCTTCATCACGTAGACACGCTTCATGACTAAAGGGTAGGATAGGACATGGAATACACATAAATGGTGTAAAATGAAAAAATAACAAACAAATAGTCTTAACCTATAACCAAGTTGTAACCGCCCACCGTCCATCCAAAGTTTAAGTTTCAAGATGAAGAAACCGGATCATGATGTATCAAGTGAATATGCCATTAGCGGACGTCATGATGAGCACATTACATGTTCTTCAAAGTGTTGGTGTAATCACGTCACCGACTTAAATCTTCAAATGTGACTGAAGTGGCCTCCTCGATGCTAATATCTAATAAGCTCATAACACAGTGCTTATAACACTGCACTTTCATAACATAAACTAACAATATTATTTTTATTATTTTTTTATTATTTTTTTTGAATCATAACTATTACAATAAAAAGATAAAACATCCCCCACATGAGATGAACATATATGGAGAATATGAGGGGTATTCAATGATCTTTAATTGTATGTCTTTGACGTAGACGTGATTTTCGATTAACCTCGGACTTGGGCAAACAGTGACTTCCCGACCATAAACTAAGAGTATACGGTAGGCTAAGGCGAATAGGCGTAACGAAACAAACATGATAAGGGTATGAAATGAAAAGAATGGCTCGAAAGGGTGTATCTAGGGGTATCTTGCACTAAAGGCGAGTGTAACAAAAAGGTTAAACACGGGGGTCGAATAAGCGAGGTGACTAATCGATAAGCACACATATAGGCTATTTGGGTGATAATCCTAAATTATTGCCTTCTCAAATTTATAATTTCATATGTATCAAGCTAACTCGACACACCTCGTCTATGGTCTCGAAATGATGTAAAGTCCAAGTTCTAAAGTTTACATACTACCGGCACACTCATAATTTGTTGGATTTGGGGTAAATAAGTGGAAACAGGTAGGCTAAATCTCACCATGGAAATCAAGGGTTATAGTGTGCTCGGCTAAGGTCTAATCTAGTTAGGTTAAGAAAAACATGTCAAATTTTTTAAAAATAGCATAATTTTTCAAGTAATAATTCTACCCCCCCCCCCCCCCACTTGAAATGTACAAAGTCCTTTTTGTACTAAACATGAAATATAGGTGAAGTGAAAGTAAAATTAGATCGAGAACTTCCCTAAAATTTGCTCCATAAAATGAAATGTTAGAAATTGGAAATTCCATTATGAAGAGTCGGTCACCCCAAGTATTATCTAGCATAGGTTAGCTCGTAGACTTGTCGTTAGTTACGTTATTTAGCAGTTTATTAGTTAGTTTGTAGCGTAGTTTAGTTTAGAGTAACACCATGGAGGAAGGACGGGTCTTTACCCACTGTATACCTGATCCACATGCCATCAGGAGGTCGTGTATTCTGTAACTATAAATACCCCTTCCATCCATGGAAAGGGTAGTGCTTCTTTCAATCTAACATTTTACAATTTACAAAGCAACTCTCTACCAAGAACACCCTCTCTCTACTTTCTCTCTCTAAAATGGCTATCATGTATTTTGATCATCCAAGAACACCCGAATCATCAAACACAATAATATTTTTGATCCTACAATTGGCATCCGAGCCTAGGTTGTGTTGTACTTGGTGATTCGTGGGGTGTTTATACGTTTTTTTGTATGCGGTGTGTGTATGCTTGTTGCGGTTGTGGTTTTGATCGTGATGATTGGTCTAAAACTGTTTTGAAGTGTTTTTTAAGAATGTGCTTACTGTTTTTAACATGGTATTTGATAAGGTTTGATTCAGTTTTAATGTTTCGAGTTGATGGTTTGTGAATCCGGTCTTTATGATGTTGTTCCTATGATGTTTCTGGTTTTACTGTGTTATTAATCTGTTTCTGCTGGAGTTAGTCTGCTGCTGGTGTTATGATGTTCTTCGTAAAGGTTTGTTGACTTTTTCAAAAAAGGTCAAAGGCGACTTGTATTTACAAGTTCTCCAGATTCTGTGTATATGGTCTATAGCGACTTGTCCTCAGTTTTTTTAAAAAGCGACTGTCAAAACACTTTTGAGTGTTTTGTTTTTTACTGGAATGTGAGTGGTCACTATGTCCAGATGCATTGGATCTATGTAGCAACTTGTCCATTCATCTCATGTAGCAAGTTGTGCATATACAGCTTTGTGACTATTGAGTCAAAAGCGAGTTGGGTTCAAAATAGCGACTTGTTGTGTTTTTATGACTAGCGACTTAGTGCTAAAATATTGGAGAGTTGTTTGTTCAAAATGGTTCAGCGACTTGACACTACTCTGCTAGCGACTTGACTCAATGATTTTGGCTAGCGACTTGCAACAGAAAGAGATGAAGAAAGCTTATTGACTCGACCACAAACCTTGTACCATATACCCATTCAACACGACCTCAGTTTGTATCAACTTCATCAGTCCATGGTTAATTACAACAATAACGATATGGTCAAGAAGATCCAAACAGATCCATGACATCAGGTCATCATTACAATCTATCACAATCCTAACAAACTTCATCAAGACTCAAAGACTCAAAATGAAAGCATCAAACAAATCGATCTCAAAAGCGGTCCAATTGATATTATCTTTCAAAGATTTTTATTGAACCATATCTCATCATTGATCTTAGTAATATTCGAATGCTAGATATGAAATAACATAACAATGTGTTTCATCATCTCTTCCTTTTGGTTTTTTTTTCATAAATAAAATTGATACTTAAAGATCAACCCTAACTGTAATGGAAAGCATATACACAATCTCAGATTTCTTCTCTCATGGAAAACCACACTGAAAAATCATCATAGATCCTTTTTAAAGATTGCTTATACTTCTTATTCGAACATCAAAAGAATAGATCTTAACAAGTATGTTACATCCATATTTGGTTCTTTATATACATGAAATGATAAATAAAAGGTACAAAGCTAAACCTACATGTGAACACATCTTAAACGGATCTAGAAGACGAATCAAAAGTTGCTTGAGCCATCCCTGTGGCGTTGTTATTGAGACCTCTAACCATCCCTGTGGTATAATCGTTGCCATCTCTGTGGCGAGATATAATTAGAACATGATCAAAAGGAAGGCGGACTTGAAAAAAGGGAGGCGGACTGATTACGATTAGGGTTTGGTGAAGCGTTATTTGTCTGCACACATAAAGTGTGATATTAGGGTTAAACTGAGTTATGCGTGGCTTTTATATACCATGGTACTTAGGGTAACCGGTTATGCCATGTGATGTTGGATCGGGTATATATGGGCCGAGCGCGATATATGGATGACTGGTGGGTTTTTGATGTTTTTTTTAAATATATGGGCTTATGGTGATTATTTTTGGATCGTGGGCTTTAGTGCTGTTTCGTTTGGACCGATGAATCAAATGAGGGATTGGGTTGTGTTTAAGTTAACGCAACTAAGGGCTGAACTCATGTATCTAACGTCTATTAATGTCAAATAATTAACAAAATGTTGTGATAACATTTGGTATAATGAATGATACTTTGGTAATTCAAAATTTCACGGAAGATAAATATTCACGGCTTGAGTTATCAATTAATCTTTAATAAGTTCAAGGTTTCATGAGTGTCTAAATACTCATCATTTTTGTACCAATTAAACTGCAAAAACATCTGAAAACACTCAGAAATGCATCAAAATGATAAAAATATCACAAATAAGTGTTTTATGTGTTTTAAATGCAAAAAAAATCAAAATCTGGTGAAAAACGTATCAAGTTTGCATAATTGGCAGTTTTAGTCCCCCAAGTTTCAAAAGTTGTCAAAAACAGTCCCTGGTAAATCAAAATAAAGAAAAATATCATTTCAAGTCCCTAGGGATTCATGAGTTGTCAAAATTGGTCCTTGAGATTTAAATTTGCAAAATTACAGCTTAAGTCCCTAAACTTTCAAAAATGACAAGTTTGGTCCTTGGAATATTAGAGATGTGCAAGTTTAGCCCTTGGATTTTTGGAAAGTGTCAACAATATTCCTTGGAAAACCTTTTCAGAAATTACATGCATGGTCCCTGGTTTTTCAGTTTTGGCAAGAGTGGTCCCTAAACTATATATTTTATCCAAAACTAGTCCAAGCCCAAAATAAAACATCCCAAGCCCAACAAAACCACAACCCGGTCCAGTCCAACCCTTTTAACCCGAATCCAACCCCGCCCACATTTAAAATATAAAAAACACTCACGGGTTTCCCTTCCCCCCTCATCATCACCTGCAACTCCAACCCACTTTCCATCATCATCACCCTATTCCTACCCTCCAAACACCCCAAGCCAAGAAGCATTAAATGCTTTCTTCAACCTAACACTCAACCCCCCAGCTGTTAAAACCTTTTCCCACCAAAAATTGATCAAACGGCCAAGATCACTTCAACTCATCCAATGGTCCTGAATTAAAGTGGGAAACGCTCAGAGATGTGAGAGAAGCAATTTGGTGTATAAAAGGAAGCAAGAGATAGAGAGAAAGGGGAGTAACTAGTTTTCTATATTTTTATGCAAATCGTTTTTAATATAAATGTTTTAGTTTAAGTAAGAAATTTGTAATCTCAGTTCCTATGTATTAAACTATAGTTGGATAATCATTGTAATGCACTTTCAAGTTTCAATTCAAAGTTTTAGTATGGTTTCATGTTTTACTGTTAACTGTTAAAAAATTCAATTTCAAACTCTTATGTTCAAGCTTCAAATAGCTTATTTTTAAGTTCAAATAAGCTTATTAAAGCTACTTATAGCTTTTGGTAAGCTTATCAATCAATTTCAAGCAACTTTGATATCTGGTCAACGAAAGTCAAGCTAGGCTCAAATGGAAATGGAAACGGATATGGGTGTTGCAGAGCATGGATTTGGGTTGATATTGAGTTAGGTTATGGTTTAGAATAGGGTAGTGATCCTTGTATTCTTTGGCAAGCCACAGTGGCTAGGACCAAATGTAAGTCATTTTCAAGATTCATTGCATAATCTGTATCTGTGGTTTAGATTAGTTTCTATCTGTTGATTAAGTTGTTATTAGGTCAGTTAGATTCAGTTTAAGTGTCTGCACAAGCTAGTTCATTAGTTGGATTAGTTTAAAGTTCAAATCAGTGATTTAAGTGGTGTTTGGGTCTGCTGCATAAACTGTGTTTGAGGTTTGTTCAGTGTTTGATACCTGTTGTTTTAAGCTTGTTTAGCTCCTTTGTACTCATTGCAGTTATCAAATAGCAGTTGCTCAAACCAAAGTCAAAATCTCCAAGAACCTGTTCTAGTTTCATGTCTGTTAGAATTTTGTAAGATCAAAAACTTGTTTTGTGTTTAGAATTCATAGAAATAGCTTACATTAGTTTCATTTCATCATAATACATCAATATCAGTCCACAAATTGGTTTCAAATCTCAAAAAAGTCAAAACATCAAAACTGTTTCAAAAGTCAAAAGTGGTAATATCTGTTTTTCACCCAACTGGGATGATTTTTCATTGATTCATTCTTGGATCAATTTAAGTGAAATTTTGGTTTTAAAAACTTCAACTGGTCTAGTTTCTTAATATCATTTTTGTAGATTTTTGTAATTTATTTACAAGCTCCAAAATGGCTTGTCATTTGGGACTAAAATCCCCTGTGCACTGACTCAGTGTGCACAGGTGATTTGCAGAGCTTGTCAAGAGCTCAGTTTAGCTCATCTTGGTCTGGTCTTTGGTTTATAAGTAGCTAACCAGGTCTACTCTAAGTTCCAACATCTGTTTTTAAGTTCCAGCTTATTGAGTAGCTTGTTTTCAAGCCATAAAGTAGTAGCTGGAAACTGATTTTGGCACTTAAGCCAAAATCATCATATCTGAGTAGCTTGTAATTTAGAGGTTTAGGATAGTTATAACTAGTTGCATTTGGGTACTTTTAGCATATTATAGCTTCTATAATCAGTTGGTGGTCTTTGGTGTTCATTTGCTTATTCCAAGTGCTTATTGATAAGCCCTTTGCTTTGCAGTTTCAATTCCTTACAAACAAGCCACTGTTTTTATATTTTTCTTAGATTCAGTATATCATTTTAGACTTTTCTTGAATTTTTCAGATTTTTCTAGGTCAGTTTGCTATTTTTCTTCATTTAAATCACTTTTTAATACATTTTAATTAGCTTTTAATACAATTAAATCAGAAAAGTTTCAAAAAAATAAGTTTTCATTTTTATTAGGTTAAGATAAATATAAAAAGTCAAAGAAAATATTTTTCCAGATTTTTCTTAGTTAAATTTGTATTTTTAAGCAATTTAAGTAGTTTTAAATAGTTTTTAATTCATAGAAAATAGAAAAATAATCAGAAAAATACAAAATCAGTTTTGAAAATTCTCTTTAGTTATTTTAGATTTTTCTAAGTCATAATTTCATTTTTCTAGCTTTATTTTATATTTTCTTGTATTTTAGGGTATAATTAAATAGTTAAAAATAGTTTTAAATTAATAATAATTAGATAAATAGTTTTAAAAATAATTTTCTTTTTCTAAAAATTTTCTCTTATCATTAGGTTTGTAAAAATGTCATTTTCATATTTTTAGGATTAATATTGTTTCAGTTTCACATTTTCTTTTGTACGTTACGTAGTTTTTTATCAAAAACATCATTTTGCAAATAGTGATAGCGTTTATTTAATATATTTTATCTTTTTAATTTTCTTTAATTTGCATTTAAGCCCCTGTAATTTATAAACTTTTCCTTTAGGTATAATTGTTCATAATCACAACTCAATTCCGTTCAAATTATCTCGATCACTATTCGTTTGGTGATTCATCGCACAGCTCGTTGGGACATAACGACCTGGGGAAACACTATACTCTCCTGATCTTCATTGCATTGGTGTCTGATCTGTTTTAAGTTTCTTACGGTTAGCCATTCACAAGTGGCTAGCTTGTGTGAGATAACTTGGCGGTTCGGGACCGATCAAATTTTGGCGCCGCTGCCGGGGAGCTGTGCTAATTATCCTACGCTTAGCAGATTAGTGATTTGAATATTCACTCTTTGTTCATACCATCTATCTATATCTATATATTTTCTTATAAAAAATCCAAAACCCAAAAACAGCTTAAAACGTATAAAACACAAAAATATTTTTCTTTTGTTTCTATATATGTATCAAAGATAAAAATACAAAAAGATTTGTCGTTTTCTTTGTTTAATAATAACAACATAAAAGATTACCACCGCAAACCAAGGCAGTGTACTACCTAACTGGGGGTACGACCATAATAAGTTCCCGAACCAAAGATTAAAACTTGCCTTTGTGTCCTCGTGAGTGGTGTACCTTTTTCAAAGAAGCCATTCATCTTGTGATTATTGGTTTAAGTTCACTGTTGTTTTGCCACGACTTTGTTTTTATTGGATTTGTTGTTATATCTACTTTTCAAAACCAGAAAACCCAAAAAGATTCTTCTTACCCCATTTTCATAATTCCCTTCATAATTCCCATTCTTTTCCTTAACTCTGAGATCTCTTAGAGTTAACTCTAGTGTATGCGCACTCGCTCTTCTAGATCTGTAAGCCCATTTCGTGAGCTTGTCAGGATTCCAAGAAGGCGTGTCCGTAGACTTTCTGCCCCATCAGTCGGATCTGAGATCCGGACTGCTCACACTACTTCCGCTATCATGGCGGAAGAACGTCCTATGTGTGAGCTTGTCCAGGCACCCATCGACGGGTATGGAGATGCTATTGTTATCCCAGCCATTGTGGCTGAAAATTTTGAACTCAAAACCGGGTTACTGAATCTTGTAACCTCAAGTCAATTCTATGGTTTTGAGCGGGATGATCCTCATGCTCATATTCGATGGTTTAACAAGATTGCATCTACCATCAAATACAAGAATGTCCCTACAGATGCTGTTAAGCTTCTTCTGTTCCCATTTTCTCTTGAGGGGCAAGCCCGGATTTGGCTTGAAAAACAACCCCCTCAGTCAATTGAGACATGGGAAGACCTAAAAATGAAATCATCAAGTTTACACAAAAGTTTGATGAATCCTTCAGTGAATCGTGGGATCGTTTTAAGGAGTTGCTCCGCAAATGTCCTCACCACGGTTTCTCCGAGTTGATGCAACTCGATACTTTCTATAATGGAGTGAGTCAATCTGATCAAGATTCTCTCAATTCCTCCGCCGGAGGAAATTTCTTGAGCAAAACTGTCAAAGAAGCTTTAGCGATCATTGAAAACAAGTCTAAAGTCCGCACTGCACGAAGCAAGCCGGTTGTTTCCCAAGTCAGTGTTGGTCCTTCTACTTCATCGCCCGTGAGTCAATCTAGCACCGATGCTAAGATTGACAAACTCACGGAAGCAATTCAAGCTTTGGTTCTCTCCAACCAAAAGAAAGTCTCTTTTCCACAAACTTCACCTCCTGCTGAAGTTAAGAAAGTGGAAGTCTGTGTTACTTGCGGTGGCCCCCATGCCTACTACAACTGTATGGCCACCGATGGTAACCCCTTTGAAGCTAATGCTGTGGGCGGGATTTCTAATCAGGGAGGCAACCAATATCGTGCTCCTATAGACCCGAACCACCGTCCTAACCACTACCCTGGACCTCCCGGTTTCAACCAAAACCAGAACCGTAATCAAAATCAGAACAGAACAAACCAAGGTAATTTTAATCAAAACAACGGTTTTCAAAATCAAAATCAAAATTTCCAACACCAAGGAAATTTTAATAGAAACCCAGGTCATGGAAATTTCAACCCAGGGTATTTTCATGGCAATAATCTAGGAAATTTTCAAAATCAAGGCCCTAACAATAGAGGCCAGAATTTTCCTGTGCAAACTCAAGCCATTGTTCCAACTGGACCATCATCTGATGAGTTGTTGAAACAATTCATGAAATCCCAAGAGGAAATGAATCGGTTGTTGGTTAGCCAGATTTCTGACATTAAGAAGTCTTTAAATGATCGACCCTCGGGCTCAGGTACTTTACCTAGCAACACGATCGCTAATCCGAGGGGCGATGCAAAGGCGATAGCAACCAGAAGTGGTGCTTCGTATGATGGAACCGCTATTCCTACTACCTCTTCTTCTTCTCTCCCGAAGGTAGTGGAAAGTGAACCTGAGGCGACAAAGGACAAGGAACTTCCTACTAATAACGGAGGTACCAGCAATGTCCATCCTCAGGTTGTCCCGAAACCCAAAACCAAACCTGGAGTTGTTTTTGAACCTCCAGTTGGCAACCCCAAATCCAAAACTTCTATTCCTTACCCCTCACGTTTAAATGAGCAAAAACTCCACGAAAAAGCTAGTCATCAAATGGAAAAATTTTTCCAAATTTTCCAGGAACTTCATTTTGACATAAGCTTTGCGGATGCTATCATGTTGATGCCCAAGTTTGCATCAACTCTCAAACACATGTTAAGCAATAAGGAAAAACTGTTTGAAATGGCTAAAACTCCTTTGAACGAGAACTGCTCAGCAGTTCTGTTAAAGAAGCTTCCCGAGAAGCTTGGAGATCCTGGAAAATTTCTTCTTCCTTGTGTTTTTCCAGGAATGATTGAATGCTTTGCCCTTGCCGATCTTGGTGCAAGCATCAATCTGATGCCTTATTCAGTATGGAAGAAACTTTCTCTTCCAGAACTTGTTCCTACCTGCATGACTCTTGAGCTTGCAGATTGTTCTATATCGCGTCCCCTTGGTATCGCCGAGGATGTATTCGTGAAAGTAGGAAAGTTCCATTTTCCAGCTGACTTCGTGGTTGTTGATTTCGATGCCGATCATCGGGTTCCCCTCATTGTTGGACGAGGATTCCTGAGAACGGGGCGTGCTCTTATTGATGTATTTGAGCAAGAAATCACATTACGTGTGGGTAATGAAGCTGTTACCTTTAACCTTGATCAAAATTCGAGGTACTCCTCAAATTATGATGCTGAATCGGTTAATCGAATCGATTTAATTGATATTGCTTCAGAGGAGTACTCTCAAGAGTTTCTTGGTTATCTTCATAATTCTGTGAGTGGGGATTCCACCACATCTTCTCAACCAATCATTGCCGACTCTTCCCCCTCTCTCACTCCGTTTGAGGGAGGTGACTTCTTTCTGGAAGAGATCGATGAGTTTCTTGCTAGTGATGAATCAATTCCGCCTGGAATTGATGGTGTTTATGATTCGGAGGGGGATATCCTTTATCTTGAGCAATTATTAAATGAAGATCCATTACCTTCACTCCCTCCGAAAGAGATCACGATTGAGGAAATCAAATCAGTACAAACATCTACTGAAGAATTTCCCGAGGTTGAACTTAAGGACTGGTCGGTGCAAAACCGTCAAGTTATCTCACGCAAGCTAGTCACTTGTGAATGACCTACTGTAAGAAACTCAAAACAGATTACACACCAATGCAATTTAAGATCAGGAGAATACAGTGGATTCCCGGGTCGTTAAGTCCCACGGAGGATGACTGGTGTTTAACACAATCAGATGTCGGATAATCACTAAGGGTAGTGATCAGTAGGTATTTTGAGTTTTTATAAACTACAGGAGATTAAAGGAAATTAAAAAGTTAAAATCTATTAAATAAACGCTATCACTATTTTTAAACTGATGTTTTTGTTTTTATGTTTTTATAAAACTGAATTTAAAAACTACGTGACGTACAAATAAAAACGTGAAACTTACACAATATTAATCCTAAAAATATGAAAATGATATTTTTACAAACCTAATGATATAAGAAAATTTATAGAAAAAGAAAATTATTTTTATAACTAATTATCTAATTATTATTAATTAAAAACTACTTTTAACTAATTAATAATAACCTAAATTACAAGAAATTAGGAAACAAAGCTAGAAAAATGAAATTATGAAATGGAAAAGTCTAAAATAACAAACTAGAATTTTCAAAACTATTTTTATATTTTTCTGGTTATTTTTCTATTTTTTATGGATTTTAAACTATTAAAAACTAATTAAATTACTAAAAATTATCAAATAAACTATGAAAAATGTGGAAAATTACTTTTTTCACTTTTTATATTTATCTAAACTTAATAAAAATGAAAAATTATTTTTTTGGACTTTTTCTGAATTTTTTCTATTAAAAGCTATTTAAATAATCCTAAAAACTGTTTTTAATTAAGAAAAATAGCAAACAGTTATGAAAAAATGTGAAAATTTCAGGAAAACTCTAAAATTATACTAGGAATCTATGAAAAATAGAAAAACATGATGTTGTGTGGGAAATTATGGAACTGCTATGAATTGAGCTTATGAATAAGCACTTTAATAAGCCAAGTGAACCAAATAAGCAACCCACAGATCACAGAAGCAATAATATACTAAATTAACCAAATTTCAACTAAAAACAATAAGTTTCAAGCTCTGGATTACAGGATACAAAGATTTGGTGATTTTGAGATTAAGATCTAAAACAGAAATGGTACCTACTTGCAGTCTCAAATTAATCACTCAAATAAGCTAAAAACTAAAAACCAATTATTGATACCTAAACTAGACCTAAGCAGCTACTGATAACCAAAAGACTAGCCCTTAACAAGATTTAATGAATCCTATGCAAGCTTGGATAAAACTGAGAAAATCACTCAGTTAGCTGAGCCCTGTGAGCAGGGCAACAAGTCCTGACTTTGAGCTTATGCACAAGCTCACCCAGAGAGCTCAAGCTAAAAACAGATATGAGGACCTAAATACCACCTGGCCAACTGCTTATATCCCAAAAATGAGACCTTAAAAAGCTCTACAGAAACCTATGCAACTGCTGCAAGTTTTGTAGAAAACCTGAATTTGACATTTTTGACTTTTGAAAATGGACACACAGTTTGACTTTAGTGAAGTTTGATCCAATTTTTATGACTGATGTTGGAGTAATATGATGAAATGAACTTAAGACCAGCTTTGGCTAAGACTTTTAAACACCAAATAAGATTTTACATGTCCAAAATTACAACAGATCAAGTACTAAGACAGATTTTATGAAACTTTGACTTTAAAGGTTATAAGCACAGTTTTAATGACTCAATTGAGTTTACTTTTGCTAACTGAACTTGAGCCAACAACAAGATACCACTGAATTCAATTCTAGGACAGATATGACAGCAAAACAAACACCCCTTTACTCACTGATTTGGAACTTTTTCAAAACAAAACACAATTTAAAACCATGGAACTGATTTCAAACTTCATCATATCATTATAATAGATCTGTTAAACATTAATAAACAACAATAGCAACAATTGAACACAGAAATCAACTTTACACTATGTGACTGATTATATGAAAAACTTAACAACTAAGAATTTCAATAAACAAGCTACTCATATTACACCATAAT
Source organism: Chrysanthemum seticuspe (assembly GCA_019973895.1). Classification (NCBI taxonomy): domain Eukaryota; kingdom Viridiplantae; phylum Streptophyta; class Magnoliopsida; order Asterales; family Asteraceae; genus Chrysanthemum; species Chrysanthemum seticuspe. The sequence continues at coordinate 213,106,965 of BPTQ01000009.1, read as the reverse complement.
ATCACTTAACAACAGAAAAGGAACATAGAAACACAAAGATCATAGCATAAAAGAAACTTAAACAGTAAAATGAAAAATTGAAGTAAAAGCTTACAAGAGAATTTCCAATTGAAAACACAGAACCAAGGACTGAGATTATTCCCTATTGCTTACCAATAAGCTCTAAACCTAATAGCAGTCCAATTCCAGCTCTGCTTTAACTCTTGATCATCATGCCCATGATTTTTGAATTTTAACTAATTTTTGAGTAATTTTTGGTATTTATGAATTTTGAATCTAAACTGAATGATAAAGGTTTTTAATAGCTTAAACAAGCTTCTAAGAGCTTATATAAGCTTATTTAACCCAGAATAACAACCATAAGTAACATAAGTCGAATTTGAGAATTTTAGCTTAAAAATGGTAAAAACTGAGTTCGTACACAAAACTTGAAATTGAAACTGGAATTATATCTTTATTACACTGGAAAATGATTACAAAACGCTTGAAGGTTTAAACATAAACTTAAAAACTTGAAAACTTAAAAACGACAAGACTAAGATTAAAATTACACTAAGTTGACACAGGAGGAGGAGGAGGAACAATTTGAGGCCGTATGTTCTGGTTATAGCCAGAATTCCCTTGATTAGGGTTCATATTCCCCTGAAATTGATTCCCTCGGTTGTAAGTGTTTTGATTAAGATTTCCTTGTTGTTGGAAACCTTGGTTGGGTCCGGAATAGAAATTACCTTGGTTTTGATAACCTTGGTTCATTCTTTGTTGGTTCTGATTCCGGTTAGGATTTTGGTTGAAACCGGGTGGTGCCTGATAAGTGTTAGCTCGGTAGTTTGGTTCATTCTGAGGACGATATTGATTACCTCCTTGATTTGAAGTACCGGCTATAGCATTAGCTTCAAACGGACTACCATCGGTGGCAGTACAGTTGTAGTATGCATGAGGACCACCACAAGTAACACAAACTTCAACTTTCTTCACTTCACCATATGCTGGTGCTTGTGTGAAAGTGACATTCTTTTGGTTAGCAAGAACCAAAGCCTGAACAATATCCGTGAGTTTGTCAATCTTAGCATCGGTGCTAGATGTACTCGCGGGAGATGAAGTAGAAGGTCCAGCATTAGACTCAGTATGATATGTCTTTGTGCGGAAAGGACGGACCTGGGACTTGTTTTCAATGATTTGCAAGGCTTCTTTTGTGGTCTTGCTCAAGAAATTACCTCCCGCGGAGGCATTTAGAGAGTCTTGATTGGTCTGGTTCAGACCATTGTAGAAAGTATCCATTTGCATTAACTCGGTAAAACCATGATGCGGACACTTGCGGAGCAAGTCTTTGTAACGATCCCATGCCTCCCCGAATGATTCATCAAATCTTTGAGAGAATTTCATTATCTCATTCTTAAGACTTGTGGTTCGGGATGGAGGATAGAATTCGTTCACAAACTTGGTAACTAGATCTTCCCATGTCTCAATGGAACGAGGGGGTTGTTTCTCAAGCCAATTCCGGGCTTGTCCCTCTAGAGAGAATGGGAACAGAAGAAGCTTCATAGCTTCATGTGGGACATTCTTGTATTTGATGGTAGATGCAATCTTGTTAAACCATCGAATGTGTGCATGAGGATCATCCCGCTCAAAACCATAGAATTGGCTTTGGGTTACCAGATTAAGTAACCCGGTTTTGAGCTCAAAAGTATCAGCCACGATGGCTGGGACAACAATAGCATCTCCGTAACCCTCGATGGGTGCTTGGAGAAGCTCATTCATCGGCTTGTCTTCTGCCATTACAGCAGGTGGTGGTGGTGGTAGACGTTCCTCAGTCACAGCTGAAGGAGCAGAACATCCTCTACGTCTTCGAGGAATCTTTCCAAGTTCTGACAATGGACTTGTAGAACTGGAAGAACGAGTGCGCATGCACTAAGTATAAAAATCAGTTTTCAAAACAAATGAGGCAAAACGACAAGTGAACTTAACCAATAATCACAAATGAAATGGCTTCTTTGAAAAAGGTACACCAAATCACAAGTGACACAAAGGCAAGTTTTAAATCTGATGTTCGGGAACTTATTATGGTCGCACCCCCAGTTAGGTAGTGCACTGCCTTGATTTGCGGTGGTTTATTTTTATGTATATTAAGTATCACTGAAAAGACGTAGGTACAGATTTGTGCTGATGGGTTTAAAAACTTTTGGACAATATTTTTGGTATCGTCTCGTTTAACCAAATCGTATTTCTTTAAGAATCACCTTAAAAGAAACACAAGATAGAAAACGTTATGATTGTTTTGTTGTTTTATATTTTGTTTGGTGTTTTTAACACTTTAGGAAAAGTGTTAATGAACTTTTTGATTTTGTTATAACTTTACAGAAAACTTTTTTACAAACTGTGGTATATGTGCAAGTACGGGTCTGAAAAATGTTTAGAACACGCTTACAGCCTCCCCGGCAGCGGCGCCAAAATTTGGTCGGTGCAAAACCGTCAAGTTATCTCACGCAAGCTAGTCACTTGTGAATGACCTACTGTAAGAAACTCAAAACAGATTACACACCAATGCAATTTAAGATCAGGAGAATCCAGTGGATTCCCGGGTCGTTAAGTCCCACGGAGGATGACTGGTGTTTAACACAATCAGATGTCGGATAATCACTAAGGGTAGTGATCAGTAGGTATTTTGAGTTTTTATAAACTACAGGAGATTAAAGGAAATTAAAAAGTTAAAATCTATTAAATAAACGCTATCACTATTTTTAAACTGATGTTTTTGTTTTTATGTTTTTATAAAACTGAATTTAAAAACTACGTGACGTACAAATAAAAACGTGAAACTTACACAATATTAATCCTAAAAATATGAAAATGATATTTTTACAAACCTAATGATATAAGAAAATTTATAGAAAAATAAAATTATTTTTATAACTAATTATCTATTTATTATTAATTAAAAACTATTTTTAACTAACTAATAATAACCTAAATTACAAGAAATTAGGAAACAAAGCTAGAAAAATGAAATTATGAAATGGAAAAGTCTAAAATAACAAACTAGAATTTTCAAAACTATTTTTATATTTTTCTGATTATTTTTCTATTTTTTATGGATTTTAAACTATTAAAAACTAATTAAATTACTAAAAATTACCAAATAAACTATGAAAAATGTGGAAAATTACTTTTTTCACTTTTTATATTTATCTAAACTTAATAAAAATGAAAAATTATTTTTTTGGACTTTTTCTGAATTTTTTCTATTAAAAGCTATTTAAATAATCCTAAAAACTGTTTTTAATTAAGAAAAATAGCAAACAGTTATGAAAAAATGTGAAAATTTCAGGAAAACTCTAAAATTATACTAGGAATCTATGAAAAATAGAAAAACATGATGTTGTGTGGGAAATTATGGACCTGCTATGAATTGAGCTTATGAATAAGCACTTTAATAAGCCAAGTGAACCAAATAAGCAACCCACAGATCACAGAAGCAATAATATACTAAATTAACCAAATTTCAACTAAAAACAATAAGTTTCAAGCTCTGGATTACAGGATACAAAGATTTGGTGATTTTGAGATTAAGATCTAAAACAGAAATGGTACCTACTTGCAGTCTCAAATTAATCACTCAAATAAGCTAAAAACTAAAAACCAATTATTGATACCTAAACTAGACCTAAGCAGCTACTGATAACCAAAAGACTAGCCCTTAACAAGATTTAATGAATCCTATGCAAGCTTGGATAAAACTGAGAAAATCACTCAGTTAGCTGAGCCCTGTGAGCAGGGCAACAAGTCCTGACTTTGAGCTTATGCACAAGCTCACCCAGAGAGCTCAAGCTAAAAACAGATATGAGGACCTAAATACCACCTGGCCAACTGCTTATATCCCAAAAATGAGACCTTAAAAAGCTCTACAGAAACCTATGCAACTGCTGCAAGTTTTGTAGAAAACCAGAATTTGACATTTTTGACTTTTGAAAATGGACACACAGTGTGACTTTGGTGAAGTTTGATCCAATTTTTATGACTGATGTTGGAGTAATATGATGAAATGAACTTAAGACCAGCTTTGGCTAAGACTTTTAAACACCAAATAAGATTTTACATGTCCAAAATTACAACAGATCAAGTACTAAGACAGATTTTATGAAACTTTGACTTTAAAGGTTATAAGCACAGTTTTAATGACTCAATTGAGTTTACTTTTGCTAACTGAACTTGAGCCAACAACAAGATACCACTGAATTCAATTCTAGGACAGATATGACAGCAAAACAAACACCCCTTTACTCACTGATTTGGAACTTTTTCAAAACAAAACACAATTTAAAACCATGGAACTGATTTCAAACTTCATCATATCATTATAATAGATCTGTTAAACATTAATAAACAACAATAGCAACAATTGAACACAGAAATCAACTTTACACTATGTGACTGATTATATGAAAAACTTAACAACTAAGAATTTCAATAAACAAGCTACTCATATTACACCATAATATCACTTAACAACAGAAAAGGAACATAGAAACACAAAGATCATAGCATAAAAGAAACTTAAACAGTAAAATGAAAAATTGAAGTAAAAGCTTACAAGATAATTTCCAATTGAAAACACAGAACCAAGGACTGAGATTATTCCCTATTGCTTACCAATAAGCTCTAAACCCAATAGCAGTCCAATTCCAGCTCTGCTTTAACTCTTGATCATCAGGCCCATGATTTTTGAATTTTAACTAATTTTTGAGTAATTTTTGGTATTTATGAATTTTGAATCTAAACTGAATGATAAAGGTTTTTAATAGCTTAAACAAGCTTCTAAGAGCTTATATAAGCTTATTTAACCCAGAATAACAACCATAAGTAACATAAGTCGAATTTGAGAATTTTAGCTTAAAAATGGTAAAAACTGAGTTCGTACACAAAACTTGAAATTGAAACTGGAATTATATCTTTATTACACTGGAAAATGATTACAAAACGCTTGAAGGTTTAAACATAAACTTAAAAACTTGAAAACTTAAAAACGACAAGACTAAGATTAAAATTACACTACTTGGTCTTTTCACTTGTTCCTCTTCCTCTTTTATGCTTCCAATGAGTTTACACGTGTCCTCTGAACAGAACCCACCTCTCAAATTGGCCAATGGAAGAGTTTAGAGTGTATTGCCTGGTTTTTATCTTTTTGGCGGGAAATGATAATTTTGACTTGTAGGCTCTGAAAACAGGCAAGTAGGGGGGGGTGGCATTTATTGTAGAGGGTTGAGTGATGATGGGGGTGGTGGAAAAGATGAAAGGTGATGGGAGAGGTGGAGCTGGTTGCAGGCAAAGGTGGATGAAGGAGACAGGTGTACAGTAGGGCGCCTTTTCTGTTTATTTGACTTTCTTTGACCAAAGGGTCAAAATAGCTAATGACTGGGAGTCCAAAAAGGGGAAGGTCACTGGTTTTGACAAGGGGCCAATATGAGTTTTGACAAGGCTAGTTAGGCTAATTTGACAAGGACTAATATTGCAAATCTGAAATCTCAAGGGACCACTCCTGCCAATTAAGCAAAGTTGATCCAGGGGCTAAAAGTGACAAGTATCAATAATTCAAGGACTAAATTTGACATTTTCAATTTTTCCAGGGACCAAACTTGACATTTAATGAAAGTTCAGGGACCTTTTCTGCCATTTCACAAAAGATTTATTCAAGGACCATTTTTGACAACTTAGAATATTTCAGGGACCTTGAATAACATTTTTCTTTATTTAGATTTACCAGGGACTGTTTTTGACAACTTTTGAAACTTGGGGGACTAAAACTGCCAATTATGCAAACTTTATACGTTTTTCACCAGATTTTGATATTTTTGCATTTAAAACACATAAAACACTTGTTTGTGATATTTTTATCATTTTGATGCATTTCTGAGTGTTTTCAGATGTTTTTGCAGTCTTAAACAGTACAAAAATGATGAGTATTTACACACTCATCAAGGACCTACCTCCTCATCTCGAGTATGCATTCTTGGAGGGTGATGATAAATTACCCGTCATAATTGCTAAAGACTTAACTGAGGAGGAAAAAACTGCTCTCATAAAGGTCTTGAAGTCACACAAGCAAGCAATTGCTTGGAAACTCTCCGACATTAAGGGTATCAACCCCGAGTTTTGTACTCACAAAATCTTGATGGAGGATGACTTCAAGCCAGCAGTCCAACATCAGAGAAGGATGAATCCTAAGATTCACGAGGTTATCAAACAAGAGGTTCTCAAACTTCTTGATGCCGGTTTAATTTACCCGATCTCTGATAGTCCTTGGGTTAGCCCAATTCATTGTGTTCCTAAAAAGGGTGGCATAACTGTTGTCACAAATGAAGAAAACGAGTTAATTCCAACTCGATTGGTTACGGGATGGCGTGTGTGTATTGACTATCGCAAGTTAAACGAAGCCACCCGTAAAGACCATTTTCCTCTACCCTTCATGGATCAGATGCTTGAGAGATTAGCAGGGAACGAATACTATTGTTTCCTTGATGGTTTCTCAGGTTATTTTCAGATCCCCATTGATCCGCTGGATCAAGAAAAGACCACATTCACCTGCCCATACGGAACTTTTGCCTACAGACGTATGCGTTTTGGCCTATGTAACGCTCCTGGCACGTTCCAACGATGTATGATGGCTATTTTCCACGACATGATCGGGGAAACAATGGAGGTGTTTATGGATGACTTCTCGGTCATTGGGGACTCATTTCAAACATGTCTCTCCCATTTAGATAAAATGCTCAAAAGGTGTGAAGACACCAATCTTTGTCTAAATTGGGAGAAGAGCCACTTTATTGTCAAAGAAGGCATAGTCCTTGGCCATAAGATTTCCAAAAATGGGATTGAGGTAGATAGAGCAAAAGTTGATGTTATTGCCAAATTGCCTCATCCTACTACCGTCAAAGGTATTAGGAGTTTTCTAGGTCATGCCGGGTTTTATCGCAGATTCATACAAGATTTTTCTAAAATCGCTCGGCCTATGACTCATCTTCTTGAAAAAGATGCTCCTTTTATCTTTTCTCCTGAGTGCATCAAAGCTTTTGAAACATTAAAGAAAAATCTTACGGAAGCACCCATTCTAGTTGCCCCCGACTGGGATTTACCCTTTGAGCTCATGTGCGATGCAAGTGATTTTGCTATCGGTGCAGTCTTGGGGCAACGAAAAACCAAGCATTTTCAGCCTATCCACTACGCAAGTAAAACTATGACTGAAGCTCAAACCCATTACACCACTAAAGAAAAAGAATTATTAGCTGTGGTGTATGCGTTTGAAAAGTTTCGGCCGTACTTAATCTTGACCAAATGCGTGGTGTATACGGATCACTCGGCTCTCAAATATCTCTTTGCAAAACAAGATGCAAAGCCGAGATTGCTCCGTTGGGTTCTCCTCCTGCAAGAATTTGATATCATTATACGTGATAAAAAAGGAGCTGAGAACCTGGTTGCTGATCATCTGTCCCGTCTAGAAAACCCTCACCAGGATGTGTTCGAGAAAAAGGAAATAAACGAAACATTTCCTCTCGAAACACTCAATGTGGTTTCTTTTCGTGGAGACTCTTCTACCCCATGGTTTGCTGACTTTGCAAATTACCATGCGGGTAACTTTGTGGTGAAAGGGATGTCGTCCCAACAGAAAAACAAATTCTTTAAAGATGTAAAGCATTACTTCTGGGACGACCCCTACTTGTTCAAAATTTGCGCGGATCAAGTCATCAGGCGATGTGTGTATGGTCAGGAAGCTATTGACATTCTCAAGGCTTGCCATTCTGGACCTACTGGGGGACATCATAGCCCCAACTACACTGCCAAGAAGGTGTTGGATTCCGGATTCTATTGGCCCACGATTTACAAGGATGCCCACAAATTTGTCAAAACCTGTGAATTGTCAACGTCACGGGAATATCTCACAAAGAAATGAAATGCCGCAAAACGCCATTCAAGTGTGTGAGATTTTTGACATCTAGGGCATTGACTTTATGGGCCATTTCCTTCGTCTCGCGGTAATAAATACATACTCGTGGCCGTTGACTATTTGTCAAAATGGGTTGAAGCGAAATCTTTACCTACCAACGATGCCCGAGTTGTTGTGAAATTCTTAAAATCTCTTTTTGCTAGGTTTGGAACTCCACGAGCTATAATCAGTGATCGTGGTACGCATTTCTGCAATGACCAATTTGATAGAGTCATGCAAAAGTATGGTGTAACTCACCGTCTCTCTACTGCGTACCACCCCCAAACAAGTGGGCAAGTGGAAGTTTCCAACCGAGGGATTAAAAGAATTCTGGAAAGGACAGTAGGCGAAAACCGTGCCTCTTGGTCGGATAAGCTAGATGACGCACTCTGGGCCTTCCGTACAGCTTATAAAACACTCATCGGGTGAACTCCATACAAGCTAGTGTACTGGGCCTTGAAACATGCCAACTTCGATATTCAGACAGCTGGTCATCACCGGAAAGTTCAAATGAATGAATTAAATGAACTCCGTGATCAAGCATACGAGAACTCTTTGATCTACAAAGAAAAGACAAAGAAGATTCATGACTCAAAAATCAAAAACCGCGTTTTCAACGTCGGTGATCGAGTCCTTCTTTTCAACTCAAGATTGAAGATTTTCTCGGGAAAACTAAAATCCCGCTGGTCTGGACCATTCACCATCACTAAAGTATTTCCATATGGAACCATTGAGTTTTCTCAACCCGATGGTCCAAACTTTAAAGTGAATGGTCATCGGTTGAAGCACTATTTTGGAGAGGACATTCCTCCTGTGGTTGTCCCGGATCTACAAACTTTCCCCATGAACCAATGAATGCGGGGATCGAGTCAAGCTAGCAACTCGGGAATCAAAAACAGTAGCATGCTACATGGGTTTTCACCCGTGTGTACCACCCTAGTGTGGGGGAGTTGCCCCCCGCTGTTGTATATAAGTTTTTATCAAAAAAAAAAAAAAAAAAAAAAAAATCTTTCAAATAATGGCAATAGTATTTCCCTTTTACGTTCTCAGTTTTGGCATAACCGCCGGTACTTTGAATATTGAGGGCAATATTCATTTCTAGTGTGGGGGGGAATTCTCACGAATTTTATCATGTAATTATACCGCCTAATTCCCCCATTTTTGGCCAAAATTTTTTTTTGGAGTAAGTGTTTTGCACTTACTCAACTTATGGTTATCAGTCCGCCGTGTCTAATAAACAAAAGGATTGGCTAATCCAGTAGCAAACGGCTCTTGGTAAAGATATCTCAAATCCGTTGACGGCTTGCAATTTGCCCAAAATTGTATGGTATTCAGCTCACCATATCCTTAAAAGTGAAGAGTTGGCTAGCCCGCAAGTTTATGGCTTGTGGTAAAGGCAGTGGAAAACCATAATTGGTAATCAGCTCACCAAAGATATTTTATCTAAGAGTTGGCTAGTCCAGAAGCAAACGGCTTCTGGTAAAGACAAATCAAATCCGTTGGAAGCTGATGATTTGCTCAAAATCATTTGGTTATCGGTGTACCAAGGTTCTTACTTGAACTGAAACATTTGGCTACTCCAGAAGTAATGGCTTTTGGTAAAGAGATGAAATCCATTAATTTTTCTCAAAACATTGCTAGGGACTAGCAATATCTTAGTGTGGGGGATTGATGAGTGTCTAAATACTCATTATTTTTGTACCAATTAAACTGCAAAAACATCTGAAAACACTCAGAAATGAATCAAAATAATAAAAATATCACAAATAAGTGTTTTATGTGTTTTAAATGCAAAAAATATCAAAATATGGTGAAAAACGTATCACGTTTGCATAATTGGCAGTTTTAGTCCCCCAAGTTTCAAAAGTTGTCAAAAACAGTCCCTGGTAAATCAAAATAAAGAAAAATATCATTTCAAGTCCCTAAGGATTCATGAGTTGTCAAAATTGGTCCTTGAGATTTAAATTTGCAAAATTACAACTTAAGTCCCTAAACTTTCAAAAATGACAAGTTTGGTCCTTGGAATATTAGAGATGTGCAAGTTTAGCCCTTGGATTTTTGGAAAGTGTCAATAATATTCCTTGGAAAACCTTTTCAGAAATTACATGCATGGTCCCTGGTTTTTCAGTTTTGGCAAGATTGGTCCCTAAACTATATATTTTATCCAAAACTAGTCCAAGCCCAAAATAAAACATCCTAAGCCCAACAAAACCACAACCCGGTCCAGTCCAACCCTTTTAACCCGAATCCAACCCCGCCCACATTTAAAATATAAAAAACACTCACGGGTTTCCCTTCCCCCCTCATCATCACCTGCAACTCCAACCCACTTTCCATCATCATCACCCTATTCCTACCCTCCAAACACCCCAAGCCAAGAAGCATTAAATGCTTTCTTCAACCTAACACTCAACCCCCCAGCTGTTAAAACCTTTTCCCGCCAAAAATTGATCAAACGGCCAAGATCACTTCAACTCATCCAATGGTCCTGAATTAAAGTGGGAAACGCTCAGAGATGTGAGAGAAGCAATTTGGTGTATAAAAGGAAGCAAGAGATAGAGAGAAAGGGGAGTAACTAGTTTTCTATATTTTTATGCAAATCGTTTTTAATATAAATGTTTTAGTTTAAGTAAGAAATTTGTAATCTCAGTTCCTATGTATTAAACTATAGTTGGATAATCATTGTAATGCACTTTCAAGTTTCAATTCAAAGTTTTAGTATGGTTTCATGTTTTACTGTTAACTGTTAAAAAATTCAATTTCAAACTCTTATGTTCAAGCTTTAAATAGCTTATTTTTAAGTTCAAATAAGCTTATTAAAGCTACTTATAGCTTTTGGTAAGCTTATCAATCAATTTCAAGCAACTTTGATATCTGGTCAACGAAAGTCAAGCTAGGCTCAAATGGAAATGGAAATGGATATGGGTGTTGCAGAGCATGGATTTGGGTTGATATTGAGTTAGGTTATGGTTTAGAATAGGGTAGTGATCCTTGTATTCTTTGGCAAGCCACAGTGGCTAGGACCAAATGTAAGTCATTTTCAAGATTCATTTCATAATCTGTATCTGTGGTTTAGATTAGTTTCTATCTGTTGATTAAGTTGTTATTAGGTCAGTTAGATTCAGTTTAAGTATATGCACAAGCTAGTTCAGTAGTTGGATTAGTTTAAAGTTCAAATCAGTGATTTAAGTGGTGTTTGGGTCTGCTGCATAAACTGTGTTTGAGGTTTGTTCAGTGTTTGATACCTGTTGTTTTAAGCTTGTTTAGCTCCTTTGTACTCATTGCAGTTATCAAATAGCAGTTGCTCACACTCAAAGTCAAAATCTCCAAGAACCTGTTCTAGTTTCATGTCTGTTAGAATTTTGTAAGATCAAAAACTTGTTTTGTGTTTAGAATTCATAGAAATAGCTTACATTAGTTTCATTTCATCATAATACATCAATATCAGTCCACAAATTGGTTTCAAATCTCAAAAAAGTCAAAACATCAAAACTGTTTCAAAAGTCAAAAGTGGTAATATCTGTTTTTCACCCAACTGGGATGATTTTTCATTGATTCATTCTTGGATCAATTTAAGTGAAATTTTGGTTTTAAAAACTTCAACTGGTCTAGTTTCTTAATATCATTTTTGTAGATTTTTGTAATTTTTTACAAGCTCCAAAATGACTTGTCATTTGGGTCTAAAATCCCCTGTGCACTGACTCAGTGTGCACAGGTGATTTGCAGAGCTTGTCAAGAGCTCAGTTTAGCTCATCTTGGTCTGGTCTTTGGTTTATAAGTAGCTAACCAGGTCTACTCTAAGTTCCAACATCTGTTTTTAAGTTCCAGCTTATTGAGTAGCTTGTTTTCAAGCCATAAAGTAGTAGCTGGAAACTGATTTTGGCACTTAAGCCAAAATCATCATATCTGAGTAGCTTGTAATTTAGAGGTTTAGGATAGTTATAAATAGTTGCATTTGGGTACTTTTAGCATATTATAGCTTCTATAATCAGTTGGTGGTCTTTGGTGTTCATTTGCTTATTCCAAGTGCTTATTGATAAGCCCTTTGCTTTGCAGTTTCAATTCCTTAAACACAAGCCACTGTTTTTATATTTTTCTTAGATTCAGTATATCATTTTAGAGTTTTCTTGAATTTTTCAGAATTTTCTAGGTCAGTTTGCTATTTTTCTTCATTTAAATCAGTTTTTAGTACATTTTAATTAGCTTTTAATACAATTAAATCAGAAAAGTTTCAAAAAAATAAGTTTTCATTTTTCTTAGGTTAAGATAAATATAAAAAGTAAAAAAAAATATTTTTCCAGATTTTTCTTAGTTAAATTTGTATTTTTAAGCAATTTAAGTAGTTTTAAATAGTTTTTAATTCATAGAAAATAGAAAAATAATCAGAAAAATACAAAATCAGTTTTGAAAATTCTCTTTAGTTATTTTAGATTTTTCTAAGTCATAATTTCATTTTTCTAGCTTTATTTCATATTTTCTTGTATTTTAGGGTATAATTAAATAGTTAAAAATAGTTTTAAATTAATAATAATTAGATAAATAGTTTTAAAAATAATTTTCTTTTTTCTAAAAATTTTCTCTTATCATTAGGTTTGTAAAAATGTCATTTTCATATTTTTAGGATTAATATTGTTTCAGTTTCACATTTTCTTTTGTACGTTACGTAGTTTTTTATCAAAAACATCATTTTGCAAATAGTGATAGCGTTTATTTAATATATTTTATCTTTTTAATTTTCTTTAATTTGCATTTAAGCCCTTGTAATTTATAAACTTTTCCTTTAGGTATAATTGTTCATAATCACAACTCTTTTCCGTTCAAATTCTCTCGATCACTATTCGTTTGGTGATTCATCGCACAACTCGTTGGGACATAACGACCTGGGGAAACACTATACTCTCCTGATCTTCATTGCATTGGTGTCTGATATGTTTTAAGTTTCTTACGGTTAGCCATTCACAAGTGGCTAGCTTGTGTGAGATAACTTGACGGTTCGGGACCGATCAAATTTTGGCGCCGCTGCCGGGGAGCTGTGCTAATTATCCTACGCTTAGCAGATTAGTGATTTGAATATTCACTCTTTGTTCATACCATCTATCTATATCTATATATTTTCTTATAAAAAATCCAAAACCCAAAAACAGCTTAAAACGTATAAAACACAAAAATATTTTTCTTTTGTTTCTATATATGTATCAAAGATAAAAATACAAAAAGATTTGTCGTTTTCTTTGTTTAATAATAACAACATAAAAGATTACCACCGCAAACCAAGGCAGTGTACTACCTAACTGGGGGTACGACCATAATAAGTTCCCGAACCAAAGATTAAAACTTGCCTTTGTGTCCTCGTGAGTGGTGTACCTTTTTCAAAGAAGCCATTCATCTTGTGATTATTGGTTTAAGTTCACTGTTGTTTTGCCTCGATTTTGTTTTAATTGGATTTGTTGTTATATCTACTTTTCAAAACCAGAAAACCCAAAAAGATTCTTCTTACCCCATTTTCATAATTCCCATTCTTTTCCTTAACTCTGAGATCTCTTAGAGTTAACTCTAGTGTATGCGCACTCGCTCTTCTAGATCTGTAAGCCCATTTCGTGAGCTTGTCAGGATTCCAAGAAGGCTTGTCCGTAGACTTTCTGCCCCATCAGTCGGATTTGAGATCCGGACTGCTCACACTACTTCCGCTATCATGGCGGAAGAACGTCCTATGTGTGAGCTTCTCCAGGCACCCATCGACGGGTATGGAGATGCTATTGTTATCCCAGCCATTGTGGCTGAAAATTTTGAACTCAAAACCGGGTTACTGAATCTTGTAACCTCAAGTCAATTCTATGGTTTTGAGCGGGATGATCCTCATGCTCATATTCGATGGTTTAACAAGATTGCATCTACCATCAAATACAAGAATGTCCCTACCGATGCTGTTAAGCTTCTTCTGTTCCCATTTTCTCTTGAGGGGCAAGCCCGGATTTGGCTTGAAAAACAACCCCCTCAGTCAATTGAGACATGGGAAGACCTGCTGAAGAAATTTGTGAATGAGTTTTATCCACCTTCCAAAACCACGAGTCTTAAAAATGAAATCATCAAGTTTACACAAAAGTTTGATGAATCCTTCAGTGAATCGTGGGATCGTTTTAAGGAGTTGCTCCGCAAATGTCCTCACCACGGTTTCTCCGAGTTGATGCAACTCGATACTTTCTATAATGGAGTGAGTCAATCTGATCAAGATTCTCTCAATTCCTCCGCTGGAGGAAATTTCTTGAGCAAAACTGTCAAAGAAGCTTTAGCGATCATTGAAAACAAGTCTAAAGTCCGCACTGTACGAAGCAAGCCGGTTGTTTCCCAAGTCAGTGTTGGTCCTTCTACTTCATCGCCCGTGAGTCAATCTAGCACCGATGCTAAGATTGACAAACTCACGGAAGCAATTCAAGCTTTGGTTCTCTCCAACCAAAAGAAAGTCTCTTTTCCACAAACTTCACCTCCTGCTGAAGTTAAGAAAGTGGAAGTCTGTGTTACTTGCGGTGGCCCCCATGCCTACTACAACTGTATGGCCACCGATGGTAACCCCTTTGAAGCTAATGCTGTGGGCGGGATTTCTAATCAGGGAGGCAACCAATATCGTGCTCCTATAGACCCGAACCACCGTCCTAACCACTACCCTGGACCTCCCGGTTTCAACCAAAACCAGAACCGTAATCAAAATCAGAACAGAACAAACCAAGGTTTTCAAAACCAAGGTAATTTTAATCAAAACAACGGTTTTCAAAATCAAAATCAAAATTTCCAACACCAAGGAAATTTTAATAGAAACCCAGGTCAGGGAAATTTCAACCCAGGGTATTTTCATGGCAATAATCCAGGAAATTTTCAAAATCAAGGCCCTAACAATAGAGGCCAGAATTTTCCTGTGCAAACTCAAGCCATTGTTCCAACTGGACCATCATCTGATGAGTTGTTGAAACAATTCATGAAATCCCAAGAGGAAATGAATCGGTTGTTGGTTAGCCAAATTTCTGACATTAAGAAGTCTTTAAATGATCGACCCTCGGGCTCAGGTACTTTACCTAGCAACACGATCGCTAATCCGAGGGGCGATGCAAAGGTGATCACAACCAGAAGTGGTGCTTCGTATGATGGACCCGCTATTCCTACTACCTCTTCTTCTTCTCTCCCGAAGGTAGTGGAAAGTGAACCTGAGGCGACAAAGGACAAGGAACTTCCTACTAATAACGGAGGTACCAGCAATGTCCATCCTCAGGTTGTCCCGAAACCAAAAACCAAACCTGGATTTGTTTTTGAACCTCCAGTTGGCAACCCCAAATCCAAAACTTCTATTCCTTACCCCTCACGTTTAAATGAGCAAAAACTCTGCGAAAAAGCTAGTCATCAAATGGAAAAATTTTTCCAAATTTTCCAGGAACTTCATTTTGACATAAGCTTTGCGGATGCTATCATGTTGATGCCCAAGTTTGCATCAACTCTCAAACACATGTTAAGCAATAAGGAAAAACTGTTTGAAATGGCTAAAACTCCTTTGAACGAGAACTGCTCAGCAGTTCTATTAAAGAAGCTTCCCGAGAAGCTTGGAGATCCTGGAAAATTTCTTCTTCCTTGTGTTTTTCCAGGAATGATTGAATGCTTTGCCCTTGCCGATCTTGGTGCAAGCATCAATCTGATGCCTTATTCAGTATGGAAGAAACTTTCTCTTCCAGAACTTGTTCCTACCTGCATGACTCTTGAGCTTGCATATCGTTCTATATCGCGTCCCCTTGGTATCGCCGAGGATGTATTCGTGAAAGTAGGAAAGTTCCATTTTCCAGCAGACTTCGTGGTTGTTGATTTCGATGCCGATCATCGGGTTCCCCTCATTGTTGGACGAGGATTCCTGAGAACGGGGCGTGCTCTTATTGATGTATTTGAGCAAGAAATCACATTACGTGTGGGTAATGAAGCTATTACCTTTAACCTTGATCAAACTTCGAGGTACTCCTCAAATTATGATGCTGAATCGGTTAATCGAATCGATTTAATTGATATTGCTTCAGAGGAGTACTCTCAAGAGTTTCTTGGTTATCTTCATAATTCTGTGAGTGGGGATTCCACCACATCTTCTCAACCAATCATTGCCGACTCTTCCCCCCCTCTAACTCCGTTTTAGGGAGGTGACTTCTTTCTGGAAGAGATCGATGAGTTTCTTGCTAGTGATGAATCAATTCCGCCTGGAATTGATGGTGTTTATGATTCGGAGGGGGATATCCTTTATCTTGAGCAATTATTAAATGAAGATCCATTACCTTCACTCCCTCCGAAAGAGATCACGATTGAGGAAATCAAATCAGTACAAACATCTACTGAAGAATTTCCCGAGGTTGAACTTAAGGACCTACCTCCTCATCTCGAGTATGCATTCTTGGAGGGTGATGATAAATTACCCGTCATAATTGCTAAAGACTTAACTGAGGAGGAAAAAATTGCTCTCATAAAGGTCTTGAAGTCACACAAGCAAGCAATTGCTTGGAAACTCTCCGACATTAAGGGTATCAACCCCGAGTTTTGTACTCACAAAATCTTGATGGAGGATGACTTCAAGCCAGCAGTCCAACATCAGAGAAGGGTGAATCCTAAGATTCACAAGGTTATCAAACAAGAGGTTCTCAAACTTCTTGATGCCGGTTTAATTTACCCGATCTCTGATAGTCCTTGGGTTAGCCCAATTCATTGTGTTCCTAAAAAGGGTGGCATAACTGTTGTCACAAATGAAGAAAGAGAGTTAATTCCAACTCGATTGGTTACGGGATGGCGTGTGTGTATTGACTATCACAAGTTAAACGAAGCCACCCGTAAAGACCATTTTCCTCTACCCTTCATGGATCAGATGCTTGAGAGATTAGCAGGAAACGGATACTATTGTTTCCTTGATGGTTTCTCAGGTTATTTTCAAATCCCCATTGATCCGCTGGATCAAGAAAAGACCACATTCACCTGCCCATACGGAACTTTTGCCTACAGACGTATGCCTTTTGGCCTATGTAACGCTCCTGGCACGTTCCAACGATGTATGATGGCAATTTTCCACGACATGATCGGGGAAACAATGGAGGTGTTTATGGATGACTTCTCGGTCATTGGGGACTCATTTCAAACATGTCTCTCCCATTTAGATAAAATGCTCAAAAGGTGTGAAGACACCAATCTTTGTCTAAATTGGGAGAAGAGCCACTTTATGGTCAAAGAAGGCATAGTCCTTGGCCATAAGATTTCCAAAAATGGGATTAAGGTAGATAGAGCAAAAGTTGATGTTATTGCCAAATTGCCTCATCCTACTACCGTCAAAGGTATTAGGAGTTTTCTAGGTCATGCCGGGTTTTATCGCAGATTCATACAAGATTTTTCTAAAATCGCTCGGCCTATGATCATCTTCTTGAAAAAGATGCTCCTTTTATATTTTCTCCTGAGTGCATCGAAGCTTTTGAAACATTAAAGAAAAAGCTTACGGAAGCACCCATTCTAGTTGCCCCCGACTGTGATTTACCCTTTGAGTTCATGTGCGATGCAAGTGATTTTGCTATCGGTGCAGTCTTGGGGCAACGAAAAACCAAGCATTTTCAGCCTATCCACTACGCAAGTAAAACTATGACTGAAGCTCAAACCCATTACACCACTACAGAAAAATAATTATTAGCTGTGGTGTATGCGTTTGAAAAGTTTCGGCCGTACTTAATCTTGACCAAATGCGTGGTGTATACGGATCACTCGGCTCTCAAATATCTCTTTGCAAAACAAGATGCAAAGCCGAGATTGCTCCGTTGGGTTCTCCTCCTGCAAGAATTTGATATCATTATACGTGATAAAAAAGGAGCTGAGAACTTGGCTGCTGATCATCTGTCCCGTCTAGAAAACCCTCACCAGGATGTGTTCGAGAAAAAGGAAATAAATGAAACATTTCCTCTCGAAACACTCAATGTGGTTTCTTTTCGTAGAGACTCTTCTACCCCATGGTTTGCTGACTTTGCAAATTACCATGCGGGTAACTTTGTGGTGAAAGGGATGTCGTCCCAACAGAAAAACAAATTCTTTAAAGATGTAAAGCATTACTTCTGGGACGACCCCTACTTGTTCAAAATTTGCGCGGATCAAGTCATCAGGCGATGTGTGTATGGTCAGGAAGCTATTGACATTCTCAAGGCTTGCCATTCTGGACCTACTGGGGGACATCATAGCCCCAACTACACTGCCAAGAAGGTGTTTGATTCCGGATTCTATTGGCCCACGATTTACAAGGATGCCCATGAATTTGTCAAAACCTGTGACGCTTGTCAACGTCACGGGAATATCTCACAAAGAAATGAAATGCCGCAAAACGCCATTCAAGTGTGTGAGATTTTTGACATCTGGGGCATTGACTTTATGGGGCCATTTCCTTCGTCTCGCGGTAATAAATACATACTCGTGGCCGTTGACTATTTGTCAAAATGGGTTGAAGCGAAAGCTTTACCTACCAACGATGCCCGAGTTGTTGTGAAATTCTTAAAATCTCTTTTTGCTAGGTTTGGAACTCCACGAGCTATAATCAGTGATCGTGGTACGCATTTCTGCAATGACCAATTTGATAGAGTCATGCAAAAGTATGGTGTAACTCACCGTCTCTCTACTGCGTACCACCCCCAAACAAGTGGGCAAGTGGAAGTTTCCAACCGAGGGATTAAAAGAATTCTGGAAAGGACAGTAGGCGAAAACCGTGCCTCTTGGTCGGATAAGCTAGATGACGCACTCTGGGCCTTCCGTACAGCTTATAAAACACCCATCGGGTTTACTCCATACAAGCTAGTGTACGGGAAGGCATGTCATCTGCCGGTTGAGCTTGAGCACAAGGCATACTAGGCCTTGAAACATGCCAACTTCGATATTCAGACAGCTGGTGATCACCGGAAAGTTCAAATGAATGAATTAAATGAACTCCATGATCAAGCATACGAGAACTCTTTGATCTACAAAGAAAAGACAAAGAAGATTCATGACGCAGAAATCAAAAACCGCGTTTTCAACGTCGGTGATCGAGTCCTTCTTTTCAACTCAAGATTGAAGATTTTCTCGGGAAAACTAAAATCCCGCTGGTCTGGACCATTCACCATCACTAAAGTATTTCCATATGGAACCATTGAGTTATCTCAACCCGATGGTCCAAACTTTAAAGTGAATGGTCATCGGTTGAACCACTATTTTGGAGAGGACATTCCTCCTGTGGTTGTCCCGGATCTACAAACTTTCCCCATGAACCAATGAATGCGAGGATCGAGTCAAGCTAGCGACTCGGGAATCAAAAACAGTAGCATGCTACATGGGTTTTCACCCGTGTGGGGGAGTTGCCCCCCGCTGTTGTATATAAGTTTTTATCAAAAAAAAAAAAAAAAAAAAAAAAAAAAATCTTTCAAATAATGGCCATAGTATTTCCCTTTTACGTTCTCAGTTTCGGTATAACCGCCGGTACTTTGAATATTGAGGGCAATATTCATTTCTAGTGTGGGGGGGAATTCTTACGAATTTTATCATGTAATTATACCGCCTAATTCCCCCATTTTTGGCCAAAATTTTTTTTTGGAGTAAGTGTTTTGCACTTACTCAACTTATGGTTATCAGTCCGCCGTGTCTAATAAACAAAAGGATTGGCTAATCCAGGAGCAAACGGCTCTTGGTAAAGATATCTCAAATCCGTTGACGGCTTGCAATTTGCCCAAAATTGTATGGTATTCAGCTCACCATATCCTTAAAAGTGAAGAGTTGGCTAGCCCGCAAGTTTATGGCTTGTGGTAAAGGCAGTGGAAAACCATAATTGGTAATCAGCTCACCAAAGATATTTTATCTAAGAGTTGGCTAGTCCAGAAGCAAACGGCTTCTGGTAAAGACAAATCAAATCCGTTGGAAGCTGATGATTTGCTCAAAATCATTTGGTTATCGGTGTACCAAGGTTCTTACTTGAACTGAAACATTTGGCTACTCCAGAAGTAATGGCTTTTGGTAAAGAGATGAAATCCATTAATTTTTCTCAAAACATTGCTAGGGACTAGCAATATCTTAGTGTGGGGGATTGATGAGTGTCTAAATACTCATCATTTTTGTACCAATTAAACTGCAAAAACATCTGAAAACACTCAGAAATGCATCAAAATGATAAAAATATCACAAATAAGTGTTTTATGTGTTTTAAATGCAAAAAATATCAAAATCTGGTGAAAAACGTATCAAGTTTGCATAATTGGCAGTTTTAGTCCCCCAAGTTTCAAAAGTTGTCAAAAATAGTCCCTGGTAAATCAAAATAAAGAAAAATATCATTTCAAGTCCCTAGGGATTCATGAGTTGTCAAAATTGGTCCTTGAGATTTAAATTTGCAAAATTACAACTTAAGTCCCTAAACTTTCAAAAATGACAAGTTTGGTCCTTGGAATATTAGAGATGTGCAAGTTTAGCCCTTGGATTTTTGGAAAGTGTCAATAATATCCCTTGGAAAACCTTTTCAGAAATTACATGCATGGTCCCTCGTTTTTCAGTTTTGGCAATATTGGTCCCTAAACTATATATTTTACCCAAAACTAGTCCAAGCCCAAAATAAAACATCCCAAGCCCAACAAAACCACAACCCGGTCCAGTCCAACCCTTTTAACCCGAATCCAACCCCGCCCACATTTAAAATATAAAAAACACTCACGGGTTTCCCTTCCCCCCTCATCATCACCTGCAACTCCAACCCAGTTTCCATCATCATCACCCTATTCCTACCCTCCAAACACCCCAAGCCAAGAAGCATTAAATGCTTTCTTCAACCTAACACTCAACCCCCCAACTGTTAAAACCTTTTCCCGCCAAAAATTGATCAAACGGCCAAGATCACTTCAACTCATCCAATGGTCCTGAATTAAAGTGGGAAACGCTCAGAGATGTGAGAGAAGCAATTTGGTGTATAAAAGGAAGCAAGAGATAGAGAGAAAGGGGAGTAACTAGTTTTCTATATTTTTATGCAAATTGTTTTTAATATAAATGTTTTAGTTTAAGTAAGAAATTTGTAATCTCAGTTCCTATGTATTAAACTATAGTTGGATAATCATTGTAATGCACTTTCAAGTTTCAATTCAAAGTTTTAGTATGGTTTCATGTTTTACTGTTAACTGTTAAAAAATTCAATTTCAAACTCTTATGTTCAAGCTTCAAATAGCTTATTTTTAAGTTCAAATAAGCTTATTAAAGCTACTTATAGCTTTTGGTAAGCTTATCAATCAATTTCAAGCAACTTTGATATCTGGTCAACGAAAGTCAAGCTAGGCTCAAATGGAAATGGGTGTTGCAGAGCATGGATTTGGGTTGATATTGAGTTAGGTTATGGTTTAGAATAGGGTAGTGATCCTTGTATTCTTTGGCAAGCCACAGTGGCTAGGACCAAATGTAAGTCATTTTCAAGATTCATTGCATAATCTGTATCTGTGGTTTAGATTAGTTTCTATCTGTTGATTAAGTTGTTATTGGGTCAGTTAGATTCAGTTTAAGTGTCTGCACAAGCTAGTTCAGTAGTTGGATTAGTTTAAAGTTCAAATCAGTGATTTAAGTGGTGTTTGGGTCTGCTGCATAAACTGTGTTTGAGGTTTGTTTAGTGTTTGATACCTGTGTTTTTAAGCTTGTTTAGCTCCTTTGTACTCATTGAAGTTATCAAATAGCAGTTGCTCACACTCAAAGTCAAAATCTCCAAGAACCTGTTCTAGTTTCATGTCTGTTAGAATTTGGTAAGATCAAAAACTTGTTTTGTGTTTAGAGTTCATAGAAATAGCTTACATTAGTTTCATTTCATCATAATACATCAATATCAGTCCACAAATTGGTTTCAAATCTCAAAAAAGTCAAAACATCAAAACTGTTTCAAAAGTCAAAAGTGGTAATATCTGTTTTTCACCCAACTGGGATGATTTTTCATTGATTCATTCTTGGATCAATTTAAGTGAAATTTTGGTTTTAAAAACTTCAACTGGTCTAGTTTCTTAATATCATTTTTGTAGATTTTTATAATTTTTTTACAAGCTCCAAAATGGCTTGTCATTTGGGTCTAAAATCCCCTGTGCACTGACTCAGTGTGCATAGGTAATTTGCAGAGCTTGTCAAGAGCTCAGTTTAGCTCATCTTGGTCTGGTCTTTGGTTTATAAGTAGCTAACCAGGTCTACTCTAAGTTCCAACATTTGTTTTTAACTTCCAGCTTATTGAGTAGCTTGTTTTCAAGCCATAAAGTAGTAGCTGGAAACTGATTTTGGCACTTAAGCCAAAATCATCATATCTGAGTAGCTTGTAATTTAGAGGTTTAGGATAGTTATAACTAGTTGCATTTGGGTACTTTTAGCATATTATAGCTTCTATAATCAGTTGGTGGTCTTTGGTGTTCATTTGCTTATTCCAAGTGCTTATTGATAAGCCCTTTGCTTTGCAGTTTCAATTCCTTACACACAAGCCACTGTTTTTATATTTTTCTTAGATTCAGTATATCATTTTAGACTTTTCTTGAATTTTTCAGATTTTTCTAGGTCAGTTTGCTATTTTTCTTCATTTAAATCAGTTTTTAGTACATTTTAATTAGCTTTTAATACAATTAAATCAGAAAAGTTTCAAAAAAATAAGTTTTCATTTTTCTTAGGTTAAGATAAATATAAAAAGTCAAAAAAAATATCTTTCCAGATTTTTCTTAGTTAAATTTGTATTTTTAAGCAATTTAAGTAGTTTTAAATAGTTTTTAATTCATAGAAAATAGAAAAATAATCAGAAAAATACAAAATCAGTTTTGAAAATTCTCTTTAGTTATTTTAGATTTTTCTAAGTCATAATTTCATTTTTCTAGCTTTATTTCATATTTTCTTGTATTTTAGGGTATAATTAAATAGTTAAAAATAGTTTTAAATTAATAATAATTAGATAAATAGTTTTTAAAATAATTTTCTTTTTCTAATAATTTTCTCTTATCATTAGGTTTGTAAAAATGTCATTTTCATATTTTTAGGATTAATATTGTTTCAGTTTCACATTTTCTTTTGTACGTTACGTAGTTTTTTTTATCAAAAACATCATTTTGAAAATAGTGATAGCGTTTATTTAATATATTTTATCTTTTTAATTTTCTTTAATTTGCATTTAAGCCCCTGTACTTTATAAACTTTTCCTTTAGGTATAATTGTTCATAATCACAACTCTTTTCCGTTCAAATTCTCTCGATCACTCTTCGTTTGGTGATTCATCGCACAGCTCGTTGGGACATAACGACCTGGGGAAACACTATACTCTCCTGATCTTCATTGCATTGGTGTCTGATCTGTTTTAAGTTTCTTACGGTTAGCCATTCACAAGTGGCTAGCTTGTGTGAGATAACTTGACGGTTCGGGACCGATCAAGGTTCCTATCCGGTATCATTGACTTGGTGTTGAAGTGTCGGTTCAAACGCTTTTAATTGGATTTGGGGTCGGGTCAAATTCTCTTCAACTTGTTATATGTCAAAGATATCTGAATGTATGAGATGATCCTTGCATGAATTTACATTGATCGGATTGGGTTGAATAGTTATTTTAACCAGGCTTGAAATTATATGATATTGAATAATGGACTGATGGGCTTCTCTTAATTGGATCGTAGTAGATGAGATTTGATAATGTGATTTTGGTGTTTGATGTGATTTGATGATGAGACTCGTTGGGTTATGCAATTTGACACTTTGGTGTATACATTTTCATGAAGAATATTATGTCACGGCTTGAAGTGTTTATTGGAAAATGTTGCCTACTGGGTTGTTTGTTTGGTATTTCTTATATGGATTTGAAGGGAAGTTTTCCGGGCACGTTTACTTATATGGATTCGAAGATGACTTGTTTGGGCAGTTATAGTGTGTGATAAAGACTTGGATATTTAATTACGGTTGTGATTCTTTCTCGCTTAACCCACAATGTAACTATCACTTTGGTGTCTCACTCAGTTGGGAATGTCAAGAGGTTTTGTACATTGGGTACACCATTTCTTCTTCACAAGGATGAGTACAAGTTTAAGTAACAAATCTGGGGAATCTTACTTCATGATCAAGTTTGGTATATCGGGTTTACTTCACCATGTGGTCACCATAATAGCCGACAGAATTCGTGAATGGTGTGTCTACCAAAGTGTTTAATGGTTGTTGATGTTGGTGAATGAATCGTTGATGAACCGCTGCATGTTTCCCTTAAAACATATATTCACTGAAACCAAAGCTGTCATAATACATTCAAGCTAACATTGTTTACGGTTTTGTCTTGATTTTGTAAAATCCCGCGAAAGAATCTATTTCTCGGTTTAAATCATAGACTTGTAAAATCCCCTGACAATGGAAATATCCTGGTAATTGTAAACTGCATTTCCGGATCTATCTTATGGTTTATTCTTGGTTTTGTAAAATCCTGCAAAAGAAACTATTTCTCGGTTTAAACCATAGAGTTGTAAAATCCCGTAATGATGGAACCATCCTGGAGAAAGGAAAGTGTATTTCGGGATCTTTTCTGATGCTGGTGCTACGGTTTCTTCTTCAAAGAAGGGATAAAATGGTGTACTTCATGAATTGGATGTGTGATTGGATATTCGTCATGGAAGTTTGGTTATTACATGGTTTTACGGGGTTATGTGTTTTTAACCATGGTCGGGATGAAAACCATTATCATAGTTCACTTAAAACGTCAAAGGAGGCTAGATTTGAGCTTTTAACCAGAAGATGTGACAACGAAATTAATTCACTATTATTTATTTGAGGTTGAAGTGAATTATCACGGGTGAGTGTACTTAGTATCTGAAGGTATTGGGGATGGTTGGATGAAGATTCTTCAAGATCCTTGTTCAAGCTTATTATAAAAAACGAAGACATGGAAATCTAGTTATTGTTGGGTGAGTTTTACCTTTTCTTTTACCACTTGGGGGAATTGGGCTCTTATCACCTCAAAATAACTATCACTTTAAGGAGTTACGTTGTAGTGATTAGTGTCACATTCAATTGTGGATCTTCAAGAGGTGAAGTACGTCTTATACTTGATGGTTGGTTGGATGAAGAGTATAGAGTACTTAGAGATTCAATGGAGGATGAAGTCTCGGCACCGCTCTTTGTTACATATGTGCAAGTTTAAGTCACGAGTTCGGGTTAGTTTACTTCAGGGTCAAATTCATCATATTGGGTTATCTCCATCAATTGTCACTATAAAGAGCCTACTGAATGATAATGGTGACAGTTACATGTTTTGCCACGAGATGATGTAAAGAGAGAGTTTATGACGTATGAACACATCAGTTCATGCCTCGTACTCTAAAGAAAAGAAAAGTGTACGTTTTAGTGCGCTTTATCTTCAGAAGAAGAGAAATCTTCTTATGACGTTTGAACACAACAGTTCAAGCCTCGTTCTCCAAAGAAAAGAAATGTGTACGTTTCAGTGCGCATTATCTTCGAAAGAAGAGAAATCTTCTTATGACGTTTGAACACAACAGTTCAAGCCTCGTTCCTCAAAGAAAAGAAAAGTGTATGCTTCAGTGCGCTTTATCTTCTGAAGAAGAGAAATCTTCTCATTTATGACCATTCTCATCAACATGCTTCATGCTTTTTCCATGCGCTTCAGTCATCAAGTGAATCGGACTACTGATAATTACTCTTATTCCACTTGCTCAATATAATGAAGATGGCGACATCATTTGCTAATTTTGTGGGGGAGAAGTGTCAATAGAATACATTTGGATGATAATCACTTGTTGAATCAAGAATGGCATCTCCGTATGCAATTCTTGAGGGGGAGAAGAAGTGTGAATTTTTGATGGTTGATTGATATTTGAAAATAAATGGTCAAACGGCTCCAAACTCATGTAAGAACCGAGCTTCTTATTATCGGGTCATCTTCACATGATGTTTCTTCTAAGAGCCGTTGGTTGACATCTTCTCATGGACTGATGAGTTTATCGACAAAGTGCTTTCGGTTAATGCTTCACGTGAAAATCAACGTGATGATCCCGAACAACCTTCTGTTCTTGTTTGATGTGATTGTTTGCTTGGTATTACCATTTCGTGTGTTCGTTGCGGGCTGATTGCTAATTTTCTTGATGAACATCTTTCTGTTCTTGTTTGATTGGGAGGGATGTTAGTTAAGGGGAATTTCAGGATGTAAGTTAATTGGGATGCTTTCTTGGTGAGATGAAGATGTGAACTATTTATTCCCCAACTGGACAATCTTGAAGAAGGTTGAGTCTACAGTCGGTTCTACATTTTCTGCTACATATTAGAAGACTAAAGACGAGTTACATTTAACGATCTAAAGACCTCTTCTCAATTCAAGCTTTCATCATAAAGATTGTCGGTTTAAGGGAGAGCACTAATTGGGGAAGAGTGTAAAGCCAAAGTTAATTCCCAATTAGACTTGCTCACATTTTACTTCAGCAAGTTGATTCCCACCTGATTACATGAGTTCTTCTCAAAAGATTTCAAGTATACGGGCTTACAAAGAGTTGTTGATTTTGAAGTATCAAAACCAGAAAGGGGGAAGGAGACACGTATCTAAACGCGAGTAAACTTGAAGAACTTAATTCTTCTAAGTGATTGAAGATATCCCGGGAAGAAAAATGTCATTACCGCAGAGAAACTCAAGGTTTGACTCATGGCGTTTAGTGTTTATTCCAACTATGTAGGGGAAGAGACGTTAGAGAAATTTTCTGAAGATAAAAGAGGTACACAAGTGTGGTGATTTCGATGGTATCGCAATGATCAGGGGAGAGAGATTGTGTACATTGGGGATGCTCAGCTGTTTCACTTGAGTGCTTAATCAGTGATTCAGAGATATAATCACTTATTCCGGAGTTGACATCCGCAGAGATTGTCATCTGCAGAGATAATCAGTGACTCGGCCTGCTTCTTCAATGTTATCGGTTAATTCTTTCTTTGAGAATGTGTGTACTTGGGGTTCTTGAGCTTCATATACGATCATCAGGGAAGAAAAATGTGAACATTGGGTAGGTGTTTTCATTCCCCTCATGATGTGTATTCGGGAGAGCTCTTGGGTATTGGTGTACTTCGGGTTCTTGAGCTTCATACACGATCATCAGCGAAGAAAAATGTGAACATGGGGAGGTGTTTTCATTCCCCTCATGATGTGTATTCGGGAGAGTTTTTGAGAATTATACAAAGAGACTGACTGCATCAATTCAACTACTTGGGGGAATTGTTCTCTTGACACCTTTTGGAATGGATCGCTTCAGACCTCAGTGGTAACGGAATTTGAGAAGATTATTTAAATGTGGGATGATACGTTGTTGTTGTTCTATTGGATGATATAACCTCGAACGAAGAATCACGGTGATTATTCTTAAAGGAGCAGCAGGATCGATGATAATGATGTGCTTCTTTGTGCACCTGGCTAATGGAAGCTTAAAAGGACAGCTTTGAATCTGCTCAGCTAAAGGATTTTCGGCTTGAGGGGAAACTGCCAAAGTCTCTGTTTCTCAAAGGCTCATGTTCTATCGTCTATTCTGAAGCTTCGGAAGCTTTGGTGGTGGATGTTTAAGTGATGACGATTTCTATCTTCTACAACGGGGCTGTTTGATATCCTTATCTCGGTACTCGTATCGTCATCCTTCTTAAACTATATCATCTACTATCTTTGTATATATTTTTTAGAAAAACAAAATACAAAAATATAAAACCAGCAAACAAAATAGAAAATTTTAAAATCTTCAAAAACCCCTAAAAAATCAGAAAATTTGAAAAATACTAAAAATATGTTTTTCAAGACATGTCTTCTGGTATCAATAACATCTACGGTCTTAGAAATGTCATTCAATAATGGCACGGGACCATAGATGAAGTTCGAGCAGGAGGTGTAAATATTCTTTTCAAAACATGTCACAAACTATGGCTTGCAGTTATTTCAGACTGTAACCCGCGCTTAACCATGGTTTGCTATTATTTCAGATAGCAACCCGTTTTTCAAAGAAAGGAAAGTGCTGCTCTAAACCCATTTTCAAATATTTCGTGCACTTATCCTAAAACTTATTGAGGAAAGTATGTCGAAGGACTGCTGTTCCTACACAAATGTTTTTCCGTCTAAAATTCTTCAGAAAAATATTTGTTGTTTTCAAAATGGTGGAAAATGAGTTGCTTGTAAATCAATCAGATTCAGAGTTTTCATTAAAATTGAAAACTCAATCAATGACTTCAGCGCTTTTAAACTTTTCAGAAAGAGTCATTGATTGAGGGGGAGAATGTTTTTGAAATTTACATCATCTAACAGGCTTTCTTAATTATCCTAATATGCTTAATTAAAAATGATATTAACCTATGTTGAAGGACTAGGTGCCTAGGATAAGATTGTTAGGATTAGATGATTATAGTTTGATAAACACTTTATTCCCATGCCATATATGAATTGATTGACATGTTGAATTGACTTTTATTAGTCGATTGCTGTTTGGGTGATGTCGACCACCATATATTTGTATGTGTTTTCACTAATGTATGCAGGTATATTGGTATATAAGAATGTTCCCGATCCGGATCCCACAAATGAAGTTGATTGGATGCCGAAAGGAAAGGGTAACTATATCTTGGGTTGACAAATGAAGAAACGGAGCTTAATTGGACTTCTATGGAGAGTTGGCATAAATGCAACGTAAGTGGTCTCACTGCATCAGCAGATGGTTTTCTTCATCAGCAAATGAAGAAACGAAGCTTAATTTGACCTCAGTTGGCATTAAAATGCAACGTAAGAAGTCTCACTGCTTCAGCAGATGGTTTTTCTTCCAAGCCCTACAACAACAGCATAAGCTTCTCAACCACCTAACGTATCTTTGTGCAGGATACCATTTTTAAACAATTTTGAAAAATATTGTTTTGAAAATTAATTGGACTTAATTTTGAAAATCACTGGACTTCATTTTATCAAAACCTATGTCACTCAATTATCGACTTCAGTCATCGATTGAGGGGGAGAGTGATTTAAAATAAAATATTTTCAAACGATATTTCTTCATAAAAGTTCCGGTTTGTACGTTAAAATGTGGAGATCTAAAGATTTAATGTTATGTCATGGTATGATTGTCTTTAAAACTCAAAGATCTGTCAAAATGAAATTTTTTCTGTTCTTGTTTGATTGTGAAATTGTTTTATTTTACTTAAAAGATCTCTTAAAACAATCATACCTGACACTAACAATCTTTAATGTCTTAAATTGGTCCTTATCTGTCATTTTTCAAAATTAAATCTTGTCACGTCTTTCCCCAAACTTTTCTAAATGATTTTAATCAATTGGGATCACAAATCTCAATTGGTTTGAAAGGTTTGATCTGGGGAGAAACCGTGATTTAAATCTCAAATCTGTTTTAATGGAATTTGTTTTAGTCCTTCAAAGGCAATCCTGCCTCCATGTGCCAAACGATTTCAATATACATAATGCACATGTTGAGGGGGAGCATTTATCCAAAAACAAGATGAGTATTTAAACCAGGCACATATTCTCCCATGTTTGCTAAACCTAATTAAATCACTTGAGATCCAAAATCTCAAAGGATTTGATATTTTTGATCGGGGGAGAATTTGTGATTTAATATGAAATTTGATAAAAGGTGATTGTTTGATTCAATTATGCAGGCTGCTCTCTCATATGTGTTAAACGCTTTCGAATCTTGAAGCACATATTGAGGGGGAGCATTTCATATGAAAATAACTATCGAGGTACAAAAGCTTTTATGTTTTAACATAAAGTACCTTGATTGAGTTTTTAAATGGTTTTCTTAATGGCTTTTGTGATCGTGGATGTGCTTCAAAAGAACTCTTTCCTCTATGTGATAAAATGATTTCAATTATTCTATGCACATATTGAGGGGAAGAATTTTACCAAGAAAATCAAATGGATTTTTCCATAGAAATTGTGATCAAGAATTTATTTCAAAAGACCTCTTGCCTCCATGTGCTAAACAATCTATAAAATCATATGCACATGTTGAGGGGGAGCATTTCTTAAAGATCAAAACAATTAAGGTACAAAATGCTTTGATATTATATCACAAGTACATTGATTGATTTTTCCAAATGATTTTTCAATTGGTTTCAAGAAAGAAAAGAACAATAACAAAAGACCGACCAATTTACTTTATGCATGGTGATATAAGGATGGTTAGGTTAGGTATTCGTTCTCATGATCCCGCCATAGCCGGAGGGATCTACCCAGGGACAATTCACTAGATAGTGTAGAGTACTTAGGTATGATGAAAAAAAAGGGAGAAAAGTGAGATATGGGAAGAGTGCGGACAGAGACAAAGCTAGTACTGGAATAAACCCAACAAGGTTCTAGTTATGAAGTCTCGGTAAGCACTGAAGGGGTTGAAGAATGAAAAAGAAATGAATATGAAAAGGGTGAAAAGAAATAGCCCTCCAATAATTCAACCTTAGGGCAGTAACCGGGTTCAATACATATGCTACTGGTGTTTACTAAGGTAACACTGGTATTGAAGACAAGACGTCATGGACCCAGTGACGCACTGCACTAAACTTCCCAAGCTACTCAAGTTCCTCTTAAAAGGGCTTGTTTCATTCTCACGGGGAACCGACATAATCTATCGACTTTCTCTTAGAGATTGTTGATATTGAAGAAGGAGACCCTCTCCCTAGTCTCCGACATAGGAACCAAATGTGCACGATTGAGTCTAGAGCCAAGAGATCGTCCACAATATCTCATTAGGACACAAAATTCATGAAGACTTACTGTTTCATACAATGTGAAAAGTAAGTATATATTAAGAATCCTACGCATTATCCTTGTGGTATTGCCAGAACATCCGAGTGATATGTAAAAATATTCACAATGAAAATGGAAATCCTTCTAGAGCCAACATCAAACAAGCTCTTGGTGGGTGACATGTGAGATCTTCTCGTGAGATCAAGCTTGTGAAAACTGGATAGAAACAATGGGGCGATTCACTCGTGAATCAACCTTGCTCCAGGATTGGAATTGACGAATACTTTTGGAAAAACCGTTCGATGTGCAAATCTTCTTTTCTCTAGCACATCGAATGTGTAATCATGTTTTCAAACACAAAAAGTATCTCTGATTGAAAAAATACTTTTGGAAAAACCGTTCGATGTGCGAATCTCTTCTTTTATCTAGCACATTGGATGTGTACTCTTTTCAGATACAAAAGGCATTTTGATTGAAAATTGATCTTTCTCATAAAACCTTCGTCGTATTGAAAAACTCTTTTTTCTAAGCAATACGCGATTGTTTTTCAAATCATTTTTCATCAATCAGTTAATCTCAATTCGCTGGTTCACTCACTCCGTGTTGTCTTCTTTGAGACGTTCCAGTTTGAGAACAGCTAGAACAGCTGCGAAACCCTGTCAATGAGATTCTTAGGAATCCTACCTGATCACAGGCAGTACTTGTACTGATCAACGGGGAACCGTGGGCCGTGTACCTCAATTCAATGAAAGTGATCAAAGACACTTTCGTGTGTTTTATTGCTAACTGTTGTTTGCAGGTACATTTAGACGGTTGCAGCTGATCAGAATTGAGACGTCAATCCAAAGCCGCATGCTCACAGCATCCACACTTAATTGAAGAAATCATGACTGGTGCATATCTACATAACCTGGTTCTGATATTCTTATACTATGCTTCTGCTGCGCTGCTGCAAATATCATGAACTAGTAAAGCTTCCGCTACTTTGATGGAAAGATGTCATGATTCAAAAGTGTGAGCATGTCGGTCCGAAAGTCACAACTTCACATGATGGCAACACAATAAAGGGTGATCCATAGATTTAATGTGGCTGATGATCTCAATAAAAGCTCGAAGATCATCAATGATGTGGATCAGTTCAAAGACCTCCACTTTAAGTACAAAGTAATCAGACTATAAAGAGTCACTGCTAAAGCACAAAGATGCAGAAGTTGAAGAATTCAAGTCTACGAGCTCAAGACTGAAGATAAAATAGAATGCTAGGATTCAGAATGTAAAACATGGGGTGACCTGCCTTAGGGGGAGATTGTTAGGAATTGTAAATTCCATTATGAAGAGTCGGTCACCCCAAGTATTATCTAGCATAGGTTAGCTCGTAGACTTGTCGTTAGTTACGTTATTTAGCAGTTTATTAGTTAGTTTGTAGCGTAGTTTAGTTTAGAGTAACACCGTGGAGGAAGGACGGGTCTTTACCCACTGTATACCTGATCCACAGGCCGTCAGGAGGTCGTGTATTCTGTAACTATAAATACCCCTTCCATCCATGGAAGGGGTAGTGCTTCTTTCAATCTTACATTTTACAATTTACAAAGCAACTCTCTACCAAGAACACCCTCTCTCTACTTTCTCTCTCTAAAATGGCTATCATGTATTTTGATCATTCAAGACCACCCGAATCATCAAACACAATAATATTTTCGATCCTACATGAAAGAAGGCCCACGTTGAAGAATCGTGCCTTCGTCTTGTATCCTTGAGCAAACTTCAATCTCTGAAATCACAAACTACTGACAAGCATAATTCTAAAAACAAAAAGAAAAAACAAGAAACAAATAAAACCTAACTAATTTTCGTAGGATGCATTTAGCGTATGCAACAATCCTTTTAAACCACTTGGTTTCCCAAGTGGACGAGTGAAGTCTCGTGAGGGCTTAAAGTAAACAGACCCACAAAGTTCATTTAGAACTAATACAAAGTTATTAAATGTTTAGTATAAAATTTAAGCTTCAGGATATGTTACGGTGTAATCAAAATAAATGAGTTACGCCATAATTGGTTTGAAACTTGATAGCAGGGTTCAGGGTTGAGAAAACCTCCTTTTCAACGAGCAAGCTTTTCAACCCTCTAGGCAGTGAACCTAGTCGTTGTAGTGTATTATGGGGTAAGCCTCGAGGATTGATTTCGTTCTCTAGGGTAATAGGAATGCTAGAAAGAGATTTATGATGAGAAGGTGGGGTTGAGGATGATTCTTTTTAGTTTTTTTTATGTGTTTAGAAAGAAAGGGTAAAATCTCGGGGTATATGATTGCGGTGGTACTTCTACCGATTCTACTACTTTAACTAATTATCTAATTAACTACGGATAGTTTATGCTAATTGAGGTGTGCTCGTATGATGATTAAAGATGTGTTCACTTAGATGCTATTACTCCCTAGTTATCTTTTATTTTGATTGAATTGTCACTTCCTTTATCTTAATTGATGCATTGTATTCCGATTAGTCATAGGGGGGGGGAGTGCCTAATTCCCTAGTTATATGAATTGCAACTCTCCTTCAGAATACCCGAGATCGGAAAGTGCAATAGCATCTCCCCCGAATACACTATCATCATAAAGCTACAACTAACGCAATAAACACAACGATGGCCTAGGAGCACTCCTATGGCTTTTTGCTATTTAGGACGTTCAAGCTTGCAACAATGAAAAAAAAAGCCAGTTTTCCTTACTCTAGCATCTACCAATTAAGACAAGAGACAACCTAACAACAATCAATAACTAGGTTTCATATATCTAAGCAAACAAAAGAGAAATTTAGGTAGACATGTTAAACAAGCAAGCGTACACACAATCAATTGAACATGGGGTAGACATAATGATAAATTGGATAAACGAACTTATCTTGATGTGTAAAATAGGGTATGGTAGAATACTGTCTAAGTCAGACTACAACTGAGTTATGGTTCGCTCTCCAAAATTATACCTTTTAAAATACAGAAAAATCGAATTATATATATAGATTTACAATTGCGGCGACGTTACCTTTTGCTAGTGACGCCGTCAGATCGCCGTCATTAGGTTATCGTTTAGGCCAAGTCATCATTGGGACAACGTTATTTGAGATGTGTGACGCGCTCAGTCTTCATGCAGGACGTCGTGTGAATCTTGGATCTTGGGCGTCTGGTGTAGTTTTTGTGAGTGACGCCTTCTAGAAATAAGGCTTGACGCCGTCAGCGTTTAGGACAAAAAATTCCGCTGAGCCGTCGCGTGCGCTTTTGATAAAGTCTTCTGTATAGGGACGGCGTCGCCCTTTGGTTGGGACGCTGTCAAGTGTGCTGGATGGCCTTTGTTCTTGAGTTTGCCATTTTCTTCATGTTTTCACTCCTTTTCGTTCAAATATGCTTCATTCTAGCATTTTGCATTCAAAAGACCTAAAAAGTGAATAGGAACGATTTAAGCAGTAACGGATATAAAATATGTCGATTTAGGGCTTAAATGACCCCCTAAAAATGTATGTTTTAAATCCTTATCAAATATCCTTACATTTGGAATTTGCTTGTCCTCAAGCAAATGTGCTTTTGGCCACTCAATTTATAAGTTTGGGAGCATGAAGCATTGGTTTAAAATAGTCTATAACAAGTACAAGCGCTACAATAATAATAACAAGAATGAAAATTATATACTAGCACCTCACAATTGGTGTTTGGATTCTATCATCTCTCGGGTTTATATGAAATATAATATGAATGGAAATGGAAAATAAACACTCATTACCTGGCGTAATACATAGATTACCAAAAGCTTGATAATAGATCAAACCTCCACCGCTTTGGCGTAAGCACCTAGGAATAACCATCTAAGAGGTCTTTACAAGGGTTGTAATGTTAGGCTTAAGGTAGGGAAGTAAAGGGTTTTGTTGGATACGGGATATTAAGTGGTGGCAAGTCAAAAAACTTATGTTACAAGCATGTAAGTCGTGGTGTTGCTAAGCCAAGAATCGACTTACTAACACTAGATAACTTGAAACAAAACAAACAGAAACTTAAAAACATAAACATAAATGATAGATGTAGAATGGTAGCCCATTTTTTTCCCTATACCTTTTTACTCTACCATCCTCTACGATAAGATCAAAATATAAGGGATTTATAGGAACATCCCTACACTTGAGTTTTTATTTAACTAAACTAATTGACCCGATTTGAAAAGATCAAAACACTAGGAGTATTTAATTACGTAGACAAAAGGAATTTGAATTTATTGTTCTTTCCCGTTACTCCATAAAATAT
Organism: Chrysanthemum seticuspe; assembly: GCA_019973895.1. Classification (NCBI taxonomy): domain Eukaryota; kingdom Viridiplantae; phylum Streptophyta; class Magnoliopsida; order Asterales; family Asteraceae; genus Chrysanthemum; species Chrysanthemum seticuspe. Next base: position 213,071,966 of record BPTQ01000009.1, on the reverse strand, counting down.
TACTTTTACCCATGAATCCCAATCGTCCCAAAACTGTATACAAAGGATATGACTCGACTTAGAAACCATGCAAGTAACTAGATAATTAAACTAAGGGTTTAGTAATGATATTAATAATGCACTAAAGATTAGTGCATACAAGGTAGGCTAAGGCGATTTGGGTGAAATATTTGGGGGTGGATTGTAAACAATGCTCTTCATTCACATTCCGGAAAACCGAAACATCACGAGAACCGTGAAAAGGATAGGCTCTGAGGGGTTAACTAGGGGCATCGTGTACTAAATATGAGTACATCGCAAGGGTGTGGGGTAATTACTCAACCGGTGTGGAAGATGTAATTATAATATAGGTTTCAAGCAAGGGTTATCCTAATACCTCTTATCATTTAGTTACTCCTAACTACACAAGTGTAGTCTCACTAGCGATCTCGAAATGCATCACAAAACAAGTTCTAGAATCTATTATACTATCGGTACACTCACTAAGCATTCAAGGTGAATGATTTTATTCCTAAATATCTAGGGGTGAACCTCATATTTTGGGGGTGGAATTTGAGTGGTATACGGTTTTTGTGCTAGTCATATAATTCCTATCCATGAGACTCTTTATTAAGACTAAAGTTTAGCTTGTAAATGTCATAAAAAAATTTAAATTTGGTGCTAAAATTTCCCTAACAAATATTTCTTATGGTTTATTACACTAATTACTAAGGACAAGACAAATAATCAAGTGAGTTAATAGTTTATAAGTTCCCGTTTTATTCTCCCTCCCTACACTTAAACTGAACATTGTCCCCAATGTTCTTCGAAAGCATCAAAGTTATGATAAAGGAAGGTAAGCAAGGAAAAGAAACTAATACTCCCCTGATTAGCTTGGTAGGATATATGTGAAGTTGCGGTTAAATCCTCCTCCAAGAAGAATGCATAAGTAATAAGCTTCATTCAATATCTGTTTCTTCTTCTTTTCCAATATAACCTGCACACTCATAAGAAAATAAATGAAACCTTCACATATAATCGGCGGTAAAACTATATATGACACACAACTACAGTAGAAAGCAAGTAAGATATAATGCTTGTGGAATGGATGTTTGTAGTTTTTCTAAAAAATTAAGAATTGGGAATTTCCAAAAATTATAAATCATACAGAAAATGAAACTGATATTTTGTTTCCACATTGCCTAACGTCGTCAGGTATTAATCCTGACGCCGTCAGGTTGTCCTGACCAAAACTGGTCTGCTGCGTTTTTCTAGAAAAATTCTGGAAAAATTACCTCATTAAAACCTGGAAATGTTTTTGCAAAACATCAATTATGACTCGATCCAAGCATTTGACTCTAACAAACACACATATATATCAATTTCAATTATTGTAATTCTCATGTTTATGTTCTTAGAAACTTATATGATCTTCCCTACACTTATCTTTTTGTAAAATACCTTTATATGTAATTAAGACGAGGTTAAAAAGAAAATAAAGCATTTTCACAAAGTCTAACATGAGAATCAACCAATAATGAAAAAGATATATAAAACACACAAATAAAGATAAAAAACAAATAAACAACCAAACAATTAAGAAACAATCCACATCACAAATATATACATACATATCAAATTATCCCACATTACCACATTACAAATTATATCAAGATAATCCTAAATTATTACAGACCCAAATTCAAATTGTCTCAACAAATATCCAACCATAATTGTCCACAACAAAATCATCAACAAACAAGCAAACCACTGATTGGGGGCAGGGCCATAGCGGTAGTCATAGCCTGGGGGAAGGTGGCCAGTGTACCCGTAGAGTGGGTAATCCTTCTTTCGACCGGGGAACAAATCAATCTGCAGATGTGGCTCGAGGTGATCACGCATAGATAGGTACTGCATCTGTCGAATAGTGTAATCATACGTCCATCTAGCTCGCTGGTCCTGCTGAGCCATCCATGTATCCATCATGCCCATCCATGCTCCCTGGTGAGCCTACCAATCTCCACTGGACATATGCCTGTAGGCATCGGCAGAGCTACCGGGTCCATCACCCTGCTGATACTGCGGCTGCGGCTCCTGATACTGCGGCTGCGGCTGCTGCTCGTCGTCATCCTCATCATCATCATCATCATCATATCCTGCAGGCCGAGGGTGGTACCATGAATATGCGCCTCCTAGATCCATGATGATCTCCATGGCCTTCAAAGATTTGGCTCTAACCACTTTGGGCTCTGCTACAATGTTTAGGTGTTGGGAATAATACTAACAGTTACCACTGATAAGCTTGCGGAAGACACTACTGACGAATGCACTAGCAGTGGAAACACATTACCACTGCTAGTACATATTACTACCACTGCTATTAGGATAATTGTTATGTATTTGTGTATAGATAAGTATAGAAAAGATCTTGTGTATATTCTCTATTAATAGTATTATACTTATCTTGTAAAGGACTCCTTGTGCTATAAACGGAGGTCCTAGGTGATTGTTCTAGGTACGTATGCTTCAAGGTGTAACCTTAGTGATAAGCAAGATCACTCGTATTATTCTTAATAATATTGAAGCTTTGTGTTATACTATTCTCACTTACATTACATCATACAATCCATATTTTGAGTATTACTAAGTATATTCCGCGTACTTATTAATATAATTCAAAGTATCACTAACACAAGGTGTGTGTTTAGATCCATCAAGTGGTATCAGAGCCAGGTTCTAATACTTTGATTCAGAAGATCCAAGGAATAAGCTTAACCAACTCACTCAAATCAATGGAGATGGAAAACCAGTCCAACTCTGCTCCAAGGCTTCCTAAGCTCAAACTTAATGAGTTTGAGATGTGGGGGATAATGATTGAGCAATACTTTCTCAGACAAGACTATGCTTTGTGGGAGATCATCTTAACTGGTGATTCCTTCAAGTCTCAGAAGAAGACTGAGAAAGTTAGTGACAAAGAAGTTGTAACAGTTTCTATACCTGAGACTACTGATGAAAGAACACAGAAGAAGAATGACATGAAGGCCAGAATTTTGTTACTAATGACTCTTCCTAAAGACTAGATCATTGCTTTCAGCAAATTCAAGACAGCAAAAGAACTTTTTGAAGAGATTTGCTCAGTTTTTGGTGGCAATGATGCTACTAAGAAGACTCAAAAGACAATGTTGAAGCAAAGTTATGAAAACTTCTCTGCTTCAAGCAATGACTCACTTGACAGTATCTTCACCAAACTCCAGAAGATTGTCACACAATTGACTGTGTTTGGAATTGAGGTAGAAAAGGAAGACCTCAATTTGAAGTTTTTAAGAAGTTTACCTACTGAGTTTCATACTAATGTTACAGTCTGAGAAAATAAACCAGAGATTGAAACTATGAAGCCCAATGATCTTTACAACAACTTCAAACTCATTGAACAAAGATTGAAGAAGGCAGGGAAACTTGGTACAAGCTCTAGCAGCTTGGCATTGATGTCAACCTTGGTTGACAGTGATGATTCTAAAGATGACAATGATGATGACATTGCCACTGCTGGTTCTACAGTTTCCACTGGTAATGTTATTGTTACCACTGTAGGTTCAAAGAAGAAGGTTGCTGGTATTGGATATCCTACCTTTTATGCCTTTATCTCCACTCAAGTTAATGGCTCTATATTAACTCATGAAGACATAGAGCAAATTGATGATGATGACTTGGAGGAGATGGACATAAAGTGGCAAATAGCTCTTCTTAGCATGAGGGCTAGGAAATTCTACAAGAAGACTGGCAAGCCAATTCACATCAATGGTAATGAAACTGTAGGGTTTGATAAAAAGAAAGTAGAGTGTTTCAACTGTCACAAGTTGGGGCATTTTGCTAGAGAATGCAGAAGACAAAGAAGCAGGACAATAGGTCTACTTGGTACAAGCAAACGAATGAACCAATTGTAGAGGAACCAAAGGCAATGCTGGCAATTGATGGTGTGAGCTATGATTGGAGTTTCATGGCTGATGGGCAAGAGGAACAACCTTCAGATGCTGCTTTTATTGCTACAGAACATGCTCTCATGGCCTTCTCTGACTCTGAGGTACAAAACTTTGAAAGTTGTTCTAAAACATGTAGGGCTTCTAGAGAATGTGAAAGGCTTAATGAAGAATATGACAACCAAAGAACAGAGTTGTTTGCTGCAAATTATAATGTGTCAAACCTTAGAAGAGGCATATCTGTATTAGAAAAACAACTAGAGCATTATAAAGCAAATGAGACAAAATATAATGATGATATGGTTGTTCTTAGAAGAGAGTTAGATCATAAGATAGCAGTGAATGAGGCACTAAAAGAAGAGCTTGAAAGACTTAACAAGATAAATGAGAATGTCAATTTATCTGTTGACACTTTATATTATCAGTCTAAGTCAATTGATAAAATTTGGAATGCTCAGATTACTAGTAAAGTTAAGTCTGGTATGGGATACAATACTGTTCCTCCACCACTTAGGGGTGTTCCATCACCTCCTGGCATAGATTTAGCTCATAAAGGTCTAGAAGAATTTCAGGAACTGAATCGTAAATATGGACCTCCCAAATTTGAAAAAAGTGAGGAAGAGGTTAAGCATGAATCTGATGTTTTTGAAAGTGCAAGTGACTCATCTGTTGTAGATGAGAATGCTAAAAAGAATGTAGAGGCTTCTATCCCACAAGTTGCAAATACTATTACAGAGGAACCTAGGAAACAAGTTAATAAACCTAGATCAACTGTAAGGTATGCTGAGATGTATAGAAACAAGTCATCAACTCCTAGGGGTAACCAGAGGAGTTGGAATCATGTAAAATCTCAACAACTAGGTAGTGAGTTTGTGATGAACAATAAAGCATGTTATATATGTGGTAGCTTTAAACATTTACATGCTAATTGTGACTATCATGTTGGGAGAAGGGAAGTTTATGGGAATAAAAGGGTGGAGTCAAACAGGTTTTAAAAGAAAATACACCCTAATTCACACAGCAACATGATCCCAAGAGCAGTTCAACTAAGAAGTGGACTTAAAACATTTGCCACTGCTAAAACTGTTAACACTGCTCACCCTAAAACACCTGTTGCAAGTGCAAAATCCAAAACAACTTTTGTAAAATCTGCACAAATAGGGAAAAGGTCTTTTTCTAATAAAAGGGTTCAATGTAACCAACAGTGGGTACCAAAAACTAAACCAGCAGTTACCACTGCTCAGTCAAAAGTTCTAATTGCAAGGGTTGTAAACAAGAACAGGGGTAACATGGGAAATGTTGTGAAGGCCTCAGCACGTTAGGAATGGAAACCTAAAGGAATTATCTCAACAACCAATCCCAATGGTGTATTAATGACCTTTGATAGATATAACTATATTCATACACGAGGCAGATCCAAGTCAATCATGGCTTGGGTCTCCAAAGGAAACTAACTCCTTTCTTATATGTGCAGGAACATCCAAGGACAAAGAGATCAGATCAAGGCTACACAGATAGTGGATGTTCAAGGCACATGACCGGCAACAAGTCCTATCTCTCAAATTTTGAATACTATGATGGACAGTTTGTCAGCTTTGGAAGTGGAGTTAATGGAAAAGTTATTGGTCAAGGGGTCATCAAAACTGGTAACTTGGATTTTGAACCTGTGTACTATGTAAAGGAGCTTAAGTATAATCTTTTTAGTGTGTCACAAATGTGTGACAAGAAAAACAATGTTCTTTTTACTGAAGATATGTGTTTTGTTCTCTCTAAGGATTTTAAGATGCGTGATGAAAGTTAGATTCTTCTTAAGATTCCTAGAAAAGGCAACTTATATAGCTTTGATATGAATAACATTGTGGCTAAAGATGATTATGCTTGCTTGCTTGCAAAGGCCACAGTGGATGAATCCATGTAATGGCATAGAAGACTTGGTCATATTAATTTCAAAACCATAAATAAGATTGTTAAAGATGGTTTGGTAAGAGGCTTGCCTCAGATGAGATTTGAAAATGATCAAACCTGTGTTGCTTGTCTTAAAGGCAAACAACACAGAGCTTCTTGCAGGTCGAAATTGGTTAACTATATTGCTCACCCACTTCATATGTTACATATGGACTTGTTTGGTCCTACATCTGTGAGTAGCTTAAATCTTAAAAAGTATTGTCTTGTTGTGACTGATGATTTTAGCAGGTTTACATGGGTTTTCTTTCTCAGAACTAAGGCTTAAACAACTGGCATCCTTAAGACCTTCATTACAGAAGTAGAAAACCAATATGATATAAAAGTTAAAATCATTAGGTGTGACAATGGGACAGAGTTTAAGAATAGAGTTATGGATGATTTTTGCAGAGATAAAGGTATTAAAAGAGAATTTAGTGTAGCTAGAACTCCTCAACAAAACGGTGTTGCTGAGAGGAGAAATAGGACACTAATAGAGGCTGCTAGAACCATGTTGGCAGATTCAAAATTGCCAATCACTTTCTAGGCTGAAGCAGTTAACACTGCTTGTTATGTACAAAACAGGGGTTTAGTAGTGAAAACAAAGAACAAGACACCTTATGAGTTATTTAGAGGTAGACCCCCTATCATAGACTTCATGAGACCATTTGGATGTCATGTCACTATTCTCAATACCATAGATCATCTGGGAAAATTTGAAGAAAAATCTGATGAAGGGTATTTTGTTGGGTATTCCATGGTTAGTAAAGCTTTTAGAGTATTCAACTTAAGAACCCAAAATATTGAAGAGAATCTACATGTTGAGTTCTCAAAAAACAAAGTGAATGTCAAAGGAACTGGTCTAGAAAGGTTGTTTGATCTTAATACTTTAACCCATACCATGAATTATGTCCCTATCTCTACAGGTATATCTACTTATGATTTTGCAGGTTCAGAAGAGTTACTTGATGATAATGAACCAAGCAAGGATCAAGCAGATGATCAAGATGAATTCATTTTGCCACTTTGGGACTATGCAGATAATGATGATATTCCAAGGACTGGAGATGCTCAACCTTTTAATGATTCTAGAAAAGAAGGAGCTGGCAATATGAACACTGAAAATCCTGAAAGCAGTGGAAATTCAGATTCCACTGCTATGCCAGAAGTTTCCACTGCAACACAAGAAGTGGAACATACAACTCCAGTTACAGAGGAAGCTCAAGCCAATGATGTTGAAATCTGACATATGCTAAATGAGATTGCAGTTCCTCAAACTCCCCATACCTCAATTCATAAATCACATCCTCTTGAAAATGTGATTGGGGATGTAAATTCACCAGTGAAGACTAGAAGACAATCAAAATTTCCTGATGTTCATGGATTTATTAGTTAAATCTATGAATCTAAGAATCATGAAGGCAAGAATGAATGTCTTTTCATGTGTTTTCTGTCACAAATGGAGACAAATAATGTATACAAGGCACTTAAAGATGAAAGTTGGGTGGAAGCAATGCAAGAAGAGTTGCTCCAGTTCAAGATTCAAAAGGTTTGGGTGCTTTGTGATTTACCTTCTGGCAAGAAGGTAATAGATACAAAATGGGTGTTCAAAAACAAAACGGATGAAAGAGGAATTGTTATAAGAAACAAGGCTAGGCTTGTAGCTCAAGGATACACTCAGGAGGAGGGTATTGACAATGAAGAAGTGTTTGCCCCAGTTGCAAGAATTGAAGAAAATTGGCTGTTCTTAGCCTATGCATCCTTTATGGGCTTTAAAGTCTATCAAATGGATGTAAAGAGTTCTTTTCTAAATGGGCAGATTGATGAGGAGGTATATGTTTCACAACCTCCAGGCTTTGAAGACCCTGACTATCCAAACAAAGTGTACAGGGTGGTTAAAGCTTTGTATGGCTTGCATCAGGCAGCAAGAAAATGGTATGAGACCTTAACTACTTATCTTCTTGATAATGGGTTTCATAGAGGCTGAGTGGATCAGACTTTGTTCATCAAGAAAGACAAGAATGATATCTTGTTGGTTCAAGTATATGTTGATGATATTATTTTTGACTCTACAAAGACAGAGATGTGCAAAGAGTTTGAGAAGCTAATGAAGGATGAGTTCAAGATGAGTTCTATGGGTGAACTCACATTCTTTTTAGGACTTCAAGTACAAAAAAGGCCAGATGGTATTTTCATCAATCAAGATAAATATGTGGCTGAGATACTAAAGAAGTTCAAGTTCACTGATGCAAAGTCATCCAACACCCCTGCAGACAAGACTACACATCAACTTTTGAAGGAGAATAGTGGTGAAGTAGTTGATGTGCACATGTACAGATCTATGATTGGTTCTTTGATGTATCTTACATCATCTAGACCATATATTATGTTTGCAATATGTGCTTGTGCAAGGTTTCAGGTCACTCCCAGGTTCTCACACTTGACTGCTGTGAAGAAGATTTTCAGATATCTTAAAGCATTTCCTAATCTAGGATTATGGTACCCTAGAGAATCATCTCTAGAATTGGTTACTTACTCAGATAGTGACTATGCTGGAGCTAGTTTGGATAGAAAATCTACAACAGGTGGATGCAAATTTCTTGGAAACAGATTGGTGTCATGGCAGTGCAAGAAACAAACAATGGTGGCAAATTCATCAACTGAGGCAGAGTATGTGGCTGCTGCAAGTTGATGTGCTCAAGTTCTATGGCTTCAAAATCAACTTTTGGACTATGGGTACAATTTTATGAATACCATTATTTATATTGACAATAGCAGTACCATTTGCATAATTAAGAATCCAGTTCAACACACAAAGACTAAACATATTGAAATTAGACACCATTTTATAAGAGATTGTTATGAGAAAAGGCTAATTCAAGTTGTCAAAATCCATACTGATGATAACTATGCTGATTTATTAACAAAAGGACTTGATGTGGGTAGATTTTAGTACTTGGTAACAGGTATTGGAATGCTTAATCCATAAATTTTTTGTGTCTAATGGTCTTTGGTGTTGAGGGGAGGTTTTTGGTACTAAAATTGTTGTATGAATTTGTATAAGTTTGTATATGTTTGCTTGTATTTTTGCTTGTCCACTAACTTTTATGCAGAGAATAAGGCTAACAGTGGAAACTAAAATGCAAGCAGTGGTAAAAGTTACTCTCACAGGGGAAAAAGTAAAACAAAGAAGTTCATTACATTCAAGAAGAGAGTACTAACAACCATCATCAAAAAACAAAGATAAAAACCTAAAACAACCTACACCCCTACACCCTACACAAGCTATTCCATTGGCTTCTTTCCCTTGCCCTGATAGTTGTGCTTGGCCTTCTCTGTACTCTTCCTTTTGTTCTCAAAGGTTGACTACATTTTTGGACAAGCAAGACCAATAACTTGTGGAGGAGGCCTTGGTACCATTGCAGGCTTCTTTGGTATGGAGATTTGCTTCATGTTGGAGAGAGCTGCTCCCAAAGCCTTTGTCAGAGCCCTTGGCAACTCCTTGGACAAGGAATAGGTCTCATCATTATTATCATCATCATCATCATCTGATGAGCTGGAGTAGAACTCAAGAGAAGGTGTAGGCTTGGCGGTCTTCTTAGTCGGCTTCTTAGTCGGCTTCTTGGAAGAAGAGCTTGTAGCACAGTGTGGAAAGTAACTTGCCCACCCTGATGCCTCTGCAGATGAATCAGAAGCCAAAATCTCTGTGTCATAATCAGAAGAGATATCAATAATGTTGGGAAGATTGCTCATGGTGATTTTTAGGGATTTTTTTGCAAGATAGAATTTGTTTTGATAAAGATTATAAAGGGCCGAGCCCCTTTATATAGGCAAAGTCGATCAAAAGGGTTCATTAAAGGAGATATTTATTTTTACCTATTTTGGTAGGTTGAAAAGTAAATATGGATATTATCGGGTTGACTTTGGGATGATATTTGTGAATAGTGGCTTGGTTAAAAGTAACTTTGGTTAAAACAAGCTGGTTATGAATATTCTTTGTACTATACTAACACTTGTAGATACATAACCAATCTTTGCTGGGAGTTGATCATAAAAGGTGTGTAACTGAGACACACAACAAATGGTTTTTGATTCACCATGTCTAATCCACATAAGAATCAACTAGTCCAGAGCAGACGGCTACTGGTAAAGACTTAACAAATCCGTTTATGGTTGATAGTTTACCAAAAACTATATGGTTATCAACTCACCATATTCTATTTGATTAAGAGTTGGCTAGTCCATAGCAAACGGCTCATGGTAAAGACATATCAAATTCGTTGATAGCTGGTAGTTTGCTAAAAACTATAATAAGAGCAGTCCAATTTTCATATGTTTTACTTACCACAGCTCTTGAAAATTTTTGTGAAAAATTTCCACTGCTAGTTCACAGTTTCCACTGCCAGTGTTATTTTTACCACTGTTGAACTAGCCGTTACAACTGTTGTGTCAGTAACAAATTTTTTACTAGCCGTTGAGAGTAACTGCTTTCCATATTAATAGGGTAAAATTTTTAGAAGATTATCTACTTTATAAATTGCAATTTATTCTCTAAAGATAAATCTTTTCCTTAGATAATTTTTATTGCGCAAAACTCTCAAACCCTAATAGTATATATCTTTTTCTCTCAATTGGCCAGTTCTCATTCAATTCATACTAGCACAACATATTTTTTATCAAAAGATACTATGGCACCAATCACTTTTGCAGATGAGCACAACCAAGTTGCCTATTTAGAAAAGTCAAACGACAAGAGTGGCCCTGTTTTTCATCAGATTGTAGATTTTCTAAACACTACTCATGTAAGGTATGCTTTACTACTCAATCCCACAATCTATATCTCTCAAATCAAGCAGTTTTGGAACTCTGTTAAGTCAATCACTATTGAAGATGGAGATACACATGAAACAGTGGATGCTCTTAGAGCCACAGTGGATGGGGTAACTATTGATGTTACTGAGTCATCCTTGAGGAGAATTCTCCATTTGGATGATCTCAATGGTATCATCACATTAACCATGCCAGACATTCATGAACATCTTTCATCCATGGGGTATGATACCACTGACAAATAGGCTACTTTCAAAAAGAGTGGTTTCTGTCCTCATTGGAGATTTTTAATACATACTCTATTACATTGCCTAAGTCCTAAGAAAACATCTTATGAACAATTCAGTTCAACAATGGCTTACCCTTTGGTTTGTCTAGCCACAGATAGGATTTTTAATTGGTCTAAATATATTTTTACAAGTATGCAAGGCAATGTAAAGAGTCCAACAAAAATTTTAATGTATCCAAGGTTTGTGCAAGCAGTGTTAAATGAATTTCAACTACAACCCCATACAAGAGTTTATAAAATTCGTTGCCTTAAGCCCAAAGTTTTTCAAAACATGGATAAGGATTGTAATAGGGTTGTTAAACCACTTTTTTCTCAAATGCTTGCAAGAATTGCACAAGTACAGGGTGAAGATGCAACAATCCCAGTTGTATCCCAAAACACACCCACAATCACAGTTCCAAACATAAACTACACTCCACCGGTTACTCACACCTATGATAGGAGGCAAAAACAGCCAACTCCTCTCATTACAACACAGCATGTCCCTGATCCTTTTGGTTTAGGAACAAGCAGTGGTGGTTCCAGGTTTCAACCTAGTCTAACTAGGAGTGAATCTGAGCCAATGCCCTATGATTCACCTCTCGCAACAGGTCACACAGTTGGAAGTTTTGAGGGCAGTGGGCAACCTATGGAATTGATGGAACTATGTACCAAGTTAACTAAGCAGGTTGAATCTCTAGAGAAAGACTTAGCACAAGTCAAGGAGCAACATGCCAAGGATATTACACAATTGCAAGAAGAGATTCAGACCTTGAAGAAAGAGTTGCAGGGGTTGAAGAAGAAAAGGAGACCTGCAAAGATAGTGATGTCATCTCCATCCTCACCTCATGATGGTGACTCAGAGGGATTCAGTGAAGATTTGGGAAATTCTCCCAAACAGGGGAGGAAAACAGATGCTGAAACCAAGGGGAGGAAAATTGATTGTGGAGATGAAGGTGATTTTTGATTTGATGCGCCAATAGCTGAGAGTAAAGGTACTGAGGAAGTTGATACTCAAGAAGAAGTTCTTCAACAGCAACTTGATACAAGCCAACCAGAGCAAGCATTTTCCACTGATGCAAATATTTCCACTGATATCATTCCCACTGCAGAGCAAATGGTTCCCATTGCAGAGGAAGAACTTGAAAAGAAGGAAAAAGGAAAAGTAGTTGTGCAGTGTGAAGAACAACCAAGAAGGTACAAGCTCAAGTTGATTATGATGTAGAAGTTTCTAGAAAGCTCGGAGAAGATGAAGTTGCAAACAAGAAAAGGCTAGATGAAATAGAGATTGCAGACTTCATGGAGGCTAAAAGGCTGGACAGAATGGAAATCACTGCTCCAATGGATGTAAATCCACTTTCTACTGTTCCACCCACAATTTTCAGAGAAAAGTCTCCAGAGTTTACATATGTACCTACAGAACAAGAGATTGAGTTCTTGATTGCTAATGATCCAGTAGTCAAGAAGAAAGCAAATGACCTAGTTGCAGATAAATCTTTAACTGAAGAACAAAGAACAGCACAGTTGAAGGACTTCATTCAAATGAAGAATAATCAAGCACTTCAAGATGCAATTGGTTCAGTTAGAAAGGGTCAAAAGAAACCAAGAAAACCAACCAAGGCACAAGTTATCCCAATGATGAAAGCTTATTGTTGCAGTGTTGGTGGCTGGAAAAAGAATCAATTTAAAGGAATAACTGATGATCAGATTGAAGGTGTCTACTACAGAGTTAAAAGGCAAGATAATAACTTTATTCCTATGAATTCCGAAGAAGAAGAAAGAAGATATCCTCATCTAAAGAGAATAGTAAACCTCAGATTCTTAAGAAAACATGATTTGCTAAAGAACAAGAAGTTCAATCTGAGAAACTCACAGAAGAACAGCTGACTAGCATGATTTTGATTGAAGAAGGAGATTTTTATCCTGACCCACTGCAAGTCAGACATCCTATTGTTGATTGGGAAGTATATACTGCTAGCAATTTTGCTCCAACATGGAAGATTACAAGGCTAGGTGGTGAAACTTCATCATTCATTCAGTTTGAAGAACTTATCAAAGCATGTGACAAAGATGATCTTGATACATTGTGATGATTAGTTCAAGAAAGGTTTTATGCTGACAATCTTAAAGATTTGAAGGAAATGCAGTTATGGGTTGATCTAATAAGGCTCTATGAACCAGATGCTAATGATAATTTCTGGAAGTTTGAAGCTTCATGTGTTGGTACTACATGGACTTACTATGATTCATGTGAAGTTCATCATGTTTCTACAAAAGCAGGAGTGGATGCATTTATGTTTGCTGAGAAAGAATACCCACTCAGAGCTGGAACTCTCACTATGATGTTGTCTTCAACAATAAGAGTTCATGAAGATACTGAGAAGGTCAGAGTTTTGATTCATAGGATTCAAGATCAATGTTCAAGAGCTATTCAGGCTTTAGAAAGAAAGTGAAGTGTTTGGAAGAATTCCCCAAATCCTTACAGATGATGCAAGTTCAAGAAACTTATTGATTTGCAGAGAAATCATAAGTTTAGGGGAGGATTGTTGGGAATAATACTAACAGTTACCACTGATAAGCTTGTGGAAGACACTGCTGAAGAATGCACTAGCAGTGGAAACACATTACCACTGCTAGTTTATATTATTACCACTGCTATTAGGATAATTGTTATGTATTTGTGTATAGATAAGTATAGAAAAGATCTTGTGTATATTCTCTATTGATAGCATTATACTTATCTTGTAAAGGACTCCTTGTCCTATAAAAGGAGGTCCTAGGTCATTGTTCTAGGTACGTATGCTTCAAGGTGTAACCCTAGTGATAAGCAAGATCACTCGTATTATTCTTAATAATATTGAAGCTTTGTGTTATACTATTCTCACTTACATTACATCATACAATTCATATTATGATTATTACTAAGTATATTTCGCGTACTTATTAATATAATTCAAAGTATCACTAACACAGGGTGTGTGTTTAGATCCATCATTAGGTACATAGGAACCTCCCCTCTCAGAATGCCATAAGACTCAGCCAGCTTGGTGACGAACATACCCCCATAAACCCTATCCGCCTGTCTCATCCCACTAGAGCTCCTCAGATAGTCGGCCAGCCAAAAAGGGATGTTACAGTACACATCATCATCATAAATGAAGTAGAGATAGAACATATCCGGAAAAGTGACACGATGAGTCGCGTCCTTGCACCCCGCTATGGTGAAAGCTATACAGCGGTGCGCGAGCCTCATTCGCGGGTCTTGGATCTGTGAAGCAAGAGTACTCCCAGTCATGCACTCCCGATTGGCCAACGTATTCCAAAATTGAATCCCCAATACATCTTCCCTAGTGGTCAACCCTGCACTCAAGCTAGATCTAAAAACATTGCTCTCAGCATCCCTCTCAGAATACAATCCTACCCTCCAACCAAACTCAAAAACTGAAAAATCCCTCCAGACTCCACCCAACCTGAACTATATCCCTTGAACATCAATATTCCCATGGCACGCTAAAACATTCATGGAATAAAACTCACACACTAACTAGATGTATACGGGCTCACGAATGCGGAAAAATCTTTCCCACTGAGGGTCGGTAAATTTGTCCTTCCTAATACTATTCCTGAAATCCCTCTCTAGTTCATGATCATGAAGAAAAGTCCAATCCAGAACTGGCCCTGAGTCGATATTTTGGTGAAGCAATTCGTTGTATCAGTTTTGGGGTGCGTCTGAGTCAAACACTCCCTAGTTCAATATGGTGTCGGCAACATTTTCTTGTGTGCCAGAAGATTGTTCTCTGGTTCTCCTTGATCGTTTGTTCATTTTTCTGAAACAAGGAATCAAACAATATGGGCAAATGAGTAGTGAGCAAAATACAAAATGACATCAAAAGGTTCTGACGGCGTTAAGCCAGCGGGCTGACGCCGTCCTGACCAGAAAATATTCAAATCCAACATTTGCGAGGGAAAAATCAAGGTTTTTAACTATAACCCTTAACCCAAAGACCCCTGCTGCAGCAAAAAGGGTGCAATGGCAAGGCGGTTTAGTTGCCAAGCCTTTCAAAGCTTCTTGCAATATCAAACCCACATGAAAACACTAGCATTCGCCTAATCTATAGCCTAATTAATAAGATTCATGAGCGAAATTTAGCATTAATCAAACTAATTGGAAGGGTTTCGGATCAAAGGGGAAACCAATATTGAAAGAGGAATAGAGCAATTAAGTAGACAAAGATCAATGAAAATTACTTACCTTGTAGAGATTGATGATGAAAAGTGGAGGAATTGACTTGGAGAAATCGGATTGGTGAAGTGTGGGGGTAGAGAGTGAAAGAGATGGATGTTGATTTTATTTAACTGATCTGGCGTAGCGACAACGTCACCCTTTGCGTGCTGATGGCGTCACGACCAATTTTTCAAAATAGGTTGTTTTTTTGAACCGCCTGGATCAAAATCTTTGTTAATATTTTTGACAAAAAATTTGGTTTTTATTCTAAAATCCGTTTTGTCAATCCACTTGGAATCTCCACAATGGTGAGAAATAAACATGTTAACTTGTCTTCTAACGGGGATTCTAGGAACATTAGGAGGTTGGGTGTGAGCACCTTGCGGGCCTGGTTTAAAACCAAAAGAACGTTTCCTTATGTTATGGAAATCGGGAAGTGAAACTTGCACCCTTCCAATGAACATGTCTATAGGAAATATTTTTTATGCAAAGAGAGTTGAGGCACGAGATCTTGCCAAATGTGAGTCTTTGAGAGGGATTGTCTCATTTTTTGGGATTGAAGAGGGTACATGAATTATACGTGCAAGCTCCAGTATCACATATACCTTTTCGATCTTTCTAGGTATATCATTCTTTGTTATTTCTTCACGGAGTTTCATCATGAAGTTGTCAGCTAGTTCCAAGAAAGTGTCGCGGGTTTTTCTCATGTGAGCTTCGAGGCGTTGTATTTCTTTCTCTTGGTTGTTGACGAATGTCAACATTATGTCCTCGAATTCGTCTTGTCGTGATTTTCTTGGAAGCAAAAACTCTTTGACCATATCCACATGTTCACGAAATTCTTCCTTATGATCACGTGTGGTCATTCCATTAACTCATTCACTTGTGCCTCCATACTCTTGAATAGTTGTTCTTAGGCATCCGAACTACTTTCTTCAGGGAGTACTGGATCCTCCCACTCTTCTTCTTTGTATTGTGCTAACTCCTCGATGACTTCCCAACATGTTTGAACATCGAGGTTACTCAGCCTTCCACCGGCGGCATAATCAATGGTTTGTCGAGTGAAGGGATTGACATGATCGTAAAAGATTTGGAATTGAAGCCAAAGATCATTGTCGTGATGAGGGACTTTATGGAGCAAGTCCTTAAATCGAGTCCATTTGTCACACCCCCAAATTACCTGTTTTACAGCGGAATGGAATACCTTGGGGAGGACTGTCATAGCATCAAAGTTACAGTTATATTGAACGACCTAAAGTGTCGTTTTGAAAATATCGTTTGATTCATTAAAATAATCAGAGTTTAAAAACATTAGGTCCCAAAAGATTTCCAATATATCAAAACGAGTTTGTTACAATCAAACGATAGTTAAGTGCATAAAATATAGGTGAGACGCGTCGACACCACGACTCTATGATAAGTCCACATGCATGCCATGAAGTGAATGCCTTAGATACCTGAGATAAAACATGCTAAAAGTGTCAACACAATGGTTGAGTGAGTTCATAGAGTTTGTTTAACAAGTAAAGCTTTTAAAGAGCGTTTATGCAACAAAGGCAAAGTTATTGGTCATTTAGAATAGTCCACAAAGCAAAGGCATTGTAAATCCACTCAGTTCCAAGTTCCGCCCATACAAAACTTGCAACCTGTGTGTTCACAACCCATTGCACAAATTATAGTGTGTCTAATAGTCCAGTATAAGTTACCATAATAATTCACAATATTGCACCACGTATATAATAATTCAGGGGTGCTCCGAACATGGGAGACTTTGCACTGCTCCAACAAGGGAGACTCCTTTGTCACTCGACCACCTAGGCGAGAATTATTGAGAACGCTCCACCAATAAGGCGAGACTTTGCACACTCCACCGATAAGGCGAGAATTATTGAGAACGCTCCACCAATAAGGCGAGACTTTGCACACTCCACCGATAAGGCGAGAATTATTGAGAACGCTCCACCAATAAGGCGAGACTTTGCACACTCCACCGATAAGGCGAGAATTATTGAGAACGCTCCACCAATAAGGCGAGACTTTATAGTGATGCTCCGAACATGGGAGACTTAAGGTCAAGGTCATAACACGTACGGTTCAATAAGTTCAACAAGTCATAAGTTTGTATTTAAGTTCAAAAGTTCCATTCAAAAGTTCGTAATTAAGTTCAAAGATTTAAGTCGAGTTGAAAAGTTTAGAACAGTCAAAGAGCTCAAAACATATCAAAAGGTTCAAGATAGTCGAAGCGTTCAAAATCACGTCAAACAAGTTTAAAATATATCAAAAGGGTCCTTGTACAAGTTAAAAGAGTTTAACTATATGTCAAAAAGTTCAAATCAAGTCTAACGTGTTCACTTATATGTTAAAGGGTCCGAATCAATTTGAAAGAGCTCAAATATACATGTTGAAGGGTCCAAAATCAAGGAAAGTGATTCAAATAATAGCGTTCATAACATAGTGATCAATTTAGTTCGGGCATAATCTACTTACGCGTATATAGAGTGAAACAAAAGATATTTAAGATCATATAAGTGTAAAGTAATAGCAAGTAGTTGAGCATGTATCTCCCCCAAAGAGTTTATAAAACAATTGAACGAGTAAAAGTGGGGCTACGAACTCACCTGTTGCAATAGTTACGATGACAAAGTGGATGCACAGAAATGAGATGCAACTCTCTAACCGCGACCTATTATGAATGATATGATCTAATATAAGTCATGAAACAATGTCGTACATGCAAACTCATATGATATTGATGCGCGCAAAACCGTCAAGTTCTCTCATGCAAGCGTAAGACAACTTAAAACAGCTTAAGCACGAAATCAATGAAGATCAGAGGAGTATAGGATTTCCCCGGGTCGTTATGTCCCAGCGAGCTATGCAATGGATTATCAAACGTAAAGTGATCGAGAAATTTGAACGAAAAAGGGATTGTGATTTATTATAACTACAGAAATAACACATAAACTAAAGTGGCTTAAATGCAAATTAAAGGAAATTAAAAAGATAAAAAAAATATTAAATAAACGCTATCACTATTTTTACAAAATGATGTTTTTGTAATTTTATAACACAAAATGACTTAAATAAACTATTTTAATTAAAACGTAAACTTAAAATATCTAAAAACGTAACTTAAAATGAAAACGTACGTTAAGTCTAAAAATTACGCTGGAGAGCAAGATAAAACGTAAAATTTATGAAATAAAAGTCCTACAAGTGTAAAAACAATTTTTTTTACGTACTATATGATAAAAGAAAATTTTAGGAAAAAGCGGAATATTTTTTTGAGTTTTATTTTATTTATTACGAATTAAAAACTAAATTAAACTAATTAATTAATTAAAAATACTAAATGGTTTTTGAAAAATCTGAAAATTTTATAATAAATACTTTGAATACTACTGGATTAAAGAAAAATAAAAAACTTGCCTATTGCTTTTTGAAATCAGCAGTTAAAAAGGACTTAATGTTAATAAGCTTAAAACTGCAATGTGTATTCAAGTAAATAGGAAAGCAATATCTAACACAAGACATGTACTAGAGCAGATGGTAATGTGGCTGCTGGTTTGGTGCGTGGTGCTGCAGCAGATGCCAGGCTCGAATCCCACTCAGTGCACGTTTTTGCTATTATTTTTTTTTCTTTTGCAAAACTAACTAATAGAGCTAAATAAGCAATTTTTATCAAAACTTAAACATAGAAAAAGCTTCAAATGAGCTGTTAACTGCTCACAAGAACAGCAAAATGCCCAAGAGGGCTGTTTGGATGGTGTACAAACTAAAGGACACATAAGCTACTACAAGCTAAATAATCTATCTAAATATGAATATAAGCATGACATGGATTAGAGCCAGAATAAGCTTAAGGTTAACAGGAGTAAACTAAAAAAAAGGAGCAATAAGCAGTTTTGAGAATTAAGCTAAACCAATGAGGACTTGAGCAAAAAAAAAGGCTGCTATGGGGACATGAAATGGGGACGAGATCAGATTCTAATGGGTGTCAAGGGACAACAAGCTACTAAAAGGCTAACAAATATAAGCTACTGATTATGGGGCTGAGCTTAAACTAAACCGTTGGGGACTAATTAAGCTAAAGAGATACAAGAATCAAAACTAAACTAAAGTAGCTACAAAACTGATCTAACAATGCTAAGGGATGTTAAGGGAACTTAAGTGAACAAGAATACTCCTAAAGCTAAAATGGCAATAAGCTAAAGATAAGCTAATGTTAAGCTAACCTAATCTAAGGGACTAATAAGCAACTAAGGTACCTATAATAAGCTAAAGCTAACAACTAATAAGCTAAAAAGAGCCACTGATAAGCACAAAATAAGCTGCATAGCTGCTGTTACAGTGCCAAAAGCAGCCCCTCGTGGCGCATTTCAACTTCAAATTAAGCTAATAAATGAACTAAAAAAAACTAAAATAAGTTTACGCTAATAATCTACATATATCCAAGAACACAAAAGCTAAACTTTAAGCAACAATCAAGCTTATATGAAGCTTATTAGGGGCTGAGAAAAAGGTGTGCAGGGGCTGCTGTAGAAACAGATTTAGGAGAAGAAAAAAAAATGGCAAACTGCTTTGAAAAGAAGATAGTTAAAACACTTGCTAAACAAACTTACTTACAACTAATTAGGATTACTTCAATACTCAAAGTGGGTCAAAAGGTGAGCTTGACCCAATAAAAGAGGTTGTTCCAAACAGCCCTTAAGGGGCAAACTATGAAACTGTGAGACTTAGGAATGATTTTGAAAGCTTAAAAACTTGTTTTTAACATTAACAAAAAAATTCAAAATGAATTTAACCATACTTTAGAGCACTTTTAACACACGCAACTGACAGGATTCAAATAATCAAAAACTGCATCAACTTAAATAAACTGGGATTAAAACTAAATTTAAATTGCATTAAAACTGAATGATTACAAGAAAAGTAAATGACAGTAAAATTAAATTGGTACTAGAACATGGATTTCTAGACTAAACTAAGAACTATATTAAAACTAAAAGAAAGAAACTAACTACTTACTTACTTATACATATGGCATACAAGCTATATATACTAAAAGCTACTTGGGTCTTCAGCCTCCTCTTCTGTCTTCTTTCTTTTCTTGTGCTTCTTTTGATCAATCTCACCCATCCATCAGTTAGGTACACACCTTGAGCAATCTGAGCCATTGGTTTGGTTTTTGGCGCCTAAATAATCACATGGGTTGCTGACTTGGATGTGGAAACTTGTGATATAGCTTTGAGGGAGAGATTAGAGTGGGTGAGTGGGTAGGAATAGGCTGGAGGTGATGATGATGGAGTGTGGAGTGGTTTTGCAGAGATGGTGGCAGAAGAAGGGGGGAAACCCGTGAGTGTATTTTAATTATTTTTAGTGTAGGCGGGTTTGGTTTTTTTAAAACCGTGGGTAAAAGGGTTAGCAGGTTTGGACTTGGATTTGGGCCTAGGTAGTTAGTTTGGGTTTGGGTAGTTAAATGGGTTTAGGATTTTACTTGGACACAAGGTTTAGTTGAGGGGTCAAATATGTAAAATTCAAAACTGCAGGGATCGCTCCTGTAAAATCTGAAATTGTATTCCAAGGCTAATCTTGACAATCCCCAATACTCCAAGGACCAATCTTGCAAATCTCAAGTATTCCAGGGACCAAACCTGCCATTTTTGAAACTCAAAGGACTAATTTTGTAATTTCTCAAAACTTTTCACCAAAGGATTAAATATGACAATATATGATTTCAAAAGGGCCTTTGGTGATTTTTCTTTTAAAACAAGCGTCCAGGGACTATTTTTGCCAATTTTTGAAACTTGGGGAACTGAAACTGCCAATTATGCAAACTTAGCTCATTTTTCATCTGATTTTGAACATTTTGCATCTGAAACATATAAAATGCAATTTTGGAATATTTTCAGTATTTTGATGCATTTCTGAGCATTTTTAAACGTTTTTGCAGTTCAGATTTGACTAAAAATGATGAGTATTTACACACTCATCAATCCCCCACACTAAACTATTGCTAGTCCCTAGCAATCTTTTGAGAAAAACTTAATGGATTTGAATCTCTTTACCAAAAGCCATTACTTCTGGAGTAGCCAAATGTTTCAGTTCAAGTAAGAACCATGGTACACCGATAACCATGTGATTTTGAGCAAACCACCAGCTTTCAACGGATTTGATTTTGTCTTTACCAGAAGCCGTTTGCTCTGGACTAGCCAACTCTTAGATAAATTATCAGTATTATCTTTGGTGAGCTGATTACCAATTATGGTTTTTCCACTGCCCTTACCACAAGCCATAAACTTGCGGGCTAGCCAACTCTTCACTTTTTAGGATATGGTGAGCTGAATACCATACAATTTTGGGCAAATTGCAAGCCGTCAACGGATTTGAGATATCTTTACCAAGAGCCGTTTGCTCCTGGATTAGCCAATCCTTTTGTTTATCAAACATGGCGGACTGATAACCAAATGAGTAAGTGTAAAACACTTACTCCAAAAAAAAATTTTGGCCAAAAACGGGGGAATTGGGTAGATAATATATGAAATTCGTGAGAATTCCCCCCCACACTTAGAAATGAATATTGCCCTCAATATTCAAAGTACCGGCGGTTATGCCGAAACAAAGAACGTAAGAGGGAAATACTACGGCCATTATTTAGAAAGATTTTTTTTTTTTTTTTTTTTTTTTTTTTTTTTTTTTTTTTTTTAGGAAAACTTATATATATATACAACATGTGGGGCAACTCCCCCACACTAGGGTGGTACACACGGGTGAAAACCCATGTTTAGCTACTGTTTTTAATTACCGAGTCGCTAGCTTGACTCGACCCCGAATTAATTTGTTCATGGGGAAGTAAGTGGAAGAGACAATCTCCATCGGACTTTCATTCAAGATGTTTGGATAAACATTGAAGTACGTGAAAGTTCCACACCGATGAGATACAGACAGACCCGGCTCAAAAATGATAAATGAAAATGCCGGGGTCAAAGATAGTGTCCTCACTCCCGAAGGAGTGAAGAACAGGAGAAGTCACACCGTATGTGAAGAAAAGAAGGAGAATCATGATGATGATCATGACTAACTCCTCATTATCAGAAGGAGAATTCATGATTTTTGGATCATGAATCTCATCAGTGAGGATAGAATCATCATCACATGATGGAAGAGATAAGATAGAATACAGAGGTGGGACAAGTGGTGTGCTCTGAGAGCTAGCAATTTCCACCATTTCCGTGATGGTCTCTGTATCGGCCTCAGACATTTCATCGAAAAGAGGATTTACTTTCTCAAAAGTGTAGTCATTATTAAATTCAAAAAGAGGATTTGAGAAAATCCCGGAAGTAACCTCAGAAATGTCGAGAGAATCACAAAAAGGCAAATCACAATCACTATCGGATATATCCTCAGACTCACTTGGGATTGGGACAAGATCCTCAACACTAGATGATTCCGTTTCCGAAATAGTGCTGAGATGATCATCCTCCATTATGAGAGAGTCTTTGGAAGCAATAATAGGTAAGATAGGTGTGATAGCAATAGACTGAGGGAGTTGAGAAATAAGATCGTTCAATTGAGTAACACTCTCCTCGTCGTAATCATAGTATTCCTTCATTTGAATACTATCCTCATCATCATCGTCATCATATCTGATTCTTATATTCATCTGCTGAAGCTTACACACCATTCTTTTCATTTGCAGTTTCTTTCGAATGCGTATTTCTTCAGAACTTTGAGGAAGATTACACTCCTCGTAATCATTGAGATGCTGTGAAGGCTCGGAAGTCTGATGACTGAGGGAATACTGTGGGGGTTGGAAATTATCAAAACCGGGAGAATTGGAATTTTGAAAATTTTGATTCATCGGTTGACATTCAAAAGTCTTATGAGGACCCCCGCAATTCTCACAACAGAGATAATTGGGAAAATAACTTTCACCAAAGTTCTGATTGTAACACGGTTCCGGCTCATAGACAAGCGGGACCCGTGGTGGACAATCAAAACCGTAATGAGAATCATTCCCACAAAACTCGCATGAGTAGGATTCGTATTGGGGCTGTGGAGGTAGGTAGGAAAAATCGGGTGTTTCATTATTTGAAATGGGATCGGGATTACCGACAAACTTGTCTCCGAAACCCACATTGGTACATCGCCGACAATTTCCACCGTTAAATGGACCTCCACACCAGGAACATGTCGAAAACCATGACATGAAGAATTAAACGGATAAGAGGGATAAGAGATGAAGAATTAAACGGTTATAGAGGATAAGGAATGGAGAATTAAACAGGTTTGAGGATAAAGAAATGGATATTTTTGTATTTTTGAAAAACATGCTATAAAAACAAAGAATGAAAATCTTTTTGGGTTTTTGAAAAAGAGAATATAAACATATACAGATGGTATAAACAAGGAGTGAATATCCAAATCACTAATCTGCTAAACGTAAGATTATCAGCACAGCTCCCCGGCAGCGGCGCCAAAAATTTGATGCGCGCAAAACCGTCAAGTTCTCTCACGCAAGCGTAAGACAACTTAAAACAGCTTAAGCACGAAATCAATGAAGATCAGAGGAGTATAGGATTTCCCCGGGTCGTTATGTCCCAGCGAGCTATGCAATGGATTATCAAACGTAAAGTGATCGAGAAATTTGAACGAAAAAGGGATTGTGATTTATTATAACTACAGAAATAACACATAAACTAAAGTGGCTTAAATGCAAATTAAAGGAAATTAAAAAGATAAAAAAAATATTAAATAAACGCTATCACTATTTTTACAAAATGATGTTTTTGTAATTTTATAACACAAAATGACTTAAATAAACTATTCTAATTAAAACGTAAACTTAAAATATCTAAAAACGTAACTTAAAATGAAAACGTACGTTAAGTCTAAAAATTACGCTGGAGCGCAAGATAAAACGTAAAATTTATGAAATAAAAGTCCTACAAGTGTAAAAACAATTTTTTTTACGTACTATATGATAAAAGAAAATTTTAGGAAAAAGCGGAATATTTTTTTGAGTTTTATTTTATTTATTACGAATTAAAAACTAAATTAAACTAATTAATTAATTAAAAATACTAAATGGTTTTTGAAAAATCTGAAAATTTTATAATAAATACTTTGAATACTACTGGATTAAAGAAAAATAAAAAACTTGCCTATTGCTTTTTGAAATCAGCAGTTAAAAAGGACTTAATGTTAATAAGCTTAAAACTGCAATGTGTATTCAAGTAAATAGGAAAGCAATATCTAACACAAGACATGTACTAGAGCAGATGGTAATGTGGCTGCTGGTTTGGTGCGTGGTGCTGCAGCAGATGCCAGGCTCGAATCCCACTCAGTGCACGTTTTTGCTATTATCTTTTTTTCTTTTGCAAAACTAACTAATAGAGCTAAATAAGCAATTTTTATCAAAACTTAAACATAGAAAAAGCTTCAAATGAGCTGTTAACTGCTCACAAGAACAGCAAAATGCCCAAGAGGGCTGTTTGGATGGTGTACAAACTAAAGGACACATAAGCTACTACAAGCTAAATAATCTATCTAAATATGAATATAAGCATGACATGGATTAGAGCCAGAATAAGCTTAAGGTTAACAGGAGTAAACTAAAAAAAAGGAGCAATAAGCAGTTTTGAGAATTAAGCTAAACCAATGAGGACTTGAGCAAAAAAAAAGGCTGCTATGGGGACATGAAATGGGGACGAGATCAGATTATAATGGGTGTCAAGGGACAACAAGCTACTAAAAGGCTAACAAATATAAGCTACTGATTATGGGGCTGAGCTTAAAATAAACCGTTGGGGACTAATTAAGCTAAAGAGATACAAGAATCAAAACTAAACTAAAGTAGCTACAAAACTGATCTAACAATGCTAAGGGATGTTAAGGGAACTTAAGTGAACAAGAATACTCCTAAAGCTAAAATGGCAATAAGCTAAAGATAAGCTAATGTTAAGCTAACCTAATCTAAGGGACTAATAAGCAACTAAGGTACCTATAATAAGCTAAAGCTAACAACTAATAAGCTAAAAAGAGCCACTGATAAGCACAAAATAAGCTGCATAGCTGCTGTTACAGTGCCAAAAGCAGCCCCTCGTGGCGCATTTCAACTTCAAATTAAGCTAATAAATGAACTAAAAAAAAACTAAAATAAGTTTACGCTAATAATCTACATATATCCAAGAACACAAAAGCTAAACTTTAAGCAACAATCAAGCTTATATGAAGCTTATTAGGGGCTGAGAAAAAGGTGTGCAGGGGCTGCTGTAGAAACAGATTTAGGAGAAGAAAAAAAAATGGCAAACTGCTTTGAAAAGAAGATAGTTAAAACACTTGCTAAACAAACTTACTTACAACTAATTAGGATTACTTCAATACTCAAAGTGGGTCAAAAGGTGAGCTTGACCCAATAAAAGAGGTTGTTCCAAACAGCCCTTAAGGGGCAAACTATGAAACTGTGAGACTTA
The DNA here is from genome assembly GCA_019973895.1 of Chrysanthemum seticuspe. NCBI lineage: Eukaryota > Viridiplantae > Streptophyta > Magnoliopsida > Asterales > Asteraceae > Chrysanthemum > Chrysanthemum seticuspe. The sequence continues at coordinate 213,046,274 of BPTQ01000009.1, read as the reverse complement.
GGAATGATTTTGAAAGCTTAAAAACTTGTTTTTAACATTAACAAAAAAATTCAAAATGAATTTAACCATACTTTAGAGCACTTTTAACACACGCAACTGACAGGATTCAAATAATCAAAAACTGCATCAACTTAAATAAACTGGGATTAAAACTAAATTTAAATTGCATTAAAACTGAATGATTACAAGAAAAGTAAATGACAGTAAAATTAAATTGGTACTAGAACATGGATTTCTAGACTAAACTAAGAACTATATTAAAACTAAAAGAAAGAAACTAACTACTTACTTACTTATACATATGGCATACAAGCTATATATACTAAAAGCTACTTGGGTCTTCAGCCTCCTCTTCTGTCTTCTTTCTTTTCTTGTGCTTCTTTTGATCAATCTCACCCATCCATCAGTTAGGTACACACCTTGAGCAATCTGAGCCATTGGTTTGGTTTTTGGCGCCTAAATAATCACATGGGTTGCTGACTTGGATGTGGAAACTTGTGATATAGCTTTGAGGGAGAGATTAGAGTGGGTGAGTGGGTAGGAATAGGCTGGAGGTGATGATGATGGAGTGTGGAGTGGTTTTGCAGAGATGGTGGCAGAAGAAGGGGGGAAACCCGTGAGTGTATTTTAATTATTTTTAGTGTAGGCGGGTTTGGTTTTTTTAAAACCGTGGGTAAAAGGGTTAGCAGGTTTGGACTTGGATTTGGGCCTAGGTAGTTAGTTTGGGTTTGGGTAGTTAAATGGGTTTAGGATTTTACTTGGACACAAGGTTTAGTTGAGGGGTCAAATATGTAAAATTCAAAACTGCAGGGATCGCTCCTGTAAAATCTGAAATTGTATTCCAAGGCTAATCTTGACAATCCCCAATACTCCAAGGACCAATCTTGCAAATCTCAAGTATTCAAGGGACCAAACCTGCCATTTTTGAAACTCAAAGGACTAATTTTGTAATTTCTCAAAACTTTTCACCAAAGGATTAAATATGACAATATATGATTTCAAAAGGGCCTTTGGTGATTTTTGTTTTAAAACAAGCGTCCAGGGACTATTTTTGCCAATTTTTGAAACTTGGGGAACTGAAACTGCCAATTATGCAAACTTAGCTCATTTTTCATCTGATTTTGAACATTTTGCATCTGAAACATATAAAATGCAATTTTGGAATATTTTCAGTATTTTGATGCATTTCTGAGCATTTTTAAACGTTTTTGCAGTTCAGATTTGACTAAAAATGATGAGTATTTACACACTCATCAGATATCCATACCACTTGTACACTTTTGAAATATAAAGTTTATCGTCGAAAAATAATCTTATAAAGTCTTGACAATTTATAAATTACTTTACAAATATTTATATTGAAATGACATCCTACGATAGTCATTTAGTGATTTATTATGAAACTATAACTTTTCGTCGTAAAATAATGACATTTGACAATTTCATGAAAGTGACTAAACGGCCTTGAAAAGCTAGTCGTAAAATGGTGCACATTGAGTGTTAGGAAACAAACTCAACGGTTTTGGAAAGCTTGTATCATTATCTTAAAGTTTTAGCATTTAAGTTTTCATCGTAGAAGTCTCGATCATGGAGAAAAACATAGGTAAAGTATGGTACTTGTGTCCAAAATATTGTTTAAGGGAGGTTTTCGGCAAAGTTTAAGTGACCGTATTTTATTCGTTACAACTCCGCTTGACGAACGGTTGGACATTCTGGAAAATATGCTAGGCGAACTTACTTTTACTAAAAGACATCGTTTCATAAAAAGTACTCCATCAATGTTAAAAATGACCCTCAACATGGTAATTCGCGGCCGATCTTTCTTGGTTATTAGAAAATATATAGTTATACTTATATAAAATAGTTACGGCAACTTTGTTAAATCGCGTGTAATTTAATCGTTACAAGTCCGTTTTCTACGTTTTATATGTCCTTAGCTTCGTGTTAAAGTATACTAATATATATTTGATAAGTTGACACATTTTATAACGCTTAAGACTCATTTTTGACTCGTAAAAAGTTGAGAATACATGCTGAATTTTCTGAAACAAATAGTTTTCGTCGTTAAACTTAAAAATAGCATATCTTCTTCGTTATAACTCCGTTTTAACCCGTTCAAGCGGCCACGTTTTCGTTTTAAAGTATATTCTCTAAATATCTAGCCCAAAAATTTTTACTCACTGTCGAGATTTCCAGAATTAACAAATATGATCAGACCCTTAAATATAGTTGTCGAAATGAGTTTTTCTCGCGTAAAACTTATTCTAACCACTTCAAACCAACGCCGAATCTATTCTAAACCGACCATACACCTTCTTATTGTGTCATGGGTTCCTAGACATCACCAAAAGTGATATGTTTCAAGGAGTCATTATAGGATGATAAATATATATTTATAACACTTAAAACAATAAAAAGTGGTATAGACATCAATATGACTTGCATGTTTTTCTCAAGCATGATGAAATGAACATAATATAAATATGAAAGATGAATATGAACATGAAATGCTTACTAGTTACTTGATGATGTTAAATGAACAAGGTTAATCCTAACACCTTAGGTTTTTATTTCAAAACCTTACTTAAGAGTGTGTCTAGATTGTAATGAACTTGACTAGAAAATTTTTTGTGAACTCCTTCTTGGTCTTCCTAGGTGGCCGGTCACAATGGAGAAGGGAAGAAGAGAGGAACTTTTATTTCACCTTTGATATTTAGTTGTGTGTGTATATTTTTTGAGTATAATATGAATATAAGCATATTAGAAGTAGATATTTTGTATCAAAGGGTGTGAGTCACTCTTGTGGGTCGACATGCATGCAAAAGAAAAATACTAGTTGTAGTTTGTAATAATTAAAAGTATAAGTGAAAGTAAATGTGTAGTTATTTAAGGATAGTTGATAACTTGTGTACATATTTAAGCATTTAGGGTAGCGTTAACTAAAAATAAATTTTAACGGATCAAAATAAAATATATTGAAGTCATAAAAATTATAAAAATACATTTCTTATAAAAACTGAGTGAAATAATAATTATCGTGTAGTTTTTAAGAAAACCGTCGTAATTATATAAATATAACAATTTATATACAAAATAAATTTAAAACACCGGGTAAACTAATAATATAATTTTTATGGTCTTAAATTGAGTATAAAAATATATCAGGATAAGTTTTGGGAAGTGTCGGATCAATTGTTCAAAATAAATGATCGTACGATAGCGTTTATTTAATAAGAAAAATATACGTTAATGAAATATAAATTTTTCTCCGGGAATGAATAGTAAAATTTGAAAAATGACCGGAAATTGAGAATTGTGACATTCTTCCCATGTCAGAGGAATCACGTCCTCGTGATTCGATTATTGATAACTATATCCCAAACCGCGACAAGGGTTCTAAAAGTTCATGCTCGTGTATAGTCTAAATGATCATGTCAATGCTCATGCATATATCGTGACTATATCCCATTCAAAAGACATGCTCTTTTATGGTTAGGTTTGATGAGGCAAGCTTTCCCATTCTCGAGCAAAACCCTCAAAAGACTTTTAGGTAACCGATTTTTACTTAATCCCGCAACTCATCAAACAAGAACTGTCATACGATTAGGCTAAATCGGTTTAGGTAACAACTTGTTTCTAGCTTGATCTTTGCAACTCATCAAAGAAGAACTGTCACTCGGATCAAACTGGAAACAAGTGGTTTGAAGAAAATCTTTTGAAAATTTGGCTCGATTACGGAATTGCTTACACATATGAGACTACTACTCCCTTCATTGCATGATTCTTCCTGAATTAGACATAGGTGATCAGGCTATGTATAATTTAGGAGTAACTATGCAATGCTTGGACTAATCGACTCATATGATGTTGGTGTTAAGTCATAAACCCGCATGTATAATGAGTATGTACTTATAATGATATGATGAGATGCTATGATGATGTAGTTATATTCTAGGGTCAATGATGCAACCTAGTTCTCTATAACCGATGCTCTGATACCAATCTGTCACACCCCCAAATTACCTGTTTTACAGCGGAATGGAATACCTTGGGGAGGACTGTCATAGCATCAAAGTTACAGTTATATCGAACGACCTAAAGTGTCGTTTTGAAAATATCATTTGATTCATTAAAATAATCAGAGTTTACAAACATTAGGTCCAAAAATATTTCCAATATATCAAAACGAGTTTGTTACAATCAAACGATAGTTAAGTGCATAAAATATAGGTGAGACGCGTCGACACCGCGACTCTATGATAAGTCCACATGCATGCCATGAAGTGAATGCCTTAGATACCTGAGTAAAACATGCTAAAAGTGTCAACACAATGGTTGAGTGAGTTCATAGAGTTTGTTTAACAAGTAAAGCTTTTAAAGAGCGTTTATGCAACAAAGGCAAAGTTATTGGTCATTTAGAATAGTCCACAAAGCAAAGGCATTGTAAATCCACTCAGTTCCAAGTTCCGCCCATAAAAAACTTGCAACCTGTGTGTTCACAACCCATTGCACAAATTATAGTGTGTTTAATAGTCGAGTATAAGTTACCATAATAATTCACAATATTGCACCACGTATATAATAATTCAGGGGTGCTCCGAACATGGGAGACTTTGCACTGCTCCAACAAGGGAGACTCCTTTGTCACTCGACCACCTAGGCGAGAATTATTGAGAACGCTCCACCAATAAGGCGAGACTTTGCACACTCCACCGATAAGGCGAGAATTATTGAGAACGCTCCACCAATAAGGCGAGACTTTGCACACTCCACCGATAAGGCGAGAATTATTGAGAACGCTCCACCAATAAGGCGAGACTTTGCACACTCCACCGATAAGGCGAGAATTATTGAGAACGCTCCACCAATAAGGCGAGACTTTATAGTGATGCTCCGAACATGGGAGACTTTAGGTCAAGGTCATAACACGTACGGTTCATTAAGTTCAACAAGTCATAATTTTGTATTTAAGTTCAAAAGTTCCGTTCAAAAGTTCGTAATTAAGTTCAAAGATTTAAGTCGAGTTCAAAAGTTCAGAACAATCAAAGAGCTCAAAACATATCAAAAGGTTCAAGATAGTCGAAGCGTTCAAAATCACGTCAAACAAGTTTAAAATATATCAAAAGGGTCCTTGTACAAGTTAAAAGAGTTTAACTATATGTCAAAAAGTTCAAATCAAGTCTAACGTGTTCACTTATATGTTAAAGGGTCCGAATCAATTTAAAAGAGCTCAAATATACATGTTGAAGGGTCCAAAATCAAGGAAAGTGATTCAAATAATAGCGTTCATAACATAGTGATCAATTTAGTTCGGGCATAATCTACTTACGCGCATATAGAGTGAAACAAAAGATATTTAAGATCATATAAGTGTAAAGTAAAAGCAAGTAGTTGAGCATGTATCTCCCCCAAAGAGTTTATAAAACAATTAAACGAGTAAAAGTGGGGCTACGAACTCACCTGTTGCAATAGTTACGATGACAAAGTGGATGCACAGAAATGAGATGCAACTCTCTAACCGCGACCTATTATGAATGATATGATCTAATATAAGTCATGAAACAATGTCGTACATGCAAACTCATATGATATCCATACCACTTGTACACTTTTGAAATATAAAGTTTATCGTCGAAAAATAATCTTATAAAGTCTTGACAATTTATAAATTACTTTACAAATATTTATATTGAAATGACATCCTACGATAGTCATTTAGTGATTTATTATGAAACTATAACTTTTCGTCGTAAAATAATGTCATTTGACAATTTCATGAAAGTGACTAAACGGCCTTGAAAAGCTAGTCGTAAAATGGTGCACATTGAGTGTTAGGAAACAAACTCAACGGTTTTGGAAAGCTTGTATCATTATCTTAAAGTTTTAGCATTTAAGTTTTCATCGTAGAAGTCTCGATCATGGAGAAAAACATAGGTAAAGTATGGTACTTGTGTCCAAAATATTGTTTAAGGGAGGTTTTCGGCAAAGTTTAAGCGACCGTATTTTATTCGTTACAACTCCGCTTGACGAACGGTTGGACATTCTGGAAAATATGCTAGGCGAACTTACTTTTACTAAAAGACATCGTTTCATAAAAAGTACTCCATCAATTTTAAAAACGACCCTCAACATGGTCATTCGCGGCCGATCTTTCTTGGTTATTAGAAAATATATAGTTATACTTATATAAAATAGTTACGGCAACTTTGTTAAATCGCGTGTAATTTATTCGTTACAAGTCCGTTTTCTACGTTTTATATGTCCTTAGCTTCGTGTTAAAGTATACTAATATATATTTGATAAGTTGACACATTTTATAACGCTTAAGACTCATTTTTGACTCGTAAAAAGTTGAGAATACATGCTGAATTTTCTGAAACAAATAGTTTTCGTCGTTAAACTTAAAAATAGCATATCTTCTTCGTTATAACTCCGTTTTAACCCGTTCAAGCGGCCACGTTTTCGTTTTAAAGTATATTCTCTAAATATCTAGCCCAAAAATTTTTACTCACTGTCGAGATTTCCAGAATTAACAAATATGATCAGACCCTTAAATATAGTTGTCGAAATGAGTTTTTCTCGCGTAAAACTTATTCTAACCACATCAAACCAACGCCGAATCTATTCTAAACCGACCATACACCTTCTTAGGGTGTCATGGGTTCCTAGACATCACCAAAAGTGATATGTTTCAAGGAGTCATTATAGGATGATAAATATATATTTATAACACTTAAAACAATAAAAAGTGGTATAGACATCAATATGACTTGCATGTTTTTCTCAAGCATGATGAAATGAACATAATATAAATATGAAAGATGAATATGAACATGAAATGCTTACTAGTTACTTGATGAGGTTAAATGAACAAGGTTAATCCTAACACCTTAGGTTTTTATTTCAAAACCTTACTTAAGAGTGTGTCTAGATTGTAATGAACATGACTAGAAAAATTTTTGTGAACTCCTTCTTGGTCTTCCTAGGTGGCCGGTCACAATGGAGAAGGGAAGAAGAGAGGAACTTTTATTTCACCTTTGATATTTAGTTGTGTGTGTATATTTTTTGAGTATAATATGAATATAAGCATATTAGAAGTAGATATTTTGTATCAAAGGGTGTGAGTCACTCTTGTGGGTCGACATGCATGCAAAAGAAAAAGACTAGTTGTAGTTTGTAATAATTAAATGTATAAGTGAAAGTAAATGTGTAGTTATTTAAGGATAGTTGATAACTTGTGTACATATTTAAGCATTTAGGGTAGCGTTAACTAAAAATAAATTTTAACGGATCAAAATAAAATATATTGAAGTCATAAAAATTATAAAAATACATTTCTTATAAAAACTGAGTGAAATAATAATTATCGTGTAGTTTTTAAGAAAACCGTCGTAATTATATAAATATAACAATTTATATACAAAATAAATTTAAAACACCGGGTAAACTAATAATATAATTTTTATGGTCTTAAATTGAGTATAAAAATATATCAGGATAAGTTTTGGGAAGTGTCGGATCAATTGTTCAAAATAAATGATCGTACGATAGCGTTTATTTAATAAGAAAAATATACGTTAATGAAATATAAATTTTTCTCCGGGAATGAATACTAAAATTTGAAAAATGACCGGAAATTGAGAATTGTGACACCATTCCAAGTAGAGAGTTTTGCCTTGACGTTGTTGAAACATCAAGATGTCATTCCTTAGCTTGGTAGTTCTACCGGGTGGGAAAAATTAGGCGAGGAAACGAGTGGTGAGACCATCCCAACTTGAGATGAATCCAGCGGGAAGTCACTCAAGCCAATTACTAGCTTGGTCCCGTAGAGAGAATGGGAAGAGACGCAAGTACGTGGTCTCCCGTGTGATAGCATCAAGGTCGATAGTGTCAACGATTTTTAAGAAATCCTTGAGATGCTGATTAGGATCTTCGGAATGAAGTCCATGGAATGCACATCCAATTTACACCAACCGGATGGTGTCGGATCGAAGGGCCATAGTTTGAGCTTGAATTGAGAGCTCAATGGTGTTCCTATAGCCTTGATGGCTCGGTCTAGAGTATTTACCAAGAGTACGGCCTCTTGGCTTGTCAAGTGGTGGTTGGTTGAGTGGAAGTGTTTGATGTGGTGGTGGATTGTTGTTTGGTGGTGGATTGTCACCCATGGTAGAAAGTGACAAGGTTACGAAAAAAAACACAAAGAAGGGGGATAGACTACAAGGAAGCTAATGAAAAAGATAAAAAATTACACTTGATAGGAATCAAGCAAGGGGACCAAAACGAGATAGAAATCTAACTAGCTATTCTATTCCCCGGAAGCGGCACCAAAAACTTGATAGCAGGGTTCGGGGTCGAGAAAACCTCCTTTTCTATGAGCAAGCTTTTAAACCCTCTAGGCAGTGAACCTAATCGTTGTAGTGTAGTATGGGGTAAGCCTCGGGGATTGATTTTGTTCTCTAGGGGAATAAGAATGCTAAAGAGATTTATGTCGAGAAGGTGGGGACGTGGGGTTGAGGATGATTCTTTTTAGTATTTTTTTATGTTTTTTAGAAAGCAACGGTAAAATCTCGGGGTATATGATTGGGGGGTGGTACTTCTACCGATTCTACTACTTTAACTAATTATCTAATTAACTACAGATAGTTTATGCTAATTGAGGTGTGCTCGTATGATGATTAAAGATGTCTTCACTTCGATGCTATTACTCCCTAGTTATCTTTTATTGGTCAGTTGAATTAGCACTTCCTTTATATTAATTGATGCGTTGTGTTCTGATTAGTCATAGGTGGTGCCTAATTCCCTAGTTCTATGAATTGTAACTCTCCCTTAGCATACCCGGGATCGGCAAGTGCCAAAGCATCTCCCCCGAATACACTATTATCATAAAGCTACGACTCAAGCAATAAACACAACGATGGCCTAGGTGCACTCCTATGGATTTTTGCTATTTAGGATGTTCAAGCTTGCAACAATGAAATAAGAAGCCAATTTTCCTTACTCGTCTACCAATTATGACAAGAGACAACCTAACAACAATCAATAACTAGGCTTCATAGATCTAAGCAAACACAAGAGTAATTTATCTAGACATGTTAAACAAGCAAGCATACATACAATCAATTGAACATGGGGTAGACAGAATTATAATTTGGATAAGCAAACATATCTTGATGTGTAAAATAGGGTATGGGACCCTAGAATACTGTCCAAGTCGGACTACAACTGATTTAGGGTTTGCTCTCCAAAATTCTACCTCTTAAAATACATAAAAATCGAATTGTATATGTAGATTTACAATCGCGATGGCGTCACCTTTTGCTAGTGACGTTGTCAGGTCGCCATCATTAGGGTTTCGTTTCGGCCAAGTCGTCGTTGGGACGGTGTCACATGAGATGTGTGATGCCGTCAGTATTCATGCAAGACATCATCTGAATCTTGGATCTTGGGTGTCTGGTGTAGTTTTTGTGAGTGACGCCTTCCAGAAATAAGGCGTGACGTCGTCAGGCTTTAGGACCAGAAATTCCGCTGAGCCGTTGTGTGCGCTTTGATCAAGTCTTCCATATACGGACGGTGTCGCCCTTTGGTTGGGACGCCGTCAAGTGTGCTGGATGGCCTTTGATCTTGACTTTTACATTTTCTTCATGTTTTCGCTACTTTTCGTCCAAATATGCTTCATTTGAGCATTTTGCTTCCAAAAGACCTAAAAAGTGAAAAGGGACAATTTTAAGCAGTAAAAAATATAAAATGTGTCGCTTTTAAGCAGTAACCTGGAAACCCTATAATCGAAAGAAAGGTTATGGCGTAACAACAGAGATAGGTTATGCCATAAATGGTTGAAACCTAGAGTAAGCTGATACTGGAAGAAAGGTTACGGAGTAACCAATGAGATAAGTTACGCCGTAAATGGCTTAACGAGATTGAATCCATGTAATCCTAAATGCCATTTTTCCAACTCCATTTCCTGCAAAACGGTTAAAACAAATGCACAAAACCAAACTATACTAATAATATAGAAAGGAAAGGTATAATTCGGGTTGTCTCCCGAAAGATCACTTTTGTTTATTATCGAGTCTTTAAGTTAGACTCAAAGCCACTAGGCTTTATGTTGGCGCGAAGAACATAGTACTAGTTAGCTTGCTATTGTCCTTCGCATGATAAATTTTTGCCCTGTGTCCATTTACCTTGACATATTCCCCTTCGCTACTGACAACTTCAATTGTCCCATAAGGAAATACTTGACTTACCATATATGGTCCAACCTAGCGGGATCTCATCTTTCCCGGGAAGAGCTTAAGCCTTGAGTTGAATACTAGTACTTCTTGGCCAACCTTAAACTCATTTCCTTTAAATCTAGCATCGTGCCATCTTTTGGTCCTGTCCTTATAAGCTTTTGCGTGATCATAGGCCTCATTTCTCAATTCAGCAAGTCGATTTATTTGAGAGAATCGGTGTTCCTTTATCTCATCATTATCCAAATTAGCATTTTCAAGGGCTCAGTATGCTTTATGTTCCAACTTAACCGGAAGATGACAGGCCTTTCCGTACACAATCCGAAATGACGTGCTACCTATCGGGGTCTTATAGGCGGTCCTAAACGCCCACAAAGCTTTGTCTAGCTTGTCAGCCCAATCTTTCCTGTTACTACTAACGGATTTTTCCAAAATGCGCTTTAGTGCCCGGTTAGTGTTCTCAGTTTACCCGTTGGTTTGGGGGTGTTATGGCATAGACAACTTGTGGAGAACCCCATAGCTCATAGGAACTCTTTCCATAATAGCGTTGCAAAAGTGTGTCCCTCTATTGGTTATAATATATTTCAGAATTCCAAACCTAGAAAACAACTTCTTTAGGAATCTAATAACATTCCTAGCATCACAAGTTTGTAGAGCCTTGATTTTGACCCATTTTGATACATAATCAACAACGACTAAGATATAGTACTTATTTTTCGAAGGGGTGAAAGGTCCTATGAAGTCGATCCCCCAAACATCGAATACCTCAAATACTATGATGTTATTTAAGGGCATCTGATTCCGCGAAAAAATATTACCTGACCGCTGACATGTATCATAGCTCCTTACATACTTAGTAGCATCTTTAAAAATGCTTGGCTAATAGAATCCTACTTCAAAAACTTTTTTAGAAGTTGTATCAGTGCCATAACGTCCTCTAGTTGGTCCGTCCTGGCAATGTTCCAGGTTTTTTTGTTGCTCTTCCTCGAAAACGCATTTTCTAATGATTCCGTCAGCACATGACCTAAACAGGAAAGGATCGTCCCAAAAATAATATTTTAAATTTGAGAAGAACTTCTTCTTTTGATCATACATCTTATTTCTTGGAAGGACTCTGGTGGCGAGATAATTTTCATAGTCGACATACCATGATTCAGGCTCAGGATCCTTAATTTTTACTGACATCAAATGTTCATCAGGAAATGAATAGCGTATAGCTTTGACGTCAAGCTCTTCTAACTCAGGATTCTCTAGTCTAGACAGATGGTCTGCTTCCAAATTTCTAGCTCATTTCTTATCTTTGATTTTGACCTTGAATTCTTGAAGCAAAAGTACCCATCTTATCAACCTGGGTTTAGCATCCTACTTACTAAACAAATAATTCAAAGCTGAATGGTCAGTGTAGACAACAATTTTAGACATTACCAAATTAGACCTAAATTTATCAAAGTCATAGACTACATCAAGAAGTTCTGTTGATCCCAGTTGAGCAAACGATCTAATATAGAAGCTGACTTAACGAACACAATATATTAAACACTATATGGAATCTAGTGTTTAACCTTAAGAAAAATAATAATAATAGAACAGTAGTTATCACTAAACACCTCAATATATTTATTAATATACGAATACTCTTAACAGTATTAGGGTTTTACAGCTGTTGGGTTCAGTCCCAGATAGATCTTATGAGCCTAGAAAGAGTATAGCTATCATGTGTAATCACAAGACAACTGTGGAGAACCTTTGCAAGAATTTTATTCACACGGAAAATAAATACAATACTCAAGAAGACGATAAACACCAATAACTTGATCCTCTATGGATCTATATTATTTCACTATTATTGTTATTGAAACTCGTGCCTAAAACCCTAGGCGCTAGTTTCTTTTATAGTACAAGAAACCCTAACTTTGCAGCTTGCTAATCACGTAAAAGATATGCACTATCTATTCCTAATTTAACTCATGCATATCGTAACTAATAAACTATTAAAGCGGAAACTACATATCCGCAGAAACAAAATAACTGTCAGAGGAAACTGCACTATCCGCAAAAACCTCACTATCAGCAGAAACTATTACTACTATCAACATGAACCTTATCAGCAGGAACCCACTTTTACATAATTCCTAACAATCCTCCCCTAAACTTGAATTTGACTTTGTTAACTTCAAGTTTCCAGATAGATCTTCACCATGCAAGAGGATTGAGTAAACCAGCAGCTGAAACCATAGTAAGCACTAGCAGATCATCTAGAACCACCAGATACATCAATGAAGTCCAAGTTCCCATCAGCAACTCCTAGAAGGATCCAACATCATCAGTAACCAGAGTAGTTTTGATAAGCCTTTACCAAGTAGCTACTCACTCTTGGGCTAACTGGTTCTTGAGTGGAATCATGACATCACCCTGGTAAACCAGTTACCAGTCTAACACTTAGAACGTGAATCAATGGTGTGTTGGAATACCCTAATGGTTTTTGGCAAACCATAAAAGCCATCAACGGATTTGACTTGTCTTTACCTGAAGCTGTTTAACTTATGACTAGTCATGGTGTTCCACTGCCTTTACCACAAGCCATGAACTTGTGGGCTAGCCAACTCTTCATCTATGAGGACATGGTGAGTTGAGCACCATACAACTTATTGGCAAGTTGTCAACCATCCAACGGATTTGACATCTCTTTACCAGAGCCGTTTGCTCATGGAGTAGCCAATGTTTGGTGTGTGAGACCAGGGTACATTGATAACCTTCTGATTTTTAGTAAATCAGCAACTATCAACAGATTTGAGAATACTTACTAGAGCTGTACCCCCTGAGTAAGTTAACTCTTTGGCACAAAGACCATGGTGAGTTAAGAACCATATAGGGAACCCAAATGTACAACATGATCATCAAAGAAGAAAGTTAGAACAACAGACACTATATATAAGGTTTTTTTTATTATTATTTTTTTATTTTTTATTTTAAAACACAAATAAATTAAACATGTACAAAAGGAAATAAAGAACAAATAACAACATACCACCCATCAATTGGAAGAATCAGCAGAAATAGCAATTAACTTATCCTTTAACCTTTTGATCAACTGCTCTGCATTAGTCATGTCATTCCCAACTGGAGCAATAGAGAAAGCCAACTTCTTCTTCAACATTTGTTCCAACATTGATGCAGACAAAGGATAATCTTGATCTGAAAACATGTAAAGATGGACCCCCAGACCAAGTCTGCACCACATGAATACTAGAGAGTGGATAGAAAGTCCAACTAAAAACCTTCCACTGAGATTGACCTTCCCAAATCTTAAAACCAGCACCATCTTGATATTTGGAATCAAATAACACTTGAAGATCACCCAACAAAAATAAACCAGCCCCTTGTGCAGGGTGAGATTCAAAGTGTTTTGAGACCATACCATAAAGAACAATCAGATCCTGTCTATCTAGAAAATTGAGGATCTCAGAAAGAAAAGTAAAGTGCCTAACAGAGTCATCCTTGCGATAAACTAAATTACAATCTCCCATATCACCAAGACCTGTAGGAGTGAGTTTCCAGTTCACCAAAGGAGACCAATCTACCAACTCCTCATCTGAATCATCCTCCTCAAAGTCCTTTATAAAAGTGCTGTGAGTGGCATAAAGATCAAAGGAACTCCCCTTCTTTCTTGCTAGACTCTTCTGTCTTCTTCCAAAAGAAGGAGAAGAAGTATCACTAACAAGTGTAGCCTCAGTGGTAACCATAGCTTCCTTTGCAGGTGAGACAGCTGGTGGATCTTGGGGAATAAACACAGTCTCTGTCTGATCAGCAGAAAGATCCTTCTCCTCATGATGTGGAACATCCTCAGCAGAAACTGATGCAGGTATGTCAGAAGAAACCTTTGAAGTGCTATCAGAAGGAATGTCAGAAGGCATATCAGTTGATGTCTCCTCAGAAGGAATGGATGCAGTTGCAAAGGTATCAGTTGTCTTCAATCTCTTAGAAGTAGGACCTTCGAGTAGAGATGGAGAGCGTTTCACTTGACGATAAGGACTAAGACCATCCTTCTCCAATCTTGAAAGAATTATGTTGTACTCCTTAATCAACCGATCATCTGATAAGGATTTCACATACTTCATAGTCCATCCAGTATTGTAGACACCTGAACTCGTGTTCTTTACAAATTCTCTCATATGTTTCCTTTGTTCAGCTTGAGATAGAGGCTTGTCCCTTTTTGCTTTAGCCTTTCTTTCTGCATCTGCCTTTTTCCTTTGATTCACCAAAGCCATTATATCATCAACATAATTCTCTTGATCAATGGCACCTCCTAAAATGGATTGGGGAAGAAGTGGATTGTTAGATACACTACCAGCCAGTTGATTCCAAATGTCAATAGTGAAACTCATAGGAAGATCATCCAGTTCTTTCTTCCTTTGTGGTGTGACCTCAGGAACTGTGGAAATAAACTTTGAAACTCTACATCAAATGTAGCTTGAGTCTGTGCAGCAATATCCTCATCACGTTGGGAAATATTATGAAGTTTCAAAAGTCTAGCATGTTCAGCCTTAAAGTCCTCAGAATCCATATCCTCTTCAACTACTTTACCCTTTCCCTTATCAATATGAGAAGCAGGCATGGGTTCATCCTCAACAGTAGTATCCAATATATCAGAGGAAATAGAGTGAGAAGCTTCATAAACAACTGTAGACTGATCAGCAGGATCTGTAGACTCCTTTTCCTCACCTTTCTTCTCAGTAGCAATAACTTTTGGAGGAATATCAACCTTATCAGCAGCATCAGAAGGTTCAGATGAATCCACCATACTTGGCTTAAGAATCATTTGACTGAGATAGTTCCTCTTTCTTCTCTGTCTCCTCTGAAACACTTGTAATTCTGGATGCTTTGGAAGTGGAGTCTTTCCTAGGGACACAGATGCTAGAACATGAAGAGCCTCAAGATCAAAATTAACCCTTTTATGACCCTGTTCCTCCTCATCATCAGACACCACAAATCTACTCCTCCTCCTATCCAACCTCACCTCCAAATCTGTCACCCTCTTTAATAACTTCACCATAGCACCACCCAAAGTGTGCTTAGTCTCCTTAAGCTCTTCCCTAGATTCCTTGAGCTGGAGCTCCAAATCATCAACCTTCTTAACATACCTGTGTATCAAACTAGACATATTCATTAGCATATTAGGATCCTCAGCTCCACCAGCAGGAATACCTGTGGTTTGAGGAGCTTCATAGGACCTAGGAGGAGACACATGAAAATCAACACCAAAAGTGGTGTCTTCCTCAAAATTATGTCTAGGTGGACTAGGAGGTTGAACAAAAGGCTGAGTAGGATTAACCTCATTCTCAATAGGAGTTTGTTCCTGTGAGATAGAGGCAACCACTGGCTCCTCATGAGCAACAGACCTTGATGAAGGTGGAGGTTGTGGGTCATCAGTGGCAACTGATGCAGAGGCATCAGCAGCAACATGGACACCAGACAACATAGTGAGTAGCAAGGGTATATGTTCTCCAGCATAATTAGTTTTCATTGTAGCAAACAACTTAGCAGTTAATTTGGTAATGACCATTGGAGTTTTGTTAGAGGTTTCAATGCTTAATATCATTTGTAAAAATCTAGGATACATTAGAAACAAATGTTTGGTATCCTTTAAATTCTTAAGCATTTCCTCAAAAATATATCTTGAAAAATTATATTGTCTACCATGGGCCAAGCATATCATAGCATTTGCAATTGAATTGGAGAACTGATCCCAACCACCAGATTTAGGGCTAAGGCACTGAAGCAGGGTATGGACTAAAAACCTCCACTTACGGCAAAATTTATTTTTATACCAAATTATTTTTCCATCAAAAGGATACCCTAAGCTGGTTAGTCCAGAGATAATTTCATCTCTAGTATTCTCAAAGAGACCATCTGCATCATCAAATTGTAACTGAGTCCTAATAAGAGACTCAGTTATCACATACTCTCTTCCATCAATGGTGGCCACTATCTCCTTGGCTGAACCAGTGAGAGATCGCTCATGAGCAGTGGCCCAAAATTGTTTGACAAGAGAGTCATAAACAATTGATGGAGAGTGAGTAAGAGCATACATGATCTTGGAGCGCAAGAGAAAATCAATCATAGAGTCATATATGTCGCTCCCTTTGGCGTGATCCAGAAATGCAATTTTGTTGTGGTCGACTTTGTAATCAAGAGATGCCATTGATGAAAGGATTGAAGTTGAGAAGGATTCAAAAGCAGAGGGAATTGTATAACTTGATTGTGGGATAATACTAATTGAATATTTAGATAAGTTTCCCAAAATAGCCGTTTAAATTGGCACAAGATTCAGAACAAATCTTTGACCAATTTTGACTTTAAATGAATCCTAAATTAAATCCTCAAATTATATCAAAACCAACAGCAATGAAAAGTCAAACAGCGGAAATCAAGTAGTCAAACGGCAGAAACGAATTAAGTTTTGTCCGTAGTAAGAATTCAAAGCTATCAGCAGAATCCACAGCCCATCAGCAGAAACAATCACAATATCAGCAACAATGAAAAGGGAATCAAATCAAATCTTTGACTCATAACAGTGCCTTAACTATCTTCAATCAGAACTTTTTGTGATGCAAATTCCAACCATCAATATTTACCATAACTTTTACCGACCTAAGATTCCAAAGAGCCTATAAAACCAACCCCTTACAGAATCAACCATACAAACACACATAACCCTAAGCACCAAAAATCAAAGAGATAACCATGATCAATTCTCCTAACCACCCAATTAAACTATCATCATCTGATAGTGAACCAAACTGGCTGAACTACTTCCCTCCTGGAGCTTCCAATAGTATCACCTACATCTTAAGAGAGCCTCCCACTAGATCACCATTTTACTTAATGCCATGAATGAGGAAACTGATGATGAGGTGAATGACCCAACCTACAGGCCACGCAACTATAGGCCACTCAGTGTTGCTCCTCTTGCTGTTCTTCCCCAATGACCTTCAGTTCCAAACCCCCAACCATCCTCATCCAACCCCACCAAGAGAACCACTATGATGGGGCTTGCTGCAGCCCCAGTGTGGGAATGGATGGACATGCGGGGAAAAGAGCATCGTACGATGCCATAGTGGGGAAACAAAAGGCCAAAGAGGAGGCCTTGAAGAGTGAAGCCATGGTCTGAAGGAGTGTTGGGTCTTAGGGAATGTTGGATCTTGCTTGTTATGTTTTGTATCTGTACTGATGTCACTGCATCTCAGAATGCAGTTGTTTTTAATGAATAAAAGCTCTTATCCTTTGTCTTTTTGTTATCTGTTTCCATTGATTGTGTGTTTGATACTTGATCTGCAAGATGGTTAATAGAACACAAAACATACATAAAAATATATACAGATATATTCATAAAAAATATACAACATAAAGACCTCCCCTTAAACCAGAATCCTCCCCTTAGGCACAATCCTCCCCTCAAACACAACAATCAGGGGTTGATCATGCCTATATGGATAACCAAAAATTGAAATATGGGACCATCAAACCTATTGTTAAAAAATCAGCAATATTTTCATCTGTATGAATTTTAACCACTTGAATAAGGTGTTTTTCATTAGCATCTCGGATAAAGTGGTGTCTAATTTCTATGTGCTTTGTTCTTTGATGAAAAACAGGATTTTTAACAATGTAAATTGTACTTTGGTTGTCTATAAAGATTTTAGTGTTCATAAAATTGAACCCATAATCCAATAATTGGTTTTGAATTCAAAGTACCTGACCACAATAACTAGCAGTAGCAACATATTCAGCTTCAGTAGAAGATGTAGCCATAATGGTCTGCTTCTTGCATTGCCAAGAAATTAATCTCCTTCCCAAGAACTGACAACCCCTAGTAATAGATTTGCGATCAAAATTAGCACCAGCATAATCACTATCACTATAAGCTTCCAACTCAAATGGAGATTCTCTAGGATACCAAAGACCCAACTTGGGTTGGCCTTTGAGATACTTGAAAATCTTCTTGACTGCAGTCAAATGGGAAGTCAAAGGAGTGACCTGATGCCTAGAACAAGCACTGACTGCAAACATTATGTCAGGCCTAGAGGCAGTCAAATACATGAGAGAACCAATCATTGATCTATAGAGATGCACATTAACAGCAGGATCTGGTTCATTATTTGACTTAGCCTTAGGAGCTTCATAGGGTGTAGTAGCAGTCCTAACAAGTTCCATGTCAAAATTCTTGAGGATGTCATGCACATACTTCTCTTGATGAATGAAAATGCCATCTGATTTCTGCTGCACTTGAAGGCCCAAAAAGAAAGTAAGCTCACCCATGGCACTCATCTCAAACTCACTTTTCATCAACTCCTCAAATTCCCTGCACCAAGCTTCTTTGGTAGAACCAAAGATGATGTCATCCACATACACTTGCACAAGAATAATATCCCTGGAGCTCTTTTTTAGAAAGAGAGTCTTATCAATAGCACCTCTCCTGTATCCATGTTTCAGCAGAAATGAAGAGAGCCTAGGATACCAAGCTCTTAGTGCCTGATGAAGGCCATAGAGTGCTTTAACCACTTTGTAGACCATATCTGGATTATGAGGATCTACAAAGCCCTTTGGCTGAGTGACATATACTTCTTCCTCAATTTCACCATATAAAAATGCACTCTTCACATCCATTTGATAAACCATGAAGCCCATGTAGGAGGCAAATGCCAAGAAGAGTCGGATGGCCTCTACTCTTGCAACAAGAGCAAAAACCTCATCATAATCAATACCCTCTTCTTGTCTGTAACCTTGAGCAACTAACCTAGCCTTATTTCTAACCACAATTCCCCTTGCATCCCTTTTACATTTGAGAATCCACTTAGTGCCAATTGCATACTTACCAGGTGGCAACTGAACAAGTTCCCACACATTTTGATTCAAAAATTGTTGCATCTCCTCTTGCATTGCAGCTACCCAATCTTCATCTCCCAGTGCTTGTGCAACACTAGTAGGTTCAACCTGAGATAGGAAACAAGCAAAGATACAATGGTGATAGTCTATATGATTGTTCCTATGTTGATCCAGAATGTAGCTGATAAAAGCAGATTCACCAAACTTTGTCTTCTTGACCTTGCTTCTTTTTTGCACAGAAGAAGTAGGATCACCAATGATTAGGGATTGTGGATGAACTGTGTTAATTCTCTTAGTGACATTTGGACTAACATCCACTGAAGTGGCCAGATCAGTAAGAGTAGGACCAAATTCATCATCATAAGAAGAAGAGCCAAAAATGCCTATGCTTGACATGTGATGTATGCCATCCAAGTCAGATCTGGAATAATGTGAATTGGCTAAGTCAGATGGACTTGGAAATCTGGTTGGGGTTTCAACAAAACTCAAACTGTCAGAATTTGGAGTATTTGAGGTAACAGCAGGAACAACTTCTCTATCAGAGGGAACCGGAACACAAACAGCAGCATCAACATCAGGAGAGCCTGACCCATTATCAGGAGGATCAGCCACATTACCAGCAGGAACAAATATAGTACCAGCAGTATCAAAGTTCCTTTGGGCTTCAATAGTAGCCTGCCTTAATAGTTCCTCTGTATCTTTGGAGAATTCATAACCAAACATTTCAGCATCATCCTTTGCTGCATGCTCTTGGCATTGAAGCTTCACCAGCTCTTTTGCATATCCTAGATCACTTGAAATAACATCAGAAGCAGCTGAGTCCTTGGTACCTGAAAAGTGGTTAAAAGGAAAGGATGGAACAAGTATAAGTTGTTCATCACACTCTGGATCTGACTCATCATCTGAGGAACCTGCAATGTTAGTTTGAGCATCTTGTGGTTCTGCAGAGAGGTTAGATTTATAACGAGTATAACCTAAATGGTCAGTTAAATAGTCAAGATCAAAGTACCATTCTTGAGCTTCTCCCTAAACATTTGGCTTGTCCTCCATAAACCTCATATTCAGTGTTTCTTCAACCCTCTTTGTGGAGATGTTATATAACCTGTAGGCTTTACTATGAGCTGAATAGCCTACTACACATCCCTCATCAGCTTTCCCATCAAACATGCCCAAATGATGACTGTTGTTAAGAATGGTGACATGACAACGAAAAAGCTTAAGATGGCTAATGGTAGGAATCTTGCAAGACAAAAGTTCATAAGGTGTCCTATTGTGAGGATTAGTTATCAACACCCTGTTCAAAACAAAACAAGCAGTGTTAACTACTTCAGTCCAGAACATGGTAGGCAACTTAGAATCAGCAAGCATAGATCTTGCTGCTTCAATCAGGGTTCTGTTTTTTCTTTCAGCAACTCCATTTTGTTGTGGAGTCCTGGCAGTGCTATAATCCCTTTTATCCTCTTTGTAGCACAGAGCTCCATCAATTTGGTATTCTTGAACTCTGTCCCATTATCACACCTAATGGCTTTAACCTTCTTGTTTAAGTGATTCTGTACCAGGGCAATAAAATTTTGAAGAATCTGGAATGTTTCATCTTTAGTCCCCAAAAAGAATGCCCAGCCATACCTACTATAATCATCAGTAACCACCAAACAATAGTACTTGTGATCAATACTTTTGATAGATGTAGGACCAAAAATATCCATATGTAGAAGCTGCGAAGGCTCAGAGATAGTGTTGACTGCAGTAATGGACTTATAGGAAGCCTTGTGTTGCTTTCCCTTGTTGCAAGCCACACAGTTATGCTCATTAGTAAAGACCTTGGAAGGAAGGCCATTAACTAACCCAAGTTTATCTAGCTTGTTGATTGTTTTGAAATTCACATGAGCCATCCTTCTATGCCATTTGTTAGATTCATCCAAGGATGCTTTTGCCACCAAACAAGCTAAGTCACCTGCAGAACAATTTGACTGTCATTAGGTATTTGGAAATCTTTTGAGAGAACAAGACATTCAGTATCAGTGAACAACACATAGTTTTCCTTGTCACAAATTTGGACACAGAAAATAGATTAAAGTTTCTCAATGCTTCCACATAATACACATTCTCAAAGTCCAGCTGGGCAGTTCTAATAGTTCCCTTCCCTGTGATTTTACCATCTCCTCCTCCAAAAGTAACAATACCTCCTTGAATAGACACAAAGTCATGGAGTCTGTCTCTGTACCCTGTCATACTCCTAGAACAACCACTATCGACAATGCCTAAATCTTTATTAGAAAGAGGATCATCCTACAAGATAAAAGATATACAACAACATTAGTATACATGGTGACCCAAGTCATCACTAACTTGGGCCTGCCTTGTGGATCACATTAGAAAAACCTGCAGATGGATGAGATCCACTATTTTTCTTGGAAACCCTCATAAAAGATGGTCGATTGTGTGTCCAAGAGCAACCTGCTGAGGGCTTAACAGCAATATCCCACCTTGCCCTCCTTTTATGCAAAAGGTCATTATTAACAGGCCTGAAATCATTTTGAAAATAAGCACTAGTAGGTCTATATAATGTTCTATTAACATTTCTTCTCCAACTAGATGAAGATGACCTATAAGCAGCAACTGGTCTACCAACAAAATTGATTATGTTGTTCCTCACTTTTGATCCAGAGGGAACAAACTGAGGAATGTTTGTCACATCATTCCAAACAAATCTATATCTCTGTTGATTAGTACACACATTCATCTGCTTCTCATAAAAATCACAATCTTTGATAAGATGAAATGCATTACCACAAACAAAACATGATTTCTTCTTAAAATGCTTATTCAAAACAGGAATAGTCTTATCACAAACAGAATTATTCAAACCATAACCAAAATCATAATTGTTTTTAACAAAATCAACAGAACAAGACATGTTTCTAAAAGAAGATGTCTTTGAAGAAGGTTCTTTAACAGCAACTCTTGGGGCTTGATAAACTAGAAAAGGCTTGGGAGAGGCAGACTTGGGAGAGGCAGACTCTTCACTTGAACCACAACTAGAATAGTCTCTAGACTGGGTCTCTGAAGTCCTATCATTTGAAGAACAAGAGACAAAATCATTAGTTTCACTGCCAGTGTTAGATAAGTCATTAGAATTTTGTCCATAGGTAATATGTGGTTCATCCAAGTCTGAATCTGGGTTAGGTAGTCTAACTATACCATTAATTGAAGAAGGCACTGAATGCATTTCACCTTGTTTAATGAATTTAGAAGATTTATATATTTCTTCCTCTTCCTCTGAGACTGGATTAAAAACACTATAGTAATTAGGGTCATATATATCATCGGAGTCAATGTAATTCGTGAAGCCCAACCCCTTTTTGGTTTTTACTGACATAGTACTTGACCTTAATTTGTCTAGGTTTTTAGCTTGTTCTTGCCACTGTCTATGTCTAGCCACCTCTGCTTCTAAATCAGTCTTTAAACTCTCTTTTTCAGTAATAACTTTAGTATATTCACTTTCATTAAACTTTAGCACATTAGCGGTGTTTTCCAAATCTCTTTCTAAAACTTTAATTTTCTGTTCAAGAGCCATTTGATTTTGTTGGTACTAGGCCTTTTGTTTTTCTAAAGCTTTAACAGTTTTCTTATATGCCTGGACCTGAATAAAATATTCTTTATATTTATCATTGACATCAATAAATTTACTTTTAAGAGCATCATATTCAGCATTACACCTAAATATACAATTTTGTACTTGAGAAGTGATGCCCATCATAGCAAACTCTCCAGCAGTCTCAGCAACCAGTCCAACCTGAGGCTTTTCATCCTCACCATCATTCACATGATCATCCCAGTCTAACATGTTCTCCAGTGACAACAAGGCTTTAGGCTTCACCTCCTCAGCTTCCTTGAGCTTGTATGCATTATACCTTCTTCTGTCACCTCCCTTATTGTCTGGACATTCTCTAGCAAAGTGACCAAGTTGGTTGCATTCAAAGCACCTGATCTTCTTCCTGTCAAACATGGATGATTCTCTTCCCTTGTAGCCAAACTTTCTCCCAGATCCCTGCTCAAACCTGTTGACCTTCACAGCAAGCATGGTCATCTTCCATTTGAGGTCCATCTCCTCTAAATCCCACTTATCCACTTGCTCAAAATCTTCATAGACCAAATGTTGTTGGTCTTCAGTTTCAGCAACAAAAGAGTAGAGCACATCTTCCATCACAAAGTTAGACTTTGATCTTCTTATAGAGGAATTGTGTGTTCTGGATGCTGCTGATGAAGAAGTGGGACTCTCAGCATAAGACACCATTGTGTTAGCACTTGTAGCACTAACAAAGGATGAGTGTGTTGGAGTTGGAGAATAAGAAGAGTAACCCTTGATATCAATCTCAAGAGATCTCAGTTTATTGTATAAGTCATCAAAGCTGATATAATCAAGGCCTCCCTTTGCCTTGAGAGTGAGAGAAACCTGCCTCCAGGAAGAAGGTAAAGCACGAAGGAACTTGAGATTGCATTCCTCATTGTCATGTTTAGATTTCATCTGATTAAGCTAGCTGAGAATTTTCTGAAACCTGTCGTATCCCTTATGAATCCCCTCTTCTTCAGAGATTGAAAAATATTCCAGAGATTGACATCCATGTTGGAGATATAATTTTCTATCTTCATGGCCCATATGTCATATTCATCCTTCTTTAGGTATGGAAATTTGGCATTGGTGTTGGACATAGTGGTGACCACTTGCTGAATAGTGGACTGAGTGTTTGTTTGCTCAGGCTGTTCATCATTTTCTGAATCTGAATGTTTTGATGATGGCATTGTTAAGGTTTTGTGTAGAAGAATAAAACTGTCTTCTTAGAAAGATTCTCACGAGGCTCTGATACCACTTGTTGGGTTCCGTCCCAGATAGATCTTATGAGCCTAGAAAGAGTATAGCTATCCTGTGTAATCACAAGACAACTACGGAGAACCTTTGCAAGAATTGTATTCAAGCGGAAAATAAATACAATACTCAAAAAGACAATAAACATCAATAACTTGATCCTCTATGGATCTATATTAATTCACTATTATTGTTATTGAAACTCGTGCCTAAAACCCTAGCCGCTAGTTTCTTTTATAGTACAAGAAACCCTAACTTTGCAGCTTGCTAATCACGTAAAAGATATGCACTATCTATTCCTAATTTAACTCATGCATATCGTAACTAATAAACTATTAAAGCAGAAACTACATATCCGCAGAAACAAAACAATTGTCAGAGGAAACTGCACTATCCGCGGAAACCTCACTATCAGCAGAAACTATTACTACTATCAGCAGGAACCCAATTTTACATAATTCCTAACAATAACCTTGAAGTGATCGACTTTAGATATCTCCAAAACGTATATCTAACTCTAACCTAGGACCTCCTTTTATAGGCTAAGGAGTCCTTTACAATATACAATACGTAATCTACAAGATAAATATCTCTACTATGTTTATCTAATACAAAACTTTCTACTCAAGACATTCAAGAATAATAAACACTTTAACCGACATAATAATACTAGCAGTGGTAAATAACATTAGCAATGGTACTCGTCTTCTACTAGCAGTACTTTGTCTTGAGTAGTGGTAACTATCCTTCTAGCCGTGGTAACTCTTATACTAGCAGTTGTTCCACACTTAGTGTAATTCTTCTTAGCAGAACCAAAAACCCAACAAGTTCTTTCTCGGTGGTAGTATAGTGTTCTTGCGCGTCATTTAAGGTCTTACTAGCGTAATAAATTGGCTTGAATTTTTTTTGTCAACCCTTTGTTCCAAAACAGCCCCAACAGCATAGTCGTTGGCATCACACATTAATTCAAAGTCACTATTCCATCATGAGCGATAATAACAGGAGTTGTAGTCAATTTATTTTTCAAATCGAAGTCATTTTTACATTCATCATTAAAATCAAATTTCACATCCTTCATGAGTAGTTGGGTCATAGGTTTAGCAATTTTAGAAAAATCTTTAATAATCTTCAATAAAACCCAGCATACCCAAGTAAACTCCGAATCCCATTGAGATTAGTAGGGTAAGGGAGTCTAGAAATTTTGTTAACTTTTGCCTTATTGACTTCGATTCCAGACGAAAATTTTATGTCCTAAAACAATCCCCTCCTTAATCATGAAATGGCATTTTTCCCAGTTAAGGATAAGGTTAGTTTCTTCACACCTAGCAAGAATTTTAGATAAATTGTTTAAAAAGAGGTGAAAGAGTTACCAAAAACTGATAAGTCATCCATAAAAACCTCTATGAAATCCTGACACATATCATAAAAGATAGCCGTCATGCATCTTTGGAAGGTGGCCGGGGAATTGCATAATCCAAATGGCATTCTTCGATAAGCAAACGTTCCGTATGGGAAAGTGAAAGTAGTATTCTTTTGATCCTCAGGAGCTATTGGTATTTGAAAATACCCTGAAAATCCATCAAGGAAGCAATAGTATTCATGTCCCAAAAGTCTTTCTAACATTTGGTCGATGAAAGGAAGTGGGAAATGGTCCTTGCGAGTTGCGTCGTTTAGTTTTCTATAATCGATGCAAACTCTCCATCCTGTTACATTTCTTGGCGGTATCATTTTGTTATCTTCATTACGACTACTGTCATTCCTCCTTTTTTGGTACTACATGGATAGGGATAACCCATGGGCTATTGGAAATCGCGTATATCAACCCTGCGTCCAAGAGTTTATTGATTTCATCTTTTACCACGTCTTAAACTTTGTGGTTTAATCTCCTTTGCGGTTGTATGATGGGTTTGAATTCATCTTCCATTAGGATGTTGTGAGAACAAAACGAATGGCTAATTCCATTAATGTCTAAAACCTTCCACGTAATTGCTCCCTTATGCTTGCTTAAAACCTGTAACAACAAACCTTTTTCCTTGTCAGATATTAATGAAGACATAACAAAGGGAATTCAAGATCATCATCAATAAATGCGTATTCTAAATAGGAAGGGAGCTCCTTGAGTTTTAGAGCATTTCTCATTTTTCTCGTGGCATTAGCAGAACACAAAGTATGGTTATCTCCAATGTTTCCTTCATCCTCATTCATCTCTTGAAATCCTGAGTCGTCGGATGAATCGACCTTGTCACTACTTGCTAGGAGAACTGAATCTGACGGATCTGGTTGAAAAGACTCATGCACATGCTCCTGAACATTGATTTCAACGAAGTCAAGATCTTCAAGGTTGTCGTCAGTAAAGGTGGCGTATTTCATGGAATTCTCTAGATCAAAGGTTGTCTTATCATTTCCAATTTCTAAGGAGATCTTCTTATTAAATACATCAATCATGGCATGTAAGGCGGCTAGGAACGGTCTCCCAAGTAGAACTGGAACATTAGCATCTTCTTCTATCTCAAGGACAATGAAGTCGATTGGAAAAACGAACTTATCAATTTTGACCAAGAAATTTGGCTAGGTCAATACACGTTCTTGTTGGCTTAAGTTTGCCTAATTTCAGCCTTGAATACATCGAAAAAGGCATAAGGATAATGTTAACTCCCAGGTCAGCCATAGCTCTTTCGAAAGTGACACCTCCTATGGTGCATGGTAAAGTAAAACTTCCAGGGTCCTTTTCTTTGAGAGGAACGTCATTAAGGAATGAAATTGAACATCTTTCGTTCAAGGTAACATATGTTTGGTCAGAAAGTCTTCTGCAAGTAAGAAGGTCCTTCATGATATTATCATATTTGGGCATTTGTTCTAACGCCTCCACAAGAGGTATATTAATATTGAGCTTTTGCAGTTTCTCCCTGAATTACTAAAACTGTTGTTGTTCCGGTTCCTTCCTAAATCTTTCGGGAAATGGAATTGGTGGTACGTAGGACCGGACTTTTTCTTTTTGTGTGGTTGGCATGATTTTTCCTCTACTTTGTCCTTCTTTTGTGGTATTTCATTATCTTCATTCACGGAGTTCGAAGGATAGGCTGGCTCTTTGTAATTTAACTCACTTCGAGTGGTAATTGCGTGAGCTAGATCCCTAGGGTTGATTGGTACTATGTAGTTCTCCTTCGTCTCTGATTCTAACAGATTCGGCTAGCTTTCCTACCTGATTTTCCAATCTTCTGATTGTAGCCGCTTGCATTTTCAATATACAGTTGTATTCCTTCTTAATACTCCAAACCATTCTTTTACTTTCATCCTGCTTCTTGCTAGATTACTTCACAAGTTTTATAATCGGCGTTTCGAGGTTGGTTACTCTTCCTTCCATGGGGATGTCAAAATTATGTTTAACCATTTTTACCTCTTCTATTAGTGAATTCATATAAGACTCAAGTTATTCCAAGTTCTTCATCATTGATTCAATATAACTGTTTTTAATTTGAGCATGCCCTTCATGCCATGATGCTGAATGTTGGGCAATCTCTTCAATTCTTTTCCACCCTTTATCAGCAGTCATCTTGGGAATAGGTTCCTTGGAGTCCAATATTTGTCGAGTCTCAACGTTTAGCCCATTGTAAAAAATCTGAAGTTGCTCGTGTTTATTGAGTTTATGCTCTAGGAATTTGAGGAGAGCTTCTTGTTATCTTTCCCAGGCCGCAAACAATGACTCACCATTGTTCTGTCAGAACCTTCTGATTACTTCAACTTGTTGTAATATCATAGCTGGAGTTTGATGCTCTTTTAAGAAGGCTTTTTTAAATGCACTCCATGTTGTAACAGATCCAGAAGGTAGCTTCTTCATCCAATCCCTAGGTTTTCCTTTTAGGGTAAGAGGAAATGCTCTCACCATAACATGGTCTCTGGACACACCTGATGCATGAAATAAATCCGCAATTTCATAGAATCTAGAGATGTGTTCATGTGCTTCCTTGTCCTTGTTCTCGTAAAAACTGCATTTCTTTAACTCGTCCAGACACAACCCCCAAAACTCAAATATGATGTTTTCCTCGAGGGTAGGTATAGCAATCCCCTGTTCAACTTTAAAAAGGGTTAGATAATCGTTCATTGTAAGGGCCATGATAATAATAAAATGAACTTAAATATGAAATCCTAATATATCTCCCCGGCAACGGCGCCAAAATACTGATGCAGGATTTCCGACCATGATTTAAATTTCTAACCCTCGTCTACCTAAGGTCAACCATTACACTAACGAGCAATGAAACCGGTCGTGCATAGTATAGAATGTGGTAAAGCTAAGGTCGTTCCCAAGAGCTATGTCATTTTAGATCCTATTTAAGTCTAGTGTCATGGATTTAAAAGAGAATAATAGTTTGAAAGATTAATTAAACTATTAAATAAGAAAAGAAATAGCGAAAATGAAATAAAATTGTAAACAATAGGTAGAAAGGGTGCTAACCTAATTATTCATCCTATCATGTTATGTATATGTTTTCTAATTAATACTCCCTATCGCTTAAAGTGGAGTTTAGATTCGCCAGACTCCTTTGGTCAATTTTTCTGGCTTATTACACATAGATCCCTACCCGATATCAAAGGTATTACCCTTCGGATTGACGAGGTCCCCGGTAATCTATGCTAAGTCATTAAGTGCCCTACATGCAAGATTCAAAACTATGTGTGCCCTGGTGATAAGGATTTAAAATGTACGCTTTTAGGGGGTCATTTAAGCCCTAAATCGACCACTGTTATATCCGTTACTGCTTAATTTTGTTCCTTTTCACTTTTTAGGTCTCTTGGAAGCAAAATGCTGGAATGAAGCACATTTGGACGAAAAGGAGCAAATACATGAAGAAGATGACAAAGTCAAGATCCAAGCCACTCAAAGCTGATCAACAGTACATGACGGCATCCCAAACAAAGGGCGGCGCCGTCCCTCTATGATGACTTTATCAAAACATGCACACGACGGCTCAGTGGAAATTTTGGTCACAAAACCTAATGGCGTCACGCTATAAAAAAAGAGGGCGTCACTTACAGTTCTCAACTTAGACGGGCCAGATCTAGAATCAATACGATGTCCCAACTAAAGACCGAAGGCGTCACAACTCTAAGGTGACGCCGTCCCATTGATGACTTGGCCCAGACGAAACCCTAATGACGGCGAGCTGACGGCGTCCCATGCAGAAGGTGACGCCGTTGCATTTGTAAATCTATATATAAAATTTGATTTTTCTGCATTTAGGGAGGTAGACGTTTGGAGAAAAAACCCTAAATCATTTGTAGTCCGAATTGGACAGTATCTTATGGTCCCATACCCTATTTTACACATTGAGATAAGTCTTTTAATCCAAAGTAACATTATGTCTATCCCTTATTCGATTGATTGTGTGTATGCTTTCTTGTTTACCATGTCTAGCTAAATTTCTTGTGTGTTTGCTTAAATCTATGAAACCTTGTTAGGTCACCATGTTTGTAACACAAGCATCAATATGAAGAAATAGAGATAAGAGAGATCGGTTGAACAAATACAAACACACACGTATGAATATTAAGACAAGTTATGCGTAGAGAATGAAAGTGAATGAACAACCAACCTTCAAGTGAAGGTTTACAAGACTATTTATAGGGAAGGATCTAGGGAAACACACAAGCTCCCTTCCTTTCCTTATTGGGCTTGGGCCAAGGCTTATGGGCTTTCTACATAAGCCTTGCCTTAAGTACTAACATAAAAGCCTAATTAAGCTAACTATTGCATATTAATTACTAACACTTGTAATCTAGTTTAGGAGTGATTACAACAATCTCTCCCTAAGTGTTGGTGATTAATAATTAAAGTGATCTTTAAACGTTGAAGGTGCTGATGTAATAGTAGCTTTGACGTCCTCTGACATTCTTCTTTCTTGTGAGAAGAAGTGTCTTGATTCCAACAATCTCCCCAGTGTAGGGATCTTGTTTACTTTGAAGTTTTTCAGCTTTGACGTCTTCATTTTCTTTGTTCTTTGATGTCTGTTCTTTGTGGTGGTAGTGATAGTATGTTGGTGTCAGCTACAGTTCAGCATCGTTGCTCCAGCGTCTCCACGTCTTTCTCCAACATGCTCATACGCTCATATGACAGTGAATTCCAGGTGTGAAGTAGTTCTCGAGTCTTTATAACTTTGTAGATTCTTTGATTGATGAAGAATCATTGTGACTTTGTGTTGCCTTTGATGTTTGAGAGAACTTCTTAAATGATGTTGTTCTTATGAACATGTAAATAATTTGCACGATCTTTTCCTCCCGTGAGCATCCATAAGAAGAAAACATAAAACATAGGTTAGAAATAATCCAGCGCTTACAAGTTTGAATTTCGAGTGTGTTAACAGCATGGTGTAAAAACACGTCTCTAGTTCTCACAAAGGCTATTCCAGAACTGGATTCCCACAAGTGAGATAACGCTATGTACCGAAGTACACCTACAGTTCAGGTGAGTCGCTGAGGTACACCGAAGCATCACCCCACGACTGTAGACCATTTGAGACAAACTAAGTGTAACCCACAAGGAGTTACCGAAGTGACCTGCTATCAGGGCTATTTGATGTTGACCCTGCCAAGAGTTTCCATTCAATCACTGAGGATCACATGTGTGAACCTCTCATAAATGTTCTCGACAGATTGCTAAGATCTGTGTAGGACTCGATAATGTATCACTTGTTTTCTTATTGTTGAACGACAAGTGATGAAATGTCAAGTGTACCTAAGAGATCTTTTGATTTATCTCGTGGCTCTAGACTCAATTGTGCGCTTTGGTTTTCCTAAGCAGAGACTAGGGAGAGGGTCTCCTTCTTCAATACCAACAATCTCTAAGAGAAAGCCAATAGTTTACGTAGGGTTCCCTGTGAGAATGAAACAAGCTTCTGTTGAGAGAAACTTGAGTGGCTAAGAAGGTTTAGTGCATGCGTCACTGGGTCCATGACGACTTTAATCTTCGATACCGGTGTCATCTAGTGACAACCAATAGCATATGAATTGAACCCGGTGTCTGCCCTAAGTTGAATAATCTGGAGGGCTATTTGTTTTCACCCTTTTCATTACGTTTCTTTTTAATTCTTCAACTCCTTCTTTCTCCGACTCTTATTCTCTCCTTTTTAAATCATACCTAAGGACTTCTAAATTCTAACTTTTGATGATGTCCTTGGGTAGATCCCTCCGGCTCAGGTGGATCATAGGATGGTTATTCCTAACCTTAGTCACCTTATAACTCCATGACTAACTTATGTTGCCGTAAACCATTTTCATGAAAATCTCTCAAAGTGGTTATGAATAAAAGCATTTTGTACCACTGAAAGAGTTTTATATATTGCAGAAATACTCCTCCTCCACACGTGATTAAGTATTTTGACAGAGATCTGCATGGTGAGAGAAGAGCGCGCACTTTTGAATTGATCAACTCAGGATAGACAATTCCCTGCGAGACATGGTTATATCACTGACTAGGTCAGCTTGAAGTTGTAAACACTCCTTGGATAGGAGGTTTGACCCGTCAATGTTCATGTCTACCAAGAATTTCTCGAATGGTACATTCTACGAAGACAAGTCCTTTGCGAGACACGTTTACATCACTACCGAGCTAGTTTGAAATTATTACCTGTCCCGGACAAGTCTTTTCGAGTTACTGACATTTAAGAGCTTGTCAATTCATTGGTTAATTCTTTTAACACGAAGATTCAATAGCAATTCACAACATATTTCTTATCACATAATTTTCTCCCCCTAAAAAATGGCATATACATGTTATTTTTGACGAATTTTGATATCAAATATGACCATTTCGAGTTTTGTGGGAAGATAACCACGAAGAACAATTTGTGAACAAAGTTTTAAGCAAATACTCCCCCTCAACAAGTGATATAAACTTTTGAGGTTTTGAAAACATGAGGGGAAGTACTTGTTCTTTTGAGCAAAACTTCGAAGGTGAAAGTTTTGATTAGTTTTACTCAAAAGTAAGAAGCTTTCGCTCCTTTTATAAGGATTTTGGCACTGAAGCGTATTACAGGGTCCTTTCATGAGAAGTACGGGTTGTACACTGTTATATGTGCACAAGCCATCGTCAATAATAGATCACACATCCAAGAATATATAATGAAAGAAACAAATCAAGGAGTTCCAAGAAGTCCGTCAATAACACCAGGAGTTCTGTCTGGATGTTGGTAGCTTGTTAGAAATATGCTTTGACGTCCTCCCACGAAACACTCCAATGTCCTTATCTGATCCCTTCGAAACAACCTTTCATTGATCCTGTTGATGATCTTCTTTACATCCCTCCTGTCAATAGAATTCCACCTTTTCTTTGACCCTATGCCTTCATGAATCTCTTTTAACCGATATGCCAAACTGATAACGCTACACGCGTCGTTCGGGGTCAAGGGAACTTCCTTTTCTTCGAGCAAGTTTTATAACACCCTAGGCAGTGAACCTAATCGTTGTAGTGTAGTAATTAGGGTAAGCCACGGGTATTGATATCATTCTCTAGGGGAATAGGAATGCTAGTAAGAAGTTACTACGCTAAGGTTAAGGTTGAGGAAGATTATTTTTGTATTTTTATATTTTATGAAATGGAAAGGTACGAATCTCGGGTATTGGATTTGGGGGGTTGGTATTTCTACCGATTACTCTACAATTATCTAATTATCTAAACTAAGGTTGTGGGAGTCTATGTCTAATTAATGTACTACTCCTTAATTATCTCCTATTGATGGTTGAGTTGTCACGTCCTTATTCTTAGTTGCGTTGTGTTTTCTAAGGTCGTAAGGTGTGCATTCCCTAACTCTTTGAAGTCACCTTTAAGTGTAGTAAACAAAATCCACTAGGTCATTCATAAACTAACTTTGAGGTTATCTTTGGGTTTAGTAAACGAAATCCATTAAGTCATTCATAAACTATCAAAGATTTATCAAGTATTAAACACAACGATAGCCTAGTCGCACTCCTAAGCCAATTACAATTAAGATAAGAGACAACCTAACAATAATTAACAACTAGGTTTCATATATCTAAGCAAACACACAAGTAATTTAGCCGGACATGGTAAACATGCAAGCATACACACAAATAATCAAAGACATAATTGAATTAATGAAGTAAATACTTATCTTGATGTAAGATAGGGTTTAAAACCCTAAAATACTGTACAAGACACCTTAGGTTCGGTTTTAGGCTTTTACTCCAAAAGACTCTCCCTAAAACTGAAAAATTCGGATTCTATATATAAGATTACATATGCGCGGCGTCACCTTATGTTTCGTGACGCCGTCGTGTCGCCGTCATTAGGGTTTCGTCTTGGCCATGTTAACCTTGCGACGGCGTCACCTTATGTCTGTGACGCCGTCCTCTTCAGCTTCTGACGTCGTCTGGGTTGCATCTAGGCCGTCTGAGTAGCAACGACCTACTCTTTTAAAGCCCGACGTCGTCACTTGAAAATAGGGTTTTTGGCTACTGTATCGTCACAAAAATCCTCTGACGGCGTCGCAATTAACACCTGACGCCGTCGCCTTCTGTTTTCAGCAGGTTTGAGTGTCTCGATTCTGACTTTGGCCATTTTCTTCATATATTCGCGCCTTTTCGTCCAAATAAGTGCCATTCCAGCATTTTGCCTTCAAGAGACCTAAAAAGTGAAAAGGAACGATATTAAGCAATAACGGATACAAAAGTGGTCAAATAAGGACTTAAACGACCCCTCAAAATGGTACCTTTTAAAACCTTATCACAAACCATCACGAACCTTCTTTAGTGAATGATCACAAAACTTGTGCAGCTCCTTGCACGCCATGAAGCAATTTCGGTGAAGTTCACTACGGTAAACTACCCCAAATGGTTTCTTAATGATGGTTTACTGAGCAAGATTGTTTATGTCGGGAAGGTCTAGCTGTGGTTTTGTGAGATTAACATGTTTCTGGTACGATTCCATGACAAGTTGAATATCTTCTACACGTTCTTCGATCACGATGCTTCTAATGAATATTAGCAAGGACTTGATGTACTGAAGCTAGATGTTCATTGAGAAGTGTCACGTTCTTCCTTGTACCTTGGCCAGATACATGTCTTCAATGTCATTGAGCGACAATCATGGGAAATCCGCTTCAGAAAAGTCATATTCCTCTTCGTCTTGACGTTTGACTTTAATTGCTTTCAGGAATGAGTAGTCCCATTTAGACGACATAGTAACATTCATTATCGCAACGATCCGTTGTTCACTGAACACTTCCTTTTTCTATTTTAGCACCTGGCAGCTCCTGTAGTAGATTCTTCGTCATTCTGGCCAATGATGAATCCCATACAATGCATCAAGGTCATACTTTTCCACTTTGTCAGCAAACATATTTGTGGCTTCTTCCTTGATGGCTATGCTGTTAGAGTATATTGCTGCCGGGAAAGGGAAGGTGAGTGATGTGGCGTATTTCTTGGTAACATCGCTACCGTGTAGAAGAAATTCCAAGTCATTGTTGAAGAAATAGCGGTAGGGAATCTTGGGTTGATCCGGTCGGCCAATGGTAGGTAGTGGTTTAGTCCAGTCTGTGTAGTATGAAGCTTTGTCTGGTCTGGTGAAGTCAATGTTTGATTCAGGATTGAGCCAATCAATGTTGTTAGACATGGCTCGTGCTATGTTGTCGAGATGATATTTGACTTCAATTGCACTGTCGGAGCTATCTTTTAGTAGTTGAAAAGTTTCGTTCTTGATGCGTCTCAATTATGCTTTCGTCATCTTCTTCACCCTAAACTTTTCCTGAATTAACTTGCCATCCTCCAATGTTTGACCATCTGCCGGTTCTTGGCCTTCCGGTAAGTGAGGGGTTGCATCAACAAGTTTTGAGAACCAGTCATACTCTTCAGTTTCATCATCATCTAACCATGACACAACTTATATCTTTTTCTTCTTCTTAGGCTTTGGTGATGATGTTGGTTTCTTTGTTGATGTAGAAGAAGAAGTAGGTTGTTGTTGAGGCTCAGGAGTATCTTCATCGTCACCACCAGTGTATTCAAAGTGATCGCCGGTTTTCTCTGTATGTGGTGGTGACTCAGAGTCTTGAGGTTTGTCTTTTGCAGGAGAACGTTGTGGAGATCTTCTTTGGGTGGAGGACCTTGGGGGTGGCGGAGTCATGGAGGATGAATCGTCATTGTTCTTGTTTCGTTTCGCCTCAGAGTCCTTATCCGCATCATCATCGTCTCTTGGATGCTTAGCCGTTTCAGCTGCCGCTATGCATGAAGTTTTGAGTTGAAATTCTGGCAATGCCTCAAAAAGTTTAGCTTCGTCAGAAGTAAACATTGCAGATCATTTAGACATTTGTAGGACTGTGACAACTCGTAGTTTTAGGTCATTTCTCAAATTTACTATTCATCTCGGGAATTTACTATTCACCGGTCACTATTCAAAATTTTACTATTCATTGTTTTTGGAGTCAAAGTAATATTTTGAGAACATATTTCAAAATTTACTACTCACGAAACACTATTCATTCCCGGAGAAAATTTCTTCTCATGCTTCATTATTTCATCATTTATCGTAAACTAGGTTTACGAGTATCAAATTCGCGTAACCTTAATGGTTTAGCTGTGAATTCATGAACCAATCATCGAGGACATTGCATATAGACTAGGTTTAGTCTACATATCATTAGCATCATTATCATCATATTAGTTCATGCATGGTTTTGCATTTTACATTAAACGTATAATTTTCATATTAAATAAACGCTATCGCGTGATTAATTATTTTGAACAATTGATCCGATACTTCCAAAAATTATCCCGATATATTTTTATACTTATATTAAGTTTATAAAAATAATATTATGAGTTTACCCAGTGTTTTAAATTTATTTTGTATATAAATTGCTATATTTATATAATTACGACGGTTTTCTTAAATACTACACGATTATTATTATTTCACTCAATTTTTGCAAGAAATGTATTTTTATAATTTTTATGATCTCAATATATTTTATCTTGACCCGTTAAAAAATTATTTTTATATAACGCTACCCTAAATACTCAAATGTGTATACAATTTAACACTTAACTTCAATTAACTTACATTTAATTATACTTATACATAATATATAAAAAAAAAATGTATTAGCATGACTAATACCCCCTTGTCGACACAAGGGGGGTGAGTCATTTGGCTTGCCAAATATCTTACTAAGTATAATGTATTATACTAAAATATCACAAACACATTCACTTCATTATTTTCACAAGTAAAAGATCAACCATTTGCTTTCCTCTCTTCTCTCTAGAACCGGCCAACCAAGGGACCAAGAAGGAGATCATATATTTTTCTCTAATCAAGTTTTATATACTCTAGTATCAGTCTTGATTAAGGTTGTGCAATAAAAACCTTGGGTGATTAGGAAAAATCCTTTGTTCTTATAACCTCATCAAGTTAACTTGTAAGCTTTTCATATTCATGATCATATTTCATATTCATTTTCATGTTCATTTCATTAAGCTTGAGAAAATATGCAAGTCATATGATGTTTATACCACTTTTACATTGTTTTTAAGACTTATATATATTTATGTCATCCTATAATTATTCCTTGTAATATATCACTCTTGGTGATGTCTAGGAACCCATGACACCCTAAGAAGGTGTATGGTAGGATTAGAATAGCTTCGGAGTTGTTTTGAATGGGTTAGAATAGGTTTGGCGCGAGAAAAACTCATTTCGACAAGTTTTAAAAAGGGTCTGTCCTTATTTTCGAAATATGGAAATCTCGACAGTGAATAAAAATTTTTGGCCTAGATATTTAGAAAATACACTTTAAAACAAAAACGTGGCCGCTTGAACGGATTAAAACGGAGCTATAACGAAGAAGTTATGAATTTTCAAATTAAGCGAGGAAAACTATAAATTCTGAAAATTTCAGCATGTTATGTCTATTTTGTACGAGTCAAAAATGAGGCCTAGGCGTTATAAATTATTTCGACTTATCAAAAATATATTAGTATACTTTGATACGAAGCTAAGGACATATAAAACATAGAAAACGGATTTGTAACGATTAAATTATACACGTTTTCACAAAGTTGCCGTAACTTTATTATATAAGAAAAACTATATTATTTCTAATAGACAAGTATTACGGCAAAACAAGTGACCATATTGAAGGTCGTTTTTAACATTGATGTAGAACTTTTTATAAAGTGATGTCTTCTAATAAAAGTAAGTTCGCAAAGCATATTTTTCAAATTGTCCGACCGTTTGTCTAGCGGAGTTGTAATGAATTAAATATGGTTACTCAAACTTGGCCGAAAACCAACCTTAAACTATACTTTGGACTAAAGTACCATACTTAACCTATATTTTTCTTTGTGATCGAGACCTCTAGGAAGGAAACTTAAACACAAAAACTTTGAGATAATGATACGAGCTTCCTAAAACCGTTGAGTTTGTTTCCTAACGCTCGACGTGCACCATTTTACGACTAGTTTTTAGAAGCCGTTTTAGTCACTTTCATGGAAATTTCAACGACATTATTTTACGACGAAAAATTATAATCTCTTAATAAATCACTAAATGATTATCGTCGGATATCATTTCAACATAAATACGTGTAAGGTAATTTAAAAATTGTCAAGACGTTAAAAGATTATTTTTCGACGAAAAGGATTATTTTCGAAAATTCATAAGTGGTATAAATATCATCCGAATTGCATGCATAACATTACATCATAACTTATTACATATCATATCATTCATAATAGGTCAGTTTCGAGATTCACGCTATATTTTGGTGTATTCACTTTTGTCTTCGCATCAATTCATCAAGTGAGTTTTCATAGCCCCGCTGTATACATTTATACTTATTTTCAAACTTACGGGGGAGAATACATTGCACATCATTTTTATTACGATACCAAGTATATCAAATTCATTACATTGCTTAAGTTACCTCATGCCAATTGAATGTCCCCATTATGTAACATGAACCGTTAATTTCATAGAAGCGAGGGTGAGTGGATAGATCTATCGAGGGTGACTCCTCCATCCGGGTTGGTGGATTCCAACTGGTTAAACGGATGCATTTCATTTAATATCATTATTTGAGTTGTTTGGCAAACACTCTGTTGGGGCGAACATCATGATCAGTCTAGATTCGGTGTCATGGACTTATAGCAATTGTAACATTTTTTTTTGTGTGTGGCATGATTGTCATACCTGGTCTATACTTGTGTAGTCGTATAAATAATTTTCGTAAACCTATGATTTCTCACCAACATTATTGTTGACCGTTTTAGCAATGTATTTTCAGGTAACTAAGACATTCGCATCATGGCACGAATAAGGAACCCTCATAGAGTCGCGGCGTCGACTCGTCTGATTGTATATTATGGTTTTCTTTCAAAACATCGTTTGACTTGTAATGATATTTTCCGCAAACTTTATCAACTTTTGGGACCTTTCTTGTAACTTTGAATGTTTTAATTAAATATCAAACGATGTGTTTTTAAACGACACTTTAGGTCGTTCAATATAACTGTGATTGTGATGCTATGACAGTCAATCCCCAGGAATTCCATTCCGCTGCAAAACAGGTAATTTGGGGGTGTGACAGATTGGCATCAGAGCTTCATTTATAGAGAACTAGGTTGCATCATTGACCCTAGACTATAACTACATCATCATAACATCTCATCATTTCATCATGAGTGCATAGTCACTTTACATGCGGATTCATATACATTTTATTCGAGTTATTTACTTTTATTTTACATCGGTTGTCACAGAGATGTCTTCAGATTCCGACCCTATCCCTATATCATCTGACACGAACATGGAGGATGTCTCATCCGACACGAACATGAACGATGCCTTATCACACACTGTAGTTGTATCTTCTATTGGCTCTACTTCAGATCTACCACTTATAGTGACTGACACCGAGACCGAACCCTTTGAGGAGGGCGTATTCGCACCTACCCCACCTGTTAGCCCTACACATGGCCCGATTCACCCACCATCACCACTATTATCATCATCATCTTCATCATACTATCTTATGGAACCTATACTTACATTGGACTTGCCGCTCAAAAAGCGTGCACGTTTTGACATCCCTGCATCACCCTCTATAGAGCCCGAACCACCTGTTAGGTTCGAGATAGGTGAGAGCTCAAAGGCTGCTGCTGCTAGACAGCCTTCCACTGAGACATTAGGGGCACGTATAGATAGCCAACAGGTTCAGATTGATAGGATTTTAGGACAGTTGGAGGAACTGTCATTAGATCGAGTGGAGAACATTGAGGAGGAGGTTGAAGGCCTCGTGATAGGTAGGGTTTCGATTGATATGGCTCATCATGGTTTAGAATCTAGACAGTTAGAGAACCGGGAGCACATTGTTGAGTTGAGGCAGGAGATGCCTGAGTTATATGATAGAGCCGAGATGGCACAGGACGAACTTCAGCGTCAGGCTTAGGAGTTGGCATTAGCTCGTGAGAGCATTGTTACCGCACAGGGTCAGATTAGCGAGTTGGGGAGTTTGATTGCGAGTTTGACTATACAGGTCCGAGATCTACAGGATCGAGCTGGCGGAGCACCAGGAGGTGCCTAGTGTAGACTTTTATCATGTATAGTTTTTATTACTATTATCCTAGTCACAAGGTGTGTGACATTGTTTAAAGAACTTGGTGTCTTTTGGTTGTTGTACAAACAAATGTATCAAGTATTGACTCTACTATGTAGGAATGGTTTTACTATCTATGATATCGGTCCACGTAGGCCGAAATTTTCATGTATATTGTCCACGTGTGTTGTGATTATATTTGTGATATTTCGTGGTTGTTCCGTTGTGATTTCATTTATATTATACATGTTGTGGTTGTGGATATATATGTGTAATGTTTGTTTCTACTTACGAGTTCTCATAATTGTTTCATCTTATGGTTTTGAAGAGTAATGGCGCCAAAGAAAGCCACACCTGAATTGACTCAAGCGGCTATGCAGAAGTATGTGAACGATAGCATAGCCAATGCATTAAGGACTGAAAGAGCATCGGTGGCGGCTGCTGCTGAGGCTGCGACAACTGCTGAGGCCGCTAGACTTGCTGCTGCTGCAGGTATTGCAGGAGGGTCCGGGGTTAGAAGCTGTTCGTATAAGGATTTTAAAAGTGGAGATCCCACTAATTTCAAGGGTACTGAAGGGGCAACTGCCATGGTTAGATGGTTCGAGAAAATGGAATCCGTGTTTTTGTTATGTAATTGCCCGGAGGATAGCAAGGTTAAGTTTGCTACGAGTACACTACTGGATGGGGCAATGTCGTGGTGGAATTCATATGCTCAGCCGATGGGAATGGAAAATGCTTTCAAGATCACCTGGGAACAATTCAAGAGTTTGCTAACAAGGAAGTATTGTCCGCGTACGGAGGTGAAAAAGTTGGAGACCGAATTCTATGAACTGGTAACTATTGGGAATGACATTGATGCTTACATTCGGAGGTTTCAAGAATTGGCCGCGTTATGCCCATCAATGGTTTCGGATAACGAGAAGCTACTGGAGGCTTTAATTGGGGGACTTCCCCAGGTTATTCAAGGAGACGTGATTTCTTTTGATCCGCAAACGATTGAGGAATCAATTCGAGTGTCTCAAAAGCTCATGGCACAAGTAGTAAAGAGAAGCAACATCGCCAACATCAACCGAAACAACAACAATACCAACAACCGCTTCAATTACAACAGGAACCGAAACAATTACACCAACTATAACAACAATAACAACAACAAACCAAAGTGGGACAATAATAGAGGTGGAAATGTCACTCAACAACCACCTAAGAGACAAGAGGTTGCAAAGGCCTATGTTGCAGGCCCAACGGAGAAAAAGGGGTACACGGGGATTTTGCCTAAGTGTGAAAGGTGTTTGAGTCATCACAAACAGGGACGTTGTCCTGATCCATGCGGGAATTGTAAGAAATTGGGTCATCAAACTAGGGAATGCAAGATGCCAGTTGCGGGGGAAAATCAGAAACAACAAGTGACATGTTTTGGTTGTGGAGAAAGGGGACACTACAAGACTGAGTGTCCAAAGGGAAGGAACCAAGGAAACAAGAATCAAGGTGGAATGGCACAAGGAAGAGCCTATGTCATAGGAGGTGGAGAAGCTAGGGAGGACCCGAATGTTGTCACGGGTACGTTCCTTATCAATAATCGTTATGCATCAGTTTTATTTGATTCGGGAGCCGATAAAAGTTTTGTGTCCACTACATTTGCACCTTTACTCAATATCAAACCAACCACATTAGACACATCATACAACATTGAATTAGCTAATGGTAACTTAATTAGCACCAACACCATTGTCCGTGGTTGTACACTCAATTTTCTAAATCATCCCTTCAATATAGACCTTATGCCCATAGAACTTGGTAGTTTCGACGTCATCATCGGTATGGATTGGTTATCCAAACATCGTGCGAGAATCATTTGTGATGAAAAAGTTGTTCATCTTCCTTACAATGGCGAAACTTTGATCATTCGTGGGGAACGAAGTGGAACTAGACTCAGTATTATATCATGCATCAAAACGGAGA
The DNA here is from genome assembly GCA_019973895.1 of Chrysanthemum seticuspe. Lineage (NCBI taxonomy): Eukaryota > Viridiplantae > Streptophyta > Magnoliopsida > Asterales > Asteraceae > Chrysanthemum > Chrysanthemum seticuspe. The sequence goes on along the minus strand of BPTQ01000009.1, from coordinate 213,004,725 downwards.
AGTACATAAAGAAAGGTTGTTTTGCTTTCTTAGCACATATAACTGAGAAGAAGTCTGAGGAGAAGCGACTTGAGGATGTACCGATCGCTCGAGAATTTCCTGAAGTCTTTCCCGAAGACTTACCAGGACTTCCACCGGCACGTCAAGTATAATTTCATATTGACTTAGTGCCCGGAGCCGCACCAATTGCGCGAGCACCTTACCGATTAGCACCATCAGAGATGCAAGAGTTGTCTAACCAGTTGCAAGAACTTTTAGACAAAGGATTCATTAGGCCAAGTTCCTCGCCTTGGGGAGCACCGGTCTTGTTTGTGAAGAAGAAAGATGGATCCTTCAGAATGTGTATAGATTATAGAGAGCTGAACAAGTTAACGGTGAAGAACCGTTACCCACTCCCCAGAATTGACGACTTGTTCGATCAGTTGCAAGGCTCTAGTATCTACTCAAAGATTGATCTAAGGTCAGGTTACCATCAACTTAGAGTGCGGGAGGAGGACATCCCGAAAACAGCGTTTAGAACACGTTATGGACATTATGAGTTTCAAGTAATGTCGTTCGGATTAACTAATGCACCTGCAGTATTCATGGATCTCATGAATAGGGTATGCAAACCGTATTTGGACAAGTTTGTTATAGTGTTTATCGACGACATATTGATTTACTCAAAGAGCAAAGAAGAGCACGAAGGCCATTTAAGAACGATTTTAGGACTACTCAAGAATGAGAAGTTGTATGCCAAATTTTCGAAGTGTGATTTTTGGAACCGTAAAGTACAATTTCTTGGTCATGTCATTGATAGTCAAGGATTACAAGTAGACCCTGCAAAGATTGAAGCCGTAAAAGATTGGGCTACTCCGACAAATCCTACAGAAATCCGACAATTTCTAGGACTCGCCGGATATTACTGAAGATTCATCGAAGGTTTTTCAAAGATAGCTAAAGCTTTGACTAAGTTGACACAGAAAAACAAGAAGTATGACTGGGGAAAGAAACAAGAAGCTGCTTTTCAGTTGTTGAAGCAAAAGCTTTGCAGTGCGCCAATTTTGGCACTACCCGAAGGAATTGAGAACTTCGTAGTATACTGCGATTCTTCAGATAAAGGGCTTGGAGCTGTTTTAATGCAAAACGAGAAGGTGATAGTTTATGCTTCTCGACAACTTAAGGTCCATGAGAAGAATTACACCACTCATGATCTTGAGTTGGGGACCGTAGTTTTTGCACTTAAGATTTGGAGGCACTACCTTTACGGTACAAAGTGCACAGTGTTTACGGACCACAATAGTTTACAATATGTTCTTGATCAGAAGGAACTTAACATGAGGCAACGTCGTTGGTTGGAATTACTCAGCGATTATGATTGTGAAATCAAGTATCACCCGGGAAAAGCCAATGTTGTGGCTGATGCTCTTAGCCGGAAAGAAAGACCCAAACCTTTAAGAGTCAGATCATTAGGAATGACGATCAGTTCACCTTTACCATCAAAAATACTCGAGGCACAAATCGAGGCACTCAAGGAGGAAAACCGACCAAGTGAAAAGCTTTATGGTATGCCCGAAAATGCAAATGACTTTGTAAAGAGAGAAGATGGAGTATTATGCTTCAAGGATAGAATGTGGGTACCATTTTATGGCAGGATACGAGAATTATTATGCATGAGTCGCATAAGTCAAAGTATTCTATTCACCCAGGTTCTGATAAGATGTATCAGGATCTCAAGAAACTTTATTGGTGGCCGAACATGAAAGCGGAAATTGCCATGTACGTTAGCAGATGTCTTACTTGCTCTAAGGTAAAAGTCGAATATCAGAAACCTTTTGGATTACTCCAACAACCAGAAATTCCCCAATGGAAATGGGAACGCATTACGATGGACTTTGTTACGAAACTTCCTAAGACATCGGGAGGTTACGATGCTATATGGGTAATCGTTGATCGTCTTACCAAATCAGCCCATTTCATACCAATTAGAGAGACTTATTCCATGGAACAACTTACTAGACTTTATGTCAAGGAAATAGTCTCGAGGCATGGAGCACCAATTTCCATCATTTCCGACAGAGATAGTCGATTCACTTCAAACTTCTGGAAATCATTACAAGATTCATTTGGAACCAAATTAGAGATGAGCACAGCATATCATCCGCAAACCGATGGTCAAAGTGAAAGGACAATTCAAACATTAGAAGATATGCTGAGAGCATGTGTGATTGATTTTGGAAATGGTTGGGCTAATCATTTGCCATTGATAGAATTCTCGTACAATAATAGTTATCACACCAGTATAAAAGCGGCACCATTCGAAGCACTCTATGGTCGAAAGTGTCGATCACCTGTTTGTTGGGCCGAGGTTGGAGACGCACAACTCACTGGTCCAGAAATGGTACGGGAAACAACAGAAAAGATAGTCCAAATCCGAGATAGACTCAGAACTGCCAGAAGCCGACAGAAAAGGTACGCAGATGTTAGACGCAAACCATTAGAATTTCAAGTTGACGACAAAGTGATGTTGAAAGTATCGCCTTGGAAAGGCGTGGTACGTTTTGGAAAACGCGGGAAGTTGAACCCGAGGTACATTGGGCCATTCAAAATTTTGAGCAGAGTTGGCCCTGTAGCTTATCGACTTGATCTTCGGTCAGAACTTGGTCACGTACACAACACGTTTCACGTTTCAAACCTGAAGAAATGTCTTTCGGACGAATCACTCGTTATTCCATTGGAAGAAATTCAACTCGACGATAAACTAAATTTCGTGGAGGAACCGGTAGAAATCATGGACCGCGAGGTCAAGCAGTTGAAACAAAGTCGTATTCCAATCGTGAAGGTTCGCTGGAATTCTCGAAGAGGTCCTGAGTATACTTGGGAACGGGAAGACCAGATGCGCCTCAAATATCCTCATCTTTTCACCGACAACACTGTAGGACCCAACAAGGAATGTATTCAGGGACTGAATTCCTTTTTGGATGGGCGAATGTGACAACTCGTACTTTCAGGTCATTTCTCAAATTTACTATTCATCTCAGGAATTTACTATTCACCGGTCACTATTCAAAATTTTACTATTCATCATTTTTGGAGTCAAAGTAATATTTTGAGAACATATTTCAAAATTTACTATTCACGAAACACTATTCATTCCCGGAGAAAATTTCTTCTCATGCTTCATTATTTCATCATTTATCGTAAACTAGGTTTACGAGTATCAAATTCGCGTAACCTTAATGGTTTAGCTGTGAATTCATGAACCAATGATCGAGGACATTTCATATAGACTAGGTTTAGTCTACATATCATTAGCATCATTATCATCATATTAGTTCATGCATGGTTTTGCATTTTACATTAAACGTATAATTTTCATATTAAATAAACGCTATCGCGTGATTAATTATTTTGAACAATTGATCCGATACTTCCAAAAATTATCCCGATATATTTTTATACTCATATTAAGTTTTTAAAAATAATATTATGAGTTTACCCAGTGTTTTAAATTTATTTTGTATATAAATTGTTATATTTATCTAATTACGACGGTTTTCTTAAATACTACACGATTATTATTATTTCACTCAATTTTTGCAAGAAATGTATATTTATAATTTTTATGATGTCAATATATTTTATCTTGACCCGTTAAAAAATTATTTTTATCTAACGCTACCCTAAATACTCAAATGTGTATACAATTTAACACTTAACTTCAATTAACTTACATTTAATTATACTTATACATAATATAAAAAAAAAAAAAAATGTATTAGCATGACTAATACCCCCTTGTCGACACAAGGGGGGTGAGTCATTTGGCTTGCCAAATATCTTACTAAGTATAATGTATTATACTAAAATATCACAAACACATTCACTTCATTATTTTTACAAGTAAAAGATCAACCATTTCCTTTCCTCTCTTCTCTCTAGAACCGACCAACCAAGGGACCAAGAAGGAGATCATATATTTTTCTCTAATCAAGTTTTATATACTCTGGTATCACTCTTGATTAAGGTTGTGCAATAAAAACCTTTGGTGATTAGGAAAAATCCTTTGTTCTTATAACCTCATCAAGTTAACTTGTAAGCTTTTCATATTCATGATCATATTTCATATTCATTTTCATGTTCATTTCATTAAGCTTGAGAAAACATGCAAGTCATATGATGTTTATACCACTTTTACATTGTTTGTAAGACTTATATATATTTATGTCATCCTATAATTATTCCTTGTAATATATCACTCCTGGTGATGTCTAGGAACCCATGACACCCTAAGAAGGTGTATGGTAGGATTAGAATAGCTTCGGAGTTGTTTTGAATGGGTTAGAATAGGTTTGGCGCGAGAAAAACTCATTTCGACAAGTTTTAAATAGGGTTTGTCCTTATTTTCGAAATATGGAAATCTCGACAGTGAATAAAAATTTTTGGCCTAGATATTTAGAAAATACACTTTAAAACGAAAACGTGGCCGCTTGAACGGATTAAAACGGAGCTATAACGAAGAAGTTATGAATTTTTCAAGTTAAGCGACGAAAACTATAAATTCCGAAAATTTCAGCATGTTATGTTTATTTTGTACGAGTCAAAAATAAGGCCTAGGCGTTATAAATTATTTCGACTTATTAAAAATATATTAGTATACTTTGATACGAAGCTAAGGACATATAAAACGTAGAAAACGGATTTGTAACGATTAAATTATACACGTTTTCACAAAGTTGCCGTAACTTTATTATATAAGAAAAACTATATTATTTCTAATAGACAAGTATTACGGCAAAACAAGTGACCATATTGAATGTCGTTTTTAACATTGATGTAGAACTTTTTATAAAGTGATGTCTTCTAATAAAAGTAAGTTCGCCAAGCATATTTTTCAAAATGTCTGACCGTTTGTCTAGCGGAGTTGTAATGAATTAAATATGGTTACTCAAACTTGGCCGAAAACCAACCTTAAACTATACTTTGGACTAAAGTACCATACTTAACCTATATTTTTCTTTGTGATCGAGACCTCTAGGAAGGAAACTTAAACACTAAAACTTTGAGATAATGATACGAGCTTCCTAAAACCGTTGAGTTTGTTTCCGAACGCTCGACGTGCACCATTTTACGACTAGTTTTTAGAAGCCGTTTTAGTCACTTTCATGGAAATTTCAACGACATTATTTTACGACGAAAAATTATAATCTCTTAATAAATCACTAAATGATTATCGTCGGATATCATTTCAACATAAATACATGTAAGGTAATTTAAAAATTGTCAAGATGTTAAAAGATTATTTTTCGACGAAAAGGATTATTTTCAAAAATTCATAAGTGGTATAAATATCATCCGAATTGCATGCATAACATTACATCATAACTTATTACATATCGTATCATTCATAATAGGTCAGTTTAGAGATTCACGCTACATTTCGGTGTATTCACTTTTGTCTTCGCATCAATTCATCAAGTGAGTTTTCATAGCCCCGTTGTATACATTTATACTTATTTTCAAACTTACGGGGGAGAATACATTGCACATCATTTTTATTACGATACCAAGTATATCAAATTCATTACATTGCTTAAGTTACCTCATGCCAATTGAATGTCCCCATTATGTAACATGAACCGTTAATTTCATAGAAGCGAGGGTGAGTGGATAGATCTATCGAGGGTGACTCCTCCATCCGGGTTGGTGGATTCCAACTGGTTAAATGGATGCATTTCATTTAATATCATTATTTGAGTTGTTTGGCAAACACTCTGTTGGGGCGAACATCGTGATCAGTCTAGTTTCGGTGTCATGGACTTATAGCAATTGTAACATTTTTTTTGTGTGTGGCATGATTGTCATACCTGGTCTATATTTGTGTAGTCGTATAAATCATTTTCATAAACCTATGATTTCTCACCAACATTATTGTTGACCTTTTTAGCAATGTATTTTCAGGTAACTAAGACATTCGCATTATGGAACGAATAAGGAACCGTCATAGAGTCACGGCGTCGACGCGTCTCATTGTATATTATGGTTTTCTTTCAAAACATCGTTTGACTTGTAATGATATTTTCCGCAAACTTTATCAACTTTTGGGACCTTTCTTGTAACTCTGAATGTTTTAATTAAATATCAAACGATGTGTTTTTAAACGACACTTTAGGTCGTTCAATATAACTGTGATTGTGATGCTATGACAGTCAATCCCCAGGAATTCCATTCCGCTGCAAAATAGGTAATTTGGGGGTGTGACAAGGACCAGCTTGGAAATCAATTCTGCATCGGAGACAACTGTAGGCTCACTTGGTTTGATTTGTATAGCTACAGGAGTAGATTGCATTGTTTGTGTGACCAATTGTATAAGATGTGGATAAATTTGTCTGGTGAACATCTCTCTTGTCACTCCAAGGACAGTGTCGAGGAGAAATTATGAGTGTATTCTTTGATCATCTTTTCCATTTCCCCTTGGATATCTTTGTTTAGAAACTATTGCATTTGTTCTCTTTCTTCTGAAAACTCGTTTATCACGTCCTGAAGAATGTTAACTCTGTCGGCCAGTTGATTTAGTTTCTTATTGACCACGTCTTTCTTCCTTACTTGCCTGACAGCTTTAACAATCTTTGTTTTAGCACGTGATATCCAAGTATCCGTCGGTTTCTTTACCGATTTGGATGCGGATATGGTGGTGTCTTTGGATGGTGGTGGTGAAGAATGTGAAGATGAGTCAGACGAAGATGAGTCATGAGAAGGCTCTGGCTCATTTTGTGGCTCAGAAGTTTGTTCCTGGTTACGTTCGGGACTATCTAGAGCATAATCATCGGCTTCTTTTTCAGCATTAGCCTTTTTTTCAGCCTTAATCCTAGCTTATTCATCTGCTTTAGCTAGAGCTTCTTCTTCTGCTTTTTCTTTAGCAGCAGCCTCAACATCTTCATCAGTAATTTTCTCTATCTTCTCCTTCTTTCTTTTCTGGTTCCTTAAAGTCAAAAATGATATTATTCTCTTGTTGCTTTTGTTGTGATTCATGGGTGGTGGTACCAGTTTCCTTATCGGGTTGATTAACTGCATCAGAAACTGGTGTGGTTAGTGCACCACCACTTGACCCTCTAGGGCCACGAGTCTATTGAAGATTGAACTCCTTAGCAACATGTTGTAATCTGAGATTCTTTAGCTTCTTGCGATATTCTCTTTCTTCATCATGTGGCTCTTCATCTGAGCTTTCTTCTTTCTCTTGCTCAACAACTGGAGTTTTCCCTTTATCAGATTTGGGACTGAGAGGTTTTGCTACTGTTAAAGTATTATCTGTTGGAGTTTCAGAGTAGATAACCTCTTCATCCGTATCAGTGTCCTCGGAGTCCTCGTCCATCAATTTTGGTTCAGGTTTAGGATTAGGGATAGCTCCCTTTGATGGAACTTTCCTTTTGAGAGTATGAGTCCTCTTTGGATACTTACGTGTACTCTCAGTGCTTGCAACACTTCCAGCACTGCCAGATCTCCTTGTCTTCTTGACAGATACACCAGAAGACTTTTCATCTATGAAACCCACTTTGCCTGATGCCACTGCTTCCATATAACGTTTGTACGATTGAAGTTCCTTGATCTCAGCAGTAAGAAGGCAATCTGGCAAAACAGCACCTTGTTTCTTCGTTGTTGATTCTTTGAATCTTACGACATTAAGTGTAGGCTCAAACAACACAGAATGATGTTTGGTGTCATCAAGTCTCAAAGGAATATCAGGATTATTCCCAAGAATCCTCTGGATCAACAGTTTTATGTATCTGATGTAAGGGATTTTGGTGCCAGGTTTCCTGAAATATGACATCATGTCATCCCAAATTAGACTTGCGAAATCGATGTGCATCATGTTGACCATGCCCCAAAATACTTGTAGTTCCATGAGTTTGGGATGCCCATAACCATTATCACGTCCAGAAACTTATTTGGTAATCATGATGTAGAGGGTTCTCCATGGCTGAGGAATATTCTTAAGATCTACTGAAAAGTGTTTGGTGCTAATCCCAGTAGCTTCATCATAGCCAATGTCGACCATGAACTGGAGAGTGGCCTCTTCGAAGGAGAAGCAATATAGTTGGCAGGCTGGATTGTAGGAAGAAGGAGAATAGCCCTTAAGTCTGCTGGAGTGACGGTGACTTGTTTGTCGTTGAGTGTCACTGTCACAACCTCTTAACCTTTGACCTTCTACATGGTACGCCATAATTGGTGAACATAAATCTCCGGCACAGTTGCAGAATTATTGAGCATATTCTTGTAAGGATGAGTCTTCAGAATATCCACAGCAATTTGACAAGAAGACTCAGAATACGTGAAATTATCAAAATCGACTCTGAGATTGTTCTTCCCAATCTTCATTATGTAACCGGTGGGGAAGATGTCTTCCATTGTGTGAACATTTGGTGCATCAACGTTTTGCATTGTGACGTCCATATTGTGATCTGAAAGTTATTGAGCCAAAAGAACCAAGATATCGAAAGACATTACGCTAGTTAACAGTTGATATTATTGACCAATTATTGAATAAGTTATGTTGATGAATGTTACGAGTCCAACGTCACTTGTTTGTTCAATAGTCCAAAGTAGTCGTGATAAGTTTAATAATTTTGAGTTTTAAAGTCCAAATTTTCACTCATTTACACAACATATTTACCATTGTAGCTTATTAGTGAGGTTATGGTTTTGTGACGTTATGATTTATTTATTTACAAGTTTGTACGCTTAACAATTCATTTTTATGGTTAAAATAAGGCTTAAGCGTAGAAATTGCAAGCTTATGCGTAAACAGTTGACCATACTGATAATGCTACACGCGTCGTTCGGGGTCAAAGGAACTTCCTTTTCGTCGAGCAAGTTTTTCAACACCCTAGGCAGTGAACCTAATCATTGTAGTGTAGTATTAGGGTAAGCCACGGGAATTGATATCGTTCTCTAGGGGAATAGGAATGCTAGTGAGGAGTTACTACGCTAAGGTTGGGGTTGAGGATGATTATTTTTTTTTATCTTTTTATGTTTTTTAGGAAATGGAAAAGTACGAATCTCGGGGTTTGGATTTGGGGGGTTGGTATTTCTATCGATTACTCTATTATTTAATTATCTAATTAACTAAGGTGAGGGTAGTCTATGTCTAATTTTTGTGTGCTCGTATGATGATTTAAAGATGTGTTTACTTAGATTTTATTACTCCTTAATTATCTCCTATTGATGGTTGAATTGTCACGTCCTTATTCTTAATCGCGTTGTGTGTCTAAAGTCGTAGGGTATGCGTTTATCTCTAACTCTTTGAAACTACCAAAGGGTCTCGTCTACAAAATCTCTAGGATTTATAAACTCTAACTCTAAGGTACTCTTTGGATGGTTTAGCCTACAACTACTCTAGGTGTTATAGTCTAAGTTTCACAAAGATTAATCAAGCATTAACTACACAACGAATGACCTATCGCATTACTAGATCATTAACAATTAAGATAAGAGACAACCAATCAATATTCAATAGTTAAGTTTCATATTCCCTAAGCAAACACACAAGTAAATTAGCCGAACATGGAGAACATGCAAGCACACACACAAATAATTGAAGACATAATTGAATTAATGAAGTAAAACACTTATCTTGGTGTAAGATAGGGTTTGGAACCCTAAAATACTGTACAAGACAGCCTTGGTTCGGTTTAGGTTTTTTACTCCCAAAGACTAGTCTCTGAAAACTAAAAAATTCGGATTCTATATATAAGATTACATTAGTGACGGCGTCACCTTATGATTTGTGATGCCGTCGGGTCGCCGTCATTAGGGTTTCGTCTTGGCCACGTTAGTCTTGCGACGGCGTCACCTTATGCTTGTGACGCCGTCCTCTTCAGCCTCTTACGCCGTCTGGATCAAATCTAGGCCGTCTGAGTTGCGACGACCTACTCTTTTAAAGCCTGACACCGTCACTTGAAAATAAGCAATTTGGCTACTGTTTCGTCACAACATGTGCTACGACGGCGTCGTAGATAACACCTGATGCCGTCCCCTTGTGTTTCAGCAGCTTGAGTGTCTCGATTCTTGACTTTGGCCATTTTCTTCGTATATCCGCGCCATTTCATCCAAATAAGTGCTATTCCAGCAATTTTCCTTCAAGAGACCTAAAAAGTGAAAAGGAACGATATTAAGTAATAACGGATACAAAAGTGATCAAATAAGGGCTTAAACAACCCCTCAAAAAGGTACATTTTAAAACCTTATCAAATATCCCTACACTTGGTATTTGCTTGTCCTCAAACAAATGTGCTTTTGGCCATTTAATTTATAAGTTAGGGGTCATGAAGCATTGGTTTAGAACAATCCACAACACATATAAGCCCCGCAAAAGTCATAAAAAGCACGAAAATTACATACTAGCACCTCACATGGGGTGTTTGGGTACTCACATCTCTCGGGTGTATATGAAATATAACAAGTTGGAAATGGAATATAAACACTCATTAACCGGTCCTAGTACATAAATTACCATAGGCTTGAGAATAGATCAAACCTCCATCGCTTTGGCGTAAGCACCTAGGAAAGACTATCAAAGAGGTCTTTTAAAGGGTTGTAATGTTAGGCTTACGGTAGGGAAACAAAGGGTTTGGTGGGATAGGCTATTTAGTGGTGGCAAGTCAAAAATCTTTATGTTAGAAGCATACGAAGAATGGCGTTGCTAAGCCAAGACTCGACACTCTAAACTCTAGATAACTGAAACAAACAAACATAAATTTAAAGGATAGATGTAGGATGGTAGCCCGTATTTTTTTTATACACTTTTACTCTACCATCCTCTACGGTAACATAAAAAATGATAGGGATTTATAGGCACATCCCTACACTTGAGTTTTTATTACTCTAACACTAATTTGAACCGAATTGAAAAGATCAAAACACTTGGAGTACATTATTACGTAAATAAAGGGAATTTGAATTTAACGTTCGTTTCCCGTCATTTTATAAACTTTAACTTTTCCCATGAGTCCCAATCGTCCCAAAACTGTATACAAAGGATATGACTCGACTTAGCAACTTATGCAAGCAACTAGATAATTGAACTAAGGGTTTTTAGGGTGATAACAATAATGCACTAAAAGTGAGTGCATACAAGGTAGGCTAAGGCGATTTGGGTGTACATTTGGGTGTGGGGTGTAAACAATGCTCTTCATTGATATTCCGGAAAACCGAAACATCACGAGAACCGCGAAAGGGATAGGCTCTGAGGGGTTAACTAGGGGTATCGTGTACTAAAGATGAGTACAACGCAAGGGTGTGGGGGAATTACTCAACCGATGTGGAAGAAGTAATTATATTACGGGTATCAAACAAGGGTTATCCTAATGCCTCTTATCATTTAGTTATTCCTAACTACACAAGTGTAGTCTTACTAGCGATCTCGGGGTGCATCACAAAACAAGTTCTAGAATCTATTATACTACCGGTTCACACTCTAAGCATTAAAGATGAATGCTTTAATTCCTACTAATCTAAGGGTGATCCTCACATTTTGGGTGGAATTAAGGTGGTAAAGGGTTTTTGTGCTAGTCATGTAACTTCTTATCCGTGAGACGCTTTATTAAGACTAATGGCCCACTCCTATATGTCATGAAAATTTTTAAATTTGGTGCCAAAATTACCCTAACTGACTTTTTCTCATGGTTTATTACACAAATACAATTGGACAAAGCAAATAATCAAGGATAAGCATAGTTTCAAAGTTCCCGTTTTATTTTCCCTCCCTACACTTAAACTGAACATTGTCCCCAATTTTCCCTGAAAGTATCAAAGTTATGATAATGGAAGGTAATAAAAAAATGAAAGAAACTAATACTCCCCTGATTAGCTCGGTAGGATCCGTGTGTGAAGTATTGGTTAAATCCTTTCCAAGAAGAATGTATGCGTGAAAAGCTCCTTCCAACCTTATGTATCTTCTTCTTGATAAATAAAACATGCACACTTGAAGAAAACAAATTAAACCTTCGCGTAAAATCGACGGTAATAATATATATAAGACTCTACTAAACTAGGATATAATGCTTGTGGAATGGATGTTTACAGAATTTCTGGAAAATTAAGACCTGGAAAATTCCAAAGTTTATAAGTAGCTCAGAAAACGAGGAAAAGTAATCAGTTTTTTTTACTCCTTCCTGACGCCGTCAGGTTGCGATCCTGACGCCGTCAAGTTATCCTGACAAAAACTGGTCTGCGATTTTCTGGAAAAAATTCTGGAAAATTTACATCTTTAAAATCTGGAAAAATTTTCTGCAAAACATCAATTATGACTCGATACAATCATTTGACTCGAACAAACACACATGTATATCTTTTAATTAATTGCAATTCTCATGTTTACGTATCTTTTGAAAACGTGTGTAATCCTCCCTACACTTATCCTTTATGTAAAATACCTTTTTATGTAATTAAGACGAGGTTAAAAACAAAATAAAGCATTTTTACAAATTTAAACATGAGAATAAACAATCAATAAAAGATATACGACACACAAATAAAAATGAAAAAAAAATACACATGGGTTGCCTCCCAAGAAGCGCTTGTTTTTGTTCGAGTCACGAGCCTGACTCTACCCTTATTTAACGGATAAAGGGGAGGTTTTCCCTACACTTAAGCTTAAGTGCGGGTGATAGTAGCGATACACACCCTTAGGGTGGAAATTTTCAACGTGAGGAGAGGGTGATGGGTGATTTATATGCTCAAAGGAGTGTGCTCCATTCATTATAACCTTACCTAATTCTATTCGTGTAGCGGGTGAATCAAATATCTCTCCTAAAAATGGATCATCTTCTATCAACTTCAAAAGATTCTTAGTTAAGGATCCATCTTGACCTAATAAACCCGGTTTAAACCCATAATGTTTCTTGTTATCAACCATGAATGGGTGATATAAGTGTGTAAGGTCATGGTTACTCCTATATTAGCTTCCACTCTACAGGGCCTAGAGTCTACCACCTTTATCAAGCAACTACCCGGACTATCTATTTTGATGGGTGGATTGGGGCCTAATTCAATTCCAAGATTCACATCTAAAGACGGAAAATTGTGAGGCTCCGGTTCATCAAAATTAGGAACTTCCCTAGGACTAAGAGAGAGGTCATGACAACAAGAATCTAAACCTACATTCTATAGTGGCGTTTGGTCCAAAGGTTCTCTATCAATCGGGGTTCCTATAGTCTCTTCTACTTCTTCCGGGTAAGTTATAGGCGATGTGTGTTCCTCAAGTGATGGTAGGGCTTGTGGGCTTGGAGTTTCCACCTTATTCTCCATTATATCTAGATCTCCTAAATGTTCATCATGTGTTTTAGTATGATCTAACCCAAATACACTCCTAAGTATCTCAAATCCTTCTTTAGCCATTTCAAATTCTTGGTCCAATTCATAAGAATTGTTCTAAAAAACTTGACTACTATGTTCTATTTGCCTAAAGGATTCCTCATGTGTGTCATATGTTTCAACTCTAACCATCTCACATTCTTGTTCGGGTTTAGGTTCCATGTTATTAAAAACTAGGTCTTTTTTATCATGATGCCTAAGGTTAGATAAATCCTCCTCATCCATTTCCTCAAGTTGTGACAACTGACGGTTTATACTTAGGAGGCTTTTCTCAAAATTTTTCCAGAGGGTTTCACTAAAAGGAGTTGACTCTAACAATGATCGTTGAATAGAAGCCACACAAGCACAAAATTTATCAAACCCATCCAACCTTACACCCGTCTCCTTTTGGATATCTCTAAGTTCACTCACAAATTCATTAGAACAATAAAAACCAATCCAATATGCGAAATTCAATTGTTCCTCATTTGTTAATGATTCAAATGCAATTTCACTTGCCATAGCGACAAATGAAAAGGGTTTTACGAACACAAACACAAAGAAGGGGGATAGACTACAAGGAAGCTAAAATTGAGAAAAAGTTACTTGATAGGAATCAAGTAAAGAAACCTAAACGAGGTGGACTACTAACTAGCTATTCTATTCCCCGGCAGCGGCGCCAAAAACTTGATAACGCTACAAGCGTCATTCGGGGTCAAAGGAACTTCCTTTTCGTCGAGCAAGTTTTTCAACACCCTAGGCAGTGAACCTAATCGTTTTAGTGTAGTATTAGGGTAAGCTACGGGAATTGATATTGTTCTCTAGGGGAATAGGAATGCTAGTGAGGAGTTACTACACTAAGGTTGGGGTTGAGGAAGATTATTTTTTATCTTTTTATGTTTTTTAAGAATGGAAAAGTACGAATCTCGGGGTTTGGATTTGGGGGGTTGGTATTTCTACCGATTACTCTATTATTTAATTATCTAATTAACTAAGGTGAGGGTAGTCTATGTCTAATTATTGTGTGCTTGTATGATGATTTAAAGATGTGTTTACTTAGGTTTGATTACTCCTTAATTATCTCCTATTGATGGTTGAATTGTCACGTCCTTATTCTTAATCGCGTTGTGTATCTAAAGTCATTGGGTATGCGTTTATCCTAACTCTTTGAAACTACCAAAGGGTCTCGTCTACAAAATCTCTAGGATTTATAAACTCTAACTCTAAGGTACTCTTTGGATGGTTTAGCCTACAACTACTCTAGGTGTTATAGTCTTAGGTTTACAAAGATTAATCAAGCATTAACTACACAACGAATGACCTATCGCATTACTAGATCATTAACAATTAAGATAAAAGACAACCAATATATATTCAATAGTTAAGTTTCATATTCCCTAAGTAAACACACAAGTAAATTAGCCGGACATGGAGAACATGCAAGCATACACACAAATAATTGAAGACATAATTGCATTAATGAAGTAAAACACTTATCTTGGTGTAAGATAGGGTTTGGAACCCTAAAATACTGTACAAGACAGCCTTGGTTCGATTTAGGTTTTTTACTCCAAAAGACTACTCTCTGAAAACTGAAAAAATTCGGATTCTATATATAAGATTACATTCGCGACGGCGTCACCTTATGATTTGTGATGCCGTCGGGTCGCCGTCATTAGGGTTTCGTCTTGGCCACGTTAGTCTTGCGACGGCGTCACCTTATGCTTGTGAATCCGTCCTCTTCAGCCTCTGACGCCGTCTGGATCAAATCTAGGCCGTCTGAGTTGCGACGACCTACTCTTTTAAAGCCTGACACCGTCACTTGAAAATAAGCAATTTGGCTACTGTATCGTCACAACATGTGCTCCGACGGCGTCGCAGATAACACCTGACGCCGTCCCCTTGTGTTTCAGCAGCTTGAGTGTCTCGATTCTTGACTTTGGCCATTTTCTTCTTATATCCGCGCCATTTCGTCCAAATAAGAGCTATTCCAGCAATTTGCCTTCAAGAGACCTAAAAAGTGAAAAGGAACGATATTAAGTAATAACGGATACAAAAGTGATCAAATAAGGGCTTAAACGACCCCTCAAAAAGGTACATTTTAAAACCTTATCACATACGCGTAAGCATAAGCATATGCGTAGGAACTCTTCTTACGCGTAAGTAATGTTACGCTTAGGAAAAGAGTCCTTGGCATAAGGCTTACGCGTAAGCGTATGTTAGAGCTTATGCGTAAGGTTTACTCGTAAGAGTCCCTTTGTAGAACCTTACGCGTAAAGGTTACGTGTAACATTCTACGCGTAAGATGATCCTTATGCGTAAGAATCCATGGTTAACCTTGAATATGAATTTATCACGCGTAATAACTTGAAAAAAAATTCATCATAACACTTGAATTGACACATTTTTCAATCCCTTTCATCCACACATGATATCACATTAAGTTTATGGTTACGCATAGATTATACATATGCGTAAAACTAAAACCCTAGGGTTTAATTCTTACGTATAAGAATTCTAGCCATGATTTTTGCACCAAATTCATTCTGGGATGACTTAGAGGCTATGTGAAAGTATTGCAACAAGTTTTAACATCTAAAACCACACGAATCAAAAATCCCCATTTCTAACAAGTATAAACCCTAAATCTCAATTTCACAAAAATTCATGTATCCGGGCATGATTCATGGGTGGTTTTGGTCAATTAAACATGTACCAAACCTCATACAACCAACCAATTATCCAGAAACATACTCACAAGAAAACACCCAATTCATAACCATAAACCCTAATTTTGAAAGTGATTAATTTTTTATTCTGAGTAGATTTGGTTGATAGAAATAGTTTAAGAATGATTGTAACAACATTTTAACACACTCATTTCAACAACAAATACCCAAGACATGATTCCATGTTCATACGCATATTCGTAAAACATGAAATCAATCCTAGGGACAAATCCAACCGTTGGTTTTATGTATAAATAAAAACCATTGTTTATAATAACTCAATGAAGCTTTATTCACTTACAGATTAGGAGTTTAAAGCACGGATTTGCAGATTGAATCTTAGGCGTAGGATTAGTTAGTTGGAAAATTAAATGTTTGAATTAAATGTGTTAGAGAAGTTGGTGGAGAGATTTTGTTAAAATAGTTTAAGCTTTTGACAACTTTGGTCCCTCCACCTTAACCATTTTCATCCAAAGCCCTTAACTTCCATTTTGGTTACGTAAAGCATGATATTTGGAAAGAAACTTGACGACACTCCCCCTCGACTTTAGAATAAAGAAATTTTACAAATTTAGGTTCAGGGAGTGTCAAGGAACAAGAAACGAGTCCACCATTGTCAAAGATACAACCGGTATTAGGTAACATGCAAGTACAAAGTTTTATGAAATAGAAAAAATATTTACTTTCTCCCCCTCAACACTTGTTCGGGAAAATATGAAAAGTTAGATAGGACAAAGTGTTGACGGAAGATTTGTACTTGCAATGTTGAAAGAAGTTTGGATAGAAGAATGTTTTTGAATTTTATAAATTTTATATTTTTGTATTTTTTTTTTGATAAATATTCACAAAAGAGGTTTTGGTGTTTGACTGGTTTTAAGATTGTTCTAAAAGTTCGTCCAGTTCCTCTGGAGTCAAACACCGCATACCAATCCGGTGGACCAACTCAGTAAACCAAGCAGGAGCTAAGGCTTTGGTGAGGAGGTCTGCCAATTGGTATTCAGTACCCACAAATATAATTCAACGGTACCCTTTTCCACATGCTCCTTGATGAAATGATATCGATGATCGATGTGCTTTGATTTCAAATGTTGAATAGAGTTGCACGAGATAGCAATAGCACTTCGATTGTCGCAGTACATCGGGATTCTGTCAAATACGTAACCATAGTCTTTGAGTTGTGTTCTCATCCAAATGACTTGAGCACAACACGCCGACATGGCTACATATTCTGCTTCGGTTGAGGACAGCGATGTACAATCCTGCTTCTTCGATTGCCATGACACCAGTTTATCACCAAGAAATTGTAGAGCTCCTGAAGTACTTTTCCGTGAATCTAAGTAACATGGGTGATCAACGTCTGAAAAAGCTATTAGTTCAAAACCAGCATCCTTCGGATACCAGATTCCCAAATTAATGGTTCCCTTGATGTATTGGAGGATTCTTCTAGCCTCAGAGAGGTGAGTTTCAGTTGGTCTTGACTGATAACGGGAGCAAAGATATACAGCAAATACAATGCCAGGCCTACTGGCTGTTAGATACATGAGAGACCCAATAATACTTCGGTATTTGGTAGGGTTAACCAATTTCCCATGCGAATCAGCATCCAGTTTCTTGGTATGTGCCACTGGTGTGGCATAGGTATCACAGGTTTGCATTCCATGTTTGTTTAAAATTTCAAGAGCATATTTGGACTGACTTAGGAAAATACCACGGGATGATTGATGAACTTGCAATCCAAGAAAGAATGTAAGTTCACCCATCATGGACATTTCAAAATATTTTTTCATAAGTTTTGAAAAAGCGTTTTAGTATTTTAGATGTGTTGACCCAAAAATGATGTCATCCACATAAATTTGAATGATTAAAATGTGTTCCCCGTGATATTGTATGAAAAGTGTTGGGTCGATCGATCCTTTAGTGAAATTATTGGCAATCAGAAAGGATGATAATTTGTCATACCACGCCCGAGGGGCTTGTTTAAGACCGTAGCGAGCCTTGTTCAGTTTGTAGACGTGATTAGGGAACTCTGGATCAACAAATCCTTCTGGCTGACTAACATAGACCGTTTCTTTCAGTTTTCCATTGAGAAAAACGGTTTTGACGTCCATCTAAAAGACTATGATGTTCATGTGAGCCGCGAATTCCAGAAAGATCCGAACAGCCTCAAGTCTAGCAACTAGAGCGAATGATTCCTCGTAATTGATCCCTTCTTCTTGTTTATACCCCTTAGCCACCAGACGTGACTTATTTCTGATAACCGTACCTTCAGCATCCAATTTGTTTTTGCAAATCCATTTCAGACCAATAACATAGACCCCAGTTGGTTTTACAACCAATTTCCATACTTCAAGACGTTTAAACTTATTAAGTTCTTCTTGCATGGATTCAATCCAGTTGTCGTAAGTCATTGCTTCTATAATGTTTTTGGGTTCAGATTGACAAACGGTAAGTGCATAAATGCAATGTTCACTGTCAGTCTAAGGCGTTGTCTAGTTACGACTGGTTGATTTGGGTTTCCAATGATGTTCACAAGAGGATGGTCTTTAGTCCAACGATGTGTGGAGGGTTGATGTTGATATACATTCTGCAGATTTGGAGGATTCAAATGGCTTGTTGATGATTCTTCAACATCAGAAGTGGCAGTGTCATTAGCAAAAGGATTGAAGAACGCATTTGGATCAAAATCTGCAGGTTGTGGTACTTCTTGGTTCAGAATATCATCAGCTGGTTCGACGTCATTGGATGCGGTTTGTTCGGCTATTGTTGTAGAGTCAATTGGAGGTGCTTCTTCAACAGTTGTTGTTGTTTCAGGTGTATCAGGTATTGGATTATTATCAGTTTGAGCAGCGGAAACATTTGATACATCTGGAGCACGTTGATCAATATCATCACTAAACAGAGGAGCAAATAGTTGTTCCATTTGTTGACGAGTAAGCTGTAAGCTTGGTTCTGCTGATGATGGGGTTTGGGGGAAGTTAAGACGGTTATGTCCGGGTTCCAAGCTGTTTTGCTCAGAAGCTATTTCTGTAAGTTCATCGAAATTGGCATGAATTGTTTCCATAATCTCCCTTGTACGACGATTCCAGATTCGGTAACCCTTTGAGTTTTCACAGTATCCAACAAAGACTCCAATGTCAGCTTTAGCCTTGTGCTTTCCAAAGTTATCACGATCATTATTTGGATAGCAAAGAGATCCAAAGACATGAAAGTGTTTAAGATTCGGTTTGTGGTTGTGGATAAGTTCGTAAGGTGTTTTTTATTGTGGCGTTTAGAAATCATTGAACGGTTTTGAGTGTAGCATGCAGTAGATACGGCTTCAGCCCACAAGTAATCTGGGAGTTTTGCATTTATCAACATTGTTCTTGCAGCTTTCACTAACGTACGGTTTCGTCTTTCAACAACTCCATTTTGTTCAGGTGTACGTGCAATGGATGTTTGATGCTCAATACCCTTTTTCTCATAATAAGCACGAAGAGTTTGATTCACAAATTTAGTTCCTTTGTCTGTTCTGGTTTGTCTGACTGTGTTCCAGAGCTGAACTTGAATTTTCTTGAGAAAGGTGATGATCATCTGTGGAGCTTGATCTTAACTTCGAAGAAAATAAACCCAAGTCCATCTTGAGTAGTCATCCACAATTACCAAAATGTAGTGTTTGCCATTAATCGTCGGCACACTCATCGGACCACACAAATCCATGTGAAGAAGATGAAGCACATGCTGTGAGCTGTGTTCCTCTTTTGAAGAAAAATGAGCACGAGTGCTTTTCCCTTGTTTACAAGCTGAGCATAGGTGATCTTTAGAATACCGAAATCATGGTAGACCTTCAACAAGTTTGAATCGTACAAGGTTGGTTACGGTTTGAAAGTTTAAATGTGAGAGACGACGGTGCCATAGCCATGATTTTGTAGATGTTGCTTTAGACAGTAGACAGATGGGAGATGAAGCAATCATGTCTTGCATTGAGATTGTATATAGACTTGATGTGCGTTGGCCAGACATAAGATCGTTTCCTTGTAGATCACGGATGAAACAAGTTTTCTCCCTAAAGGCAACTTCCAAATCTCCATCACAAAATTGACCGACTGAAAAAAGATTGTGACCGAGACCTTCCACATAATAAACTCTGCTAATTTCGATGTTCCCATTGATGTAATCTCTGAAGCCTATGATAGCCGCGAAGTGATCATTCCCGAATTTGACAGTGCCAATGAACTTTGAAAGAAAGTTTGATAAGAGTTTAAGATTGCCTATCATGTGTCGGGAACATCCGCTATCAACAACCCAGAGGATGATATGTATCACCTGCATTACACACAGACGACACAGATGGAATAGAAGTAGATGTGGAACCCAAAGAGTTAGAGGTTTCCGATGCAGTTATAGGTGAAACACACATGTTTATGATTTTAGGTATCCATGTAAAGCCAAGTGTATTAGGTAACCATTTCTGCCATCTCTAACTAGTCTTAGCTTTGGTCTTAGTGAATGCACTAGGTGATAAGTTCTTCCTAGGAGGTGAAGTGGGTTCTAAGGGTACATCAATGATTAAAGCATGAGCACTAGAAGGCGGTTTACCTAGCACAGACTTAGAAGCATTAGTGGGCCTAGAGGTATTCCGTTTTCTATTGTTCCGCTTACGAGATAAAATAGTTTTAGCAACACATTTGTCATGACAACCAGAAAACATACTTTTACGACAACGAATACAAGAAGCTTCAAACTTAACATTTAAAGTACTTAAAGGTTCAGTATTCGTTACATTACTTTTTCCATTACATTTGTCAGACGCAAAATCTAAAGTGGGTGCAACGTGAGTCTTATTCAAAGTCCTAAGGTGTTCTTTTACTTCAGAGGTCTTTATTGTTCTTTTCTTACGTTGCAACTTCCTATTCTTCCTTGATGTGCTCTTAAGCTGCGAAGTGCTATCATTGGGAAAAGAGGCAAGTATTCCTTTTTCAGTAGAGGGAAACACATTAGTATCTTGTAATGGGTCATTTGGCAATCTATGAATTCCTGGTGCAATAACATATGTGCTTCTATTCCTATCTTGTTTAAGTTTCACCAATTCTGCTTTTAGATCATGGATAGTTTGTAACAAATCTTGATTTTCAGAGCGAGTGTTTCCATTTTGTCGTAAAATATCTTTGGTATATGCATGATGATCATCAAGATCTTTTGACGCTTGAGCACGAGTCTTTTTGAGTAAATCAAATATGACCCCATATTCCTTTTTAACTTTTGAAATTTCTTGTTCATATTTTGAAATTTGACACTTCAAAGACACGTTTTCATCATCCAGTTGCTCAAGTTTTGGATTAAGAATTTTTGTATGCAATTGACTGATTTTGACACCATTGAAGACGACGTTTTACATTTGAAAGCTCCTTTAACAATCGCTGATTTTCAGTTTTCAAAGATTTGATTTGCTGCACATTATCGGTATTCTCAACATATTCAACAGAATCAACATAATCAACAGAGATATAATCAAATGCATATGCAACAGAATGTAATAACACAACATTAATGGTATCAGCACAGATTACATCTTCCAAGAGTCGATCAACATCTTTTTGTATCATTTTCTTTTTACGTTTTGTATTTGAAATCGATATTTCAGTTTGTTCGAAAACTCTTTTCACAAGTCCAAGTTCCTTGTGAAAATCCCTTTCCCAATATATTGCACAATTTTTCAAATTTCGGAAATGAGGTAAAATTATTTTCTGAAAAATATCTCTTTAGGCTTGCGCTTGAGGCGATTGAAAATGTTCAACTTTTATTTCAGAATTGATTTCAATTTCACGTTCCAAAAGTTTGATGTCCGATAAGAATGTTTCAAAATATTTTATAACTTTACATTGTTCAGCTAATGGCTTTATTTCACTGAGTGAAGGTAAAGGACCATTAATTTATGTAGTATTGGAAAGGGGACCCTCATTAGAAGACTCATAAGTAGGTGTGATAACCCAAGGTGTGTTAGAAAAATCCTGTTGTGTGACGAAAGTAACGGCTTTTGAATAGTTAAATGGTTTGTTATGAACAACATTTTCCAATTTTGACCGACTCTCCTCTTCTGCATCTAATTCCTCCATGCGATTATATTCAACAACGTTCATAATGGAATCATCAATTCTGTGTTCTGCACTGTAAACTTGAGGATTTGGTTTGAATGCTCTGTTTGAAAACTTAGGTTTGTAATCAGCAAGATTCGGTCCATATCCATTTGGATTTGGTTTAAAAGTAAACTTTTGAATAGTTGTGATTGACTCACCATGTTTATAAACAATATTTTGAAACTCTTTGATTTTGTTTTGTAAGTCGACAATTTCTTCAAGATAGTCATCTATTCGTTTCTTTGAATGCTTTTTGTACTCACAGAACTGTTTTTGACAAGTTAACAACTCAGACTTGGCTTTTTGAGTTTCCAAAGTGAGAGAGTTAATTTGTTGTTTATGATCATATTCCAGTTTTTCTATTTGAGATAACAAAGCATTCTTGGATGCAACTAGATCACATATCTGTTTCTCTAAAGATTTTTCATTTTGGTAAGATTTAGCAAAAGCGACTTCAAAACCTTTTTCACATTTTTCTTGTTTTTGAAAAATGTTGAGTTGAAACTTTAAGCATTCATTATCCTTAGTTAGCAGTGCATTTTTATCCTTTAATTGCTTATTGATGTCAAGGCATTTTTCCATTCGTGATTTTTGGTCCTTAAATAAGGTCATGAGCTCAATATCTGGATTAGACGAAAGTTCAGCTTGTTCAACGTGAGTCTCAACATGATCATTATTCAGATCCTCAAGTATAACCATGGAGTCAACTTGATTGTCAAAGGTAACCATAAGGTCATCTTGATCATCAAATATAGCTACGGGATTTATTTGATTATCATCGGAATGAGATGTTGACGGCTCATGTTGAACACTCTGAGCCTTGTCGGATGCAGATGTTTGCGGAGATATCAGATCAGAAATGAGTATAGTTTGATCCGATACTTGAGACAAGTTGTCAGTGTCATACACTGGGCCTGTGTCACTCATGTAGAGTTCTTGCATGTTTTCCATTAACAGTACAGCTGCATTCGCCTGCAAGTCCTCCATATCATCATCCGATTCTGCAATAGCCATGAAGCTTTGTTCCTTGTTGGTAAGAGTTCCACCAACTTCATCCTTGAGAGCCAAGAGTATAGCTTCTTTGTGATAAGCGCTGCCTCTTGTCCTCGGCTTAGGGCATGCATTAGCTAGATGACCCTTCTCGCTACAGTTATAACAACGAAGACCATTAACCCCAATCTGAGCATTTCCCTGTTCAACCACATGAGCTCGTTGTTGTGGAGCACCCATGTTATTCCTTCCATTACCATTAAACCCTTGAGCACCACCTATCTGACGAACATTACCACGATTCTGAACTTCAACACGTCCATTGTTGACAACAGCTTGATTCATTGTCTTTGATGAGGTACGAATGCGATTGTTGGATTTGTTTGTGTGTCGACCGAAGGCTCTAGCAATCATGACAAACCCTTGTTGCAATGCATCGAAAGCTTCAGTGCCTCATTAGATTCACTGTAAAGTGCTTGATCATTGTTGTTGTATGGAACCAATTGAGTTTCTTGAGATTGTTGCTGTGACGGATCATATGGGGTAATTGTAGCAGTTGGTTATGGAGGATTTGTGAAGACAGTTTGTAGATTTGGGAATTGAGGATAACAAGCTTGAGCACACAAAGCTAGAGATTGAGTATCCGGGAGTGAAGGGAAAACCGGAGCTCCACGGATGACTCTTTCTCTGTCAACTTCCTTTTGGTGGGGCTTCAAATAGTCATACAATAATCCGTATGTAGCATGATGAAGATTCTTTGCTTGACGGATGAAAATAACATACTTTTCCCAATCAGGACCAAGACTACTGAGGAACTTAGTGTTGACTGCAATTCTTGGAATAATGATGTTATGTTTTTCAAAATCATTGATGATGTCTGAGAATCGATGATGATATGACTCTATTGTCTCCCCTAGTTCAATCATGAAGTATTCATATATGCTAAGTAGATTTTGGATTCCATGTCTTCTTGATTGAGCTCAGTGCCTTCCATGAGAAGATGAATATGCTCCCACATTGCTTTAGCAGTCTTTTGAGCATCAACACTACGAAGTATTAGATTAGGTAATCCTAAAAGGATGTATTGCATTGCAAGTTCATCGGCTTCCAAATGTAGAAGTTGATCAACAATAAGTTCATTAAGACCGACAACGTTGGTGAGATCATATCTTGGTGGATTAGCAGTTGGATCTCCGGGTACAGTGATAGTAGGCATCTGAAATGGACCTTCCAGGATGACCTTCTTCAAGAACTTTCCATGTGGCTTCTTTAGATCACAGAACCTAAAGAACCTTATCACCCATTGATCATAGTTTCCGGGAGTGAGCATTGGAGGTCTATCAAGTGATCCAACTTCATGTATGGATTGTTGGCTACTTAAAGCTTCACACATCTTTGCAAACCAAGACGGTTCCTTCATAGTATTCCTGGATGGATGTTGATTTTGAAAGTTAGTGTAGGGTTGTACTTGAAGACTAGGGGTCGTTGAATCATTTGTGGTTGAATTGCTCCTTGAGGAAATTGTTGTTGAAGTTGTTGTTGTTGTTGTTGTTGTAGTTGTTGATAAAATTGCTGTTGTTGATGAAGTTGTTGTTGTTGAGGATACATATGAAGAAATTAGCTAGAGTATGGTGGTTGAGACATCTTGAAACTTGTGTTGATGATGGATCTTTGTAGTCGAATGAAACTTTGTTGATGAAGTATCCTTATGCGTAGAAAACCAGCTTATGCAAAGGAAATAGCTTATGCGTAAAAACACCACCTTACGCGTAAGAATAGAGCTTACGCGTAGGGTTAAGGAAACTTTAGATTATGCGTAATCCAAAAGCTTAGTAGTAGAATGGCTATGCGTAAGATTTGCCTATGCGTAAGACTGGCTTAGGCGTAAGATAATGATTAGGCGTAAAGTATGCTACGCGTAAGTTTTAGCTTAGGCGTAAAACTAGGGTTTTGCCCCAAAATCCTTTACACTTATTCCAGTGTAAAAGCTATCCAAAGTTGAAGTGTTTTCAGGATTATCCAAGCAAGAAAACACTGAGTAAACCAATAACACTGAAGATCAAACCTTTTGGAGCTTACGCGTAAACTTAGGGTTTTGCTATGCGTAGGATTTACCAAAAACTTTGCCAAAAATGATTTTTCTACCCAAAGTGTTTCTAAACCAGATTTTTATGATGAAACAGCTTTAATATCACCAAAATAACACAAAAGTGTGAAACTTGATGATCCAAAACTCGTATGCACCTTACGCGTAGAAATGACCACACGACTAAAACTAAGCTAAAAAAAATGAAATACACGTAAAGTTTCAAACTTTTTGCCAAAAACTTAAACTTTAACACCAAATAACCTTTAAAGTACAAGAATCTTGAGTTTAAAGTGTAAAAATGAAAGCTTTTTGCGTGTGAAAGTTTATAAACCGAAACCCACGCGTATACTTTTAAGACTTCAAAAACAAAAACTGTTTCACCCAACTATTTGGCGAATGATACCACTGTTAGGTCACCATGTTTGTAACACAAGCATCAATATGAAGAAATAGAGATAAGAGAGATCGGTTGAACAAATACAAACACACATGTATGAATATTAAGACAAGTTATGCGTAGAGAATGAAAGTAAATGAACAACCAACCTTCAAGTGAAGGTTTACAAGATTATTTATAGGGAAGGAGCTAGGGCAACACACAAGCTCCCTTCCTTTCCTTATTAGGCTTCGGCCAACGCTTATGGGCTTTTGTCACACCCCCAAAATATCGCAGCGGAACGATAGTGTCATTGGGGTATAACGTCATAGCACAAAGTATGGATACAGAAAACGACCTCTATAATGAGACGTTTTGAAAAGTTTACCATTCGATTTCATAAGTTAAAGTTTACACAACAAGAATTCACAAAGTTTGATAATATATAAAGAGTTTACAAAACATGTCGAATGGTAATTGTTAAAAACACAAGACTCCAATGTATGCCATGCGACCCAAAAGCTCCATGAAGTGCTATCACCTTAAGACCTGAGATAAACATGCTAAAAAGTGTCAACACAATGGTTGGTGAGTTCATAAGTTTGTGATGAAATGTAAAGCCTTTCAAAAATTGTTTATGCAGCAAAGGCATTGTAAATCCACTCAGTTCCAAGTTCCGCCCATACAAAACTTGCAACCTGTGTGTTTACAACCCATTGCCAAAATATAGAATTGTCAATCTTGTTTGTAAGTAGGACATAGGTGCATACGATATATACATGTACTTAATGTAAAGAATCACAGCCAACTGAACCTCTTGACGAGTCTAACTTGTTTGTAATGTTTCATTGAATAACGAATTATATTCACCCAAGGTCACGTCATCAAGGACCCAAGGGTGGGGGCGTCAGCCCGATAGTACTATCAATACCTCTCCGCCGGCTCCCGCAGGAGTTAACCAGTTGCTAAAGTTTGTATGTTGATGCATAATTGAAAACTAGTTTAGCACATTAAGGCACATATCGCAATAAACCACACATAATGCCCAAAGTGTATAAGAAGTATATTGTAACACAATTGTATAAATGGTTTGAGTATTCGCAAGAGTGAAATAAGTATTTAAGCATGTATCTCCCCCAAATAGTTTGTAAGAATTCACACCAAATAACGCTATACACGGAATTACACGAT